>CM057347.1:549640290-550840290 GCA_030015575.1 Agapanthus africanus | reverse complement strand
AACTGGTCCAAGAATGGTGAAAAGATTCGGTTCATCAAATCCATGAATATTGCCGGCGCATTCGTTACTCCGAAGGGCATCACTAGATACTCGAAATGTCCATACCGAGTTCGAAACGCCGTCTTGCAAATATCTTCTGCTTTTACTCGGACCTGATGATATCCAGATCGCAAATTCAGTTTCGAGAATACCCTCGCGCCACTAAGCTGCTCAAAAGTTCTCCAATGCGAGGGATCGGGTACTTGTTCTTGATAGTCACCCGGTTTAATTCTCGATAGTCGATGCACATCCTTCTCGTGCCATCCTTCTTCTTTACCAAAAGGACTGGAGCTCCCCAAGGCGAGTTGCTGCTTCGAATCCAACCCTTCTCAAGCAATTCACCAACTTGCTTCTTAACTTCTTCCAATTCTACTGGTGCCATTGGATAATAAGCTTTAGATACTGGCGCTGCACCAGGAATAAGGTCAATCGCGAACTCCACGTCTCGCTTCGGCGGTAAGCCCGATATATCTTCAAATACGTCCATAAAATCGCGAACAACCGCCGGCTCTTCACCACGATCAACCTCCAAAGACGCAATAATATTGTTTGTCAGCCTAGCCCTAAACTCGACTGGCCCGACAGAACTGCTTCCTTCCCGCAACTGCTGTCTGCATCGTTGGCAGCTAATCGTCCAGTGAAACTACTGAGTCTCGTCCATTCTGCTGCATGCACGTCCACGGCTGCTCCATTATACCTCAGCCCAATAAATTTCTCTTCCATTTCCTCCCGTACAGTCCGCGGGAAGAATTTCTCCAGGAAACTCTTAGAAAACTCCGCCCAACTGATCGGTTTGGGCAAGCGGGTTTCTTCCACAAGCCACCACTCTCGGGCGTAATCCATCAGCTGAATGCGCACCACATCAACTCTTTTGTCCTCTGGAATCTGTGCCGCAATCAGCAAATTCTCCGTGTCAACTAGCCACTGCTCGACTGGCAACGGTTCCTCCATACCAGTGAAAGTAGTAGGACCCAAACGTCTGAAATCTGCCACGGTCCCTACTCGGTCAACTGGTTTAGCTCCATCGTTGTTTACAGACTGCCGAACAATATGCAAACCTTCCTGAAACGAATCTGCTTGCTGCTGGATCAGCTCAGTATGCCTCTTCTGATTTTCCAACATTCCACGTATCACTCCCAACATGGCGGCTTCATCCACGCGCCTCTGATACGTCTTGAAATTCTCATCTGCCATAAATCCTGAACTCAAAACACCCAACATTAGCATGATGATAGATTCTGAATATGGATCAAGGCTAGAACTCCAAGATACTTAAATAGAGTACGGCATTGTAACTATGCCGCGGTATCATAGCCACAATTACTTAACTCCACCCAAGTCGCCTAAGTTCTAGAGATAACAAGAAATCAGGTTTTCGAGTTGACATGCAAAGTAAGTTTGCACGTCGATATAATCCGGAAGAATGTGATTCAAGAATGGTAAAAACAGTCAAGGTGGCAGGACATGTTTCCTAAACACGGGTATTCTGATTCGTGTATTGGGTACAATACCCAACTACAAAAGAATCAACCCAACTAACCTATGGCTCTGATACCAAAAGAACCATGTCACGCCCCGCTTCCCAGAGTACGCAAGATTGGGCACGTGACATAGCCAACCATGCTACCGTGGGTAGGAAGTATCCATCCACTGTCACATTACGGCTGTAGAGATATCAAGAACAAGATAAAAAAAACTATCTAATACATGTCCAAATCCAGAATAACAAGAGTCAATGATAAATAAGTGCGGAAGCAAATGATCCAATACGATAATAGAAAAGTATATCCCATAATGCGGGCTCACAGCTGGAAATAAGAATGCAGGAAATAAAACTAATCACTACAGAACTCACAAATCAGCCTGCTGGCTGAAGTACTCCTGCTCGGTCAGCGACAGTGGTAAAGAATCTGGGCCATGCAAAACCCAGACGTCAGCGCGTCATGTCAACCAATAATATAATATAAACATGGTAATAAGCAATGCAGGAATAAACATGAATAAAGCAATAGTATGAAACAAGCAGTGCAGGGTAGTGTGCAGTGGGTAACTAAACTGTTCTATCGGGTTTCCTATTCTAAAGTCTTTGAAATCAATTCGAGTAATACTCCATGTAACTCAAAAGATATGTCCCGTTACCCCCCGGGACCACGGATCAGGAAGATGGGAACCAATAATGGTTCTGTCTCGTTGCCCCCCGGGACCACGGATCAGGAATGTAAGACTCACGAATGGCTCTGTCCCGTTACCCCCCGGGACCACGGATCAAGTAATACCCTTTTAAGTTACACTTTAGATTACCCGTTTGATTTCCCCATACCCCCAGGTTATGTGTGTCAGGTCGGGTATTCAGTAGTCAAGGACTAATGCCAACACAGGATCAGGTAACAGGTCAGGTTTGTCTGGATAGACAACAGGAATGGTCCATGAGGACTCCATGTCAGGTTTGTTGGCATTAGGTATGAGATCAGTAACAGGTCAGGTCATGGTACATCATGTCAAGTCGATAGTAAAGGGTACCATGTCCGGTGCATCGGTATATATATATGTCATGTGTAGCAAGGTCAGGTCAATATGTAACACAATCGAGGGTGTGCTCACAACAGGCATAAAATCGAACAAGGAATAGCAGCAGGAAATAAACAATGAATTTAACAACAATAAGCAATTTTATTTAATCACATTAGTGCATTAATATAGTGCAGTCGTATTATCATATTAACAGGTTTGAGCACCCTTGCGGTGCAATAAATCACATGACTGTGCAATACTGTTATATCAATATCAGAATGAAATAGAGCTACAAGTGTAAGGTTATCGTCCTTTAGACGGTAAAAATGTGATTAACTGGTAACTTCGTTATTGGGGTTAAAGTGGCAAAATGTGATTTAGGTTAAATGTATCATGATATATGTCATATTGCGTCCAAATAATAAAAATAGCTATACCTAGTTAAGTTTGCAAGTTTAATGAGTCAAAACATATTAAATTGGATAGTATAGCATGTAGCAAGTGATACTTGCCTCGACGGATCAAGAACGGGAAAAACGGACGTAACGTCGGCGGAAAAACACGCGACGGACGCACGGTTCACGGATCGAATCCAAACAACGAACAGTGGGACCACGCGAACCGGGGTACCTCGCTGGAACGTCGGGATTGTCGACGGCACGACCGGATTCCAGCAACTTGTCACTCCCATCTCTCAAGCACATCAACCCAAATACAAGATTTTCCACTACCAAAATCTGCTTGGGAACCACAATAAATGCTAAAGCA
Source organism: Agapanthus africanus (assembly GCA_030015575.1). Taxonomy (NCBI): domain Eukaryota; kingdom Viridiplantae; phylum Streptophyta; class Magnoliopsida; order Asparagales; family Amaryllidaceae; genus Agapanthus; species Agapanthus africanus. Next base: position 550,836,972 of record CM057347.1, on the reverse strand, counting down.
TATGATATCTCCATGACCAACCGGAGTTTCCAGTTTCACATCAATGTTGGCAACCTCGGTATCGCAATCATGGATAAGATCCCTATACTTTGTAGTGAGCAGTGCGACTACTTCCCTCGCCTTCGCAACATTATCCACCACAAGCACATCATCATAAATCTGTACAAGCTTCGATCTTTCGGCTTCGTCTTCGGCTTCCATGCGGTCACGCATCTTTACAAACCTCAACCTTTCGGTTTCCCTACGCCATAAGTCGACGTCTGGTGGTCTAACATCGTTGTAAAAGCTTCGAAAATGCAATGTGACGGACGCGGGTCGGGTCGGACCCGATAACATGGAAACCCCCATCGCCCTGGCTCCGGCGAACCTCTGAAGTCTCGCGCCGCCGAGCTCGATGCTGCAAAGCGCCGTCTTGGAGTTTGTGAGGTCAGAGGCGACGACGAAGTGGGGTCGCCGGCGGTGGAGCGACGTCGACAGAAGAGGTGCAGGTGAGGGTTGTTAGGGTTCGAAGGAGAATGGTGCTGGGTTTCTTGGGTGGTTCAAGGGTTGGTCGGGGAAGGAGAAAGAGGAGAGGAGGAAAAGAGGAGGTGGAGACGATGAGGGAGGTCGTCGGCGGTGGTGTCGACGGAGACAGAGGAGGTGGAGGAGATGGGTTCTGTGGGTTAGGTGGTGAGGAGAGGGAGAAGGAGAAGGGGGTGGTAGGGTCGGAGAGGAGGTTAGAGGGAGAGGCGAGGGGTTGTTGGTGACGATGAGGCAGAGGAGGAGGCTGGGCTAGGGTTGCGACGAGGCTCTCATGGGGGTTCTCGTGAGGTTCTCGGCAAAGGAAGAAGAAGGCGAGGAAAATAAATATATATGGGATAGAGAGAGAGAGGGTTAGAGAGAGAGAGAGATTATGAAAAGATTTGAGAGAGAGAGAGAGACAGAGAAAGAGAGAGATAGAGATAGAATAGAGAGAGAGAGATAGGGAAAGTGGGGCCCAGAGGGATGTGGAAGCTCGTGATTGGTTAGGGCGTGGGAAAAAAGAAGAAGTTTTAAAAGATTTCTTAGAGATTTAAATGGATATATATATATAACGGATGAATATATATATAGTTTTAGAATATTATTAAATTGGGTTTTTGGCGCTAAATGAAACATTTCCAAATCGCGCCCGGGTTGCGCCCAAAAATTTGAAATTCAAATAATAGGATTTTAAGCGGGTTCCAAATTTTAAAATGAAATGTTTTATGATTAAAAAGCATACCCCCAAGTCGGACACCTGCACGCGCGCGTAGTCGTCCAAACTCGCCCGTTTCACCGAACGGGATGAGAACTCGACGCACGGACGCTACCACGCGGCTAGGGGTGACGAGTAGGCCAAGATAGATATTTTAAATTTTATTTTAGGTGCTAAAATTTGTTATATGCAAAAATGGCTTAGCCAGATGAAATTTTACAGTAAGACCCAAACAAGCAAGATAAATAAAATGAGTGATATTTAATGCTCAACCGATAACAGAAAAGGTAGTATTGGGCTCGGGTGTTACAACAACCTCCAAGTCAAATCTTCGAAAATCTTCAATGATCTCCTTCTGCGTAGTTAACACCTGAATTGCTAGTAACCGACTAAGCGCATCCGGCACGACATTAACCTTCTCCGGATGGTACTTAAGATCAAGATCGTAGTCAGCCATCAGCTCCAATCATCTACGTTGCTTCATATTAAGCTCCTTCTGCATGAACACATACTTCAAGCTCTTATGATCAGTAAAACTTCGACCCTTTCGCCCAAAAGGTAGTGTCTCCAAATCTTCAAAGCGAAAATCACAGCCGCAAGTTCCAAGTCATGAGGTGGGTAATTCTTCTCATGGGTCTTCAACTTTCTTGATGCGTACGCTACAACCTTCCCATGCTGCATCAAAACGCATCCCAATCCTTTCCCAGATGCGTCGCTGTGAATCACCAATCCTCCGGAATTGTCTAGCACGGTCAGAATAGGGGCGATTATCAACTTCTGCTTCAACGTCTCAAAAGCTAACGCACATTTGTCCGTCCATACAAAAGGTACCTCCTTGCGCGTAAGCTTGGTTAACGGCTCCGCCAGACGAGCAAAGTTCTCCATAAATCTTCAGTAATACCCAGTGAGTCCAAGAAAGCTTCTTATCTCCGCAACATTCTTTGGAATCGGCCAATCACGAACTGCTGCAATCTTTTCTGGATCGACGGCAATTCCATCGCCAGACACAACATGCCCCAAAAACTTTACTTCCCCCAGCCAAAACTCGCACTTACTCATCTTCGCATATAACTTCTCTTGTTTCAACGTTTGCAGTGCGATCTTCAAATGCTCAGCATGCTCTTCAAAAATCTTTGAGTAAACCAGAATATCGTCAATGAACACCACAATAAACTGATCCAAGAATGGTGAAAAGATTCGGTTCATCAAGTCCATGAATACTGCCGGTGCATTCGTTACTCCGAAGGGCATCACTAAGTACTCGTAATGTCCATACCGAGTTCGGAATGCCGTCTTGCAAATATCTTCTGCTTTCACTCGAACCTGATGATATCCAGATCATAAATCCAGCTTCGAGAATACCTTCGCGCCACTAAGCTGCTCGAAAAGTTCGCCAATGCGAGGGATCGGGTACTTGTTCTTAATAGTCACCAGGTTTAATTCTCGATAGTCGATGCACATCCTTCTTGTGCCATCCTTCTTCTTTACTAGAAGAACTGGAGCTCCCCAAGGCGAGTTACTGCTTCGAATCCAACACTTCTCAAGCAATTCAGCAACCTGTTTCTTGACTTCTTCCAATTCTACTAGTGCCATTGGATAATACGCTTTGGATACTGGTGCTGCACTAGGAATAAGATCAATTGCGAACTCCATGTCTCGCCTCGACGGTAAACCCGATATATCTTCAAACACGTTCATAAAATCATGAACAACAGCCGGCTCTTCACTTTTATCAACTTCTATTGCTGCAAGAATATTGTTTGTCGGCCTAGCCCTAAACTCGACTGGCCCGACAGAACTGCTTCCTCCAGTGAAGCTAAACTCTGGATGTCCAGGAATTTGGAAAATTACCTTCCTTGCCCTACAATCAATATGAGCGTGGAAAGTGCCAAGAAAATCCATTCCCAAGACGACTTCGTAGCTGCCTGTATCAATCACCAAGAAATCTGCAAAAAGCTCCCGTCCGCACACAAAAACTGTACAATCTTTACATTCTTTACTAGCTATGATTTTCCCATTCCCAGTGTATATGTCCCAGAAACTAGACAGGGTCGTGCAGTCAATCGAGTGTGTAGTTATAAACTTGGATGACATAAAACAATGGGATCACCAGAATCAAATAACGCTAATGCGGGAAAACCATGAACGAGTAGAGTACCTGAAACAACTTCTCCTGATGCCTTAGCTTCTTCAGCTGTCAAGGTAAAAGCTCTAGCCTGATTAGGTCCTTGAGTCAGCTGTTTCTGTCCCTGGAACGGCCTCTGCGGAGGCTTCTGGAAATCATCCCTCGTACGAAGCTTCGACGGACAAGCACTAACAGCGTGATCTGCCGCTCCACAAACCAAACAGAGTCCCGGCCTCTTTCGACAATCCTTTTGCATGTGGCCAGGTAAATTGCAGTAGTTACAAGTCATGCTCTTTCTTCGATCGATGACAACAGGCTTCTTCATGGGTGTTACGCCTCGACGGTCCACTGGAATACCTCTGCGACCATGAGCTCGGTTTGGTACAAATGCTGGCTTCCTTACCGCAATTGCTGTCTGCTGCAAACTCCCCTTCATCCCAGGTAAACTCTGCTGCTCTCGGGCTGCCGCAAGTACTTGTGAGAAAGTGGTCAAACCCAGGGAGACAATCTGCCTCTGGATGTCCACGTCCAAGCTGCGCATGAACCTCCGTGACCCTGTCTGCATCATTGGCAACTAAAGGTCCAGCGAATCTACCGAGTCTTGTCCATTCTGCTGCATGCACATCCACGGGTGCTCCATTCTGCTTTAGCCCGATAAATTTCTCTTCCATTTCCTCCCGTGCAGTCCGCGGGAAGAACTTCTCCAGGAAACTCTTTGAAAAATCCGTCCACTTGATTGGCTTGGGCAAGCGGTTCTCCTCTACAAGCCACCATTCTCGGGCGTAGTCCACTAACCGAATGCGTACCACATCAACTCTTTTCTCATCTGGGATCTGTGCCGTAGTTAGCAAGTTTTCTGTGTCGACTAGCCACTGCTCCGCTGGCAACGGCTCCTCCAAACCAGTAAATGTAGACGGACCCAAACGCCTGAAATCTGCTACGGTCCCTACTCGGTCAACTGGTTTAGCTCCAATATTGTTCACAGACTGCTGAACGATCTGCAAACCTTCCTGAAACGATTCCGCTTGCTGCTGGATTAGTTCGGTCTGTTTCTTTTGATTCTCCAGCATTCCTCTTATCACTCCAAGCATGGCGGCTTCGTCCACACGTCTTTGGTACGTCTTCAAATTCTTACCTGCCATATTCCTGAAATCAAAACACCCAACATTAGCATGATTATATATTCAAAATATAGATCAAGGCCAGAACTCCAAGTTACTTAAATAGAGTGCTGCATTGTAACTATGCCGCGGTATCATAGCCACAATTACATAACTCCACCCAAGTCGCCTAAGTCCTAGAGATAACAAGGAATCAGGTTTTCGAGTTGATATGCAAAGGAAGTTTGCACATCGTAAAAGATATAATTAGGAAGAATGTGATTCAAGAATGGTAAATGGCAAGGTGGCAGGACATGTTTCCTAAACACGGGTATTTTGATTCGTGTATTGGGTACAATACCCAACTACAAAAGAATCAACCCGACTAAGCTATGGCTCTGATACCAAAAGAACCATGTCACGCCCCGCTTCCTAGAGTACGCTAAAATGGGCATGTGACATAACCAACCATGCTACCTGTGGGTAGGAAGTATCCATCCACAATCACATTACGGCTGTAGAGATATCAAGAACAAAATAAAACTATCTAGAACATGTCCATAATCCAAGATAACACGAGTCAAGAATAAATAAATGCGGAAGCGAAAGATCCAATACAAAATAACTGGAATGTATATCCCATAATGCGGGCTCACATCAGGAATAAAATGCAGGAAAGAAAAGCTAACTACTGCTAACACTCACAGCTCAGCCTGTCGACTGAAGTACTCCTGCTCGGACTGCGACAGCGGTACGGAATCTGGGCCATGCAAAACCCAGACGTCAGCGCGTCAAGTCAACAAGTAATAACATAATAAACGGGCAATGCAAATATAAACATGAATGAAGCAAGGGTAACAATAATATGAATCAGAGCAGTACAGGGTAGTGTGCAGTGGGTAAACTAAACTGTTCTATCAGGTTTTCTGTTCTAAAATCTTTGAAACCAAATTGATGAATCATCGATGTAACTCAATAGTATCCCGTATATACCCGGGACCACGGCCCCAGATTCTCGGGCTGAAACCGAGACATGCTGCTAGACACCAAACAGGAATGTGTACAGATGAATGATGTCAGCATCATCATTCCAAGGCTGGCCTAGCCTAAAACTGATCAGAACAAGTAGTGAACTGTTGAGTTACAAGTCAGGTTTCACCTTTGATTTCCTCATACCCCCAAGTTATATGTGTATGTCAAGTCAGGTATCCCGTAATCAAGAAACTAATGCCAATACAGGATCAGGTAAACAGGTTTGTCTGGATAGACAATAGGAACGGTCCATGAGGACTACATGTCAGATTTGTTGGCATTAGATACTAGATCAGGTAACGGGTCAGGTTATGGTACATCAGGTCAAGTCAAGCAGTATACGGTACCATGTCGGGTAAATCAATATGTATGTAGCGGGTCCGGTCAAGATGTAAACAATATCATGGGTGTGCTCATACTCAGTTTCATAATCAAGCATGGTTATCAACAGCATAAATTTAAGCAACGAATTAAACAATAGGCAGATTCACTCAATTTGCAGTACAGTTATCAGTTGTGTCACGGAGATGATTTCAACATTATAAGAATGCAGTAAGACAATTATAGCCATTTAATCATGTTAACAAGTTTAAGACTTCATGGATGCAATGATATATATTTATAAGTTTCATGGATGAAATCACAGTTTATGCAGGTTAAATGTACACGAGTGTCCGAATGAAGTAAAACGATAGATAAAGTGCCATAGGCTACGTCCTTAGTGAAAGTGAAATTAAAACATGTAATTGTGGTTATTAGGTTCAATACAGTAATTGCAAAAGGCAGGTTCCAAGTTTGAAAGATAAAATGATATATAACAATATTGTACATGAAAATGGGAAATGACCTTACTTAAGTTAAAACTACATGTTTAGGGTGTCATCAATGTATATGTAAAACATGCCGCGAGTTTTCAATGAACCCAAACGACGAACAGTGGAACCACATGGGTCGGGGTACCACGCTGGAACGTCGGGACACGTCGCCGGCACGGCCGGATTCCGGCGAGATGCAAAACAGCGAACGATCAAGAACGTAACAAGAAAAGAAAAGAAAAGAAAAATAAAGAAGAAGGGAAAAGAGGATCTGAGAGAGGTTGCTCACGATGATCCGTGGAGGGGTTGTGATTGCCGACCACGTCGACGGAGCTTCGGTGACTTGCCTGCACGGAACCACGGCCAATCAAGAACGGGGAACAGAACGGGAAAAGGAAGAAGAAGGAAAGAAGGAGAGGAGGGAAAGGTAGGCTTACTGGGTGCGCACGAAGGCCGGGGACACGGGGACGAGGTCACCGGCGGCGACTCCGGCGGCGCAGACGTGTGCAGGGGTGCGCAGGTGGCCGCAGTGCTGGTGCAGAGGCACGGGAAATTGATGAAGGAGGGAGAAGAGATGGATGTGGAGGCGACGAGGGCGAGGAGAGAGATAGAGAGACGGGAGAGAGAGAGGAGAGAGATAGAGAGCGACGGGGAGAGAGAGAGGAGAGAGGAGTGGGGCCCACGGGATTTAAAAGGAATTTGATTGGCTGAAGATTGTGGGGTGTTAGGAAAAAATTTTGATAAAAGATTTTTAAAGATAGGAAAATATTATGGGTTATAAATATAGTTTTAAATAAATTAGAAATTGGGATTTTGGCGCAAAATAAAATATTTCCAAATTGCGCCCGGGTCGGGTCCAAAAATTTGAAATTGAAATAAGAAAATTTTAGGCGGGATCCAAAATTTAAAATGAAGTATTTTACAATCAAAAAGCATACCCCCAAAACGGACACACGTACGTGCGCGTAGCCGTCCAAACTCGCCCGTTTCACTGAACGGGACGAGAACACGATGCATGGACGCTACAACGGGGTTAGGGGTGTCAAGCAGGCCATGACAAGTATTTTTAATTTTATTTTAGATGCCCTAAATTGTTATATGCAGAAATGAATTATCGGGGTAAAATTACAATAAGTCACAACAGTCAAATAGGATCAACGAAATAAATACCATACACCGACATACGACAACAGAAACCAGTAGCATTGGGCTCGGGTGTTACACTGCATGATACCCTTAACCCCGTGGTAGTATCCGCGCATCTTGTTCTCGTCCCGTTCAGTGAAACGAACGTGTTTGGATGGCTACGCGCATGTACGTGCATCCGTTCTTGGGGGTATGCATTTTCGTTACTTGAGCATTCATTTTGAATTTTGAAAGTCGCACTTATTTTTCGTATTTTAAATCTGAATTTTTAGACCCGACCCGGACGCGTTTTGAAATATTTTTGTATTCCGCCAAAATTCAATTTATTTAATTTTAAAATTTAGTTTAAATATTTTCATACGATTTCTTTAACAAACTGAAACCTCTTATCTAAAATTTTAAATCTAAAAATCTTTTAAAATTTTAAATCTAATTTCCTAACAAACTAACAACTCCTCTCTCTCTCTCTCTCCTCTGCATATATATATTTATATATATTTTATTTATTTAATTTTTCTTTCCTTATTTAATACACAACATCTTCTTCTTACTTCTTCTTCTTTCTTCTTTCTTTTTCTTGATCTTGTTTCTTGATTCCGGTGATCACCGCCGGAGCCGTGCTTGTCGCTGACGATCCGAGTGATCCAGTGAACGTACCTGACTTGTGTGATCACCCTCGTGCGTTGTTTGGAACCGTTCCGTGTACCTTGCGCGCATCGCGACATTTCGCCGACGACGGACGTTCCGTACACATCCGTTCTTGTTCCGTCTAGGCAAGTTAATCTTACTACATGCTATATAATTCATTTTATACCTATTTAAATAAATACCATACCGATAGTTTAAATCTAGTACCCCATGTTTAATTTTATAACGTTTCGATGTTCCGTTTGCATCCATTTATATCATATTAAATCTAGATCATGAATACTTATCTTGTGACATACTAGATTACATTATACTGCATCCATATCATTTAAAATATATATCGTCGTAATATTTCTTATTATTATCTTTAATTAGTTTATAATCTGCATTTTATAATGTTATACATTTGAAAATATTATAGTTTACACATGAAACGTCATTGAAAAGCGGATACGACAAATCTGAAATTTACTGTACACCTGACCTTATAAAATTCATTATAAATCATAGAAAAATCATTAGTATAAGTTCTTTAGTTTTTTATGAAGCTAACTCCGAATAATATAACTCTATGAAATATTTACTTGCAAAATAAATTGTTTAAATAACGTAAAATGCAAATGAAAATGTCTCTAAACTGCTGTCCGGGGAAATTCCAGCAGCAAACTTTCAATTTCGAATGTTCATAACTTTTTGTAGGGACAACCTGAGATGCTTATACTTATAAGACTGAAAAGCTTATTGAATTATCTTTGTTTTGGTATAAGACACGTCCCTTTTAGAGAACATTTGTTATTTTTAAGCTATTTTACAAATTAGGGCGACGCTGAATTTCTGAACGGAACTTTCTTGTGCATGGTTAATCAATATCACTTTTATAGTTATTAATCGCTTTGAATATGCTATCCATATTAATATTATTATATCAATATTTATATCACATATTGCTTATTTGTACATCCCACATTACCATTTTATAGTTTTATAACTTTTCGGATACCCGTTTGCATCCATCGCATTTAAGATACATATAATTGCATCCATAGATCACATTACTACATAATACTGTGATATTAACACTTCATGTTTAATAAATTGCATCTTAATTAATATTGGAACTATAAATGTAACCCTAATCGATAACTGTGCATCCATATCTTTGAAATTATATCTATTTGCATATCGTATTACATGTTCCAGTTTATTGTTCTGATAGTACCCATACTTGTTTATTTATGCACATGCTTATGTTAGTTTGATTATGAGCACCCACATGACATCTTGTGCTTCCTGACATGATCTGTTACACTTCCTACTTGACATGACATGGTACCGTACACTCTTGACATGACATGACACCTTTATACATTACCTGGCTTGACCTGATGTACCATGGATTTACCTGTTACCTGATCTTGTGTCTAATGCCAACAAACATAACCTGTAGTCCTCACGGACCGTTTCTGTTGTCTATCCAGACAAACCTGCTCTTACCTGATCCTGCGTTGGCATTAGTTCTTGACTACTGAATACCTGACTTGACATACATAACTTGGGGGTATGGGGAAATCAATGATGAAACATGACTTGTAACTCAACAGTTCGATACCTGTTCTGATCAGTCTTACGGGCTAGGCCAGCCCCGGAGTGATGATGCTGACATCACTCGTCTGTACCTGCTACCTTTTACCGCCTAGCGACACGTCTCGGTTTCAGCCCGAGAGTCTGTAGACCGTGGTCCCGGGCATGCACGGGATACTATTGAGTTACATCGATGATTCATCAAATTGATTTCAAAGACTTGAGAGTATTTAACCCAATAGACCAGTTTAGATTACTCACTGCACACTACCTGTCGCTGCCCTGATTTACATTGCTGTTACACTTGCTTTACCTTTTATGATCATACTTGCATGTCTTGCTACCCTGTTTATATATTATTGCTTGATGTTATGACGCGCTGATATCTGAGTTTTGCATGGCCCAGATCCTCTACCTTTGTTGCAGACTGATCAGGAGTTTTGCCGCTGTTAGACCGAGCGGTAAGGATCCTGTTGGTATCCAGCCTTACTTTCCAGGTGTTCATTTGATCCTTTGCTTCCGCATACTATATTATTTCTTGACTCATTTATTCTGGCTCATGGACATGTACTAGATAGTTTAGTCTACTTTCCTGTTCTTGATATCTCTACAGCCGTAATGTGACTGTGGAAGGATTTTTCCTATCCACAGATAGCATGGTTGGTTATGTCACGTGCCTACCTTAGCGTACTCTGGGAAGCGGGGCGTGACAATTATGATGATGATTAAGGAGTGGCGCCAACTAATGAAGAATATGCAGACTTGAAGACGGAAGATTAGCTAGATTTGAATTTTTGTTGTTGCCCACATGTTTAGGGCTTTTGTTTCTCTTTCGATGTAATTAAACTACTTAGTTTATTTTACTCTTTCCTTTGGGATGTAATAAAGTTGGTTAATGAAAATAAATACCTTTCGCTTTTATTATTTTGATTTTAGTACACATCCTGCATGTTAGATATTCATACTCTTAACGGTACTGTATTGAATAGACCACTTTCAATACAGTTAGGTTGCGGACTTTGCCACGTCATCTTCCATCTTCTTTTGGGAAGCAGGGCGTGACAAAAACACTTCATGATGATAACGATGACGTCGTCATACATTTTACTGAAGCGTTATCAATTAAGAGCTTGTGGAGTATGAAGCAATGCTATACATGCTTAAAGGAAGACGAGGAAGAAGAAGGAGGAGGAAGAAGCAGCGGTAAGAGGAAGAAGTAACAACAATAGGAAGGGGCAACAATATCAGAGTAGAGATGAAGGAGAGGAACTGTCGCTACAATGGTTTGATGGGGCATTTAAAGGAATGAATATAGCAGTTTGAGGGTAATTTTGACCCTCTAATGGATAGACGGAAGAAAGTTAACCATGGAGTCTTATTTAATGTAGTTAGAACTAGGGTCGTTCACCGGGTCAGTTGGGACCCATTACCCGTTCGAACCCGTCTGTTTTAGACAGGTAAAAAACCCATTCTAAACCCGCCCGTAGTTGACGGGTACAAAACCCGAACCCGTCCACATTTGATTATGATGGGTTTTGAATTTTTTAAAACCAGCTGGTACCCGCACCTGAACCCACCCGCTACCCGTACCCGCCCGCGATATACCTGAACCCGCCCAGTTACATTTTACAGCTTTCTGAGCCCATGGGAACAGCAGGAACAGCATGGGATCAAAGCAATCAATCAATCCAAGGGAGGGCGAGGGCTAAGGGGGAATGGGGATGGCATCAGAATGGAATTTCTCGCAGGTTTTTGGCGAGCGGGCCCCTGCCGATCATGTCGATGATGGTTTGCTTTTTCTTTCTTTCCCCCCTTTCCCCCTTTTTTTATTACGCTCGAATTTTTAGTTGATTTTTGGATTTCTCTCTCTTTATTTTTATTATTATCATCATCGGTAAGTAAATAACATTCATTATACTTGCATGCCCTCAATTCTTATTATAAGAATCTGATTGAATGAATGGGAGGAGTCGAAAGATACGGCAGATTGATAACAGCAGTTTTTTATTTTATTTTAAATTTTAGCAACATTAACGATAATTTTGATGCCAAAAAAAACACGAATTAGGGAAACCGGGGGAAATTATTATTATTAATATGAAATGTTGTTTTTGTGATAACTTACAGAGAGATTCTCATTTCTCTACAAGTTGCAAGAGAAAGGCCATGAGTATGGCCTGCAGTCAACTCAAGGGACTTCTCCATCAAGAGGTTTCCTTGTAATTGGATTAGAGGGCTGCAACAAATGTTGTTTTTGTGAAATTGCTAAACCGCCTCACTTATTGTTTGCCGATTCATTTCCTTAAAAGACAAGCGACCCGTTGAGTAGTAAATAGATCAAGAGCAACAAAACATAGTGATGCCACAATTATATATATTTTTTAAACAAGATAGTAGACTTGAATGTTGTATAACAACGACTTGGACTTTATTCTTCTCTTCTTCACATAGTTTAAAAGACTTTCCTTTCATTGCTCTAAATAACAACTTGTTCTCTTGTTTCACCTGCAACAATTTTTCTGATATTACATTTCAGCCAAAAATGTTTAGTTTTTCCTGTTCAATGAACTGATGTTCTTTCTGCGTAGCTTTATTTAAGGAATTGGTAATGCGATTTAAGGATTTATATGCTATATTTATATGCATGGTTATGCAACATAGATTTAGCCAAAGATGCAATCCCATCAATATTTTACAAGGTTCTAATCATAGCAAATCAATATGTGCAGTTGATATTATATCTGCAATCAAGTTTGAAAGTAGAGGGGAATATCTTGCAACCGGAGATTGTGGTGATCGAGTTCTTTTTGAAACAACCAATGGTAAAGATGTAAGTTTTATTATTTAGCTGTCAACTTTTTGTTGTATGAACATGATGCATAAGCTGATGATCATCTATATCCTTCAGTTTCCATTATAGATTTAATGAAGTTTGAATGGTAACTTCATTTATTACTTGATTCTTGAAACATTTCTCAGCCAAATTCTCGAAAAACGCTGGAAAACATGGACAACCCTACTACCGTGCATCCCAAATATAACTATAAGACTGAATTTCAAAGTCACGAGCCAGAGATATGTATCTCAACTCTACCATTCAACTCCACGCCCAACTCTTTCCAGTTGAACCATGGAACAAATTAAAATATGGGTTTTAGATCCTAATGATATTTATTTTCTATAGTTTGATTATTTGAAAAGTAAAGAAATTGAAGAGAAGATTAACAATCTGAGATGGTGTTCTGTTCCCGACAACTCTCTATTTATCCTATCCACAAATGACATGACGATTAAGCTTTGGAAGGTGTGATTTCTTTAATGGACAAGTCTATGATGAATAAGAGTTGGGGCGTAATAAGATATATTTTTAATTTATTTATTTCCCATATATATGGCTGGAGATGTTCCCCCTGTGCTATCAAAAAGAAAAAGGAAAGAAAAAGCAAAATCAAAAGAAAATCGAAAACTTCAAAGATGATGTGTATCATAGAGTCAACAATTCAATGTAGACTTGCAGTAAAAATTTAATGCTTACCGCTACCCTGCATGATGCATTGTTGTGATGCTTTGAGAACCAGGTGTTGGATCACAAAGTGAAGAATGTTAAGGAAATGGCTCAAATGGACATACCTCCACATGTGAATTCAGAAAATGCACTTCTGGCTCAGAAGAGTTTTACGGCTGAACAAAATGAGACATCTGTTCCAAACGGTTACCATCCTGAATGGATAAATAAGAAACCTATGAATACATCTCCCACATCACAAGAAGTTCCTCGCGTGGTGCATGTTATTAAACTATTGAAAATCTCTTGCATACCTTATGTTAAGCGGCATTGATGCTCAATAATTTTAATGTTCTAACAAGGTTGATAGAATCGTGAGGTCGAGCTTGATCTGATTCTTATAATTTCAGGTCAAATATGCTAAATTAGGGTCCAAATTCTTTTGTGTAAAAATAAATGGAGAGAACCTGCTGATTGAAGCTCACATCTAACTAGGTTAATTCATTTTTAATGCAAATTTTAATTCTATTTTTCATTACCCTAAACCTTAATTTCCCATATAAATACCACACCATATTTCACCCCTCCTCACTTAGAATTTCATTACAGAAACTCTCTAAAATTTCCAAGTCCCAAATTATACAAGTGGAGTTAGCAAGAGACGAAGTTCCGGCGACGTTTCAAGAAGAATCCGGCGACGGAACGACGCTCCGACGGTTCTAAAGTTTTTCTCCATCTCCCCTCTTTCTTTATAGCCAGTAAGTCCCCTTTCTCCTCTGTTTCGCCCAATCAGAACAAAGCTCTGTTTGAATTCAAAATTCAAATTTTTGAAGCAGAGCTTCAAGTCCCGCGCGCAGCGCCCAAGAAAGCGCACCCAATCAGAGCAAAGCTCTGATTAAAGGAAGCAACGCTTCAACTGCACTGCACGCTGCGCTGCGCGACACGCGTCAGCGCAGATGCGCTAGCGCAGTTGCGCTGCGCTCTGCGCTGCGCGACACGTGTCAGCGCAGATGCGCTAGCGCACTTGCGCTGCGCTCTGCGCTGCGCTCTGCGCTGCGCGACACGTGTCATGCGCTGGGGCATCTGCGCCAAACTGAATTAAGATTTTTATGAAATCTTTTCTGTTCTTTCCAGAACTAGAAGGCTTTCTTCGGCCTTTGGATCAAAGATCCAGCGGTGGGAAGACTCCCAAAAATCACTCAGGAAAGATCCTGTTAACAAATTCAACAGATTTGTGGTCACTATAAATAGGACCCTAAGCCTCAATTCAAAGGCATCAACAATTTTTCTCGAAAGATCAAGAACTCTAAGCAGAGAAAATTCTGAGAAGATCTCAAGAAAGAGGTAAAGAACCTTCATGGATTAGAAGAAATTCCTTCTAATAGACCATTAGTCTAAATAAAAATATATAAGATCAATGATCTTTATATAAAAAAGAAAACAGTGCTTTGCACTTCTTGTGAACCTTCGGTTCTTTAAAAACAAAAAAATAAAAGAATAAAAAAGAATATAAAAAAAACAGTGCTTTGCACTTTTAAGAATCTCTGGTTCTTCGAATAAAGAAGAAATCTATTTTTTCTTTGATCTAATTTAGATCAAGAACTTAAACAGTGCTTTGCACTTCCCTTCTTGAATCTAAAAAGATTCTTAGTGCTTTGCACTTCCAAGTTGCGCCGTTGCGCTCTTAAGGGAGCGCCACGTATCCGCCATAAAACCACTTGCGCTAAGCGCCCTTAAGATAGAGCTTTGCTCTCTGAAATTGGCGTAACTCGCTGAGAGCGCGCCACGTGTGAGCAGCGCAATAGCGCAGCGCAACAGCGCACCGCGCTGCACTAGTGCGCTTGCGCTCATCAGAGCACGACACGTGTCATCACCATAAGAACTTGCGCTCATTACTTAGCGCAAAGCGCAGATGCATTAAAAAGGGCCAAGCCCAATTAGGAGAGGGCCTAACAGGCTTAATGAAGCGCAAATTCATTATTTTAAGGGGCAGAGCCCAAATCAAAACAGATGCTTTGCATCATTTATAAATGGGCAGAGCCCAAACAGAATATCCAGAATGCTATGCATTTTAAAAGGGGCAGAGCCCAAACAAAACAGATGCATTGCATCATTCATAGATGAGCAGAGCTCAGAATAAATTGATGCTCTGCAGAGCCTAAATAAAAAAAATGAAAAAAATGCAATGCATTACTTAATAAAGATGTTGAACTGGACTTAGCCCAATCGTGGCCATAAGTCCTTAAATTAAATTGACTGAGCAAAATGGCTCTCCTAAGTCAATCTACGACCGGTTCGAGGGTACATCTCCGAACTCCTTTGACATTTGTCGCTGTAATTCCTCAACGACGTCAAAGAGGTGACGGGTCCCAACGACCATACACTAAAATGACGGACCGAAACGTCCCTAAACTAATATCGGACCGAAACGTCCCTAAACTAATATCGGACCGAAACGTCCCTAAACTAATATCGGACCGAAACGTCCTTAAACTGGTATCGGACCACCACGTCCCTAAACTGGTGATCGACCACCACGTCCCTAAACTGGAATATGGACCACCACGTCCCTAAACTGGCGATGGACCACCACGTCCCTAAACTGGAAAATGGACCACTACGTCCTTAAAACTGGAACAATAGAGCCTCCAAATGCTCTTTTGCCGGATCTAAACGGTCCCGTTTAAGTTGATCTTAGCCCCAAATACGGCTAACGTATCCTTAAACATTTAAAATGAATGATAAGACTCCAAATCAATTTCGGCTCAAGGGTACATCTCTGAACTCCTCTGACACTTGTCGTTGTAATCCTTCAGCGAAGTTAGAGAGGTGATGAGTCCCGACGGCCATAAATTAAATGGATCATGTTTAAGTTGATCTTAGCCTCAATGAGGCTAACTTATCCTTAAACTAAAAATACCAAACCCAAATCTAACTCAATACGGATTTGGACTAACCCACGTCCTACGGGTGACGACATCACTCAGTCTCCGTATACAATCCACGGGCAATCACAAACAAAACAAACACACACGACACGAAGTGAAATTCTGGAGAAGGAGAAAGTTGTTACCGCGACGCGGTAGCGTAATTAACTGCAGGGGCTTGCGCCTGCAGGGAAGAGCGTCCCCACAATCAAAAACCCCTCACCTGAGGGGGAATCTGACGAAGTCTGCTACATCGGCCGCATCCGTCTAAACCTCCGATACCAGGTGCCAAAAATCAACTTGGCATCTTCGGAAAGATAGACGGATAAAACCAAATAGCATCTGCCCCGAACCCCAGCGCCAGGACTTCAACAGTCCTGTGCGGCCGTCTTTCGGAGGGGAACAGATTCTGGCACGTCCGGTTGGACCTCTTCCTCTTTCCACTCCACACTTCGTGTGTCGTGTTCGCGAACCAATCGCGGTTTGTTAAATGATTGCCTTCGGATTTCAAGTTGCTAAGATTTGGTCTTTTGTTTGGTACAGAACTCAAGCGTTCAATGGCCACCAACTGCACCAACTGCTCGAAATGCCAGTGCAACGGACGTTCCACTTCACCGAGAGGGGTAGCATATGGGCCCCAGGCGGCTTCCTTCCCGACTCTGCCGGTAGGCCAGGTGACTCAGGCCACCACCGGCTTGTTCTTCGGGACCATGGTCCCACCTACAAGCTTCTCGGCGTCGATACCCACACCAGAAGCGAACAAGAAGTCGGTGTTCGACCGGCTCACTGTTACCATGACCCCTGTCAACGGGTCGCCTGCTACTGAACCAACAGCCTCCGTTTTCACCAGGCTGGGTCAGAACTATAAGGTGGCTGTCCCAAAGAGGGCAACGGCCGCTGCTTTGGAAGTCGTTAAAGCGGCTTCTCCCATTAGAGAGTCGGTCTTCACAAGATTGACGGTTCCTACTCCTCCCCCAGCTGGTCAGAAGGCATCAGTCTTCGATAGGCTGACATCAGCAGTTACCCCACGCTCAAACAGGGGGCAGCAAGAAACCATCTCAGTCTCCGAGCCAGTCCCAACGGCTCGTCGTGCGCGACGTCGCCATTGGCAGCGAGTAAGGAGGGCAGGGGGCAACTCCCCCTCAGGGTTAACCCCACCTGCTCCAGTGGTGGAGGTCGATGCTGCTGTTCCAACTGGGAACAGCTTTGAATTGCTGAAGAAGGTGAGAAAGAACTCCCCGGTTGCCACATTGAAAAAGTCTCCTCCACCCATGGAAAAAGCTCCGGAGACGAAACACGAACAGCCCCCTCAACGGCTGTCGTCGAAAATTTATAAAGTTTGGCGGAGGGTTCAAGACTCCGTGATTGACTCAGACCACTTCCGTCCCCAGAACAGGGCAAGGGTGGAAAAAGACAAAAACCGCCCCGCTAAACGACAGGGGGCAACAAATGCTAGGATGCCCGCTTCAACGGCTCCTTCAGCCTCAAAGGCCCATAAAAGGAAGAGGCCAGAAAAAGCTCCCATGACGCTGACAAAGTCTAAGAGCGGTGAACCTAAACGCCCCAAGTCAGGGGGCATCACAGTTCATACGGTCTAAATGGCTTCGGGGAAAGAAGAAAGTCGTACTTCTATGGGTCACCGACCGCTTACCCGGTCAGTGACCAAGTCTCAGGAGCAGCAACAAAAGCTCCAGGAGATGATGACTACAATGGCTGCACTCACGGGGCCGAAAGAGAATCCTGAGACGTCCTTAGATGAACGTCAAGAAGAAGAGACCGACGCCGAGTTCCTTCGAAGAGTACTGGAAAAGAGGGACAAAGAGGCTGCTGAACAAGCAGCCAATATACAACGCATGGGCCTTCTCTTCCAGGATATGATAGGGATGATGATACAACCAGAATCCCCGACTGAAGAACCCCCGATCGTCCTTGGGGATGATAGGGGAGAAACATCAAACCCTCAGCCCGTTCTATCGACGGCTAAAGAAGACATAATCTCTAAAACAGATCTGGACGAATATATAGCCCAGCAGATAAAAGTTCATCACGCGGCCGAAGCAGCCGGCCACGTTGTAAAAACGGGGCGGCCATATCCGGGCTGGTATGACCAAATCAAGTACCCGCCAGGTTACACAATTCCAAAGTTTCATGTCTACAAGGGGACCGGCAATCCCCATCTACATGTTGCCCAATTCAGGGCGCTTTGTGGTAACACTGGAGGCGACGACAAGCTCTTGCTGCGCCAGTTTGTTGGAAGCTTATCAGATACGGCTTTCGAGTGGTATTCCGAGCTCCCCAACGACTCTATTAAAACCTTCGCAGAGATGGAGCTGCTCTTCACCCAACGCTTTGCAAGTGCCAGCGAACGTACTCCGATGACGGCGCTGATTAACGCCAGGGTAAAGCCCGGCGAGACGTGGGTCCAGTACGCTATACGGTGGCGTAATTTATGGTCTAAATGTGAACAGCGTATAGAAGAAGCCCCTGCGGTGGGAATGTTTGTTGGAACCCTTGATCCACAAGCAACCATTTCGCAGTTTATGATGTTCTTCAAGCCGACTTCTTTCCAGGCTTTGATCGACAAATTGGCACAGATGGACCAGATGGGCCATAAACCCCCTCTCCCGAAGCCGGACTCTCGAAATGATAAAGGAAAGGGAAAAGCGATCATCGTCGCTAATTCCCAACAACAACCGAACGACTCGAAGCCGGTTGCTCGTCCAAATAATACGCGCCCATACGTACCCCTTGAGGACAGGATGGGACGTGCTTACTCCTTCCCCCGTGATAAAACGAGGAGGTTATTTGAGCTGGCATTGCGCAATAGGCTCATAAATCTGCCAGATCCAAAACGTCCGTCACAACCAAGTGACGTTAACGAGCCTAATTATTGCCCTTACCATCGAGTGCTAGGACATCCAATCGAAGACTGTTACGTGTTCAAAAATTGGCTTGAAAACCAGTACCGTCAGGGTAAGTTTGCGCTATCTGACAAATGGAAGGTGAATCCTCCGCAGCCCCACACCTATAAGGGAACGAATACGCCGGGGGAGACATGCTCCGTCATTGAAGAAGCTCCCTGGGAGGTTGTATTATCAGCCAAAACGAGAAGAATGCTAAATGATCTGCAGACCTGTCCAGCGGTCAAGTGGAAGAACCCCTTGGAGCCGCAGGTTATTGAAGGGATGTTGAAACCACGTCCGACTCCGAAGGCCGATGGTGGTAGTTCAAGCGTTCATAACCAGCCGTCAAAATCTTCGAAAAAGAAGAAGAAGAAATCTAAGAAGCCCGTGAAGCCTGGCGACAAGCGGACGGACTTACAGAAGCAGATCGACGCACTGGATGAGTACAACCAAAAGGCGCGGACTCCCATTACGCTCCAAGATTTCCTTGATCACGTCTTTCAAAAAGAAGATGAGGAAGAAGCTTCATCGGATGAATCCGACGGAGATGTGGCAAGCTGTCATATGATCTCTCACTCGACCTCGAACGATGAAGGGACTTCTGGCACCAAAACGCCGGGGGCAAATGCTGAGTCAAGGGTTCCGGAATTATCAATAGAAATGATTGACGCGTTTCTTAGTGAAGCTCGATTGAAAAGTAAAGCTGATCAAGAACGCGAGACGGCGACATTCGAAACGGCCAAGCGCCAGCGACTTGAGGGAGGAGCTGAGATGATCCCACTGGAGCAAAATGCCTCCACCGCTGACAAAAGCCAATTCAAGATAAAAAAGAAGTTCGCTAAGGCCATATCGATGGGCATGAAGCTACCACCCTCAGAAGAAAAAGTTACTAGCGTGGTAGAAATGCACCCCTCTTATTGCTTATATCATCAGAAGGTCTCACATTCTACCCAAGAGTGCAAAGCGTTCGATAAATGGTGGCAAGGATACGTCGCTAATCAACAACGCTTTAAACGGGAAAAGCGCAAGGTTCGTCGGGAGCAAAGAAACACGACCAAAGTGCTTGAAAGAACTGCCGGCAACTGTCACATGGTTAACACTACCAAGTCACAAGTGCCCACATTTGGGAGCGACTCTGATGAGGAACTAGAGATTGCCCCTCTCTTTAAAGAATCAACTTCGGGAAAAGAAGAAGAACCGAAGTCTTGCGAAAATATACAGCTGCGGAATCGGACACTGCCTGAAAAGAACCTCGGACCCTCGAATAGAAAAGATAAAGGGAAAGAGAAGGTCTCTGAAGACATCACTTTGGATGACCAAGTCGCGGAAGAGTTAACCGCCAAAAATCCGCCAAAGAGGAGTAAGGTGGATTACAATGTCTTAGCGCATCTGAGGAAGCTACCCTCACAACTCAGCATCCTCGATGCCTTGTTATTATCAAAGGAGGCGAGAGACTCTTTGATTAAGGCGCTACAAGATCCGGACCAGTTCCAAGCCTTCTTGGCCGAAGAAAAGATGAAAGACGAATTGGAAGAAGTGCACACAGCCGACGTTGCTTTTGGTGATGAGGACCTTCTTCTCGGGACGTGTGAACACAATCGCCCTCTTTATGTCTCAGGATACTACCATGACATAAAAATAGGTAAAATCTTGGTCGATAACGGATCGTCCGTCAATTTACTCAATGTACGGGTGTTAAAAGAAATTTGCATAAGCATACAACACCTCGCCCGAGACAAGATCACTATCTCCGGTTTTGACTCTCAATCCTCAAAGACTCTCGGATCTGTGATATTGACGTTACGCTTCGGGTTGCTCGTCACAGACATCAAATTCCATGTTATAGATGCCAAGACGTGCTACAATGCTCTGCTCGGCCGACCATGGCTACACGAGTACAATATCATCCCTTCTACACAGCATCAGTGCATGAAGTATTCCAAGGATGGCCTCGAATACACTGTGGCCGGAGAGTTGAATCCGTTTTCCGTGAACGAAGTTCACAAGTATGAAGATGCCAAATACTTCTTGCCAAGCTTCGAAGACACGGAAATGTGTCACAAACCGGAGAACAAAACTAATGCCACCATCCCTGTCTTCGGCAGTGACACCGAGGAGGAGGATATAATTTATTCAGGTCCATCCCAATCTACCAGGCCAGGACCATCCGTTCCTTCGTTGATCTTCGGCAGTGATTCAGAGGATGAAGTTCATGCTATATTCCCTGCTCGGCCTTCGATACGGATTTCCGCTGATGAAGAGCGAAGTCTGCAGATAACCATGGTGCCACTTGAACATTACAAAGAACTGGATGTACTCGACACCCACAGCGTAGAAGAATTGCAGACATTCTATATCCCTCCCGGACGAAAAGGCGAGAAGGCAATCTTATTCTACCGTTCTGAAGAAAACAAAGTAGAAAAAGAAGTTTGGCATGGCGCGGATCCCACGCTCGACAGGCTTCAGCCTATCCGTCTTCCCCGATATTATACCGAAGGTTTGAAGAAACTGCTAAAACGCCAGGGGATGTCCTTCACACAGACCGTTAGAAAAGCCAAATTCTATGACAAGGTCTGGAACATTCCCGGGACCCAATGCAAACTGCCTAACGGGAAAGTAGAAACCAAAGGGCTTGGGTACATCCGGCCAAAGAAGCGGGAGCTAGTAAACAGCTGTTATGCCATGTATAACTTCGATGAAGAGACGGACGCTCAATGGGAGGACGCTAATCCTGAACCAGCAAAAGTTCCTGATACAAAACCGCACAGTCCATCGTCCGAAGACCAGATGAGCAAACTTATAAGGGATGCGAGTCAAAAAGCCCGAGATGATCACGATCGTGAAATGGCAATCTATGAGAAAGCTAAGACACATCGCCTCCTCCAACAGGCAGTAAAGAACGAAGATGCCGCTCCTTGTCAACCTGCTACAAAAAAGGTTCGACGCGAGAACAAAAACAAGTCGAAAGGCAAGAGAGGCGCTCGACAACTACAAAGCAGAGCTAAGAAGCCGCGCATCCGAGAATCGAGCGTTATTGACTTAGCCCTCGGGAAGAAAATGGGTCGAGCATACTCTTTTCCTCGGAACAAAACAAGGAAAATATTCGATCTCGCTCTAAAACATCAAATGCTTACGTTGCCAGAGTCTAAACACCCTGAACAAGCAGGCGAGGTCTCCAACCCAAAGTATTGCTTTTACCATCGAGTAGTAGGGCATCCGCTTGAAGATTGCTTCACCTTTAAGAATTGGGTTGAGGACCAATATCAGCTTGGCAAATTCGCGTTGTCTGACAGTTGGAGGGTAGCGCCGCCGCAAAAGCACGAACCCGAAAACACAAGAATAAAATCAACTCCGCATTGGGATTGGCAGAAAATTTGCACCTGCCATGTGATAACAATATTAAAAGAAGGGTCCGAGGACATGAACAACCTCCCTTGGTGTTTTGAAAGCGGCAGCGATGAGGTAATCTCAGAATTTCCCCCAGCTCCGAAAGAACTGGAAGATGGAATCCATACCACTGCAGATAATCTCAAGAAAATTGAGTTGGGGACAGAAAATGACCCGCGACCGACATTCATCAGCGAACTGCTATCGGGAGAAAGGGTGGCTGCGTTAAAGGATGTGCTTCTACAGCACAAAGATTGCTTCGCGTGGAACTATTCCGAAATGCCAGGACTAGATCCAGAAATCGCTGTGCACAAATTGGCGATATCCCCGGACATCAAGCCAGTCAAACAAGCGCCGAGAAGAATGCGACTCGAGCTTGAGATGAGCATCAACGCCGAAGTCAAAAAGCTGATAGATTCAGGCTTCATCCAGGAAGTCCAATACCCTGAATGGATCGCCAACATCGTCCCAGTGATGAAGAAAAATGGGACAGTGCGCATATGCGTAGACTTCCGGGATCTCAATAAAGCCTGCCCAAAAGATGATTTCCCAGTGCCAGTCACCGAACTGATAATAGACAACACATCCACTCATGAGGTTTTCTCCTTCATGGACGGCTCATCGGGGTATAATCAAATAAAAATGCACCCTGAAGATCAGAAGCACACAGCCTTCAGGACTCCTCTTGGTATATTTTGTTATAAAGTGATGCCCTTCGGTTTGAAGAACGCCGGTGCTACTTATCAGAGGGCCATGACGAAGATCTTCGACGACCTTATACACGAAATCGTCGAATGCTATATCGACGATCTCGTGGTCAAGAGCAAATCATACGAGGAACATCTCGAGCATCTGAAGACTGTATTTCAACGCCTTCGGCAATACAACTTGAAGATGAATCCTCTTAAATGTGCGTTCGGGGTTTCCTCAGGCAAATTCCTGGGATTCGTCGTTCGACACCGAGGTATTGAAATAGATCCGTCAAAGATCAAAGCGATCATGGAAATGCCTCCGCCGAGGACTCTCAAACAGCTGCGGTCTCTCCAAGGGAAACTCGCGTATATACGGCGATTTATAGCCAACCTTTCAGGAAAGTGCTGTCCTTATAGCCACCTGATGAAGAAGGGAACCCCATTCGTTTGGGATCAAAAATGCCAAGGCGCACTGGATGAGATCAAGCAATACCTGCAGAACCCGCCGGTGTTGGCTGCTCCGGTTAAGGGGAAGCCTCTTATTCTTTATACAACCGCCCTCGAAGGTTCCTTAGGCGCATTATGGGCACAAGAGAACGATCAAGGGAAAGAAAGAGCACTCTACTACTTAAGTCGAGTCCTGCTGGGGGCAGAAAGCAATTACTCTCCCATTGAAAAACACTGCCTGGCGTTGATCTTCGCAATAACAAAGCTTAGGCACTATGCGTTGGCGCACGAGGTCCGTCTGATTTCAAAAGTGGACCCTCTTAAATATTTAATGTCAAAGGCCATATTGACAGGACGACTCGCTAAATGGGCCCTGCTCTTGATGGAATTCTCGATAACGTATCAACCTCTCAAGGCAGTGAAAGGCCAGGCCATCGCCGACTTCCTCGCTGAGCATCCGATACCCGCCGATTCTCCTCTGAATTGCGATCTTCCAGAAGAACATGCGTTCGATGCGATCGACGGTGATAATATCCGATGGGAGCTTTATTTCGATGGAGCATCTTCCATGAAGAAACGTAAACAAAGTACCCCTATAATTAAATCAGGGGTAGGACTCATCTTTGTAACTCCACAAGGAGGAATAATGCGCTACGCCTTCTCCCTAACGGAGCCGAGAACAAACAATGAAGCCGAATACGAAGCTCTGATAGCAGGCCTCGAGATCGCCATTGACATGGGAATTGAAGATCTCCTCATATACGGCGATTCCCAACTGGTCGTTAGTCAAGTAAACGGCGACTACCAAACATGCAAGCCAGAGTTGGTAAAGTACGGTGAAAGGGTGCAACAATTGCTAACCCAAGTCCCCTCCTACACTTTGGAAAGTATACCGCGCGCGGAAAACAGCAAAGCGGACGCACTGGCCAAACTTGCTAAAGAATTGGCTGACGAGAACCTCGATGACGTTAGAATCGTGATACAAAGCCGTCGAGTGCTCACCCCAACAGAAATATCTCCGAAATCGTCTGAAGAAAAAGGAGCGAAAGAGGAGACAACCCTGCAAATAAAAGACAGGGAAAATACCGAGGACTGGAGAGAAGTCTTCATAGATTACTTCAAGTTCCACCGAATACCTGAAGAGGCGTCCATAAGACATCAGCTCACGAAACGAGCTCTGTCTTTCGCCTTCGTCAATGATACTCTATACAAGAGGTCATTCGACTCTCTGTGGTTGAGATGCTTAGGACCTGACGAAGCGAGAAGGGTCGTCCAAGAAGTTCACGACGGACTCTGCGGTTCCCACCAAGCAGGCCCTAAGATGAAATTGAAAATAAAGCGGATGGGCTACTACTGGCCCACGATGATGCAGGATTGCCTGGAATATGCGAGGCAATGTCATCCATGCCAAATTCATGGGGACTTCATCCATCAGCATCCCAATCCACTGCATCCAACAATGGCTAGTTGGCCATTCGAAATGTGGGGAACTGACATAGTCGGTCCCATCGAACCAGCATCGTCAAAGGGACATCGTTTCATCTTGGCGACGACTGATTACTTTTCCAAATGGGCAGAGGCGGTTCCGTTGAGGGAAGTGAAGACGGAGAACATCCTCCATTTCTTCAAAACGCATGTCATCTACCGGTTTGGAACCCCGAGAAGAATCATCTCTGATAATGGGCCAGCCTATCGAAGTCATAAAATTAGCCGTTTCGCACAGAAGCACAATATAGACTGGAGATATTCCTCAGTTTATAACCCGCGAGCTAACGGTCTAGCTGAAGCCTTCAACAAGACTTTGACGAAGATCATAAAGAAAACAGTGTCACGAAATAAGAGAGATTGGCACGGAAGATTGCAAGAGGCTCTTTGGGCTTATCGGACTACGTTTAAAACAGCCACAAACACAACGCCATACGCGTTGGTATTTGGGACGGAAGCGGTACTCCCTCTCGAGATAGAATTACCCTCTCTACGAGTGGCAGTCCACTACGAGCTGACAGACGAAGAAAATGCTCACCTTCGGTTTGAAGAGCTTGACGCAATTGATGAAATCCGGCTTCTAGCACAACAAAATCTGGAAGCCTATAAAGCAAAGATGACGCGCTCATATGAAAGATTGAGCCGCCCGAGGACATTCCACCAAGGCGAACTCGTGCTAGTGGTCAAAAGGCCCATGATCCCCAATCGCGCCAAGCGGGGAAAGTTTGAGCCGAACTATGAAGGACCGTATATCGTTGATAAGGTCTACCAAGGTGGGGCCTATCTACTCATGGACATGCACGGTGAAAGGCCTTTCAGGCCAATAAACGGACGCTTCCTAAAGAAATACTACGCCTAATGAGCCACAGCCTAGGTCAATGGTAGATGACGACGACTATGTCCGCTCGCTATCTTCCTAAGCTCAAGCTTTATAAGTAGTAGCCAACCCTCTCAACGGTGGACCGAAATGTCCTTAAACTAATAGCAGACCGAAACGTCTTTAAACTAATACCGCAGCACCCTTGGGTTGACAAGATGAATAAAAATAAAAATAAAAAAAATATAAAAAATAAATAAAAAATAAAAAATAAAAAAAAACGGTATGTCCATAAGCAAAGAGGGCACGGATAAAAACCCGAAAGGGTTCCGTGAGTAAAAACAGCAGGGCGACCGGCGAGTGTTTGTGAAAACCTGAAAGGGCGCAACCTCGTTAAAAGACACTTATAGGGTCCTCTCGACCTTATAAGGAGAAACCACCTGCGTGAGATCCTTACGACTCACAAAGGAGCAACACACTTAGGAATCCCCACGATTCCTAAGAGAAAATACACTTGCGAGATCCTCACGACTCGTAAGGAGAACTCTCTTATGGGACCCTCACGGCTCATAGGATTTGAAAGTCTTAAGTCACAGAGACCTAAACCTGTGCTTAAGCAAACCCCCACAAACTTCCAATATTGCCCTACAAGCGGCTCATATTGACCCTTGTATACGATCCACGGGCATGAATAAACATTTCCTTAACTAAGTCCCATCTGGAACTAGGGATATGTTTGTATGGTAAACAACCCTTATAAATCCCCTCGATTTATGAGGAGAAAACCTTCCTGTGAGATCCTTACGACTTACAGGAGAACAAAACACTTAGGAACCCTCACGGTTCCTAAGGAGAAAATACACTTACAAGATCCCCACGACTTGTAGGGAGAAATACCTTCACGAGACCCTTACGGCTCATGAAGTCAAAAGCCTTAGCCGACGGGATCCTAACCCTGGTCGCTAAGCCTCCTTTGTTCAACAACGATAGAGGCAAATGATGATTCGCTCCTGGTAATATCCCAGTTGCAGCGGTGCTGATACCGAAATCGGTGTCCAATTTCAGGTTGACGGCGAAAGCCAGTAGACCGCTCATGCATACGAAATAGCCGAAATGATAGGGCAACTTGCAATAAAAAGCAGCAAGTAAAATGTATGCATGCAAAATAGCCGAAATGATCGGGCAACTCGTAATAAAGAGCAACGAGTAAAAAAAATAAAATAATAAAAAAGCCGAAATGATTGGGCACCGCGAAAAATAGCCGAAATGTTTGGGCAATCGCGACCTTCGCGATATAAAAGCTGAAATGATAGAGCATCGCGGAAATAAAACAAAAAATAAGAAATGATAAAACTTCGGCCCTACAGTTAAGATCACATCGATCCCTGTATACAATCCAAGGGCGTAAACAAAGAAGGAACCATGCCTCCCCAGCGGATTCCGTCAAACGACGAAACCAAGCCTCAACGGTTCATTTCAACCGAAGAAGCCAGTGACTCCAACGAAAACTCCTCGACTCACGGATACAAACACTCCTTGACGAGAGCTTCCTGATCCGCGTCGACCCGCAGAGCCACCAGTGCCTCCGTGGGAACCATCGACTCGTTTCAAACCCCAAGGACACAAATAATCGTTGGCGCTCGGGAAACAAATAATCCCGGCAAATTCCTCGACTCACGGATACAAACACTCCTTGACGAGAGCCTCCTGATCCGCGTCGACCCGCAGAGCCACCAGTGCCTCCGTAGGAACCCTCGACTCGTTTCAAACCCCAAGGACACAAATAATCCTTGGCGCTCGGGAAACAAATAATCCCTCGCAAAACTTCTCAACTCACGGATACAAACACTCCTTGACGAGAGCCTCCTGATCCGCGTCGACCCGCAGAGCCACCAGTGCCTCCGTAGGAACCCTCGACTCATTTCAAACCCCAAGGACACAAATAATCCTTGGCGCTCGGGAAACAAATAATCCCTCGCAAAACTTCTCAACTCACGGATACAAACACTCCTTGACAAGAGCCTTCTGATCCGCGTCGACCCGCAGAGCCACCAGTGCCTCCGTAGGAACCCTCGACTCGTTTCAAACCCCAAGGACACAAATAATCCTTAGCGCTCGGGAAACAAATAATCCCGGCAAATTCCTCAACTCACGGATACAAACACTCCTTGACGAGAGCTTTCTGATCCGCGTCGACCCGCAGGGCCACCAGTGCCTCCGTAGGAACCCTCGACTCGTTTCAAACCCCAAGGACACAAATAATCCTTGGCGCTTGGGAAACAAATAATCCCTCGTAAAACTTCTCAACTCGCGGATACAAACACTCCGTGACGAGAGCTTCTTTGACTCACATCTCGGGCAGTAAGGATTCAAAAACTTGCTTCCTGAACAATGGGACCCTGCAAGTCAATCCTAAATGGTCTCTTGCATACTATTCACGGGTCTCACTCTCTGAAGTCGATTCTCGACAAAGAGGGAAACAACCGCTTACGAGCCTTCTCGACTCGTAAGAGGGCAATGGGACCCTGCAAGTCAATCCTAAATGGTCTCTTGCATACTATTCACGGGTCTCACTCTCTGAAATCGATTTTCGACAAAGAGGGAAACAACCACTTACGAATCCCCTCGACTCGTAAGAGGGAAAATTCTCTTATAGGATCCTTACGACTTATAAGAGCAAACCACACTTAGAAATCCTCACGATTCCTAAGGAGAAAATCCACCTGCGAGATCCTCTCGATCCGTAGGGAGAAAAGCCTCTATGAGACCCTCACGGCTCATGGAGTTGAAAAGTCCTAGGCGGCAGATCTGAACCTGCAGTCTAGGCCATCGTTATTTCTGGGAGAAATGAATTTACTCGCCAATAAGGCGCATTAAGGATGTCATGCTAAAAAGAAAGAAAAAGCGAAGAAGTGACACAAGACATTACAAAAAGGTGTATCTTTTATTCATAAACTTGATCAAATACAGGATACATTATGTCAAAGGATAAAAAAAAACATATACATATACATTCTTTTATCTATAAGTACGAATGATACAAAAATGGATAGCTACTGAGGAGGAAGTGTCTTTAGTAAGTTCACAAGCTGCTCTCGCACTTCCTTCAGCACTTCCTCTCGAGTGACAGCCGCGGCCACCTCCGCCTCCACCTGAGCCCGTTGTTGCAAGGAAGATGAAAGTTGCTCCTCTACCGCCTTCTGGGCTGCTTCCTGGCTGGCTGAAGCTCGCTCGACAACGTGAAGTTTATGCCTCAATGATAATCCTTCGGAGAGACATTGCAGGAGGCCCTTAAAGATAACCTTCAGCCGTGCAGCATTGGCCTCCACCCGAGCATGCAGTTGAGCGGACCTGCTCGAAGCATCATCACGCTCCTTGCGCCTTGAAATAACCTCTTGTTCGAGATGGCGGAAGTAAGAAGCGCTCTGCTCGATCCACGCAGTCCTCTGATTATTGGCAGCCACAGTCTCGGGAGTGGGACGCAACGACTCCAATTGAAATAGGCAACCCTCGATCTCCTTACAATGGTTAACCCAGGATGCAATTATGCTCTCATTATGAAAGTTCACGAGTACTGCTAGCATCGGGTTAACCACCATAGCGAAGTCGGCGGCAGATGTAGGAGCTTCAACATTGAGTTCCTCGACATAATCACTTAACATGCGCAGACTATTCGCAGCGCCCTTTGAAGACAGACTCCTCAGATAAGGACCCGCCGGCATTGTGACGCGAGGTTCGAAGGACGCCGAAGCCAGAACGACAGCTGAAAGAGACGGGATGCGATCAGATAACAGTACAGAAAATAGAGAGAGGAAAGTTACCAATATGATGGTCATTGTACCAGTTAAGACAGGTGGCAAGGTCGGAAGGGCTGGTGGTACAGCTGAGCTTTTATCCCCTTCTTCAATCTGTAGCACTGCAGTTGAGATGAGAAAAAGAGGTTAGAGACAATTCCATCAATAAAAAAAAAGAGAGAGGAAGAATGTTAACAGAAATTATACTTACCAACGCCACCGGGGGAAGAAGCAAGCTTAGATGGGAAGGAGAAATATGGGAGCAACATCTGATGTACATGATCAAAAAGCGCTCCTGAGAACACGACAGCGTGACTTTAGTACGCGAATTAGATATCTGGAAAACAAGATTAACAAATCATAAACATATACCTTCCAACATCTTCGAGGGTATGAGAGAAGGTTGAGAGGTGACCACCGCCAAAGCGGTCATCGAAGGCGCTCCCTCGAGCGGTGGGGCATCGGCACTAGCTGTGCCTGCATCACGAAAAGGTAGACTTGTCAGAAATGGTTGTAAAGTAAAGAAAAGCAGCCACTTAGGGTTTACCTGAGGAGCTCCCGGCTGAAACGGAGGCGACTCCCTCCTCTATCGACATAAGACCACCGCCTGTAGCCTCATCGCCCGACTAGATGGGGACCGTTGTCGTGCTCGCGAGACCTGGAGACGGCGGAGGACCATAGATGGGGAGGGCAATGACTGGAGTATTGCCAGATTCCAGAGAAGGAGCGTTTGGTTCGTCCTCGGGAATCATGGCCACCTCGCCCACTACTCTCTCAGGTTCAATAATGGCGGTCGTATCGTCCACCATCGCCAGGGGATCGCCGGCCTCGAGCACTTCATTCGCCACCACCCTGGACTCAGCTATGATGATCATATCATCTGCCCCCGCTTCGAGTTCGGCATCAATGACCTTCTCAGTGGTAGGCCCCTCGACCTCCACTCCAGGCTCCATGGCCTCAACAGTATTACCTACTGGCGGCTCGAGTTCGGCAGGCATCGTCCCCTCCGTTCCCCTCGGGTCAACGGTTTCCGCCTCTCCCTCGATCAGACTTGGCCCTGCAAAGATAAGAGATATAAGGACCAATGACATTAAAATTCTTATAACAAAAACTCTGAGAGAAATATTACCTGAAGCAGATTTGCCGTTTGCGCTCCGAACTGCTCGCGCCACCTCTCTACGGGCGGTAGATAGGGTGACAGGGGCCTCTTCGGAGGGAGTATCAGCTCGAGGGGCGGCGCTGGGTCCCGCTCCCATAGCCAAGGCAGCCCTGCGCGCCTTCGCCTCACGCCTCAATCGCTTTCTCTCCTCCCGAGCGGTTATGAGGGACCTCTGTGACGCCTCCCTCAAGGCATCATCATCTTCATTCAGGGAGGCCTCCAGAGCCTTTAAGGCATCTCTCATCGGCTTTTCAAGATGAGCCCCCTGCGGTGTCCCAGAGGGAACAGGAACATCGGCTGCTGGTAGAACATCTGCGTCGCTAGGAGGAAGCGGCATTGAGGTCCCTGCAATTAAAATGGAAAGGTTAGATCGACCATAACGCAAGAAAAATGAAAAATTCGATGAAGTCGAAACTTACTAAGGCCGACAGATGCCCTAGCACGTTCCTCCTCCTGAAAGGTCTTCAGAGAAGCGGCAATGGCTTCTTCATCAGTGACGCCTGTTAAAAGAAAAGAGAGAAAAGTGTTAGTCAAAAATAATGAAATAAGGAAGAAAATACGTTACAGTAAAGAAAGAGTGACTAGTAGTTACCTGATTGCACAAGCTTAGCCAGCCACGCATCACGCTTCACCAGCCATGCTGAAGCTCTGAGAGCAGCTTCCAAGTCTGTATCGTCCGGCGGCGGCATCACTAATCCCGCGTTAGTCCCATATTCGAGCAGACCCTCGGAATAAGGAGCGTGGGGTTCCTGGCCGAACGCAACGTCCGCGGCGAAGAGCGATTTCTTTTTCTTTTTCCCTCCAGCCCTAGGCTCACGGGGAAGCGACTTACGCTTGGCAGCCGCTTTGGGACGACGGGTCCCGATGTCCGCACCCGTGCCAGACTCCGGCGAGGGTACAACCACTGTTTCCGCCTGAGCGCGGGGTGCAGGAGATGCATCCGCGATATCGGGGAGCGGTAATTCATGTGGAGGACTTTGCGCGCGTGATTGTCTGCTCCCAGCATCTTTTAAGGGAGCGACTATTAGAGTCCTTGGCACCAGAGGAGCGCTGCGATCGCTACCTGGAGGTGCACCCTTACGGTCGATCAGCAACCGCCTTTCCTCCTTTATGACCGCTCCCGTCGAATGACTATACCATTCGGTGTATACCCTAAGGAGACGGGGAGCACAAGCCGGCTCACTGATAAAGAAGTAAGAGCCCGTGTTTAGACGCATGAAGTGATGCAGCGCCCTCTCTATCCCTTCTTCGTTCGCGGCAGGTTCCGATAAAAAGGCCTCCAGCGGTACCCCTTGGTTATAGCTCAGCTGTTGGGCGAAACGATGCGGGTTATATCTCATGAAGATCGCTCCCCCGTCTTGCCTAAACACCAAAAAGCCCGGTCTGATAGAGTATAAGTGAAGGGTCTCCCGGGCCGTTAAAATCGAAGCGCCGTCCTTGAAAGTGTCTTGCAATGGCCGCACTGCAGTAGCGGACGTTTTTCCAATGGTCAGCACCTTGTCAATAAAAGACACACCGGCTCCAACGGTGTGGGAACGAAGGAGTAAACTCCTGGCATCTCGCGGCGATGGATTTACGATTGATGCGCCGATCAACTGTAAAAGACGAGGAAAAATGCACCTTTCGTAGAATGAGGGCCTTTTATGCATGCCGAAAACACCCGCTGTATGTAGTTCGAGCCACGACATGAAGTAGTGCATTGGGAAAACCACATGCAACGCCCCAGGCTCATTAGCATCTGCCGCTCGGCTAAGGCCGTGATATAAATGTGCCAAGCCGGCGATCCCAACGGCCACCTTTACCCCGATAATCATTCGGTGGGCCGGGTAAAAAACAGAGGGCCGCATGCGGTGAGAATGCATTGGAAGTGCAAACCAACTCAGCCAAAGCCCAAGAAATCCCAAAAAGAAGGCTTCCTCGTCCATCTCGGGGGCTGCAACTTCTGCAAAAGACATGGTTGAAGAGTTGGGAAGAAAAAAGTCCTTCTGATCTATGTCTCTCGCTGGCAGGTTATCCAAACCTAAGCCGAAAGGATCCTCAAGGTAGGCAAACTTGGCAGTCTTCGCCGAAAGGACGTTTGGATGAAGGAACCGAGCAATAAAATCCTAAAAATTAACTCCACGGCTCCCATGCTCAACGAAAAGGGCCTCATAGATGTTCAACACCTTGATCAGACTTGGAAACTGATGTTGAACAGCGTTCTCCGGCGTGAGCTCCCTTACCATCGGCTTAGCCCCATAGATGTACTCATCCGGCGGGAGCAATTCCTCATAATGCTCCCCCATAGCCGGTAGGCCAGACACCTCCGTAAACTCTTCCAGCGAAATGGACACTTCCCGATCCATGGCAAGGAAAGTGTGAGTAGGAATGTTCCACTGCTCCAGGAAGGCCTTGAACCACCAAGTAGGAAGCGTAGGATACTGGAAGAGAGAGACGTAGACTGCGGTGTACAGTCCTAGTCTTATCAACTGCGACTTCCTCGTCGACAGGATATACCGGGCCCACGGCAGATAGCCAACCGGGTGGCGGGGGATCAGACCAATGTTATATGATTGCCCCCAAGGTCTCGCCTCGCCCTGACAGATACGGCGTCCTAGGATGTCCAAAACCATCGGACGCTGGACCGGGATGGCATCTATGGCCGGATGAAGAAAACCCTTCGATGTCCAATCCGTCATCTCCGCGGCATACTGCACCGGGGGTGGGCTGGCGTAATGAATCGCCGTTATGGGCTCCGACGGCACCGCACATGTAAAGCTGCGCCGACCCATAATAATTTGATTGTACCACGACCCCCAAAGGTGGAGACTCTTATACTCCGGGTCGTACGCCTTGATCATGGCCAGGACCTCGCGATCCAAAGGCGTCTCTGGAAACCCCTCCTCTGAGCGGACAAACGGGAATGAAGTGTCTTCAGACATGATCGCTGCAAAAAGAGCAATGTAGCTGTCAGTGTTGAATCCCAACGTTCGGCATTGAAAGAAGAAAATGCATCAATTAAAATTAAAATCAAGATTAATTAATCACACCGCACCACAGTGCAGTGAGTAGGAGACCAAAGAGGGACCTATGAAATCTAAATGACAATACGTCAATCAATAAGACAAACTCATCATTGGATGAGATTGTCAGTTGGTCCCTAAGGGGAACATTCCTATAATAAAAAAAGGGGGAAAGAATCCCTAGAGAAAAGGAAGAAATCTCCTCTTTCAGAGCAAAGCTCTGTCACAGAATGACACTTGTCAAATTCTGATCTCAAAAGAGTAAAATTCTTTAAAAAAGGAGCTTAGCCCTATAACATTCAAAAAAAAAATGTGTGTTGAAAATAATTTTAAAATTAAAATTTCTAGAATCTTGAAAGATCCATGAAAACTTACGAAAAAGTTCTTTGCCTTTCAGATCTAAAAGATCTGCATTTGATCCAAGAGCAAAGCTCTGTTCATGGGTTAAAACCCATGAAAAATCTCTGTGGATCTGTAAGTTCTTGTAGAGCAAAGCTCTGTTTATGAAACCCCAAGGGGGACCTCTTTAGATCGGAGGATCTGTAAAAGCCAAGCTCTATTAATTAATTAAAATATTTAATCTGAGATTAAGTTTACCTAAAATTTTCTAACTTAGAAAATAAGAGCAAAGCTCTAAAGTTCTGGAAACGAGAGCAAAGCTCTGAAGTCTTAAGCAAGAGCAAAGCTCTGGAAAATCAAAACCTAATGGTGAGATTTTCTGAGGGTCAAACGCCCTATTTATAAGGCGCTTGCGCCTCTTGAGATTCCCTCTTGATCCAATGGTCAGGAAGGTGGCCACCGTTGCACTCACGTGTGCGCCACGTGAGCGCAACGGTGGGGGGGCATTTGTTTTGCCCAATCAGAGCAAAGCTCTGTTTGAATTCAAAATTCAAATTTTTGAAGCAGAGCTTCAAGTCCCGCGCGCAGCGCCCAAGAAAGCGCACCCAATCAGAGCAAAGCTCTGATTAAAGGCTGCGCTGCGCGACACGCGTCAGCGCAGATGCGCTAGCGCAGTTGCGCTGCGCTCTGCGCTGCGCGACACGTGTCAGCGCAGATGCGCTAGCGCACTTGCGCTGCGCGACACGTGTCATGCGCTGGGGCATCTGCGCCAAACTGAATTAAGATTTTTATGAATTCTTTTCTGTTCTTTCCAGAACTAGAAGGCTTTCTTCGGCCTTTGGATCAAAGATCCAGCGGTGGGAAGACTCCCAAAAATCACTCAGGAAAGATCCTGTTAACAAATTCAACAGATTTGTGGTCACTATAAATAGGACCCTAAGCCTCAATTCAAAGGCATCAACAATTTTTCTCGAAAGATCAAGAACTCTAAGCAGAGAAAATTCTGAGAAGATCTCAAGAAAGAGGTAAAGAACCTTCATGGATTAGAAGAAATTCCTTCTAATAGACCATTAGTCTAAATAAAAATATATAAGATCAATGATCTTTATATAAAAAAGAAAACAGTGCTTTGCACTTCTTGTGAACCTTCGGTTCTTTAAAAACAAAAAAATAAAAATAAAAGAATAAAAAAGAATATAAAAAAAAAACAGTGCTTTGCACTTTTAAGAACCTCTGGTTCTTCGAATAAAGAAGAAATCTATTTTTTCTTTGATCTAATTTAGATCAAGAACTTAAACAGTGCTTTGCACTTCCCTTCTTGAATCTAAAAAGATTCTTAGTGCTTTGCACTTCCAAGTTGCGTCGTTGCGCTCTTAAGGGAGCGCCACGTATCCGCCATAAAACCACTTGCGCTAAGCGCCCTTAAGATAGAGCTTTGCTCTCTGGAATTGGCGTAACTCACTGAGAGCGCGCCACGTGTCAGCAGCGCAACAGCGCAGCGCAACAGCCCTAGTGCGCTTGCGCTCATCAGAGCACGACACGTGTCATCACCATAAGAACTTGCGCTCATTACTTAGCGCAAAGCGCAGATGCATTAAAAAGGGCCAAGCCCAATTAGGAGAGGGCCTAACAGGCTTAATGAAGCGCAAATTCATTATTTTAAGGGGCAGAGCCCAAATCAAAACAGATGCTTTGCATCATTTATAAATGGGCAGAGCCCAAACAGAATATCCAGAATGCTATGCATTTTAAAAGGGGCAGAGCCCAAACAAAACAGATGCATTGCATCATTCATAGATGAGCAGAGCTCAGAATAAATTAATGCTCTGTAGAGCCTAAATAAAAAAAATGAAAAAAATGCAATGCATTACTTAATAAAGATGTTGAACTGGACTTAGCCCAATCGTGGCCATAAGTCCTTAAATTAAATTGACTGAGCAAAATGGCTCTCCTAAGTCAATCTACGACCGGTTCGAGGGTACATCTCCGAACTCCTTTGACATTTGTCGCTGTAATTCCTCAACGACGTCAAAGAGGTGACGGGTCCCAACGACCATACACTAAAATGACGGACCGAAACGTCCCTAAACTAATATCGGACCGAAACGTCCCTAAACTAATATCGGACCGAAACGTCCCTAAACTAATATCGGACCGAAACGTCCTTAAACTGGTATCGGACCACCACGTCCCTAAACTGGTGATCGACCACCACGTCCCTAAACTGGAATATGGACCACCACGTCCCTAAACTGGCGATGGACCACCACGTCCCTAAACTGGAAAATGGACCACTACGTCCCTAAAACTGGAACAATAGAGCCTCCAAATGCTCTTTTGCCGGATCTAAACGGTCCCGTTTAAGTTGATCTTAGCCCCAAATACGGCTAACGTATCCTTAAACATTTAAAATGAATGATAAGACTCCAAATCAATTTCGGCTCAAGGGTACATCTCTGAACTCCTCTGACACTTGTCGTTGTAATCCTTCAGCGAAGTTAGAGAGGTGATGAGTCCCGACGGCCATAAATTAAATGGATCATGTTTAAGTTGATCTTAGCCTCAATGAGGCTAACTTATCCTTAAACTAAAAATACCAAACCCAAATCTAACTCAATACGGATTTGGACTAACCCACGTCCTACGGGTGACGACATCACTCAGTCTCCGTATACAATCCACGGGCAATCACAAACAAAACAAACACACACGACACGAAGTGAAATTCTGGAGAAGGAGAAAGTTGTTACCGCGACGCGGTAGCGTAATTAACTGCAGGGGCTTGCGCCTGCAGGGAAGAGCGTCCCCACAATCAAAAACCCCTCACCCTGAGGGGGAATCTGACGAAGTCTGCTACATCGGCCGCATCCGTCTAAACCTCCGATACCAGGTGCCAAAAATCAACTTGGCATCTTCGGAAAGATAGACGGATAAAACCAAATAGCATCTGCCCCGAACCCCAGCGCCAGGACTTCAGCAGTCCTGTGCGGCCGTCTTTCGGAGGGGAACATCCTCCTCCGCCTCTATTCTAAAATAATCTATTTTGAAAACTCGTCGGAAGCGGAGTTATTCCGACTTTCGATTCGTTTTTCTTTAAAAACTCCATTTTTTCTTAAAAATAAAATACTATATTTTCTCATAATGTTTAACAAACATAAATAAACACATTAGAACAAGTTTTACCTCAAAATAATTCATGTTGCAAATTTTATTTCACTTTTACAGTAAAATACCATCATGTTACATACAACTTATAACTATTCAATTTAACCGTATTACCTTTAGATAACTCACGAGATAATGACCTACCTCATCACAACACACATTTTTAACATAGCACGATAACTCTTGGGGATATTAGTTTATGGGAAAATACGAGATTACGAATAAATACCTTAAACATTCAAAAACCGTTTTCTTTAAAAAGTGTGTTATTTAATTCCTTGCAAATACGCCTATACAACCCATTTTGGGAAATCCCGATTGGGATGGTGCGGGTTATCGCACATTCTCAGACCTAGTAGAGCGAGATGCAGACCTCAGCAAGGAGCATTCGATCTCGATGGAATTTTTGATGCAATTTTTAAGAAAATGAGATTTTTACAAAATAAATAAAATTTATTTTCATTAAATATATATATTTATAACTATTATCAAAAGATCTATTTTAAAATATATTATATAAATATTCTATGTTTTCTAAATCAAAAGAATCACAATTTCATGAAACTACCATTACAATGCAACACAAATTTCAATATTTCATTAAAATACCATATACAATGAAAACTAGGTTCTATTCACTAGAAAAATTTCACTTTATAAAATATATATCTATGAAAACCCTAAAGACGATAATTAAAAACTTAAGGTGTATTTTGAAAATATATCAAAACTATTTTTACATAAAACCCCCTCAAGTTATATTAATTCACAATAAAGACCCTAGTAAACATAGGTTTAAGCGGGACCAGTTCTCTTGAGCCTCAGGGAGCCGAAGAATATGGATGCTTGCCTATCTAAGGCAGACAACCTAACAACGGTGTTATCAACACGGTAATTGTCTCGGAAAAAGACACAAATCCCGCCGTCCATGTACAGCAGTTACCGATAACATTAAAACTAATTCAGGACTTCAATTTTTTTAAAAAAGTCTGACTCAGTTCGATTCATGATCAAATATGCAATTAAACTGACTTGAATATGATTCAAGTATAAACTGCAAATTCAACATGAATCTGTTTATACCAGAATTCAATCTATAACAATCTGTCTCGACTGAACTAAACCATGGATATACTCCATTTACATGTCTATTCATTATATCCATTCCATTTACCTGATATCATGGTTTCGGCGAGTCATACAATCTATTATACAAAGCAATACAAATCAATACAAAATACATTACGGGGTTTTAAAGGGATAGACTGGTACAGAATGTGTTAGAAGTGACATGAGACAGTCACTTTAATACACCTAACTTGAATATCCATTGTCGCTGTACCATGGCTGAACGGTTCCTTGTGCTCCGTATAGCTTAGTCTCCGGAATAGTGGGACTCCTCTCGTATACACTGGCATATTCTATACCAAACTACAAACAACTGCATCAATAATATAATCAAACATTACTATTTATACTCTCTTTCTGCTTATTCTATCTCTACTCATCTTTGGGACCTACCGAGCGATTGTTCGCTGACGACATTCCTTTATCTTCTTTTTTTGGAATGCTGTCAGGTGGATCGGACTCACTAGAGATCGAGCCCAGTACTGAAGACTTGGAGCAGTTTGACTTCGACCCGGAGCAGTAGGCACTTGTATATACTTTTCATTTCAGTTATGACATTGTTTAGGCATTACTTTCCATTCATGTATTTACATTTCCAGTTGTGCTTGTAAAGAATTGTTAAATAAATAAAAGTTGCTGTTCATTTACATTTCATGTCTCTTGTGTGCATTTTACTTTATATTGCTTAGATACGCTTAGCGTGTTTACTTCTGAGTAAATATGCCGTGTGACCCGTCGCGTCTCCTTACCGTACTTCGGGAAGCGGGGCGTGACAACAAGGGAGGAAAGCTTTACTTGTCTCAATAGCGATACATTGAGAAAGTTTTGGAGCATTTTGGCATGACAGACGCTAAATCTGTAAATACCCCTTTGGCAGCTCATTTTAAACTTTCAGCTCGTTTATCACCGCAAACTGAGGAAGAAATTCAGTATGTGTCGCATGTTCCTTATTCGAGTGCGGTGGGTAGCATTATGTATGCCATGGTATGTACTCGATCCGACATTTCACATGCAGTTAGTATTGTTAGTTGTTATATGGCATCTCCTGATAAAGACCATTGGCAAGCAGTGAAATGGATTTTACGATACCTACGAGGTATGTCTGATGTGGGGTTGGAGTTTGGAAGGAACAGTGACAGTTTGGTTGGTTTCAGCGATTCTGACTATGTAGATGACCTCGACAGATGAAAGTCGATCACCGGCTATGTATTCTCTTTAGGAGGATATGTCATTAGTTGGCGTGCTTCATTACAGTCTATGGCAGCGTTGTCTATGACGGATGTAGAGGATATGGCTGTTGTGAATCCGTTAAGGAAGCAATTTGGTTGAAGGGGCTATTTTCAGAGCTTGGTATCCAAAAGGATATCATAATAGTCTATTGGGATATCCAAAATGCGATTTATTTAACAAAGGACCAGTTGCATCATGACAGAACGAAGCACATCGACATTCGATATTGGTTTGTTCAGGATGAGAAAGAAATAATCGTAAAGAAGATTGGCACAGCGGATAATCCGGCTAACATTTTGACCTAGTCTCTTTCGTTTGTCAAGTTTGAGCATTGTTTGAACTTAATTAGAGTGCGTCGCGCTCATTGAGCCCTTTAGGGGTTTTGTGAAGAAGGTGGAGCTATTATTAATATTATAGAGGATTTTTGTAGCGAATACGAGGTAAGGTAGAGATTTATTGAGTTTGCATCTTATTCTTGTTCCCTAGAAGTTGCGCCGGCTCATGACAATATTGAGCCGGCGCACAATATGTTCGGAATTACAGATTTCTCTTTGTTTGTATGAGACGGCTCAAGATAATTTTGAGCCGGCTCGAGGTCTGTTGGACCGAGTTCTGGGCTGTTTTGGTAAATCCGATTTTTATTCTATTGCCTCATCCTATAAAAAGCAGTTTGTAACCATAATTGGAGAACCCTTTTATTAATCTGAATTAAGAGAGATGAGGCTAGGGTTTTGAGAGGGATTTTGTAAGAGTTCATCCACCATTGTAATCCTCCTATTTATTTGATTAGTAAAGTTCTTTTCTTTCGTCCGTGATTTTTCCCGTAAGGGTTTTCCACGTAAATCTCGCGTCTTTTAGTTTGTACTCTATTTCTATTGCTTTTGCTTATTTGTAACTTTTCTTTATTGTTTGCCTATTACTTTGTGATCGTATTTGCTACAACAAATACAAATAAAACTTTACTACTATAATGCTAACTCACATGTGTAGCTCATATCTGATGAGCTGCTCCTTTTTTTAGTTAAAAAAAAGATTCAAGGAGAAAGAGAAATCGAACAAACTATTATCTCATTTAAAATATCCATTTCATCCCCCCAACACACACACCCACACAAAAAAAACCATTTAGACACTAATATCCAAATCATCATTTTTAATTTTTAGAGACACCTTTGGAACTTTATTCTAAAACTTCAACATTTAGATCTTTTAATTTTTTAGAGGTATCTCTAGAACTATAAGTTCATAGGTTATTTTTTAAAAAAACATACATCCAGCAAAAACTAATGAGTAATAATTACAAATTTGAAAAGCAAAAATCGAGAAGAATGACCTGCAAAAGGAAAACGACAGGTAAGAAAAAGCAGAAAATAAAACAGCATGAAAATTACCTGTAAAGCGTAAATATTCAAGGCAGTATGATACGGTATAAATACATAAACTTGAATACCTTTTTTTTGTTAAAACCAATTTCTACTCCTTTTTTTTGTCGTTACCAGCGGCTCGTTTATTAGTTGCAAGCAAATAAAACAGCTGTCAAAATTTCCCATTTATGGTTCCCACAATTGAATTAAATTAAAAAAGAAAAGAGAAAGAAAACAAAAAAAAAAGAACGTTCACTTTACCAATCCCATTCAACTTTCATCTCTCTTTTAGCATGACATCTCTTCCTCTTCTTCTAATCTTCTGATAAATAAATGTAGCCCCCCTTTGTTTCTTTTAAGGGTTTCTCAATTTTGTTTGTTTGTTTCCAACTGCAACTCTTTCTGATCACCGCCATCGCCATCGTCGCCGTCGTCGCCGTTGTCGTCGTCTACAAAATTAATGCACTTGGTAACCAAATGCTTGCTCCTTTTTTTTCTTCTCACGAAAATCCACTTGCTATTTTGTTTTAGAGCTGAAAGGGTTAGAGAAAAAAAAAAGAAAAAAAATTTGCGACGAAGGATTGAAATAGTGGTTGAGTGCTAGTCTTGGCAAAAGTGAAGGAAATTAGGGTTAAGTATTTCTTTTTTATTGCTTAATTATTTGCATGTTTAGTTTAATTAATTAGTTGCCTTATATGTGTAGCTTTTTTTATTCATCTGTACCCATTTTCTTTTTCCTTCCATTTTTAATCAAATTAAATTTATCTGCATTGCCTCTGATATTACATTAAATTCTATGTATTTCCTGAAGAACCCTAGGATTTTTTCTTAAAATGAAAATTTCCAGTTTGTTCCGCATAATCTGGTTTGACGCCTAACCTTACATTCATCATCTCCCAAAAATTGTTCTAATTAAGAATGTTAGTCATCTTTGTTCAATTCTTGCATTCTAGGTTTCAGTTTCTGTGTTGTTGCTTGGACTTATTAATTATTATTATTTGTTTATTTTGTTTCAGATTTGGAAATGAGCTTTCCACACTTTGTTAACTTATGCAGCGATGATGAAACAGAAGCAAAAGACAAGGAACAAGTTTTGCTTGATTTTACAAGCAACTTAATTCATGGGGAACCAAGTTTTATTGATTTGAATTTCCAGCGGGAATTCGAACATCATGTTGGAATTATTTCTGGGGTAGCAGACCTGGGGGGATCGTATTCTAATGCTAACTCTAGCACTGATGGATTTCTTGATCCATTTGTGATGCCTATTTCTACCCCAACAGTATGCAGACAATTCTGGAAAGCTGGAGAT
The DNA here is from genome assembly GCA_030015575.1 of Agapanthus africanus. Classification (NCBI taxonomy): domain Eukaryota; kingdom Viridiplantae; phylum Streptophyta; class Magnoliopsida; order Asparagales; family Amaryllidaceae; genus Agapanthus; species Agapanthus africanus. The sequence goes on along the minus strand of CM057347.1, from coordinate 550,794,653 downwards.
TACGATTTCGTACGACCTCTTCGACCAGTCTCTCAAAGTGCGTTTCTTACATGCTTCTCTCCATTTCACAAAGATTTTAGAACACCCCCACCAAAAAAAAACAACCACCCTGCACGTGGCCTTTTCTTTCTCCCCCATTACTTGACTTCCATCACCATTGCTCTTCCCGCAGATGGTCAAAATCGTTTACGTGTTGATCCCAAATTTCTTCACTCAAATGCTACTTCACACAAGTGGGCATTTGGTGGTATGTACAATGTACTTTGTAGATAGATAACATATGTATCATATGTGCAAGCCATTGGCGCCAATCTCATGAGTGTCATTTTCCATGTTTCAGCCGTGGCAGAACTACTTGATAATGCAATTGATGAGGTAATCAGTGATCTCTTTTTGTTAATTTCTTTTAACTTAAATTTTTTAAAGAAATTTAGGCTCAACCTGTTGTGCAAAAAAAAAATGCAATTTATATTATAATACATTTAATTGTTACCTTGATTGTATATAATCACAACCCAATATATTATGCTCTTGATGTTGCGATTCTATCAAGTCATCTTCTTCATCTCAAAATTTAATGTTCTTTGTTATGTTGCTGGAGTGAACTAGGTACAAAATGGAGCCTCCTATGTTCTAGTTGATAAAATTACAAATATTATAGATGGAAGTCCTGCATTGCTGATTCAAGGTAATTTTGTATCTTTTGTATTCAGATGTAATAAGACGTCATGGTATTTTCTTTTAGTTCTTTAATTATACAAAACTCCCAGTGGTATCTCTACTGAACCTTTGTATGCTGGAACCGTGTCAATAAGATGATGGAGGTGGAATGGGTCCCGAATCACTACGGCATTGCATGAGCTTTGGATTTTCTAACAAACAATCAGACTATTCCATTGGACAGTGTATGAATCCTCTGCCGATATTTACATCCAACTTTTGATTATGTTGTTGCTGTTTTATTGGTTAATTCTGAGCAATTTTCTTTATTAAAACGTAATTATCTTTGCTTACTTGATGCGTTACAATTCAGATGGAAATGGCTTCAAAACTAGCACCATGCGACTTGGGGCGGATGTAATTGTTTTTAGCCGCTGCAGAGATAAAAGGTTGCTTCTACCTATTACCTGAAACCTTGATTATGTAGACTTTCTGTTTCACAGTACTGAATTTAAAGGCTCTTCATCCTTTTTTATTTTTAACACTGTGTATTGGCATGGCTGGTTTTTGTCTGCCACAAGCAAGATCCTTGACATTGAATTATTCTGGTCACTTATATGCTTTTTTGGCCATAGTCTTGCACCTTTCTTTCTTCTTTTCCCTAACATGGATGCCTTGAGGTAGCCCACCAAACCTGCTGCAGTTCAAAAAGCTGCTGTGGTAACCGAACTCAAAATGGGTTCTTGTACAACTCAAGGAGTCATGTCAGACTAAATATATACCTCAACCCTTAATACAACTTTGGAGTTTCCTTGGGGGGCTTGAAGAGCAACCTGGTTCAAATCCCACTGCATATGCACTAAAGAAGAGCAGATTTTTAAAAAAATAAAGAAAAAGAAGGGGAAAGAAAAAACCTTGCTGCTCAAGGTTTGTCCATAATTTGCTATTGAAAATTAATATCTACAACAATTTCCCAGAGTCAACATGCAAATATCCTGTGGTTTTTACAAGTGTCAGGCATTGTTTTGTCTTAATTCCGAATCTATATTCATCAAGGAGTTGTGTTTCATGAATCTCAAATGTTTCCTCCCTCCGTTCTGCTTCTCGTAAGATTTATAGTTAGAACTGAACACACTCATCCTTGTGGTCTATAGCCCTCTTTTTATTTATAATTTATAATTATGATTATGATGGATATGTTATCTAATATTTATATACTATCTTAGGAACTCAGTTCTATATGGCAATTGTCACCTCCCTAGAGACACATCCACCATACATACTTCCTATTTGAGACCTCTTCGGTCTTCATATACTTCTCCATATCATTGTATAGGCAAACTTATGGAGATATATGTTTTGAATTAGTTTACTTGAATTTGTTTTAAAAGGTTTTCCGAAGTTTACACGACATGCATTTCGCTGGTCACATGTGTTCTGTGGTCACGAGTATTTGTGCATGCATGCTGTGGGTGTCTGAACTTCCTCTTCATCTTTTTAAGGAGGACGAAGTTGGGTGATATTGGTTGGGTTCCGTTACACATCGACGGTAGCTTTCTTCACTAAAGGGCACCTCTTGTGCTGCAAACCAATAAGTTAAACTACTGCGCCAGCTGTATATCCTATGAATTTTATGCACTTATATCAGTTAATCACAACTTTGATCGTAAAGTTTTCTGTATGGTATCGTATGCAAGTTTGTCAACTATCACATCTTGTGATTTTCCTTTTAATTGTTCTAGTCAATTTGTAAACCTTGTTGATTCTTCAGGGGAAGTGCGCTAAAAGCTCTTTTTTCACCCCTATCAAGTAAGTAGTTTTTCTTTCTTTCTTTCCTAACTAAATGCTCATATTCCATCAGGAACATAACTCAAAGTGTTGGGCTGCTTTCGTTTACCTTTCTCAAGCACACAAACTGTGACGATATAGTAGTACCCATGGTATGATGCTTTCTAGGCTTCTTTAAGCTTCCTCCTTGCAAAAATTGTAGATCCATGGAGCTTTTGAAATGCACCGATTTGACAACCTTTGAATGATATTGCTCACCGATGTAATACTTCTCTTGTTTATTCACTCAGGTGGACTATGAAATTGACCCAATGACTGGTGTATGTAAGCGGTTAATACGACATGGTCAGAAACGATTTGATTCTAATTTGGAAACCCTTTTAAGATGGTCTCCATTTGCCACAGAAGACAGGCTGTTAAAGCAAGTAGGTTGCAGATATATGTGCTTTCATATCCCGTGATTTTTATTTTTATTTTTTGAGTAGCATATTGCATGTTTTCTGATACAATACTCTATAAATTATATTAGCTGCTAGCTGTGTTTCTTTCTGATGCATTACTCTAAAAAGCAAATAAGCTGCTATTTTTTGTTCTGATGCTATGTAAAGCATATAGGCCTGTAGAATTTTTTATGAATATCATTCGGATTGATGATGATCAATTTGTAGCTGTTTGATTGTAAGGTGATTAGCACCTTATGCATTTATGCGTTGTGAGCGAGGATGTGTAGGCTGATTGAGGTCCGAGATGCATGAGGTTGGGTCATCTAGAGCCAGTCATAATGGTTTTAGCAGCATGGTTGCTAGGTACTTAGGTCATCAGGAGTCGGTCATGATTGTCCAAGGGCATGAATTTTTTTTGATAGTGCAAAACTGTGTATAACTAATGACTAGTTATACACTTCTCTTCCATATCTATTTACATTTCTTCTATATTTCCTCTTTTATCTTTTAATCGCTTTATATTCCTTCCCTGCCCACATCTTGCTATAAACCACTACCCAATAACTTAAGGGATAACTACTACTTTGCTCCGTAACTTCCAACACCCATCCAATGTGAAAGACAACCATATTTTGCATATGGAAAACAACATATCATGTTTATGGTCGGAGTTAAGTACTAGACTTCTACTCTGGGCTTTGGGTTCTCCAGTACCATGTTTGGTAACACAACCTAAAAACTTAGCCTGATTGGTTGTGCGCTAACAATTATTTTATACTCTGACGACCAACTTTATCCCTTTTATAAGGGATTGGTGCCTTTGTATTTCTATGCAATCGAATCAACTCACTTCCCCCAAAAAATGTGTTATTCCATACTCTCATCAAATCCTGTTTCCTTTTCAAATGAAAGATGAATTAACATGCGAACATAAAAGGTTTTGTCAGATATAGATTGATTCCCCCGCAACCGAAAAATAAATAAAATTAATAAAAATAAGAATAAAAATCCCCAACGCAAAAAAAAAATTAAATTCTAGCTCCGCGTCTCACGATTACCTGATGATACCTCATGCATCGAGGTTTTCTCTTCTTTTTCTTTCTCTTCCTTTTTTGTCAAAATTAAATCTTGAATTTATCAAACTTATGAAATATTTTTCCGTGGGGTTCATTCATTAACAGTTCTGTGACATGGGACATCATGGTACAAAAGTTATCGTATTCAATCTGTGGTTCAATGAAGATGGGGATATGGAACTTGATTTTGATACCCATGCGAAGGTTAGTTTCTTTCTCTTTTTTTATGGAAATTTTTTTCTCTCGTACAATATTCTCCTAGAACATAGTTAAAAAGATTTAAGCCATTGTTTATTTGTTATACCAGTAACTGCGAATACTACTGGCCTTTTAAATTAACTATCTGGCCCATAGACTTAACTTTTTCACTATGTTCTGATTGCCAAAGTAGATCTCTCACAGAATTATTTGTTAATTGATGGAAAATCCAGATAAAGTCCCTCTTATTCGACATCGTATATTTGTAATCATCTATTTCCATGAACTTTAGCATCTCAATCTGTATCCTCGTTATTCATTATAATTTGGTTGACTGCTTCCTTTTTTGACCATATTGTTGAAAAAGTTTGAACTTCCATTGCGCAGTTAGTAATTTGTTTCTTTTTTTCTACCCTATTTAACATTGAAGTTTTTTTTTATTCTTGGAATTCTCTTTTTGTTATTGGGTTGCAGGATATCATGATTAGTGGAGCGCCCAAAACAAAAAAGACAAAAAGGGCTTCAAAGATGTTAGACCAAAATCATATTGCAACTAGATACAGTTATTCTCTTCGAGTAAGTTAATTTTTTTGGGAGCTTAATTGCAGTCTGTGGTTATTTTTTAATAATAAATTTTAACTTCGCAGGTATATTCGTCCATCCTTTATCTACATCTGCCACTCAATTTTAGAATAATTTTGCGTGGTCAAGATGTTGACCCACACCACATAGTTAATGATCTCAATTTTCGTGAATGCATCAAGTATAAACCACAGGGCGGCGGAAGCATAGAGGTTAGTGTAGATAACCTTTACCATCTTACAAATTTGTAAACATCTCTCATATTATTATTCGCACATGGTCCTGCTTTTCCTATTGATGTTTGAGTTCAAATTTTGGTGAATTATTAAAAAAAATTCAATATATGGAAGTTTTCTACTCCATAATTTGTCTTTCATTATGTTGAGACTAGAGAATAGCCTACATCAATAATATGCATTATACCTTTGACATGCATCGGCTCTACATGGGGATTAAGCTTTTTTGTGATCATGAACCTTCATTTTCCATTTCTCGCTAGATTATATTTCATATTTGTACTCTACACGTTTTCTCTTGCAATTTTCCATATTGATCTTTTCAACATATGATCTGAATGCGAGAAAAACTCAGTTTTCATTTTGGGTATAATATCTCAAGACCTTTTCCCTTTTTTCTCTCTTGGACAGGGATATTTCATCATACTTGCATTTCATTTTAGTTCTTCACTTGGCATTGTGTTTTTAAAATTCATTGCTTTTCATTTTAGTTCTATACTTTTTTGGGGATATGTCCACTGTATAGCACTGGAAGCAGGCTTGGCACTCTTCTCCTTTCAAGCTTTATGGAATGCAAGGAGTTCGCTGTGAATATTTTTTATATACTATCATATTGGTTTGGATTATGGTTCTTGTTGTGTTTATATGTCAAGAGATATAACCCTAATATTTAAACAGATTCATCAAAATTAATGATCCCATCAACCCCTCCATAATCCTTCATCCTCTTCTCCAACTCCAATTGGATCTCATCGTCGAATACCCAAATCTTCTTGATTTCTGACTTCCTCCACGTCATCAGTCATGGTCTCACCAACGGTAACAATTGCCTGATGCCATGTCATCTGTTGCTGCTTGTGCTGGCTACTATCCCATTAGGCATTTTTTGTTACATCATGGCCGAATAAATTGTGGTCTCTGTATGATGGAGTGTGCTATATAATTGTTGGCTCTTTCCTTTTCTCCTATATAAATCGTTTCAAAGATCTTGTGTGGAGTGTGCTACATAATTATCTCCTACTCCAAGACACGATATTTTTTTGTGGTTCAATCTGAAAGAAGTTATTGCTTCAGATATCAAATTACTTTGAATAAGAAAATCTTGGTAAATATTTTGATTATTCTCCAGGTTTGTATGGGAATACTAGTGAGTTTTCTTCGATGTTGCTGTATGAAGTTTTCTTAAGGGTGATAATATAGTATGCTGGAAAATATGTCTGGCATCAGACTCCAAGATATGATTTTTTGTTCTTCAATCACAAAGATTGTATTACCTCTCAAAGGAGAAGTAGTAATTTTTAGATGAGAGTAATATAAACTTATCAATATATTGTTGTTAATTATTTAGGTGCATGTGTGATAAGATTTGGTGTTCAGTATTGAATTTAAAAAAAAATGTGTTCATTCTATACCATCAATGCTTTCTACTTCTGTTTGTATCAGCATATTGTCATCACCACCATTGGATTTTTGGAGGGTGCTCCGGATATTACTATTCATGGATTCAACGTCTATCACAAAAATCGCCTTATACTGGTAAGACTGAAATATTGAAATGATGACAGTCCATTTATATTACCATGTTGCTGATATCTGATCTGATACCTCTTTTTACAATTAAAATTGCTTTTTTGGTTGGCTTACTAGTGAATTAACTTAATTAGTAGCTGAATGTATTGATAGTGCTGCTTTAGGAGATTACTTATGCTTAAAGATTATCAGTATGTTTGGTTGGCTTACCTGTACCCATGTTTCTCCTTATAATTTGATTTCTGGAAAAGTATTAAAATTTACTTGACAATGGATGTTTGTCTTTTTGACAAATGTGTAGGCCGAAACATGATTCCAATATGTAAATATGAAGTATATTGGAACTGAAGCAAGGAACAGAAACTTACTGCCTGACTGCTATTTAGTCTTCTGTTCTTATCTGCATTCCGTATTTGAAGAGATTGTAGGTTCATTACTTGCATGGGCATTAGCCGCAACCACTATGTTTTGTAAAAAGCTAGTCAAGTCTAAACATTTTTCATATGCCAGAAAATTCTATTGAATGTCAGATACAGACTAGCAACTCTTCCAAGGAGGTATTAGTTTTGTGCATTAACTTTTCCCGTTCATCTGGCTATTGGAAAACCCCTCCTTTCTACCTATGTAAGAATTTCCTAATATAGGGATGAGCATTGGTCTGTTCGGTTTGGTTTTTGGCAAAAATATCAAACGAACCGAACCGGATGGCCCAAAAAAACGGAACGGATATACTTGGTTCGGTTCGGTTTTAAATGTCAATTTTTTCCTTTATATTAATTTTTTTAATTCCCTTCCCCAAATACATAAAGAATCTAAAGTTAAAATTTTTTAAATTGCAAAGAAAAAACAAAGATAGAGTAGACTAAGTACATATCAAAATTTAGAAGGAAAAAATATTTACGACTAAACTATATTCAATCATTCATGAAGTTGCATGACCAAATTATTAATGTCAATTCCAAAAGAAAACCCTCAACATAAATAGAAGAAAATGCTAACAATAAATATTATTACATAGATATCTTACCATATTTATTTTGCATAAAAGGAAAAGAATTAAAATATTGTATTAGTGATTTTTGGAAAAAGTCCATAACTATTGGAAGAGAGATAGGTAAGTTGTAGACTGAAATTAGTGCTAAATATTGAGAGAATACTCTCTTCAAATTAGGCAACCAAATTGATTAATTTCTTTAATAGAAATATATCTCTAGAATACAGGATCTCTCTAATTAGGCAAACAAAAATGATAGTATGCTCTGGAATTAAATGTTTCTTAGGTATTTTTATCATATAATTATATATGTACTTATAATAATAAATTAATTAATTAATATGGTTGGTTTTTAGCTCGGTTTAGTTTAACCGAATTTTTTCTACCGAACCGAACCAAGACAAATAACTGAATCGGTCGGTTCGATTCAATCGGTTTTCATCGGTTCGATGATTTTTTTGCTCATCCTTACCAACGCATCACCCCAAGTCACTTCAAATATTGTTGACCATGCTACCAGCGTTTGCAGTTCTAAATGCATGGCCATTATGATGGGACCTTGGAATAGACCCTTAACAGAAAGAATGCATACGGAGAAGATTCATATTAAATATTAATTTTTATTATGTATTATAAAAATTTGTTTGAAATAATTTGTAGGATTTGAATATATTTATTTTAGTTGGATTTTTTATAAGACTTTTTTTAGTTAGGGATTTAGTTAACAAGATTTTATTTTTAAATAAACCGTTAGATATTTGTTGGATAAAGATTTAATCAGATTGTGTGAATGGCTATATAAGAAGCTATGCTGTATTTTTTTTTGAATGAAACTTTGGTTTAATAGAATCTTAGAGTTTACTCTTTTGAGGAGTGATATAGGTGTTTATCTTATGTTTGATTAGACAAGACCTAAGCTCCACATTTGTAGAACAATATCTGCCACCTATATAGCATGGGTTCGGATACAGATACACGATACGATACGGATTCGTGGATTCGCAATTTCCTAAAAACTTAGGATACAGGATACGTTTTTATATTTATTTTAAATTAAATAAATATGAATATATATTAAGGTATTCATACCAATATATAATAATATACATAAATAATGTATTATGTTAGATATTCAATACACTTTCAAACTTTTGAGAGCTTTAATCTTTTGGAGAAATAATAAATGCGTCGATTCGAGAGATTGGTAAGACATTTACAAGTCCGAGCGAATCCAAAAGAATCCGATAGTTTTCGAGAGTTTCGGACTCCGATATGCGATCGGAGACGATTCGTAAGGCATACAGAAGTATCCGTGCTTCATAGTTTGCCATGGCTCCTCCACTATACCATATTCATGCTAGTTAGAAGATGCCTACTATAATGACATTTGCACCGCCTATTTGTGTAATAGATAGGATTCGATGCACAGGAAACCAATTTACCGGTCATCTCTTATTCAAAGACGTCACTGTCATAGACAATCAAATACTTTTATGTAAGGCCGGATAAATTTTACAAAACCACCATGAACTTTATTAAAGACAATAAGTTACCATGAAATTGCCATGTTTTTCGATCAAGGTTTAAAATCTCGGTATAAGTTGCGATATCATATAGTCACTTTTGGGATTGAAATCATCCATCTTAGCCGTATCGGTCGTCTTGGATCGGAAATACTGGAATATCTATCATTTGATAATAATTATTTAAAAAAATATAAGTATTAAAACTAAAAAGCAATAGCAACTAGAAGATGTGGCAAATTCTTAAGAAATCAATAATGTTTAAAATGATTGTTTTAATACTAGTAAAAATGGTTATAACCTTTTGAATATATTTTCAGTAATTAATGGTATCAATTAAATCATAACCTAATGAGTTATGAATAAACCCACTAGCCCATAAATAAACTTAATACTAGAATACTACTAATCAAATGATAAATCCAATATAATTGGGTAGCGGATGTTATCAGTATTGGAACTCATGTGGTCATTTTAGATTGGAATCGGTCAGCTCTGATCGGGATCGACAGAGATTTCAAACCATGTTTTCAATAAATTACCATCCATTTCATAGCGCTTCATACCCTGAGCCTCACCCTCACCTGATGAGTTTTGGACTACTTCTAAATCAATCTCTACAATTTGGCCAATGGATAAGTAAACACCACCAATCAACTCTTATCATCACCCAACGATTAGAAATATATGATATCACTTGTTTAAAAGTTGAAAGTTCGTAATACTACGTAGGGGTTTGGTTTTCCTGTTTAATTTACAATTCTTGGAAAAAAAATATTCATTTTGTATAAAGATTAAAGCACGTCTTAGATTTACGCAGATTGTGCTAAGAATGGAAAGAGGACAAATAAAATGAAGACAATGATGGCATCGAACAAGAGAAGAGATAAAACCCATGATTTGGGTAAAGGTTGTACCATTGTAGAAAGAGAGGAGGAAGAAAAAGAAGAAGATAATGAAATGATGATGTGGATAGGATCACGGTCGAGTTTAGGGTTTGAGGAGGAAGTGGATGGTAGAAGAATCAGAAAACGAAGATGAAGACAAATGAGACTAAAGTTCTCATTGTACTATTACTAGTAGTTTTCTGAAAGTGGGGAAAAAATAATGGAAAAAGTTCATCATAGTTGCTTCATTTACAAAATTCCTGGTAGTTTAATAAAATTTATCCTTGAAATTACATGAAAAAGTTTTCGTTTTAAAGCTTATAATTGCTTCAGTTTTTTCTTTATTTATATCAGTCATCTATACTCTATTTACCTTTTCATTCATCACCAGTCTCAAACTTCATCAGGTTTATTTTATGCTAAATCATAGCCATCTGAGCTGGACCTCAGCATGGAAGACTATTTGGAGATTATATTTCTTCTGTTTTAATTATCCTTGCTCAAAAAGTTTAATTTTTGTTAATTTAATTTGTTTCTGAATATTTTTTCATGCATCACTTACGGCGCTTTTCCTCCAGCCCTTTTGGCCAGTATTCAGTGATGCGAATAATAAATGCAGAGGTGTTGCTGGTAAATCCCTTAAACTAGTTTCGTGTGATATATAATATTAATTTGTTCTTCCGTTCAATATTAATGTATTTCAGTAAATATAAAATCCAGAGACTGATTTATAACAATCATTCTTTATCTTTTAGGAGTGCTCGAGGTGAACTTTATGAAACCTACACACAACAAGCAAGATTTTGAGAGATCGAATCTTTATCAAAAACTTGAAATGCGTTTGAAAGATATGGCACTTGAGTATTGGTAAGCCCTACTATATTACAGACTTTGATGAAACATTTTGGGAGGTGCTTGTCCCTTTTGTTTAAATTTCTACTTAGATTGATAATTGTATATGAACTTCATGCTTTGATTGGTTCATTTTAAGCTTTCCCCATACAAAATAGTCAATAGTTTTTCTAAAGGGATTGTTGGGAAAAAGGTAGGTGGACTTCTTGCTAGAGAAGTGCAGCAATTTGAGAAATGAAGGTTTTTGTTGGTACAAAGGTAGAAAGGATTAAGGGAACAGAGGGAGAAGTGATGGAAAAATGTGGAAAAAAGAAGACTTGGTCTCAATTATTATCCAAATGATGTGATCATTAGTGTATTGCTTTGTTTAATATGATAACATTTAAAAAAGAGAATGGTTGGGGTAGGGAGATGGCATAAGATATAGTATTTTGTTTTGTTTTGAGATTTAGCAATTCAAATCTTTGATATAATCTAAAAGATTGACGGCATTACATGTAGCTACCAGAAGAGAACGAGAGTGAGACAGCATGAAGGAGTTGAAGGGAGCAGCATGTTACAATTCAGAAGAAGTTGCATAAGCTATGATGTGTCAAAAATTAATCAAATTTTTTTAAACTTGAGGGAACAAAATGTTAAATTCTTCCAGTTCACTCGTCGATTATATCTAGTGGCATTCAGTATCCAAGTCTGCAATGCCTCAGAACTATAATCTGCATTTCAAGAAAGTATTTTATAATCTGGTAACTGATGCATGGAATGTTGGATACAGTTTTTAACTATTGTTATTTGTTGTAGAATGACTCTTCAACGGTGACCCTATTCTTATAGCAAGTATTATTTGAGTTATCATTTCATGTAAATTAGCCATGGAAATAGGAGGCGTCTGCATTCCCCCCCCCCCCCCCCCCTTCTTGTTTCTCTTTTAAATGGCTTCATACAGCTATAACCTAATTGCTTCAACTTAAGAGCAACTGTTATGGCTTCCTGTATTATTTTCCATTGATTGAAATGCCTAATAATGACAGATTTACTGCTACCGGACAGATTAGCAAGCACAAGATGTGTAAATAGCATGTGCTGGCCATTCTTTCTAAATAGACATCAATGTACCACTGCGGATCACGAGTTGGAACAGAAATCTGTTAGTGTATATGCATATGCTACTGATATGCTAGGAAGCCTGCTCTTTCTCTCTCGCTTTAATATTTGTCATATTGATTGTAGACTCTTTAATCTCTAGAACCAATTGATTGATTTATTGCAGCAGATCTGTTATATCTCGATTCTAATAAGCTCTGAAACAGATATCTGTTATTTCAAAATGAACAATACATCTTTTCCTCTTTGTCCTCCACTTCTCATGTCCTGTTGTGGTGCACAATAATTTACGAGCTTTAATAGGAGAAGACTTGAACTTAGCTAGGCAAGTGAACATTAAATGCATCTTCTTAGGGTAATAAGTTTTAACTGAAAAAGATGTCTCAAGATCTGTAGATGATATTTGGCCAAAGGAACAAACCTTCCATTTCCATGGCTCAGTTGATGGTCAATTACTGCAATTATCCTATGATATTTGTTTGTTTTTACTTTGTAAAATAAAATAGCTGAAGGTCTTAATTTTTTCCCCTCCATCCTAGGCTCCTGACTTAAATTATCAAAATTTTGGACAGGGATCATCACTGCCAGGTCTTAAATTTTTTTCTCCGTCCTAGGCTCCTGACTTAAATTATCAAAATTTTGGACAGGGATTATCACTGCCATTTGATTGGTTTTCCAGCCACAAAGAACTATCTTTCACAAGCTCAAACTTCTGTCCCTCCTCATCAAATGAATCCACTTTGTGGAACTCATAGTCATATAAGACGATATTCCAAGAATCCCAAGTCTATCTATGTTTCAGGTTCAGATTTTTCAAAAAGAATATCACAAGTCCCAGAAAGCAATGCTCATCTGTCAGCAGACAGACTGGATGTGCCTACAGTAAATGCGCAAACATTCTCATCACCAGGACAGTTCACCATGTCCAGTGATGATTCCCAAACAGGTGCTTTATCCGTTTCCTTTGAAATTATAGGGGGTACCCATGGAAATTTATTTATAACCTTGTTTGTCTTCATCTAATTTACAATGCAGAACTACCTAGGAAAAGGAGACACGCGAACCGTCTTGATGCAATGGATCATGTAAACAAGCCAGCCATGCCTGGTGAAATGGCAGCTGGATTTGGAAGCAATCAGAAGAATAAGGTTCGATATCTTCTGACATTCAGAAAAAAGTTTATTGAATATGCTCTTTCTTTATGCAGGATATTCAGCTAAGCTGTCTTCCAGATATCTTGATTATGCCTATTCTGTTGCTTATGTCTCTAAGATAGAGTATGCTTCCTGTCTTCATCTTACCGGATATCGAAGGTGTGCCCGGTCTAGCCATAGTATAATTAGAGTCAGTGAGGTAGTGTTTGAAGGCATATGTTGCTGTTACTATACGAGTTATCAGCGTTCATGGTGTCTTGATAGTTGTAACCATTTCGAGGTTTATATGCCCATTCTTATTGTCAGATATTATATATGTTTTTACTTTCATTTATAATGAGAGCATATATAAAAATGCTGCAAATTTAGTGTATGTTCTTTTATAAAAGAAGTGAGATATAATAGCCTATTTGGCCAGTGATTGAAGAAGCCAAGGCCTGTTTCTTACACAAATATTTTTAAAATGTATGGTTCATTAATTACGAGTATTTATGTAATATATAATTAGAAATATGAGTGCATATTTTCATGCATCTGTATGTCTACGTATGTATATATAGACCTATCTTTTTCTTATTATTGCAACTATTACGTATACTTACTATTATATATTATTATTATTATTATTGGATTTTTTAATATCCCTCCACATATCTCTCTTATTTTTTAAATTCTCTCTTCAGTCTTGATATTATCATATTCTTCCCTTAAATCCCTTAAGATATTTCATATATCCCCTTTTAAAATTATCAATTCAAAGATTAACCCTACATTATGTCAACCGAGGTTACTTTTTATCATACTATAATTATCAATCCACAAAATGCTATAGAGAGATTGCAAGTTTAGTTAGAAAACAGTGTCGGTTTGTGTAATGGAAGTTCAACTTTTGAATGGAAAATGTTAAAAGGAGAAATATAAAATAACTTAAGAGATTTAAGGGAGAAATTAAAAAATATTAATATTAGAGGGATTAGTTTTCCAAAATAAGAGAGAATTTACGGATTGATATAAATAAACCCATTATCATTTTTGTAAAATTAGTCTTTATCATGCGTTGTTCTTCTACTTCCTAATAAATTGTCGTTTTCCCTTTCCATGATGTATATTGTCGTGTGCCCTTGTCCATAAGAATATACAATTCATAAATTAAATGTATTTATATGAAATAAGGTTTGTTTGAAATATTAGATGTAAAATCAAAAAAGAAAAGAAAAGATAAATATTGTTCATAGTTCTTAACGCCCCTGCCACTACATAATTTCAAAGTTGTGGTGAAAGTTGAGGGTTATAATACTATGTCCCGACACCTCTGTTGCAGGTTGAGCATTCTTTTTGTAAGCCAAAACATGGGCATTTGAGTGGCAGTATCTTCTAATCCATTGATTTTATCTAAATGCGTGCTTGTGGGATTTGTACATAGGTTGCTCAAATACCATCTTAATGTTCCTGCCACTCCATCTCCACATTACTCCAAAACTGTGGTATTATAGTAGGTGTTCAGAGATATAGTTTGTGTTCTAACAATAATCACCTGAATGAAGTTAGCTGTGAATATTAACTGGATGATCTTATGAGAAAAGGGGCAAGGGATTGATCATGGTAGGGATAGTTTGAGCGCTAATAGTTAAACAGGAGTTGCTGTGGAAAAGGATGGGCATATATGTGTGTGTGTGTGTGTTGGGGGGGGGGGCAAGCTTCAAGCTCTTTTTTGTCCTATAGCTAGAATTTCAAGCTTTTTTGGTCCTCTAGCCCTATATATATATATATATATATATATAATATGGATATATAATATATATGGATGTAGCTTGGAATTTTCAAGCTCGATTTTATCTTTTTGCGAAAAAATTGTAGGAAAGCCCCTCACTTTGTAGGCATCTAACGGGAAATTACGTGGAGGATTCTCATTTCCAAAATTTTGTTACGGTTATAAAATTTCGTAAATAAACTCCAATAACACTTAATTTCGTCATGCAATTTTTTTAGCTTGCGACAACTATATTACTGCAGCTTTATTAGGAAATTGTTGCTTAATGCACTGTTCATTTTGATATCAAATGTATAGATGGAAATTTCGGGTTTTCATGCCTTTTCAGACATCTAGCGGTTAATTATTGAAAGACCCTTTTCAAAATTTTGTCATGGTTGCAAACTTTCGTAAACAAACTCCAATAATACACTTTAATTTCGTTATGAAAAATTACATTTTAACTACATGGAAAAATTTTAATTTGCGACAACCACTGTCTTACTGCAGCTGTATTGGGAAATCGTCGCTTAATGCAGTGTTCATTTTGTTCTCGGTGTACAGATAGAAACTTCGGTTTTTCATGTTCTTTTTGGCATCTAGCGGATACTTATATGGAATACCCTGATTTTCAAAATTTGGTCACGGTTGCAAAATTTCGTAAATAAATTCTAGCAATACATTTTAACTTCGTCATGGAAAATTACATGTTTTCCTCGTCATGGAAAATTTTAATATGCGGCAACCATCTTACTGTAGCTATATTGGAAAATCGTTGCTTAATGCACTATTCATTTTGCTTTCAAATATACAGATTCTGTGCTCTTTTTTGGCATCTAACGGAAAATTATATGGAAGACCATCATTTTCAAAATACTGTCACGGTTGCAAAATTTCGTAAACAAAATTCAATAATACACTTTAACTTCCGCATGGAAAATTTTTAACCCGCGACAAACGTCTTACTGCAGCTACATTGGGAAATCGTCGCTTAATGTACTGTTCATTTTGTTCTCAGTATACAGATGGAACCTTTGGTGCCCCTGCACAAGCGCTGGGGTTCTTTCTAGTTACTTCTGAAGTTCTGATCTAATTTCTTTGGTCGATTGTGCTACTACCTGTAGATTTACATGCATATAACAATTGGTTGGATATACTCGTGATTTGTCTTTTGCTGGCAGCATGGTAAAGGACATCGGTTTTGGAAGCTGATTACCATGGTACGTGAAAATAAGAAGCTACAAACACAGTAAGTGAAGAGAAAAACTGATTCCTTTTCCCTTTGACAGACTTTTCTCTTCAATTTTTTATGCTCAATATTGAATTTGAATCCCAAGTTTCCTTGATAACTTGTTTCATTGAGGGGTTGTAGAGGTTAGACTTGGCCAGTTCATGTGCATGCAGAGTGATTGCCATGGGTACATGTAGGCATTCTTACTATCTTTCACTCGAGTTTTATTGATTTCTTTGTTTTTTCTCAGGTGCTTGGAAATGGAAAAGGCAGAGAAGCAGCTTTTAATTAAGGTAAAGTTTTCAAAAGGCAAGACGAAACTACAGTGCTATTGTCATTGCCAACAGTGACAATAGCAATGCATTTTGAAATAGAATGCATCTTCTTGGAGCTGTACCGTTTCTAATGGCTTACATTTGTTGCCATGCATGTAAGGTCTATGCCAACTGGTCTTCTCCCACATATAAAGAAAACTATGGTATATCTACCCACAAATCACATGGTAAATTTGAAGTACATAAAAACTTCATTACATATTGGAAAAAAGTTATGATTTTTGTTTTGAATTAGTTAAATTTGCTAACCATGAAGGCCAAAACAAATTGAATGCCCTTGCACTCCTTTTGTAGTCATTTTGACAAATGTAAAACCAATTATGGATGAACCGATTTATCTTGCTTGTGTACTTTTAACCTTGATTATGAAAACGGGTAAAGAAAAAAAAATGAATAAAGTTGAACATGCGCATCTAGAGAGATCCTTGAAAAGATTCTGACTGCTCCAATCACAATTTATTAACATATTTGATAATTTATTGACATTTGAATTTGCAATTTCTCATATATGTAATCATCACACATCCATTAATGTTGAACAGGTTCAAAAGCTAAGAGTGGAGCTCCTAGGGGTTCAGCTGTACCTTGACCACCTGCTGGCCGAGCTCAAATCATTGGATGACATGAAGCTGGAGAGAATTAGTGAAAGTCTTGCAGTCTGAAGTTGAAGAACGTATGTTACCGCCAAACTCTGTGTTAAGGTGATAAAAGAGTTTTATTATAATCCCGCAAGTGTATATGGTGTCCATTTTTGGTCTGGATGGTCTGTCTTGGTGCTTGTAAAGTATCCCATATAAATTACCAACTGACGGGGCTATGAAATATAATTGATAGTCTCTTGATAGATCTGTCTCATCTTGCACCATTTCTAATAATAATAATAATTTTGTTGTTATTTTTATTATTATTCAGATCAGCTATTGACCGGATGTGAACTCAGAAGGGCCTTTATCTCTCTTTTGTTAGTAATACAGTTGCAGTTTCACGGCGTTTCAGAAATGTAGGCAAGCCAATCATGTAAAACAGGAAATAAGATAAGAGAGCTGCTGTGACAATCTCGGTTGGGCTACTAGTTCCTCCCCTTTGTGGATCGCTTAATGGTGAAACTGGAAGTCATAAAATCAAGGAGCCTATTTTTCCTTTATTTTTTTTTTAAAGAAAAAAAAATGAAAGACTTGGATGGGGTATATCAAAAGAAAGGGAAAAAAGAAATTCCAAAATGCAATAATTACGGTGAATGTAAAATATAAGATGCAATATACATTTTGTGTTTTACTTTGTGTATCATTTTTGGCCATCATAGATTTCTGTATCAAATCTTAAAAGGCAGAAGGCCCTCTCAACAGAGAGTAGCATCCAAATTTGATGTCATAAACAAAACGTATTGGCGAAACTACATGCTATTTATGTAAACTGCCCTGGAAATGACACCAAAACATTTGATAATATGCATGCTAAACCACATAAAATTTTGACAACATTAGCTTTAGTGTGAAGGCACATATAAAAAAGTTGGGATTTTTTTTAATGATATTTCGATAAATTGGTGTTAGCCATCTAAAATCCAAGCAGTTGGCAGCAAGTGCACTCTCTCTATACATTAAGGCCTCACAAACACAAGACAGTAAGCACCCCCATGACCGAGGGGCAAGAAAAGAAAGGAAAAGGGAAAAGGAATGCAAGAACACACACTATACTGTAGCTTTTATCTCCAAAAGTTTAAAAAAGGAAAAATAACAACATTTGAATTAGACCAATGAAGAAGATGAGTCCATGGGAGCCACTTCTTCAAGAATGCATACTTCTAATGCAGCAGTAGAAGAGCTCTGCTTGTCTTCTGGAGAATATTCATCATTCACACATGCCGCCATGATGATGATGATGATGATGATGTTCTCACCTTCCAATAGCTGCCAGCAGCTCCTCCTCCTCCTCCCTTGTCGTCATCCCCTCCTCCATTACTCCA
The DNA here is from genome assembly GCA_030015575.1 of Agapanthus africanus. Taxonomy (NCBI): domain Eukaryota; kingdom Viridiplantae; phylum Streptophyta; class Magnoliopsida; order Asparagales; family Amaryllidaceae; genus Agapanthus; species Agapanthus africanus. The sequence goes on along the minus strand of CM057347.1, from coordinate 550,776,347 downwards.
CCATCTCTCCTCGTACTCCTCTCCCTCCGAATTCGCAACAGACACCTCTCTCCAGTCGCACCATATTTTCAGCATTATATAAAGCATCACAAAACAAACCGCTGCAGACGTGAACACAATCACCACTATAATGGTTATCACCGCGGTGCTTGAGAGCTCTTCTTTTGATCGACTGGCAAATGTGATGCACGGATTCAGCGGCAGGCCACACAGGTTATTATTGCCCATGAAAGAGCTCGCGTTGAAGTCAGACAGCTCTCCAGGAATTTCACCATCAAGAAGATTGTTTGACAGGTTGAGGCGATGAAGACTTGTTAGCTGCCCAAGAGAGGTTGGTATCTGCCCTTGGAGCTGGTTGAATGACAGGTTTAGCCTCTCTAATTTGACAAGGTTTCCAAGTGTAGAAGGGATTCTACCAGATAACCGGTTTTGGCTAAAGTCCAATATCACCTGCAGCTCGCTTAGCATTCCCAACTCTTCTGGTATCGAGCCCGTCAAGAGATTCTCAGATAATCTTAATTCAAAGAGCTTGTTGCATCTCTGAATCGAAGAAGGTATTGAACCGGAAAAATTGTTCTTCTGTAGAGTAAGAACATTCAAAAATGTGAGATTCCCAATCTCCTGTGGGATAATGCCTGAGAGATTATTGTTGTTAGCAGACAGCTTGAGCAAACTGTTACACTTGCCGAGTTCAGCTGGTAACTTGCCGTGAAAGCCATTGAACGAGAGATCGAGCTCTCCAAGCAAATTAAACTCTCCCAACCAAGAAGGTATCTCACCTGATAACCCATTACCGTTGAGAAGGAGATGAGCTAATTGCTTGCAGTTTGAGAGCTGCAGAGGGATTTCACTGGTGAGGTTGTTGGAGGAAAGATCAAGGAAGTCTAGTTGCTCGAGTAGGCCTATTTTGACTGGAATGCGACCGTTCAACTGGTTGTGGCCAAGTCTGAGGCGAGCCAGATTTCTCGAATCACCGATGGGCAATGGAATACCTCCAGTAAAACTGTTGTTGGTGAGGTCTAACAGCACAAGAGACGTCGAATTCAAGAGAGGGGCTATGCTTCCGGTGAGCCTGTTGTGAGATAAGTTGACTATAGTGAGGTTCTTGAGATTGAATAGCGAATTCGGGAGAGGGCCTCCAAGTGAATTATTATAAAGACTGAAGATTAATAGCTCAGAAAGAAGCCCAAAAGTGGCAGGAATGGAACCCGAGAGCTTGTTATCACCAAAAGCTAAATCCTGAAGCCTACTGCAATAGCCCAAGCTTGCTGGAATCAGACCCGAGAGCTCGTTCTGTCTCAACTGAAGCACAACAAGATTCTTGAGCCTCCCTATTGTGTCAGGGATCCGACCTGAAAAGTGATTTCCGAAGAAATCCAGCTCCTCCAAGCCCAAGCAGTTGGTCAGCTCCCGCGGGATTATTCCTGACATCCGGTTCTCATATAAATGAAGCAAAGTCAGTCTCTGTAACTTGCCGATTTCTCTGGGAATCCCACCAGTGAAGCCATTGTGGAAGGGCGATAACATCTCCAGATTGCTAAGGTTGCCAATTTCAGGAGGCAGACTTCCCACCAAAGTGTTGTTGTGGAGCAAGAGATTGGCAAGGTTGGAAAGACGGTCGATATTGGACGGGATCACTCCACTGAAACTGTTGCTTGAGAGATCGAGCGAACGTAGAGAAGTGCAGTTCAGCATTACATCAATGGAGCCTGTCAAGTTGTTCTCCGCAACGAAAAGATTCTGCAAGCTCGAGCTCCCAGGGCAGAGATCAGGAGGGATTCCACCCTCCAATAAATTATTCGATAGGACAAGAAATTCTAGGCTCTTGAGATGGGTAGTTGAGAGATTAATTACGCCGGAGAGATTGTTCTTCGATAAGTCTAAGACCTGAAGCTGAGTCAATTGATTCAACACAAATGGAATGCTGCCTGTGAGCATGTTTCCCAGCAAATTCAGATAATTTAGACTTGGAAGATTCCCGAATTCAAGAGGAATCGATCCAGAGAACCGGTTGTTAGCGAGATTGAGAGTTTGGAGAGCAGAGAGTCTTCCGATGGCAGAAGGGATCTCCCCTTGTAGATTGTTGTCAGCCACCGAAATAACTTGGAGGTCATTGCAGCTTGCGATCTCTTCGGGCAGCAGGCCGCTGAGACTGTTGTGCTGCAAGTAGACTGTTTTGAGTCGCTTCATATTTCCGAGTTGCGCCGGAATGCTTCCATTCAATCGGCATGAAGCAAGACCAATCACTTCCAGCTCGGTGAAGTTGGTAAGATTTACCGGTATCTCGCCTGACAACAGGTTGTCTCCGATCCTGAGAACCTGGAGCAACGTTAAAAGTCCGAGCTCAGGAGGGATTGAGCCAGAAAGAAGATTGGAGTAGAGAAGCAGCTCCCTTAGGCTCTGTAGCAAGCTGAGCTCGCGAGGGATCGTCCCCGTAAGAGAATTCGAAGACAGATCCAGAACCTCGAGAGAAGCGAGTTGTCCAATCTTTGGGGATATCGAACCAGAGAGTCCGGATCCTGACAAGTTGAGACCCATAAGGATTCGGGTCCGGCTTAATTCGGAACATGAGACTCCATTCCAGCTGCAGAGATCAGCGTTCGAAGAGGACCAGCTCGCAAGAACTCCTTGTGGATCGATCAGTTCAGACTTCATCTGGAGAAGAATGCTGGAATCCGCCTTCCTATCACCACATGCTATGGAGCTCAGCAACAAAAACAGATGCAAAATGATGTGCTCTTGCTTCCTACCCATAATTTCTGAAGCCAAGACAAGTATTGTTGGGAGTTGCAGCATTAACCTAAAGAGCGAGATTGATTGAGAAGATGCAACCCCTCCAGCTCTTTCGCTCAGAGTGGAATTAATTTGGATGGGATACCTTGGAGCTGGAGGAGTCGATTTCTTGAGAAGCAACTTCAGCCCAAAAAGCATGCATATAAAACAGCAGTTGGAATGTAGTGATGTTGCTTGTGCTTTCATTCCTCCTCATTTAACATGGAAAAACTACTTATACACAGCAGCACAAGAGTATGCATGCAATGCAATGCAATGCAATGCATGTGTTGAGATAAGATGGTGAGAGATTAGAGAGAGATTAGGCATTCTTAGAAGAATATAAAAGGGCGGCCCAGTTGAAGACCTCAAAAATGCTAGTTTTGACTCCCCCCCTTCCCCTTTTTTTCATCAAAGAATTTAATATTCATCCCTTCTTGCCTACTGGGAGTCATGATTCAGGAATGATTGGTTGAATCCATTGCATCATAAATTTGATTTCAAAAATTTAAAGGAGATTCCAAGGCCATAAGGATTACGGTTACCCAATTTTATCCCTTACAATTAATGTTTAAACAAGATGGAGTCGAAGGAAAAAATTAATATGGATCCAAGGTTTCTTAAGGTTTGTCGAAATAAAATAAAATGATTTGGACGGAGCAAAATAACCAATTTATGTGTTCACTTGTAATATGAGCCATATGCTAGGAACTAGTTGGAATCTACCAACTAGGCTTAGGTCAGTTGGTATTAATTTCCTTTCCGGATAAGAGTACGCCGGTTCGATTCCAAATAAAAAATAAAAAAATTCACGCATCTTCCAGTTTTATCACAGAACCAGCCAAAATTACCTCTAAAAGTAAATAAGTTTTCTACAATTCAAACCGCCATCAACCTTTTTGTGTATGGGGGTTTAATCCTGGATCCAAAGATTAGTGATTCCATGGGGGCACCTAATAGAAGAACCAAGGACATGCACGTGGTCCTTACTTCCTTCCTTTTTCCAACCTACACCCACCTAATACTTCATTTTAAACAAGAAGAAAACAGTGTGGCAAAACTACCACATCCCTTTGAACCCTCCTAACCCTATTCTTTAAGCCAAGCGTAATTTTTTTAACCCTGCTAACCCTTTGTATAATTAATATTCCAGACTAGAGAGAGCCCTCAAACAAATGAAGACAGGATGAGTTGCTCTCTCTCTCTCTCTCTCTCTCTCTCTCTCTCTCTCTGCCCTCCTTTCCCCTCTCACCTTTCCATCATAATCAAAGACTTTAATCATCATGCAGGCAAAGGTGATAGAAAAGATACAAAAGGAAGTCCCATCAAAGGCCCCATGACAAGGAAACAAAGCATATAGCCATGTCTCTACTGTTATAATCATAGAAGAAACATTACATTAAAGCAACAAACTAAACACATCCACGATTAGCTTTATGGGATAATATATATGGTATATGTCACTCTTAGCTTTATGGGACTAGCTGCATGATTGATCATAGGACAGAGTGGAGGGCTAGTTAACAGCCAAAAGAACACAAGGGCCACACCTAGCTACTCTGAATTTTAGAAACATCATGCAAAGGGAAAGGGAAATTCTAAGAGAAGAAGAATACAAACATAAAACAGTGACAAGTAATTGGAATCAAAGAGAACACAAGGACAAAGGAGAAGGTATAGATAGATCATTGGAGGACCCATGATCGAGTTATAATAAAGAGGGAAACAATAATGCTGATTCTGATAATAATTAGTTTAATAAAATTGGGGATGGCTTCTTCTTACAGTGTCTTAATAATTATCAACAACAATAATTATAATATTAGAGCAATTTCTCAACCATCCTTTGATTTGGTGGCATGAAGACTAACGACATGTGATGTGATTTCCACCACTTGGCCTCTCTCTCTCTCTCTCTCTGTGTGTGTGTAAATTTGACCTTTATTGACTTGAAGCATATTTGACTTTCCTGAGTAAGAACAACAATAAATGTTGACTTTGGCTACCTAAGGTTTGGGTACTAGTCCATTAATTTATCATTTCATAGCATTAGGCAGCTCTTGCATTAAAAATAGAAGGGGGAAAAAAAAATCAAGGGACTTGGTGTATTTGGTCAGCGTGGCCCTACCTCGCTTAGACAAAACATTGGAACTCTAAAGTAGAGGAGAGCATGTTAGGCTTACAGGACTGCTGTGTATATCTATATTCATTACTTGATAATAAGTGGTAAATTAAACTGTTTTTTGTTTAACTTTTTATTACATAATTTACATAATATATAGTAATTTCAAAAATAGAAATATATTTTCTTTCTATTATGACCGTATATTTATTTACTTATTTACTATTTTCTTCTCTTTTGCCAAATTCACAGTTGTTGGTCCCAACAAAGCAGAAAGATGATGAAGGATATTGGCTTCATCTCTATAGAACTCGGTTTGGGCCCATACATGAGCTTTTAATATAATGAGACTCTATCCAAAAAACTCAAACCTTATGAAGGTTTATCTCATCTTATACTCATATACAACCCACAATTTTCCTGATATGGGACTATGTTATCCATATTCTCAACAATCTCCAAGCAACACAACTCACTAGAATATTAAATTCGACAACCAATAAGCCGGTCGAGGGGTTATAACTGCTGAATAGGGCATAAACAAAGGATTTAACAAAATACACATAATTTTGAAGAGAGAGAAATAATTACTTGCCATCCAGCTTCAATGTTGTTGAAGTCCTGGCCAAAAGAATCCAGTAAGATCCAAAGCTGAGAGAGGCTAAACTCGTTAGGCTGCTGAATTTTTGGATCCCACGCATCTATAGTTTACCTTTGCTCCATAGTATCTCTCACCCTCTACATAAGCAATCGCATGCTGAAAGCAAAAATAAGAAAAAGAGATTACAACAAAGTTAAATGAATTTTAACCTCTTTAATTCAAAACTAAGCTAGTGTTGTTGGTACCGATGACCACTCTCTCATTCAAGAGGTCAGGGTCAGTTGATTGAGGGTGGGGATGGTCTTGTGCTTCTTTTTGACGGAACTCTTGACATTGCTTTGCTCTGAGCACATCCTCTTTCTTGATTCTTCTGATGGGGATTGTGTTTTCTGTGAATTGTGTGGTTTTTGAGCAAAGGAACCAAGAAAGAGGATGTGCTCAAAGCAAGCAATATCACGAGTTTCGTCAAAAAGAAGCACAAGATCATCCTCACCCTCAATCAGCTGACCCTGATCTCTTGAATATGAGAGTGGTCATCAGGTACCAAACACTAGTTTAGTTTTGAATTAAAGATCAGGTTAAAATTCTTTTAACTTTGTAATCTCTTTTTCTTATTTTTGCTTTCAGCATGCAATTGCTTATGTAGAGGGTCAGAGATGCTATGGAGTAAAGACAACTATAAATGTGTGAGATCCAAAGATTCAGCAACCTAATAAGTTTAGATCTTGGGGGTTCTTTTGGCCAGAACCTCAACAGCATTGAAGCTAGGTGGCAAGTAACTCTCTCTCTCTCTCTCTCTCTCTCTCTCTCTCTCTCTATATATATATATATATATATCCTTTGTTTTTACCTTATCCAGCATTTATAACCCCTTGACCGGCTTATTGGTTGTCTGGATTTAATATTCTAGTGAGTTGTGTTGCTTAACTCCCATCTTGTAAATTTTTATTTATCTTACTACAAGGAATGCCACGAACAAACGAACAACCATAAACTCTGAAAAGGGACAAGAGAAAGATGACAAGAGAAAGATGACCAAACTGTCAAAACAGCACAGGAATATATAAGTTATCTTCAATGCATCAAAGGACCAACTACATGGTAAGAACCAGTCCAGGGCGGGCCTTCTATTCGGACAAGGATCAAACAGTTGTGGTTATCGTTCTCCCATATTTTGATTCAAACCTCGATAGAACTCTACAATGTTTTTTGTTTTCTAACTTCAACTAGGTAATCCAGGCTCTAAGATTCCTGATATTTTATTAATTTACCAGCTCTATGATCGAGCTAGAAAGAACCATGTTTAACAGCACAAACCATCTAATCGGAGAGTGGTTGCCATTATCCAGTTTAAAAATCATAAAATAGCTGGATAGATACCTTAGGCGCTCCAGAGAATTTCTCGCGGCTTCTATCAATCTCTTGGTCTTTAACCATATGACATGCCTATCTGAAACCGCCTCTATCCGTTTTGCATTAGGATCTGCCGCCAAAGAAACATCTCATGAGTTAACAATGATGCTTTAATGATGATACGAGGAGAAATTATCATGTTCAGACCACAAAGGCACATACGGTTGAAATCTACATCATATTTCCAATTAACAAGGTGGACATTAAAATTTACAATTTTTTGTCAACACAGAACTGTGACCTCTCCCATCAGGAAGATCAAAAACAAGTGAGGTAATGATGGTCCAAGTTTCATTGATTAGCCTAAATTTTTTGTCAAAGAAGTATTATATGACAATGCAATTACAACGCAAGATATTTAATTGGGATTTCTAGTAAAGACACACTGTTCAGCAGGCACCATTTTATTGCATGTCGATAAGATTAATGGCCAAAATGCAGGCTTCATAGCTGATACAATCCAAATTTGTAGATACCGTGGTACTTATAGTTAGATATTAAAGAGAAAATTAATTATTCAATTAGAACGCATAATGTGCTTACTGAACCATGCCTTAGTGATACCGCCTTTTCCCTTTTTCTTTTCCCCTTAATTCGCCATGCACTGACACATGCTTCTCACCAAAGGCGTAGATAAACTTTAGGGGCATTCTCCAAATCGCTGTTGATGTGCAACTTAAGAATACGATGAATTTAACAAGCATAAGATGGTGTTGATGTACAACTTAAGAATATGATGGATTTAACAAGCATAAGATGATAATTATAAACCGTAACCAGATATATTTCCCAAAATCATCCTAGTAAAAACATCGTTTCCTCCGCAACCAGGTTTCAGAGATAAATAGAAGCTTGCCATGCCTTCCCCAATGTTAAAATTAGACCAGGGGTCCTCAATCTGTATAAAAACATAATGTATGATCAGAGTTATAGTGCAAAGACTGCATTCTGTGGATGGATTGGAAAATGTATCCTCTGATATCTCTTATACAAAAACTGACTATCTCTTGGAATTGAGGGTTTGAATCCCCATATCCGTCTGTTAAGGAAAACATCAAAATTAGTCATCATCAATCTCTGCACTTGAGATGATATCCTTGAACCTTTCCATACATTCTGCAGTATTATGAACTTTAACCTTGCTCTTTGCTAACATCATAAAGGTATGAGCGCATGGTTCCAATTTCTTGTAACTTAGCTGACAAGATTACATGTACAGAACAACATCAAAGATGTTCTTGCACATATCTTGTGGATGTCAAGTAAACCCATATGAATAAGAATTGATCACCCCCATAATTTAATCCTGAATTGCTAATAACAAAATAGGCTTTTTTTCTTTTCCACTAAAATCAGTGTTCAGAGGTCAAAATGACAAGCTGCATGTTTATAAAAAAATTATAATCATTACCAGATAAGAGAACAACCAAGTTGAAGTTTTTTTAACATCATCAAAAAGATTTTTTTTTTGTGCGCGTAAAAGAACATAACATAGACAAAAAATAAAGAAATCAGAATACAAATTCGTACAACAATAAATCAAAGATAAGAAGCTCTCTCTGTCTCTCTCTCTGAGCTAAATCAGATTCAACAAATAAGATTCAAAAGAATTAGCTGACACCAAAGGAAACAGAAACAAAATATTGTACGTAAATCAAATATCATTCTCCAAAAAAGCCACAACTGGTTAAGAAATTAATCTAAACCACTATCCAGCATATTTTGTCATGCCGTGTTGAAAAAAGATGTTTATTTTCTGCATTTAATATTGGTTGAAATATTGAAAGGGAACATTACTTCAAGGAAAGCTATTGTATAAGGAAAATTTTGCGCCTTTGCAGTAGTTAATTACTGTAAACACTGTTGAAAGCTTTCGGCAAAAAAAAAAGGCAAGGCCATGTTTTTTTTGTTATTTATTTATTTAAATTTAGCCATTAAGAAGTACACCTATCCAACAACATTAGAATATCAGATATGTTTTGGCCATATATTAGCAAAAGAATTTGTCAAACAATCCATATAAATAAGAGATTCACCTCCACATTTGAAATACAAACCATTCTTATCGTATTGTGAATTTTTCTTTGTACTTAAAATTGGCTTTTGGTTTGTGAAATAGGATTTGCAGATGTCAGCATAAAGCAAGTTTCATGTTTAACATAGGTGTATTTACAGAAAACCACCCTGTGGTTTGACGCTGTTATAACACTATGTGGTTTTCCGTTAGCCGAAAATCACCCTTAAGTGTGCATTGTTTGCGGAAAACTACCATGATGTTAACTATATTATTAAATGACATATCTACCCATTATTTTTTACTACTCAAAATTGGGATATACACCAAAAAGCAAGTTGTAGTTTGATAGCTTTAGTAAGTATGCACTGTTAGCGAAAAACCACAAAGGGTTGCATACGCACTTCAAGATGGTTTTTCGTTGAAAAAAAGCTACAAGGTGGTTTCTCGTAAAAGGGTCAAAGCACAAGTGGTTTCTGGTTAATAACCCTTCCTATATATATAATGTAAAGCTATAGAGGGATGGCAGAATTTTCAAAATGCCGATTTTGCCCTCATAAATTTTGGTATTTCCATCTCCTATTACCACCTATCACATCTCCTATTGGCACATGTACCCACCTCATGCTTTATTTAAGACAGAGCACTTCATTTTCATTCTCTACTCAAAAGAAAAAAAAAACCCAAAGATTAAAAAAAATTGAGAGCGAGGAGAGAGTGAGGCCTCTAAAACTCTACCGATTTTCTTTTCTTATTTTGCATTTCTCTCAATGGTGCAGAATCTTGATACAGAATAGCCGTTACCTTTCTCAATGGTCAAAGAGTACAACAAACCGTCCTTGCCTTTTGTCTCCATGCAAAACTGATGCCCATGTCGTCGGATACCGACGGTGTCGATCATTCCACGTGCATCCACAGGTATATTGAAGCCTCCGGTCAAGTGATCATCCTCTCTCCCGATGACCCTCATGATGGTGCAAAATTTATTTTGGACGAAGTGCCCTCCTACAAGCATCACAAGTATGTAGTCTCTCAATTACATTCGCTCGAGAATTGTCGTAGCTTTGCTCGCTGGGTGGTTCGTCATGCATTCCCTATCCAATATCAACATCACATGTATTTTGAAACGGAGATCAGCATGTTTATCCATGGATCTGTAGAGGTAGCAGACAATAAGTTTTATATAAATGTATATGTTTGTACTGAAATTGATAAGATGGTGACAATCAAGAGACCGCGTAAATGAAAGAGATAAAGGTTGAATGACGAGAATGACGATGTTCGTGCGGTGTGTTTTGAAGAAATTCAGATGGGTAGCAATGGTGATTTAGTCGAAGGAATGCAGTTATGTCGTGATCATACATTCCACATGAAGTGCATTGTTTCTTGGTTGTTCAAGAAAAACTCATGCCTGCTATATCGATGTGAGGAGCCATGTCAAATAGCTTAGGATGTCAATGTTATTTTTTATTTGTTGTCGATCGTCTGTTGTTTCTGTTATTTTGACATATAAATTTCGAAGAAGAATGAACAATATTAACAAGTTCTGATTATATTTTCTAATATTTTCAATTGGTTTAATATGGTTAATATGATGATCATATGATACATTTTATGGATATATAGTATAAATCACTTAATTTCGTAACACGGTAATGTTTTTGCAATTAAATTTGACAAATGGCGGAAAAAGACAAAAAAATTGAGGTGTCAGCATACAAGTGTAGAAAAAACTCAAATGAAAAAGAACAATGAGATTACCAATTGGCTTTAATAAATACTTCTTTTGTTGGAACAACAGGCTTATGATCATAATTCGTAACAAGCATAAGTAAGAATTATTAAACTGAAAAGACAGTAGTCATGAAAAAAGAGAAACTCGTTATCATATGCAAAAGGACCGTAGAAAAATAGGGACGTCATCAGGTAGAAATAGGACAAAAAGGACAAATAGGACGTAATAGATCAAAAGAAAAACGGCTAAAAATAGAAAACTGCTAAAAATAAAAAGTTGTTAAAACGATAAACTAATTATTTGATTGCGTCCTAAATTGATTCCTGATTCTGTCTGTCAAATCTTAACAGATCCGGGTGTTGATTTCATTCCTAATTCGAAAGTCAAAATTTGGAGCAAATCTTTGACCGCGATTTCGGGGACTAAACGATGAATTTTCGCGATTCCGAGAGACGTCAATGTGTTTACAGCATTAACCCAAACAATTTTGCGAGATTTTCGATTTGGCTGGTGGAACGCGCGAATAGGTTCGGAATTCTCGGGTTGAACTAGACCCGACGTGTTTTAGATCGGTCGAGCCTCTCCAAGTTGGCTAGTGCTGCATCAATAAGGCATAATACCAACGCATAGACTGAGAGGGGACAAAGGCCTACGTGCAAGTGTATGCAGTCGAAAAATATGGACGTTAATATTAGTCATGATTTGACAGAAAAAAGATATTAGTCATGTTGGCCAGAAAAAGTACATTAAGCGTGATTTGACACAAAAAATGACATTAGTCATGATGGACTGTAGAAAATTAGTGACATTAATATTGGACATAATTTGACAGAAAAATACATTAGTCATATCGGTCGTGATTTGACAAAAAAAGATATTAGTCATGATGGACTGTATAAAAATAGTGATGTTAATATTGGTCGTGATTTGACAGAAAAGGACATTAGTTATGTCCAGTTCCTATTGTCACCTGTCCCATCTCCTATTGGCACATGTGCTCACCTCTGCTCTATTCAAGTCAGAGCACTTCATCTTCAATTCCTATAGAAGAGAAAAGATCAAAAAAGGGTAAGACAGAGATATTTTGCATCTCTCAATGGCACAAAATCTTGATGCAGAACAGCCGTTAGCCTCTCTCAACGGTCAAAGAGTATAATAAACCACCGTTGTTTCTTTTCTTCCATGCAAAACTGACGCCTACATCGTCGGATACCGACAGTGTCGATCGTTCCGCTTGCACCTAAGGGTACATTGAAGACTCCGCCCAAGTGATCATCCCCTCCCGTTGGCCCTCGTGATGGTACAAAGTGTATTTTGGATGAAATGTCATTATATAAGCATCGCAAATATGTAGCCTCTCAATCACGTTCGCCCGAGGACCGTCGTAGCTTCGCTCACTGGGTGGTCCATCATAAATACTCCATCCAAGATCAGCATCGCATGTATCTTGAAACGAATATCAGCGAGTTCGTCCATGAAGCTGTGGAGGTAGCAAATGCTAAGTTTCATATCAAGATATATGTTTATACTAGTATTGATAGGACGGTGACAATCAAGAGATTGCATAAGCGAAAGAGACAAGAGTTGAAGAACGAGAATAACGATATTGTTTGTGCGGTGTGGTTCGATAAAATTGAGATAAATAGCAGTAGTGATTTGTTCGAAAGAGTGCTATTGTGCTATGATCATGCATTCCATATGAAGTGCATTGTTTCTTGGTTGTTCAACAACTCATGTCTGCTATGTCAATGTAAGAACCCATATCAAATATATTAGGATGTTAATTTTAATTTTTCTTTGTTGATCAATCGTCTGTTATTTCTGTTATTTTGGCATGTAAATTTCGAAAAAGAGACGAACAATGTTTATAAGTTCTGATTGTGTTTTCTAATATTTTCAATTGGTTTAATATATTTAATATAATGATCATACGATGTGTTTGGATATATAATATAAATCACTTAATTTTCTAACTCGGTCGTGTTTTTGCAATCAATTTTGACAAAGGACAAAACATGGCAAAAATTGAGAAGGTGACAGCATGCATGTGTAGAAAAAACTCAAATGAAAAGGAACAATGATGTTGCCAATTGGCTTTAATGGATACTTCTTTGTTGGAAAAAAATGCATATTATACTCATAATTCGTAACAATCATAAGTAAGAATTATTAAACAGAAAAAGATGTTAGTCATGATACTCTTTTTTAATTGGTAAGTGGTGCATGTCTGAATTGGGATGCGACATTTCTAAGCTGATTTGAGAGGAATTGAAGGAATAGAAAGATAATGGCAATTTCGCCAAACTAGGTTATATTTAATCAAAAGTTGCCTCTTACACTTTCAAAATCGAAATCACAACTAATTTGCTAATAAAAGAAAAACCGCTAAAATTACAGCATAAAACTGAGTTCGGAATTCTCGGGTTGAACTAGACGCGACGTGATTTGGATCGATCAAACCGCTCCATGTAGGCTAGGGCTGCATCAATAAGGCATAATACCAGCGCATAGATTGATAGGGGATAAAGGCCTACGTACAAGTGCATGCAGTTGAGTACGTACATGAGGAAAAACGTTATCGGGTATAAACATGACAGAAAAAAGACATTGGTCACGATGGACAGAAAAAAGACAGTAGTTATGATTTGACAGAAAAAGAACATTAGTCGTGATGGACTGTAGAAAAATAGTGACGTTAATATTATTCATGATTTGAAAGAAAAAAAAAACGTTAGTCATGATGGACTGTAGAAAAATAGTGATTTTAACATTGGCTATAATTTGACAGAAAAAGAACATTAGTCATGATAGAGTATAGAAAAATAGTGACGTTAACATTGGCCATGATTTGACAGAAGGTCATTAGTCATGATAGACCGTAGAAAAATAGTGTTAACGACAGAAAAAAGACATTAGCAATGACATGCTGTAGAAAAATAATGACGTTTAACATTGGTAATGATTTGACAAAAAAATACATTAGTCATGATTGACTGTAGAAAATAGTGATGTTAATATTATTCATGATTTGACAGAAAAAAAGACTTTAGTCATGATGGACTTTAGGAAAATAGTGACGTTAATATTAGCCGTGATTTGACAGAAGACTGTAGGAAAATAGTGACGTTAACATTGGCCGTGATTTGACAAAAAAGGACATTAGTCATGATGAACTGTAGAAAAATAGTGTTAATAACAGAAAAATAACATTAGTCATGATGGACTATAAAAAAATAGTGACGTTAACATTGGTAATGATTTAACTTTATTAGAGTGGAGAGAGCGGAGATCCCTCGAAGCCGGCAAACAAGTGAAGAGGAGCGGGACTAACACCGCCCCTTGGTTTGGCGGGGGCTTTCTTCTTCTTTCCCTTGGCTTTCGCCTTGGACCTAGAAGAAGATGATCCTCCTACAAACAAAGTGGATGTTTCCCTACCTTTCTGTAGGGTGCCCTCTGCGCTCCTCAGCATGTTGAGGAGCTCTGAAAGTTCAACCTCTTTTTCTTGTAAGTTGAAGTTCAGTATGAATTGGGCGTAAGTGGAAGGAAGGGACTGGAGAACTATGTCCGTATAGAGTTCACTCTCCAATGTGGTCCCTAGGTCCGCGAGCTCCTTAATGTAGCCGATCATCTTTAGCACGTGCTCGGCTACTGATGATCCGACGACCATCTTTTCCGAAAATAGCTTTTTCGACGCTTCGTATCTTGCGATACGTGATTGCTCTCCATACAGTTCTTTTGTATGGAGAAATATGGATTCAAGGTCCATATTCTCGTGCCTCCTCTGATGTTCGTTGTCCATCGAGGCAAGTACGAGGCACTTGGCCTTCGCGCTATCAATCTCCCAAGTCTTGCGGATTTCCTTATCCGCGACGCTGGAAGTGGGACCAGGGACAGGAGGAGCTTTGGTGGTAAGAAGATACCCCAGCTTGTCGTAAGTGATTGCCATTTTGACATTCCTGAGCCAATCTTTGTAGTTTGGCCCTGTCAGTATGTTTTTATCTATCAGTAACTTAAGTCCAGTCATGTCGATTGGTCGCTGCAATTAGGAGAGAGAAGAAGAAACACTCAGCATGATGCTCTTGCAAGTTTAGAGTGGTTTTTAGTTTGTCTAAACAGGATGGCTCCCACTGTTTCTCGAATCCCTCCTCAAACCATAAAGGAAGAATTAGCCGGGATCAATCCCACCGCACAATACTTGCTTAACCGTTCAGCCAGGCCGGTGTCGGTACTTCGAGGGAGGTTTTCCAACGCTTTCGCGAAGTTCCTTAATTAAAGAACCTCTTTTCCCTGGGGGCGTAGCCCCGCTAACACCTTTCTAGGCACCTACTAGGTTTATAGCATTGATCGTTTAGTGAGAAATTTCCCGAGGAGTAGCATATACTCACAGTAGGATCGGGATCCAAATATCATCGCGTGACGAAACTGAAGGAATCCTACCAGAATCATCACACTCCAAATGGTATGCAAATCTAGCAAGTTTCAGTACTTATGAAACTCCCGATGTGGATTTTTGCCCCATGCTCTTATGACCTTGACGAAGGTCAACAAATCATAAGTCACATGTCAAGTTCTGCCCGTCATTATCCAGGTTAATTTGAATCCACCCGCATTTACCCTTGACGAAGGTCAACAAGGTAATGCGAATGTCCCAAACCAACGCATCTATCTATGCTACATACGAATACCCAACAGCTACCAATCACTATGCCTTGACGAAGGTCAACAAACACAGCTTGAATACTATTGAATATTCATACGAAACGACGGAGGGCTACGAATGGTTTTGGCAAAACCGTGAACGTAGTGAACTTGATTTGGTCGATGGAACGAGATAGCTTTTAAAAGGAGTGGCTCAAGCTCCGCATTTAAAAATTGGTTTTGAAAAGAACCGAGTGGTTTTTCGAAAGTGTTCCAACGACTTTTAACTTGGTTTATTATCTTGCATTAGTTCTTTTAATGCGTGATATCCTTGCATTAGTTCTTTTAATGCGTCCCATCATTTAATCCTACCATTGCAGAAAACAACCAAAATATGACGTACGCTTATGTCATTCGCATTCGCCACTGGGCCCCGTCATTACCCGTTAGGTTACTTAACTAACGACAGAGCGGGGGCTGGGCTAGCGCGTCTGTAAAACATAAGTAACGCCTAAATAATATCATATATAGATATACTGCAATGATAAACATTTCAGATCACAGATGAATACATTGGATATACTAGGAATCTGTAATTCGTACGAGCCTGTAACGAAAGACAGATTACACGGTCGCGGTGAATAGCCAATACCCCACCCAAGACCCCTACGGGTGCGGCAAACTACCCGCCAAGTACCCGAAGCGTAGCAACCTCCCTCATCTTCATGAGTAGGCCACTCGACACTTCGGCATACCCGGTAGTTTGTGCACCCCCTCCATGGGTCTATCCTAGGAGCAAAAACAGTAAAAAGAAATTATACAATGACGGCTACAACCCCGACCCGGTTGTACGGCCATACAAATAATTATTACATCAATTTACAAATTTACATGAATTGAAAGAAAAGAAAACTCTCGTCTCACAACCCCCGGCTATTCACCCGCGACAATCCAACATATTCATATACACATTCCAGCAACATTACAGATCACAGATTTGTATAACCCCCACTAATCGACATATAGCGATTAGTAGACGTTCAATACAAATATCACATTACAGAAAACCCGTTAGCTTAAGTCTTTGAGAAGTTCGATCAAAAATACGGATTTTCGGGACCCCAAAATAAAATTTTCGTTCTGGAAAATCTGGGTTGAAAATACATGTACCAAAATTCCCAAAATACCCCCAGAAGCACACTGTAGCAAAGAAACACCAGAGAGGGGGCAAGGAGGCCGCGGAACCGCGGCAGTAGCAAGCTATTGCCGCGTTTCCGCGGTCGTTTAGGAGGATCTCTTGGTCATTTTTCTACAGTGGCTTTTAAAAACCCTGAGCCGATTTTAGGTGTTAAAATAATCAACTTTTGAACAGTAAAAAAATCGACAGAAACTCGAATTTTTGGGGTTCGTTTTCGGGACTTTTTCTTTGATCGATCTTCTAGTTACTTGCTAACATGTTAGATAGAGTTTAACTAGGCTTTGATACCACTGTAAGTCCATGCTACCTCTCCCGGTACTTTCGGGAATGCGGAATTTGGTAAAGAACGATTTTTACGGAGGTGGTAACATGGACCTAAAACCCGGATCTTGGTTAAACATCTATCTAACAACCTAACTACGAGTTTCTAGCTACTCGGTTAGGGGGTTATACCTTGCTTGTCTTGAACTCCTTCGTCTTCAAGCTCCGATGGTGGTCCGGATTGGCTTCTTCCCGTCGTCTCCGTACGCCGAAGATAGATCCACCTGAAAGCTCCAACCTTTGGCTCCTTCTTCGTTCTTTGAAGAAACTAGTTCACTCGGTTTGCTAAACCTTGTGAACTAGAATGAGTAGAGAATAGTTTGTATGGGATTTTATCTATGGTTCTTGATTCTCAACTCATGAGACAAGAGAACCATAGATTAAAGAGAGAGAGCAAGAGCAAGAGGGTGAGAGCAAAAGGAGAGCTCAAGAACAAGAGAGAGAATGAGCAAGAAAGAATGAGCAAGTCTTTTGTCTCTCACCCTCTCATAATCCAAAGTCATGATAACTCATCATACCAAATAAGTCTTATGTGATGGTTGAAGCAACCATAACCATATCATTTCATGCACTCATTTTACACAAATAAGCAAGCAAGCAAAAGTCTTTGCCATGAAATGATGGCTATGGTTATCATGATGGTCAACTAGTCAAGCCTAGTCAACCGGTCAACAAAGCCAACAAGTCAACAAAAGTCAACAAGTCAACAAAGTCAACAAAAGTCAACAACCATGTCACCATAATACTTAATTAATATAATAGTTAATCACATATCATATTCTCATTAGGGTTGAGCAAAAAGTCAAATAGTCAACGGTCAACTGTCAACAACCCTAATGAGAATCCGCTGCCTCTGCCTCCCTGTCAACTGTGCATACACACCCGCATCCGCGCTCCGAGGAACACGAATGCAAACTGGATAAATCCAATCCCAAAAGGTACACTAGGATCTGGCTTAGACCAAAGCCCGCTAGTGTAAACTGTCCGGACACTGTACGTGCACAAGTGCACGGATGTGACCGAACCCTGTCGCAAAACCATGCGACCTGTCGCAATACCATGCGACCTCTACTCTTTTGCCTAAAGGCGAAAAGCTTTCTGTGTGGGACTCTAAAGACTCGACACTATGCTGGCAGTGGGTTTAACCACAGACCGCAAGCGGCACTAGCTGTGCGTAACGGTCCCCAGGTAATGCCGACAAGAAGACCGACGAGGCGAAACCCATCTGAACTCCTACTGAGCCTGAGTGTGACATTCTCCGTACAGTCCGGTCTGTTCGTCTGATACATCGCATGGCGGGCCTAGGGGGCGGTAAACGTCAGTCCCCCAATAGCGGTACAAGTCGTGCCGGAGCGAAGCCCAAAACACCCTGAGATAACACTGGAAGCCTACCAGTATATCTCGTTTGCCCTGGCCAGGGACTACTCGTGTAATGGCTCTCCTAGACACAGCGCGATGTCAACCCCAATACCGGGAGAGACGAATCCTGTCTAACCGTCACTGCCTCCAAGTGCTTCGGGACTGCACCCAACCACTACCTGTTTGCACGACTCCTTTGAGCCGTGGTAGGGTAGTGATCAAAGTACAGTGGGAACACACTCGAGGCGAAGTGACAGTGTCAAGTCAGCGGACTAAGCTGTACTCATGTCACCTGGGAACTGATAACTGACGATAGGCATAATACCAACTAGTCAGTTCCCGACGAGTCCTGTCCAGTGTACCCGTAACCTAACGAGCACCCGCATACTATCTCAAGTACGACGTACTGACGGCTGTGGGACAGACCGTCTCCCACACTGGGATGAGAAGCGCATGCGCTGGTCTACTCCGGAGTATCGATGCCCTGTCTCGATAGTCCTGCGACCAGGGACCTGCATAAGGATGTGCTTATAGATTACCCAGCCCCACTAGTGTGACGGCCATCACATCGTTGGTAATCAAGCAAAGATCCTAAGGGCTCCACTAATGTGTATAGGCGATATACTAAAATAAACACATGTACACATTGAAGTAGAAACAAACCAAGTAGCATACTACTATTTTGAGCAAGATTGTATATACAAGGTGAATATCCCAAGCTTCCATTAAGTAATATACAAACTAGTATGATACAGTAATGGCCTCTAGGGCATATACACTAACACTAACGCCCTACCAAAACTCTAGCCTTTTCAACTAATACCAAACATTCAATAACCAAACAAAATCATAATCTAAATTAATACAATCCACATCATCACTTATATATTGAAGGTATTTCTATATTTCAACTAAGACACATTTACATAAGAAAACCCCAATCTAAATTACTATAATCTACTTTGTAGCCTATATATAGATTGATCATCTCATAATCCTTATCATCTTCATTCTCATATCTGGTAGCTAAATGCAAAATCTCCTCTCATAAATGCAACTCTCCAATCAAAACCAACCACAGAAAAGAACAACATGAGGATCCACCGAATACTTAGACGTTCGTAAACGTATTTGGGGACGATATTCGGCAGAAATCTGAAATCCATACACCAAAAAAGGCACTGGCTAGGCACATTCGATACGGTTGAGGAGGCCGCTATGGCTTATGATCTATGTTCGATATCGTTCAGCAGGCCTGAAAGGGAGAGGACCGATTTTGCTCATTACCCGGGTTTTTTCAATGCCCATGCTTCTTATTCACCGCCGCCTCCACTGCCGCCATCGGGGGAGTTGATCGTGAATGACGGTCTCTCTTCGATATCGTTCAATGGATCTGAAAGGCCGAGAAACAATTTTCATTATCTGGGTTTTTTCAATGACCGTGCTTCTTATTCACCGCTTCCTCCACCGCCACCGTCGCCAGACTCGATGGAGATTTATGGAGGTTTAGAAAAGAAGAATGATGATGAATCTATGACTATTGCGGCTATCTTGCAGACTTTTGAACAATTAAAAATGTTTCTTCTTTTTATATATGAACTTAATGACTATTGTTTGACAACTATGCATTGGAGAACCTACACCACTCAATGATGGAAGTGTTCTAGTTGTTGGTAGTGTTGCTGATATCTTAGATTTATAATATGAACTTTCTTTCCATCTCATTTTACTTTTTTGGGATATTACAATCTTAAGTTTTTAAGTATATTTTATGCATGGAACATATTTTCAGATCCATTTGTCATAACTACATGATTTGTTTTAAAATATTAAAATAAATTAGCTCTATTTTAGTGATTACTTAATGGAATCCTAAGTATAAGACGGCCAGTTATGCTTAATGATAATGCATTTTAATGAATTGAGGGGCCCAAGCTAGTAAACTAAGGTTCTAATTTGAACTATAGAATTTCTTTAAAAAATATATTGATAAATACCGAAAAGTTTTTTTCCCAGACAAAAGAGGACAACGACCATTTGGAGGTAAGGTAATTCTTATGACACAAAAACACACGATATCAAAGATATTGTTTAAGTCGAAATACGAAGTTATAAATTAATTCTAGTTTGCATACGCTATTATATATCTATTATAACTAATTGTTTAATTGAGGGTTTTGCAATATGATATTGTGTAATTATATCCTCATATAATACAGAGTTTCAAATATATTCTGATAAATCTTTATGCTTATCCTGCAATTAAAAACTCATAGTCGCATACAACTTAGATTTATTTTGTTAGAAATTTTTTCAAATGAAAAATTTAGTAGAACAAACACAATCTCAAAATATTTCATGGTTTTCATTAAAAAATGTATTAGAAGATTTTAGAATAATAAAGGAACTATTAATCATATTTTATTGTCATACAATTTTATATATTTTTTGTTGGAAAAAATGAAATTCCAGAAAGGTCATTGCTTAGTTCCATTTACTGTATTTATGTATTTTTCAGCGTTTGTTATCTTTACTCTACTTGTAATAATTTCTCTGTGTTGATGATTGCTTGCAAAATTTGATTATTCTTTCTTTTCTTATTTGGATAGACTGTTGAAACTTTCTAGGTTTCTAATAATGCAACGGTTGCTAGTTGTGTATAACAACCATTTTGAGGTAAGGCAACTCTGAAGACACAAAAACACACGACTTCAAAGATATTGTTTAAGTGGAGGTATAAAGTTACG
Organism: Agapanthus africanus; assembly: GCA_030015575.1. Taxonomy (NCBI): domain Eukaryota; kingdom Viridiplantae; phylum Streptophyta; class Magnoliopsida; order Asparagales; family Amaryllidaceae; genus Agapanthus; species Agapanthus africanus. The sequence goes on along the minus strand of CM057347.1, from coordinate 550,755,427 downwards.
AATTAATTCTAGTTTGCATACGGCATTAGATATCTGTAATAACTAATTGTTTAATTAAGGGTTTTGCAATATGATATTGTGTAATTATATTCTCATATAATACAGAGTTTCAAATGCATTCCGATAGATTTTTATGCTCGTCTTGAAATTAAAAACTCAGAGTGCATACAACTTAGATTTATTTTATTACAAATTTTTTCAAATGGAAAATTTAATAGAACAATTACAATCTCAAAATATTTCATGGTTTTCATTTAAAAATGTATTAGAAAAATTTAGAATAATAAAGGAACTATTAATCATATTTTGTTGTCATACAATTTTATAAATTTTTGGTTGGAAGAGATGAAATTCTAGAAAGGCCCATGCTCAGATTCATTAACTGCATTTATGTATTTTTTAGCGTTTGTTGTCTTTACTCTACTTGTAATAATTTCTCCGTGTTAATGATTACTTGTAAATTTCTATTACTCTTTCTTTTCTTATTTGGATAGACTATTGAAACTTTCTAGGCTTATAATATTGTAACTGTTGCTAGCCGTGGACGATGACAATTGATCCGCTTTTCACTTTATCTCTTTGTTAGCGAATTATATATAAATATAGATTCATCTGTTTGCCTAAATTTGAACTCCTTTATGTACATATTTTATTGTGTTAATATAGTTTTATGGGTAAGATATCTTGCTCTACTTTTTGTTTCAAAATAAAGAAAATATAGATGGTGTTAATATGAGAAAGAATATAAATAATAGATGAATAGATTTTAACTAATTTAATATACATAAATTTCAACTTACTATTGATTATTGTTCTATTAAATATTATATGATATTTTTTATATGCAAATTCTAAATTACTATTAATTATTATCAAGTTTAATATTATATGGTACTCTGTATTCACATAATTTTATCATATGTATACGATTAAAATTGGCATAAATTCCTACAACATATTGAAAAACTTGCAAAACAGCTGGCCTCTATAGCTAACTTTATCAAAGAGCACATACACAGAATAACATCACTACTTATACATCCAGTCACTGTAAGATACATCTATATCTTAAATTAAAGAGTTAAGAAATAAAAAATAAAACAATAAATCACACCATCCTACTTCAAGATAACCACTAACCATGAAAATTATATTTTATATGTTATAAACTAATTCTTGTATTCTAAATATTTGATAAATATTTATATGATATGCAACACAAATTACATGAGTTTATACATGAAGAAGTATATTATAAATTAATATCACCCCATATGCCCGCAATCTGAATAAAAGCATATATAATTTTACCCAGACTGTACCATTATATTTCGCTTGCAGTTAGAACATATATCATAACATAGTTCATCGAGAAAAATGTAAAGAACTATGGCATTAACTATAAAATCTAGAACCGATATAGAAGTATAGAGTTTTTAGTCTTCATTAGCTTCCTCTTCATTTTCTTGCCATTTTTTTAACGAAACTGGGAAAGCCCAGTTATTTTATTAAAGAATAATAGATTTTGTGGGTTAGGCTCAATACATCAACGTCCGAAAATAGGTTATACATACAGATGTAGAGAGCTAGAGCTAGGATTTACTAAATAGATCGATAGAGACGGAAGAGAAAAATATCTGCTCTCTCTATCTCTCTCTCTTTCTTAAATGAAGAAAACCGAATATCTCAATTTTCTTCTCCTTTCTCCCATTTTATTTGCAAATCAATGCAATCTTCACTTTCTTGCTATTAAAAAGCTTTTTTGCTATTAAAAAGCTTTTAATCAAAATTTTGATAAACAAAGAAGCTCTCTTTTTCTCAAGCGGTCTTGCAATTCAAGTTTTTTTAATTAAATCGGGAGTAGACCCAGCTGAATTTTATTAAGAAAAATGTTAAGCGGGCTTTAGCCCATACACCATGGCTCTTGAAAGGGATATATATACATCGCAAGAATTAGAGTTCCCGTAGAAAACCCTAGAGGCAGAAAATATCATTATCTCTCCTTTTCTTCATCATCTTCGCCCCATTCGAACTCCAAATTCTACAAATTTCCACCGGTCTTCAAAATTTTTTTTAGTAGATCTGATCTTTCTACAATGACATCATTCATCTTTCCTTTTCTTCTTTCGTTTCGTCTCATCCCAACTCCAGTTCTTAAAATTTTCATCATTTTTCAGAAGTATTTTTTGAGATTTGAACTTTTCAACCTTGGAATCTATATAGGTAAGCATAAAATGAGCAAAAAACTTGGCTTGCTAAAGTTTTCTTCATCTCTAGTACTGTGATCATCAGATCCAGTCTTTACTCTTTAACGATCTCTTTTCTAAGCAACTAAAGGCCCAACCATGAGGCTTTTTGTAATCTCTTCTACTTTGTAAATCATTAGATCTGTACCTTTTTAAATAATTTTTTGCTGCTAAAATCAAAGATGCAAACTTAAGCTTCAGAACTTCGGAATCCACAAAGAAAATTCTCAAAGCTAACATTTTTAACTCAAAGGACTAATTTTTATTCTCCTCGGCTTGATAAAACTTGATTCTTGATTTTTCCAGCATTCTTTATTCTCCCAGTTTCTTAATCAACGAAAAAGAAAAAACCTTTTGCTTCATTTTTCTCAATCTCGGTAGGTGAGATAAATCTAATTTTAAAAACCTTTTTGTCTTCTCTGGGAAAAGTAAGTAATTATTTAGAATTTTCAAATTATGTCTTCTCTAGTTTTCTTGATTTTTCATTGTTTGTTTTTTTCTTTTATTGTTGGGATATTGATGACACTTGTTTTTGGATTGATTTTTTTTTGGGTTACTCGTAATGATGGTAAGCGTAGTGATGCTCCTCGCAAGGATAGTGTAAAAAGTTGATAATTGTTATTTGCTTGCTAAGTGAGAGGATGTGGTTTAATGGATTGGTTTTGATTTCTCATAATTTTTTGATCCAACTTTTTAGAGAATTGAACTTGAATTCGGCCATGGGCAAGTTAATCACATAGGTTTCCAAATTACTTCGCCAATATACATTTATATATTTTTCAATGTCCGTTGTCTTTGCCCTACTTGTAATAATTTCTATGTATTGAGAATTACTTGTAAATTTATGTTACCCTTTCTTTCTTTATTGGGAAACACCATTGGAATTTTCTAAATTTATAATAATGCAACAGCTGCTAGATGTGATTGATGACAAAAGGTTTCTCATAGACACCCTTATAATAACCATAACTTCACACATAATTATACAATATCATATTGAAATACCGGAAGCAATATTACTTAATTAAACATCATTATCTAAATACCGTATGCAAAGTTGCTCAAACTACCGGGGAATAAAACTTATGTGTCACACCATGAAACTTTGGGAGAGATTGAACACAGGCTAAGGAAGGATATTAAGATAACAGAAAACCAGTTTGGGTTCATGCCTGGACGATCAACGACAGAGGCTATTCATTTGCTTCGTCAACTTGTCGAGCGTTTTCGAGAGAAGAGATTTGCATATGATATTTATTGATTTAGAAAAAGCGTACAACAAGATACCTAGAGAGGTATCTTGGGGGACAATGATGAAGAAGGGGGTCCCCGTCAAGTATATTGACATAATCAAGGATATGTACGATGGAGTAGTGGCAAATGTCAGAACTTGCGGCGGCTTAACGATTGATTTTCCGATTACTATTGGTTTACATCAAGGATCTGCATTAAGTCCATTCCTGTTTACCATCGTGATGGATGAGCTTACTAGAACTATACAAGATGAGGTACCTTGGTGTATGCTATTCGCTGATGATATTGTTCTAGTAAAAGAGACGAAAGCAGCGGTTAATGCCAAATTGGAATTATGGAGGCAAACATTGGAATCTCGGGGATTCAGATTGAACAGGTCCAAGACAGCATATATGCATTGCAAATTTAGTAACCATAGAAGTCAAAACCATATTGTTATAACATTGGAAGGGCAAGAGATATCACCGAGCGACCAGTTTAGATATCTAGGTTCCATCATCCAAAAGAATGGGGAGATCGATAGTGATATTAATCAAAAGATCCAAGCTGGTTGGTTGAAATGGAGGAGTGCAACAGGGATTTTGTGTGATCGTAACTTTCCGTTAAAATTGAAAGGGAAGTTTTATCGGAGCGCTATTCGGCCTGCCTTATTATATGGTACAGAATGCTAGGCTCCTAAGAAGCATCATACACAGAAGATGCACGTAGCGGAGATGCGCATGCTTCGTTGGATGTACGGTAACACTAGAAAAGATAAGGTGTGAAATGATGATATTCGTACAAAAGTTGGTGTCGCACCTGTGGAGAAGAAGATGCGGGAAAACCGGCTAAGATGGTTTGGTCATGTGCGACGCAGACCTATGGAAGCACCGGTCCGACGAATAGATACTCTCGATATGGGAAATGGCAAAAGAGCAAAAGGGAGACCGAAGAAAACATGGATGGAGGTGATACGAAATGATATGGTTGCCAAAGGACTCAATGAAAGTATATTGTTCGATAGGAGTGAGTGGAGGCAGAGGATTCATGTGCTGGACCCGGCGTGATTCTCATGTTGGTTCATGTAGCTTACCCCATATGCTTGGGATAAAAGGCTCAGTTGTTGTTGTTGTTGTTGTATCTAAATACCGTAATCTTAGTCCTGATCTTCACCGTCATCTTCTCCAGTTGGCTCCAAAGCTGGGGCTTTATAAAATTGACGGACAACCCTTTCAAGACTATTGACTGTAAATCCTCCACTTTGGATAAATTTATGATTATTATTAGTCACTCTTAGCTTTATCTTAAACCCACCGTTGCCGGTCTCAAGTCCGGATGAGAAAAGGTGAGTGTTGTGGTAGGCTTGTGACAGCCAACGTAAAACTGTCGCATTCTATGATATGACTCTTAGCTTTATTTTATATGCAATGGATGCACACTTATCAAGATATTTCTCATAGTCATACGAATCTTTACTCTGCATCAACGAAAAAAGAATTGTTGATTATTATGTCGCATTTGAAATTATTTTAACAGTCTTTGTCATACCTATGAATAAAATTGCATCATTTCATTCAGTGGATAATGGAGAAAGAGTCTGAGCTTGCTGATCAAAAGCTACAATATTTGTTTCATTAGTTTTGTCCTCAATTCTTGCTTTAATTCGATACCTACAATTTGTTTATATTGATCAAATATTATGTATTAATTTTATTCAGCGACCTATAAGGTTTTCTTTAAAAAATACTTTTTTCTAGAATCCGACCTCATATGCCCGCAATCCGAATAAAAGCAAGTATAATTTTGAACAAACTGTATCTTTACAGTTCGCTTGCATTGAGAACATATATCATAGCATGGTTCATCGGGAAAGATACAAATAATTATGGTATTAACTATAAAATCCAGAACCTATATAGAAGTATAGAGATAAACAAACCCTTTTAATAAAACAAAAATATAAAAATATAACGTACTTTAGATTATATGCTAAATTCATGTTAATATTAAATTATATATCATATATATTACATATAAATTATCATTTCATACCGTATTAGGTAGAGGACAAATTCTTGTTTCATTGATTAGATGTTCAATGGTACACATTTTTACCATCTGATTTGCATTATTGTTGTTGCTTCCTACTTGTCTCGAATACCCAATTTGCTTTGTTGGCAGATCAAATCGAACCCTAAAAGCATGACACTCTTATCAACATTGCCTTTAACAAATGTAAAAATCTAATACTCGAAATATAATAAATTTGTGGCAAACTACCATCTCATTAGTCGTTCTGTTTCGGGGATACCATTGGCTTTAAATTTCATTTTCGTAAAATTCGTTGTTTCTAACATATAGCTTCTTATAATTGCATTATTTACCATATCAATAGTGTTATACTTGTAAAAATTTAATAAGTATTGATAACCGCTAAAGTTTAATTTTATTTTTAAAAAAACAAAAATTCTATGAGTGCAAGTAAAAAATTTACCTCTGAATTTCTTAGCACGTACACCGATTGTGGCAATTAAGAAACTATCAGTGTATTCTTCCCCAAAAACACTCATGTGCTTTGTCAGAAAATTCTCTCGGATCATTAAAGTGACCGGTTTCTCATAACAACCATCATCAATGAGTGATATTTCAACTAATTTACTTGTACCTCCAGATTTTAAAGAGATTATGCGTTCATGGCTCATATCAACGACATATCCTGCTATATCTGCAATTCACATAACGAATATAAAAGGTTATGAATATATAAATGTTTTAATGACTTACAGTAAAAAATTAAAAAGGTCAACGATTTTGAGTACACATTGTCTTACCATAAACACATTCAGGCTTACACGCAAGATCGTGTACCTTACACAACTTTTTAAAATGATAAGTACGGCCAGCCGAAATTTCTTTTACAGAAACTTCATCAACATCTGATTGTCTTGTCAATGATAATTGTCATCTGTTGTCCAAAACTTTAATAGATTTACTGGTTATTAAAGTCGCAACATTTTTTATCACGTATAATTTGTCAACGGATATCATATTTTTCCATTTGTCAACATATAAATCATCAATTAACACCTCTTATTCAACACGCTGCATAAAATCATACAATTAATATTTAAATAACAAATTTTGCATTGAAAAGATAACTGTTGTCGTAAACAACAACTCATTTCTTTGTCTCTAACCACAAATGTAAGCGAGTTTGATGACTTTGCATACAATCGACCATGCCACAATCACATGATACGTACTTGATATTATACAATTTACCTCGTTCTACAATTTTTTCAAAAGTGGTGATCTCTAAAAGTATAGGTAGCATTTTTTTCTTACTTTCTGGATAAGATTCGTCAGAAATCAAAGTCGATGGATTCTTCTTTTTCTTTCATGTTGGCTTCTGGTTCCTTCGTCTTTTAGTATAAGAAATTACGTTAGTAAAATTAGACCAAATTTTTTTTTACAAATAAATAAAACGGATAATCGATATACACATACCGTTTTTATAATCCTTCTTTAAAGGAGTCACATGAGCAATTTCTTTTTTACTACTTTCACTTTGTCTTCATGGTCCTTTTGCACTCTTACTTGCAAATTTTCTTTTGTTTTCACTTGCACAATGAGTTTGAATATTACCAATAACACAGTCGTCATGATCCTCTAAGTCTGAAACTGATATGCATAAAATGTAAGTAATTTATTAAAATCCAAATATAATAAAACATAAAATTTGAAATAATATTGTAAGAACTTATACCTTTTTTGTCTTATGATCGGATTTAATTTGTTTTCCATGGTTATTCAATGTTTGCTCTCCTTTTAAAACGTCACGCTTTCTTTTCAAAGGTTTCTTATTATTGATACGTTTAGTTCTTATTTCTCCAATGGTAAGATTATCACCATCACTGTCATCCCCACCTTTATTACTATTGTATTGATAATTGACTTCATTCTCAAAATTTTCAAAAAGAACGGACTCTTCGTTCAAGAATATATTCCCATCACAATCATTCGATTTATTCTTTTCCATCCTACATAGAAAATAGAAAAAATAAATCATTAACAATAAATATTACGATATAAAATGGTCAGACAAAGATGAATAGATCAAGTGAATGCATATATTACATAAAATTCAATGTAAGAACTACATATATACAACAAATGTAATCGAGTATTAATTCAATATTGTAAATAAATTTACTGTAAAAGCATTTTTAAATCAGAGCGATACTTTCCAATATTGGGATTAATACTCGATTTTATTTGTTGTGTATATAGTTCTTATGTATCTTTATCTTTGTAAGAACGCTTTGTAGAATTTCTTTATAAACAACATTTTGTGTACAATTTTTTGGAATCACAATTTGTTCTTCTAGAAAAACTTTTAAGGATGAAGCAGATCTAGCTCTTAAGAACGCAATATACAATTGCCCATGACAAAAAACTGGTGTACGTAGATATAATCTAACTTTTCCCAAGGTTTGCCCTTGACTTTTATTTATAGTCATAGTATAAGCAACACGAACGGATAATTGACGCCGTTTAAGGACGAAAAGGAGATCTTCATTATCACTGGACATAATTATTCTTGATATTGCCACACATTTTTCAATATTTGTACCAGTCATGATTTCTGTTTTTATGACCATTTCACCTAATTGTTTAATGATAAGACATGTGCCATTATATAAACCAATATTTTGATATAAATTAGAAAGTAACATAATCAGTGTATTTACTTTAAGTTTAAGCGAATGAGGAGGCAATCCAGAATATATCAAGGAATTAAAAAATTCCGTTGTATGTAAAAAGTCATTGCAGGCAGAATCATCAGCAACAGAAACCTCCGTGTCTGCACTCAAGTAAATTCGACTTCTTTAATTTGAGATATGACTTTCTTATTAATTTCATCGACTTCTTCATTTCTGTATACAAGTATTGCTCTTGATTCCAAATACCGCGGATTTTGATAATTATCATTTAAATCTGTATATATTGTAACAACCGAGTTCAGTTATACCAATTTCTGTTTCCGTATTTGTTTATCTGTGGTATTTTATTTATTTATCGTGTTTGGGTGCGAATAGTAATTTTACATTTACTTTGCATTCGACCCGACCCGCTTGCTTGAACTTGTTGATTCATATTTATAAACTACCCTGACTTGTTAAATGGACACGTGCATTTAATGTGGACTGCATACTGGTATTTCATCTAGCATCGCATATTTTACATATAACATTTTAGGTCATGTATAATAAATTAAAATTGCATTTCATAACCTGCATGATACCCCTAACCCCGTGGTAGTGTCCGTGCATCTTGTTCTCGTCCTGTTCAGTGAAACGGACGTGTTTGGATAGCTACGCGCACGTACGTGCATCCGTTCTTGGGGGTATGCATTTTAGTTACCTAATCATTCATTTCAAAATTTAGAAGTTGCATATAATTTTCGTATTTTAAATCTGAAATTTTAGACCTGACCCGGGCGTGTTTTGAAATATTTTTTGTATCCCGCCTAAATTCAAATTTAATTAATATTTTATTTTAATTTTACCTTTAAATTTTCGTTAACTAATAATCTATAACAGTTCACAATTTTTCTCGTTAACTATTAAAATCTTTAAAACAAATCTTTTAAAATATAAATCCTAACTCAGTCTAACAACTAAATCCTTTCACATTTTTTTTAAATCAAAATTTTTTAATAAAAAATGCTGATCTCTTCCTCAGCTCTCTCTTTTTTATCTGGGCCCTACACCATGAACCAATGAAAACACTCCTTTTCTCAGCGTCGGGCCCCACTCAAATCCCTCTCTCTTTCTTTCCTCTTCTTTTTCTCTCTCCCCAGCACGACAGACTCTCTCTCTCCTCTCGCACTCTCTCTCGCTCATCTCGCGATTACTGTAGATTCCTCAAATCTGGTCACCGCCCCTGGATCTCGTCACCTCCCTCCTATATTTTTCCTTCTTCCTTCTTTTTTTTAACCGAACGCTATCTCCCTCCTCGCGAATCCATCGTCGCTGAGTTTCCAAACTCAAACCCTAACCCTAAAAGCAATCCCCTCAACTCCAACGCCCTCAACCTCTCCTCCTCCTCATCTCCATCTTCTTCCTCTTCTACTTTTTCCTCCCGAGCCTTCACCTGCACACCCAAGGCACCTCGGAACCCATCACCACCACACCTACCTCGCCGCCGATCATCTCCCGCCGCCACCATCATTCTCCTCTCTTCTCCTTCCTCTCTCCTCTGTCTTCTCCCTTCACAAAACCCTGCACCTCCATACACCAGAAAACCCAGTAACCCAAAACCCTGGCCACCGAAACCCTAACCTCCATCTCGATCGCCGCTCATCGCCGGTGAACCCTACACCACTCCCTCATCTCCTCGATCCCCGGAACCCCAGTGCACCAATTCACAGTGAGCTCTCTCTCATTCTTCCCTTCTTCTCTTCTTCTTCTTTCTATTCTTTCTTTCTTTTATTTTTTTTGTTCTGTATTCTTTAAATCTCTGTAGATCGCCGGAGCCGTGACGACGTCGACGATCCCGACGACCCAGCGAGCGTACCTGACCCGTGTGATCCCCTTGTACGTTGTTTGGATCCGTTCCGTGTACCTTGCGCGCGTCGCGACTTGTACTCCGACGTGAGACGTTCCGTACACCCGTTTCTTGATCCGTCTAGGCAAGTAAAACTTGCTACATGATATTTAAATTATTTTTATACTTATTTAAATGCATATTAAACCTGTAGATTAAATCTAATGCCACATGTTCCATTTTAACATTTAGATGTTTCATTTATATCATTTTAGATCTAGAACTTGAAACATATCATGTTGCATATTAGATTACAATCCATTGTACCCACGTCCATATTTATATCACATAGTGCTTGGTTGCATAGCCTATAGTACCCTTTTTAGTAGCTTATAACCTTTCGGACACCCGTTTGCATCCATCTAGCCTATTATATATACAATTGCTTCCCTAGATCATTTAATATATAATAATGTAATTTTAACATTCCATATTTGATAAAGTGTATTTAATTAGTGTTGGAACCATAACCCTAACTCAAATCGATAACCGTGCATCCATATGTTTTAATTTATACCTATTTGCATACCACATCACAATGTTCCATTTTTATTGTTCCATTAGTACCCCATACTTGTTTTGTATACCCATGCTTATTTTAGTTTGATTATGAGCACCCACGTGACATGTTGTGCACCCCTAACATGACTTGATACACCTACTACTTGACACGACATGGTACCGTGCACTTCTTAACATGACATGATAATTATATACTACCTGACTTGACCTGATGTACCATGGCTTTACCTATTACCTGATCTTGTTACTAATGCCAACAAACTTGACTTGTTGTTCCTACGGACATTTCCTGTTGTCTATCCAGACAAACATGTACCTGTTTGATCCTGTGTTGGTATTAGCTTCAGATTATTAATACCTGACTTAAATATATAACCTGGGGGTATGGGGAAATCAATGATGAAACCTGACTTGTAACTCGACAGTTCGATACCTTCACTGATCAGTCTTACGGGCTAGGCCAGCCCCGGGGTGATGCTGCTGACACCACTCATCGTTACATACTATCCTTTTACTGCCTAGTGGCACGTCTCAGATTCAGCCCGAGAATCTTCACCGTGATCCCGGGCACGTACAGGATACTATTGAGTTACATCGATGATTCATCAAACTGATTTCAAAGACTTGAGAGTAGTTAACCCAATAGACCAGTTTAGATCACTCGCTACACATTACCCTCACTGTCCTCACTTATATCACTGTTATACCTGTTTTACCATTTATACTTATACCTGCATGTAGCTATCCCTGTTTATAGTATTGCTTGATATTATGACGCACTGACGTCTGGGTTTTGCATGGCCCAGATTCTTTACCTTTGCTGCAGGCCGAGCAGGAGTATTTCAGTCGGCAAGCTGAGTAGTGAGGACCTGCTAGTAGTTAGTTCATTTTACTTTCGGTATTTTCATTTCTGATGTGAGCCCGCATTATGGGACGTACATTCCAGTTTATTCTTGTATTGGATCTTTTGCTTCCGCGTTGTTTTATTCTTGACCCATTTTATTCTGGCTTATGGACATGTGTTAGATAATTTATCATTGTTCTTGATATCTCTACAGCCGTAATGTGACTGTGAAAGGATATTTCCTATCCACGGATAGCATGGTTGGCTATGTCACGTGCCTATCTTAGCACTTTGGGAAGCGGGGCGTGACATATATTTCATTTATTAATCCACTACTGCTAAGTCTGTGATTAGATAACATTGAATCCGGAATCTCTATCCAATTATCATCACAATCATTGTCCATTTAAATTCCTTTAACATCACCATTACTAATATCGATTAGCCATTTTGCAAAAAATTTGCAGTCTTCTTCTGACCTCATATTCGTATGGGCACATATTTTTTGTCAATATAAACATCTCACATTGATCCCATAGATATGATTTATGTAATGTAGCGGACACAATTTGTTATCTCCCGCCCTTAAGGACGACCAGTAAAATCTGTCGAAAATCACCAACAAGAACAACAGTCTTTCCACCAAATGGTTTATTCTCAAGTTGTGGATTAATATTTGATAGAATATTTTTGAAAGTTTAATCTACGGTTTCAAATGTAAAGCGGTTTATCATCGGAGCTTCATCCCAAAAAATAAGTGTTGCTTCTTTGATGAGAGAAGACAGATTAGATTGACGAGATATTGTGCAAGATGAAAACTCATGAAAATCGATAAGAATTTTGAATCTTGAATATGTTGTACGTCCTCCGAGTAGTAACAAAGAAGTAATGCCAGAAGATGCAACCGCAAGAACGAGTTATTTCTTACTACGCAACTTCGCTAAATTTGCATTCCATAAGTATGTTTTGTCAGCTCCACCACCTCCATACATAAAAAAATAGCCTCCCGATATTTTTCACACGAAGTTATAACCACATCAAAGATTTTTCATCATTTAAACCACATTCCAAATCAATTGATTTTTTCGACAACTCAAAAGTATCGTAATTTAGCTCCTCAAATATCAATCTATTGTTCTTATTTAAATTGCTAGAAGAGGGTATTGGCATAAATGGAATCTCTCAAGCTTTTATTATTATATGACAAAATCTCATCTATATCATGAAGTGAAATTTTTTTAATTGTTCGTTATCGAGCACAATTTTTAAATCAGGATGCAAATTTTCGAAACGTCTTTCATAATCATCATTCATAGCCTCCCAATGTAAATCCCATAGTTCTCGAGGATTCATAATTTCATTAAAATGTAACATCGTGCAAAACATGCGACAAAATTAATTAGCCGTAGCCCAATTAGACGCTTCTTAGAATGCCAAATTTTATTCATTATCATCATCAAGAAGTCCAAGTGCTATACATGCAGCCTTATAAGTTTCATGTTCAACACCATCAATTGTTCTTATATCAATAAAATTAATTCTTCTTTTCACTATTGTCAACAACATTCTTAGATAATATCTTTCACCAGCGGTAGGATGTGCATAAGGTAATTTACCTATCGCTTTCCTTTTTTTGCTATGTTTCCAACATAAGTTTTTTTGTCCCAAACAAAGTGATTTGGAAGCTCAGCATAAATATAATTTCTAGCATGAGGAAATTTAAGATTTATAGTAAATCATTTGGTTAACATTGTTTTCTTAGCTCGTTCAGACTCCATTATTTCTTGAACGATGTCATTTTCTCTAAAGAAAACCTTTGGTTCACCAAAAAGATGACACTGCAACCGTTCAACGGCAGGATGATGTTTATTTATTTTAAATTCAAAAAGCCTCCATGAAGCTTCAGATGCTGCAATATATCTAAAATCTAAATATAATTTGACATCGTCATATCTTTCGACCACATTTTGATGAATGATAGCTGTTACAAAATCAGATCCTTTATTCACATATTTAAATAAATATTTTATTGCTCGTCTATGATTGCATATTTCAACATTAATATGGGATTGATATTTTAGTAGCAGATTTGCATTGTAAGCCACAACCCAACTGTCGTCAATATCTTTTCCATCTGCCGTATAGGATCTTGATTTGCATTTTCGGTAAATTGCATATCCCTTTTCATCAATAATAGTATGGTCATTGAACATTTTAGGAAATTATTTTGAGTATTTATTATTTTTCATGCAAACACATTTTGGATTATGTGTACCACATGGCCCATGAATCATATGGGTAACTACCAAATCATGAAGTAAAGATTTCATTTTAATGTCAGGAAGTTCAGCTCTAATTAAATTATCGATATCCTTTACGAATTTTTTTTTTGAACTTTCCAACGTGGTAAGGATATGAGAATGTGGTAATCCTCGTTTTTGAAATTCTATCACTGATAGATCTGCAAATGGAAAAATTAAACTTTTAAATATTAACATATAACAATATACAAAACATATATCAACAAATAATGACAATAATCTAGCAGAAATTACTCGTCCAAAATATTTATGTTTAATCAAATCATCAAGAAGTTGCATAAGTTTTAAGTGAGAAAACCCTGGCAATAATATCAGGCATATTAGATGCACTTTGACCACCGGCAATAAATAAAAAAATCATGTATTTCTTTTCAATTAGGATTGCATGTAAAAGTAATGAATAAATCCGGAGGCTCGACCCATGCACAAATTGCCATAGCATCTTGATAGTTTTGAATCATGTATCGTGAACCTCCAGTGAATGATGAAGGCAAAATAATTTTTTTACCAACTGTGTAAGCATCATTATCACCATCGTCAACAATATCCTGCAAGTCTTGGTATAACTCATATCGTAAAGTTTTTTGATTATTACAAATCCATCTAAGACGATTCCCTTCAACAGACGCATAAGCATCAGCTATATATTGTTGTAATAATTTTTCACCTCTCAACAACGTTGTTCCCTCATGACAAACCTGTTGTAACCTAAATGCGTAGAAGTCTTTCATTGAAACTTTATTCTTTTTTCTCTTCGTATTGTTACCTTCAATATAATTATGCCAACTATTTTCTCCATATGGGAATAATAAGAGATATTGTAATGGAATGTATGCTGGATGAATCTTACTAATTCTTTGAAATTCTTTTTTTTTTTGATCGTTGACAATAACATCTCGAGTAAATGAAGGAAAAAAATCATCATCAATCATCAAAACAGCATTTCTGTCGAATTTGGTCTATTATATTGTTGACCCTTATGGTTTTTTCCCTCTAGAATGCGCAAACTAAACTCTTTGTCCTTATTATTCCCATACCAATCACATACGCATCGAAATTTCTTGACATATTTGTTGTATTTATCCAACATTTCTTTTAAACTTTTCATAATTTCATAATCATATTCCGTAATATTACAATTATCTCCAATAGATGCAATTCGATTTTCAATTTCATGCTCGGTATCACACACACACACATACACATATGTATATATACATATGTGGATATACGTGTATATATGTGGATACACGTATATCCACATATGTATATATACATATATGTGTATGTGTGTGTGTATATATATAAAGCTAGCAATGAACCTATTTTATGATAGTTTTGTTCATGAATTCGAAATGTATATGGTCCCCTTCCTTTCAAAATTTGATAATCTATCTTTGCACCAATAGAAGTAGAAGCAAATATAGAGTTGAACGAATGATTTTCCCCCCGAAATTGTTTAGCTTGTTTAGAAACATTTTGATAGTTCAATAAAAAGTCTAACATTTCAGGTGTCTTCTCAAAAAGAGATAAAGAAACTCTTCCACTCTTGTAACAAGTGAATAATTTATTTTATTTCTTATTATTAGTTCTAATCCTTTCTTCTTTCCACACAATCGCATCACGTTTAGAACATTTTTTAGTAGGAGATCCCAAATAATGGAAACGACTACGCCAATCTGTTAAATAATTATCATTAAAACTATTTTATCATGTATCATTAAAAAAACACATTGCAATTTAACCAGCAATAAGAAAATGTCATATATTATATTATAATATTTATGGAGGATTTTAATTAAAATAATCTTATAGCTTTTAAAACATACAAAATATTTGTAAATCAACAAAATTATAAAAATTCAGATTTTTTAGTAATATATTCTTTAAATATAGTTAATATCAAATATTCAAGTAAAATTAAATAAAATTTTGTGTTTTATAGGGATATATAATGATGATGAAGCGTGCTCTTACCATCATTATCATTTTTTTGACTGCATGACAAATCCTGATGAATGTCTTTATTAACTATATAGTGATCATTCAAAAAGCCCAGTTCCGTAGAATGACACAAAACGGTATCATTATCCATCAAAGTGTGTTGCATTCAATATTGGCAGAAAGATTAGAAATTTGTTCTAATGGTTTTTTGAAGTGTGTGATACCAAAATCAGATATCTCTCGCTTTCGCTTGGAAGAAAATTTATCATTTTTAGGGTTAGTGTTGGATGACTTTTTTTTATATCTTATTTTTTCACATTCACGTTTACGTTGTTTTTGTGCTCTGATAACTGTTTGTGAATGCGTTTTGACTTATTCCCATGCATAGCTAAATAAAATACAAAAGATAATATCATAATAGAAACAATTATAGAGATCAATACAAATGATTAACTAATAACAACAAATATGTCACATCAATTGTTAATAACTTAAATGAAAAAAATGTACAAATACCGATAGGAGTTTAAATTTAGAGAACAAATAATTTACTTCTACATATAAGCATAAATAAATAAAAATCTTAAATACTGAATTTTTCGAATAATAGATTTTTTTGTTACCTTAGTTTTCACTCCAATTTTGTTGTTGACCAAATCAATCGAACACTTTCCTGCAAATGGAAAAAGCATCAATTCAAGTCAAGTATTGCATTAACAATGACAGCATTAAAAATATTCTCATCGGTTAAAAAAATATTAAATGAAGAATGAAAAATGATATGTTGAAAAAAATGTTTAGTGCAAACCATTATGATTCATGATCATATGTGTTGAAAAAGAAAACAAAGAAAGAGAGGCTATGGTGCTTTGAAACGAATCCAATCCAACGATTTAAGTTTCAAAAGTGTTGGAAAAGCCGGAATTTGTTAAGAATGAGATCTCTTTCTATTTTCCATTTAAGTGGGAAAGAAGATGAAGAGTTCTAAATTAAATAGGGGGAGGAGATGATAAGGTATGACGTCAATAAGAGGTGGAGACAAAAACAAATTCAATTCATCTTTATTTTTTAAATTTTCTGATAAATTTTTTTGGTTTTATTATATTAATTTATTTTATTTACTATTTCTCATCTCCACCAACGTCTCTATTTTTCTACTGTCCTTTTGCACCAAATAATGTCTCTCTTTTTCATTTTATTTTTCTTTTGACATTTTCTGCATACTTGCTTTCCATCCTGTTTGTAGCCGGTAACGTCTTTATTTTTTCTACAGTCAATCATGATCAATGTCTCCTTTTTCTGCCTACCACGACTGATTGTTACGAAAGAGTGTGTTTGTAGTTAACCGCAATCAATAACGGTGTCGCGTGTAGCTAGACCGAGATGAGTACGGGTCGTCCTCAGGGAAACGTTGAATATTCTATTCTTACTTTAGATGTGTTGAGAAAGAGAGGAGGGATAAAGAATTTTATAGAATGGTTTCTAGATCTACGTTAAACAAGAATGTAAAATATAGATCTAGATTATTTTAAAGATGTGGTTAATATAATAAGGGGGCTTGTAGGGTTCGTTAGGATTTAGTAATTATGGACGATTAATTAAAAGTTACCTTTTTTTTATCCATTAATAGATTTATAGCTAGAACGACGGTGATGCGTGTAGATTAGGGTTTCTGGAGGGAAAAGGAATCCCACTCTTAACCCTTATCTCGACACGGAACTCCGTTCATATCTAGCAAAACAATCATTAATCTAATCTCTAATCGCGGTCGGAACTAGCAAAGAATTGTTAGTACGCCCGATTAGAATGTTAATGATTCTTTTAATAATGTTCATAAACTTTTTAGGACTTAAAAAGAGTTTAGTTATTTTCATTGTCCATTAGCCTACCCTAATCCTACGAACCCTAACAAGCGGAGAATTACTCGCGCATGTTGAGAAAAAAAGATGAAAAGACAGAGAGGGAAAACATAATGTAAAATGCAAAAGAATTAAATAAAATAACTACCTTTATTAATCAACTTGAACAATCTACACTTTGAATTCTTAGAAAATGATTACAAAGACTAGTTTGCTTCTCGATCTTTCCTAAGGAGGTAGATGAACAGTTGATGATCAGCCTGGATGCGTGAGCCGTCTTGGACTTCGTGATCTCTTCGACTTGATGACTTTTCCAAGAGGCTCTCGGTGCCTTTTTATAGTGCAAAGCCAGAATCTTTTGCTTCAAAAGTTGGTAAAATATAGCAGAGAATCATGCCCCAAAATTTTGGCAAATGATCCTTCTAGATTGCCGCGGATCCGCGGCCAACAGCGGGGTTTGGCCGCGGATCCGCGGCCAAAGGTGGAGATCTCTTGATGTGTTTTCTTGGGCTTTGTGATTGTGACATGTGGCAATCCTAGGCACCTTCATAATTCAGAAATCTTCTCTCGGTTGCTTCCAGACTTGGTCTCCAAGTTTTGCTTCTTAATTTGGCAAGTTTTCTTCAACAACTTGATTTGCTTGATAAATTCTGCATAACAACTTGGAAAATTCTGCACAATAATCTCAAATAATATTTAGTAGGCTTATTTCTACTAGGATTTGGTCAATGGATTTATTTGCATATATTTTTCTACCAAATACTAATTAAAATATATTAACACATGGAAAATGATGTCTTTACACACAAACCCTCATATGTATAATATATCATAATAAAGTCCTTTTTTAATATGAAAATGGTAGGAAAAATGTAATACAAATGTACAGTTTTATCAACTGAACAAATACCCCTAAACTTATCTTTGATCGTCCCGAGCAAACTAGTTTATTCAAGAGGAGAAAAAGAAAGAAGAAAACTAAGCACACTTTCGTAGGCAGACACGATTGCACTGAGCACGTGCAACAAGCCGTTGAACCTCTAGGTATCCCTAGTAGGAGGAGTGTTGTCTCCTGAGGGTTTTCAGCGGATTACACCCATAAAATCCTATAACAAAAAAGAGATGGTGAAGTTTACATATAAAGATAAGAACCATAAAAGAAAGACTTTGAAAATAAGAGTTTCCAACTATACTAGCTTTTCAGTTGTTATGAGCCCTATCTTAATAGTCATGAAAAGATGTTAGAAATCACATCATCCCTTAATAAAACATCGTCTTTATTCTTCATTCCTACCTTTCATCCAAACATTGATCATATAACCCCCACGTGTGTGTAAAGAACATCCCTACACTCGGAGAATTCAATTCAAACTATCATACTCTTGTCCATCTACCTTAGTACTTTTTAATTTGATGAATATTAAGATTTGCTCACACATTTTCATGCGACCGTTAATATTTCTTGAGGTACTAACAGACCGATTACTTATGTGCTTGCTGATTAGGTGATAATATTTTCCTCGTCTTGCACCACCTAAGGCTTAGCAGTGACTCCCAGACCAGTTGGCCTTAGGGCACTAGGTGAAGAGGCACCCTCGCTATGTTTTTTTATTGCTGCCTTGGCGATAACAAAACCATTGTTCATTTTTCTTCTCACCATTTTTATATTTTCTTCATTTTTTTTTCATTTCCTTCATACTTTGGCTTTTAGACAAGAGCATTTCAAGGTATCCTCTACTATCCCGAGTTTCAAGACGTGTGTAAGTGCATATAGTAGGGTATCAACATTCAAATGTTTGGCTTCCAGAATAGAAACTATTTTTCAGACTTATTTTATCCTCAGATTAGTGACTTCTTTCATCTTACTAACTCTTGGGACAACAGCTCATAACTACTTATTACTAGTTCGTTTAAGAAAACTTCTAATTTTCTTGGTTTTCTTAAACTATTCCTATCTTTTGGATGTAATTTTTCACTTTCTACCCTTTTGTTATAATTTTTTTTTAATTTTTGAAAATGTTGTGCTTATGCAAAATATGATGCAAATTGATGTGTAAATAAGCACAAACCTCCCCCAAATCTGTTTACAGCAGTGTCCTCACTGATGTCATCCGTTAAGCTCAAAAATCTATAGACTTGGGAGAAAATTATTAATGGGGGCAAGAATATATGAAAGTGAAAATGCTCCCCGAAACTTATTTTTGGCTCACAAATTTGAGGACAAAAGTTATGTTCAAGAGCCAAAAATATACCCCCCCTCAAACATGAGTTAGACAATACGAAGTATTTTAAGAGGGGATGAGTCTTTTGATCAAAATAAAGCTTTACAAAGACCAAAAGTTAACACCAACCATTCAAAGATTTTATCAGTATATCATATAGGTTGGTGGAAGAATGTGTTGTATCGAGTCAAGAAAAAGTGGGGAAGGGATAAAAGGTGGTCTGGAAAGGGTTTGAAATTAGAGAAAGGAAAGAATGAGGATGAATGTGAATGATTAGGAAGAAGGAATGGTGACGGTTCAATCTCTATAAGTGGAGATTGATCAATCACAAAATCTGTATTGTTTAAAAATTCAAGTTCGTCAGCAAAAAGTTCTTCAAAACTTTTGTCAATGGTGTGATTGAACATTTTGCTGTCAAAGAGTTTTGTGCCAGAATTTATCCTACTTGATTCAAAAATTATTGAGGTAGAGGATTCGAAAAACCCATCTACCTCATTTTCAAAAATATCCAAATCAAGTTGAATTTCTGGTATTATTGAACTTGAATTAACGGATTGTGATTCATCAAAACTCACTGAAACTATAGGAACAGAAGAAGAACCGGAGAAAGTAGAAGGTGAAATGGGTAAACAAATTGGTGTGTCGAGTGTTGCTGAACCAGATGTGGAAGATGGAGGCTGTATTTCGGTCTGATCTTCGGGTATACCTTTATCATCAACTTCAAGACATATTTGGGGTTCGGGAAGAATTAAAGGCTCAAGATGATGACCAAAAGGAAGTGAAAGGATTTGATGAATTGGTGGGACAAAATCATCCAAAATTTTGGGTTCATCAATCAATATATCCCTAACGTCAATCACCTCATTCAAGTGAAGGTTAAAATTCTCAAACACCTCATCAAAAGTATTGTTTTCAATCAGTTTTGGCTTAAGAGTGGAGGTGTAGAGATCACAAGGGTTGGGTATGGTTTCACTTGAAATGGACCCTTCACAGTCGGGTAAATCAAATACTACAAAGTCACACAACTTATCAGACATTGTACTTGATGAATCTATGAAACTGGAGTTGTGGATTTCAGTTTGGAATGGGGAGGTTTGATTAGGAAGGGTGTACAGTTCTGTCTTACTACGCAAATCCAACATAATTTGATTCGTCAGTTCCATAAATTTTTCTAATGTCTGCTCCAGACTAGTCTTGGGTTGATAAGGGGTTTCAGTATAAGATTGAAATTCCTGTGGATAGTTAAAACTCCTAAATGACTGATTAGAAGAACTGTCTAGAGTAGGTGGAAAAGTCGGATTGGATTGATAGGAACAGAATGGTTGCTGAACTTGGGTAGGAGTAGGATCAATATTATGATAAGAAGAATATTGATATGGGTTGGTTAGTTGGCTATATACAAACCGCATATCAAACTCTTCTCCGGACAGTGGTGGTGATGGTTGATATTGGTCCGGGTTGAAACTTTGGCCTCTAGACCTAGCTATGTGCTCAGCAATGGACATTCGTCTAGGGGCTTCCTCATTCTGGGTATGAACTAAAACAGGTGTAGGATTAGGATACGGTTGATAAGACCTAGACTGAGGTGGCCAACTGTTTCTTCCTGCTTGTTCTATATGATCTCTTAAGGACATGGAAGAGCCGGACGGTATACCGAAGGGATTTTGAAAACAAGAGATATCTGGTTGTGGACAGCAAAGCTCGGCAAGTGTTCTTCTGTTTAGGTCACCCATTATAAGAAAAGAAGAAGGGGGAAGGGGTAAAAAGGAGAGAAAGTAATTGGTTTGTTTTTAAAAAAAAGACGGATTTAGACAAATCACAAAAATGCACAACCCTAGAACTATGGTTACCTAGGTCCAGTCTCTAGATCGTTCCTAGACTTCCAAAGGACAAGCCGCAGGATAAATCCTCTACCGCCTCCGTACTACCCTTGTAGCCAGGTAAGTGCCAGGTAAGTCGGAAGGAACCACGTCGTGGGCCTAATTAAAAACCACTAGCCTTCGACACACTTGCCTAGGCACTACAAAAATAATGCGGATAAACGATAGATTACCCACGACCTTCCTCTGTCCTTATTGAGCGCGACAGTCCTTAGAGTCTGGTCTAGATATTTTTTAAATTAATGAAAGGTTGATCTATATGCTTGGTTTGTGATTTGTGGGGCTTAGGAAGGGTGATGAAATCCCCACCTAATCTTGGTTTGGTCCTTGCCCCTTAAAGATCCGTATTAAAATATGCAAAAACAAACCGAAAAACAAAACTTTGCAAAAAGATTTTTGAGCGGTGATATTTTGCAAAGAATCCTGTAGAAAATAGATTTTATTGGATTTTAGAGGAGAGAGAAGGGAGTTAGAATCTTACCAGAGAAGTGTGAACCCTAGATCTCCTGTTTCCTCAAGTCCGTGACTCCAGATTTCCTCGCAAAAATTCACACAATAATCGTTAAATATACAATTTGCAGTTTTGTTTTAATAATGATATGACTCGTCTAAGAATTCAACACAAATAGTAAAAATAAAAAATTACGCACGTTTCCCCGGCAACGGCGCCATTTGATTGTTACGAAAGAGTGTGTTTGTAGTTAATCGTAATCAATAACGGTGTCGCGTATAGCTAGACCGAGATGAGTACGGGTCGTCCTCAGGGAAACGTTGAATATTCTATTCTTACTTTAGATGTGTTGAGAAAGAGAGGAGGGATAAAGAATTTTATAGAATGGTTTCTAGATCTACGTTAAACAAGAATGTAAAATATAGATCTAGATTATTTTAAAGATGTGGTTAATATAATAAAGGGGCTTGTAGGGTTCATTAGGATTTAGTAGTTATGGACGATTAATTAAAAGTTACCCTTTTTATCCATTAATAGATTTATAACTAGAAAGATGGTGATGCGTGTAGATTAGGGTTTCTGGAGGGAAAAGGAATCCCACTCTTAACCCTTATCTCGACACGGAACTCCGTTCATATCTAGCCTTTACCAAAACAATCATTAATCTAATCTCTAATCGCGGTCGAAACTAGCAAAGAATTGTTAGCACGCCCGATTAGGATGTTAATGATTCTTTTAATAAAGTTCATAAACTTTATAGGACTTAAAAAGGGTTTAGTTATTTTCATCGTCCATTAGCCTACCCTAATCCTACGAACCCTAACAAGCGGAGAATTACTCGCGCATGTTGGGAAAAGAAGATGAAAAGACAAAGAGGGAAAACATAATGTAAAATGCAAAAGAATTAAATAAAATAACTACCTTTATTAATCAACTTGATCAATCTACACTTTGAATCCTTAGAAAATGATTACAAAGACTAGTTTGCTTCTCGATCTTTCCTAAGGAGGTAGATGAACAGTTGATGATCAGCCTGGATGCGTGAGCCGTCTTGGACTTCGTGATCTCTTCGGCTTGATGACTTTTCCAAGTGGCTCTCGGTGCCTTTTTATAGTGCAAAGCCAGAATCTTTTGCTTCAAAAGTTGGTAAAATATAGCAGAGAATCATGCCCCAAAATTTTGGCAAATGATCCTTCTAGATTGCCGCGGATCCGCGGCCAACAGGAGGGTTTGGCCGCGGATCCGCGGCCAAAGGTGGAGATCTCTTGATGAGTTTTCTTGGGCTTTGTGATTGTGACATGTGGCAATCCTAGGCACCTTCATAATTCAGAAATCTTCTCTCGGTTGCTTCCAGACTTGGTCTCCAAGTTTTGCTTCTTAATTTGGCAAGTTTTCTTCAACAACTTGATTTGCTTGATAAATTCTGCATAACAACTTGGAAAATTCTGCACAATAATCTCAAATAATATTTTGTAGGCTTATTTCTACTAGGATTTGGTCAATGGATTTATTTGCATATATTTTTCTACCAAATACTAATTAAAATATATTAACACATGGAAAATGGTGTCTTTACACACAAACCCTCATATGTATAATATATCATAATAAAGTCCTTTTTTTATATGAAAATGGTAGGAAAAATGTAATACAAATGTACAGTTTTATCAACTGAACAATGACCAATGTCCTTTTTCTGTCAAATCATAACTGATATTAACGTCACTATTTTTCTACAGTTCATCATGACTTGTGTCCTTTTTACTGTCAAATCATGGCTAATGTCATTTTTCTGGCCATCATGACTAATATCCTTTTTTCTGTCAAATCGCTGTGAATCACCAATCCTCCGGAATTGTCTGGCACGGTCAGAATAGGGGCGGTTATCAACTTCTGCTTCAACGTCTCGAAAGCTAACACGCATTTGTCCGTTCATACAAAAGGTACCTCCTTGCGCGTAAGCTTAGTCAACGGCTCCGCCAGACGAGCAAAGTTCTCCACAAATCTTCTGTAATACCCGGCGAGTCCAAGAAAACTTCTTATCTCCGCAACATTCCTTGGAATCGGCCAATCTCGAACTGCTGAAATCTTTTCTGGATCGACGGCAATTCCATCGCCAGACACAACGTCCCCCAAAAACTTTACTTCCTCCAGCCAAAACTCGCACTTACTCATCTTCGCATATAACTTCTCTTGTCTCAACGTTTGCAGTGCGATCTTCAAATGCTCAGCATGTTCTTCAAAACTCTTCGAGTAAACCAGAATATCGTCAATAAAAACCACAATAAACTGGTCCAAGAATGGTGAAAAGATTCGGTTCATCAAGTCCATGAATACTGCCGGCGCATTCGTTACTCCGAAGGGCATCACTAAGTACTCGTATTGTCCATACCGAGTTCGGAACGCCGTCTTGCAAATATCTTCTGTTTTCACTCGGACCTGATGATATCCGGATCGCAAATCCAGCTTCGAGAATACTCTTGCGCCACTAAGCTGCTCGAAAAGTTCGCCAATACGAGGGATAGGGTACTTGTTCTTAACAGTCATCCGGTTTAATCCTCGATAGTCGATGCACATCCTTCTTATGCCATCCTTCTTCTTTACTAGAAGAACTGGAGCTCCCCAAGGCGAGTTACTGCTTCGAATCCAACCCTTCTCGAGCAATTCAGCAACATGTTTCTTGACTTCTTCCAACTCTATTGGTGCCATAGGATAATACGCTTTGGATACTGGCGCTGCACCAGGAATAAGATCAATTGCGAACTCCACGTCTCGCTTCGGCGGTAAACCCGATATATCTTCAAATACGTCCATAAAATCATGAACAACAGCCGGCTCTTCACTTTTATCAACCTCCATTGATGCAAGAATATCATTTGTCGGCCTAGCCCTAAACTCGACTGGCCCGACAGAACCGCTTCCTCCAGTGAAGGTAAACTCGGGATGTCCGGGAATCTGGAAAATTACTTTCTTTGCCCTACAATCAATGTGAGCGTGGAAAGTGCCAAGAAAATCCATTCCCAAGACGACTTCATAGCTGCCCGTATCAATCACCAAGAAATCTGCAAAAAGCTCCCGTCCGCACACAACAACTGTACAATCTTTACATTCCCTACTAGCTATGATTTTCCCATTCCCAGTGTGTATGTCCCAGAAACTAGACAGGGTCGTGTAGTCAATCGAGTGTGTAGTTAAAAACTTGGATGACATAATGTCACGCCCCGCTTCCCAGTGTACGGCGAAGTGGACGTGACGAGGCCCGCTACGTATATACTCAGAAGTATATACGCTAAGCGTAACTAAGCAATATAAAGTAAATCACAAGAGACGAATAATATGGAAATAACAACAACTTTTATTAATAACATTCTTTTTACAATGCAGGAAAAGAAAATACAACTGGAATGAAAAAGCAATGCCTAAACAGTGGCATAACAGGAAATGAAATAAACTGGAAAGAACAAGGTACAATTATCTAGAGCTCTGGGTCTGCCTGGAACTGCTCCAAATCTTCACCGGTGGGCTCGATCTCAGTTTGGTCCAACGCACCTGACGACATTCAAAGAAGAAAGAGATAGAATGTCGTCAGCGAACAGGTCGCTCGGTAAGTCCCAAAAGAATAAGAAGAATGAGAATGATAGAGTAACAGTATTTTCTAAAGTATTATAATGTTGAATATTATGGAACATTGTGTAACGCTGTGGTTTGTAGCTTGGTACAGAAAGATGCCAGTGTATACGAGGGGGATCTCTATATGCTAGAGATCAGGGCAAAAGGAAAGTACAAGGAACCGTTATGCCACGGTACAACAGCAATAGGATTCAGGTTAGGTGTCTTAATCTGACCACCTCGTGCCACCCTTAACATCTTCCGTACCAATCTACCCCTTAAACCCCGTAGTGTTTTAACGGTATTGTAGTATTGGAATATGTAAGTTGGATGACTGACCAAAACCATGATATCAGTAATCATGTTGCAGCTGTATAATCAGGTAAATGGAATATCAGGATAATGGATGAATATCCATGGTTTGATTCAGTCAAAATGAATATATTGTTAACTGGGTTCATGGATTCATGTATTCAAAGTGTGGTGGAATATAAAAGAATATAGATTGACTTGAATCATATTCGAGTCAGGAATAGTCGGACTCTAACCCGAGTCAGACTAAAAGAAGAGAATTTGAAGTTCAATATTAGCTAGGGGCCTTATTGTAATTTGTGAAACTTGAGGGGGTTTTATGTAAAAAGTACTTTTGTATAGTTTTCAAAATACACCTCAAGTATTTAATATTCGTATTTAATATTATAATGAATGTGAATTTTATTTGTGTTATTCTAGTGAATATATCCTAATAAAAATATTAATTGTTTTATCTGAAATTCATGGTATTTTAGTGTAACTTTTAATCTTGTAATTTTTTAGAAAAATGTGGAAACTTTATATTATGATAAAATAGGGTTTTAAATGATGAATATATATATATTAACACATGAATAATTTTAAATAAATATTTTATTTTCAAAAAAATCTCATTTTCCTTAAATGTCGTATTTTAACCCTTCGAGACCGAATGCTCCTTGCGGAGGTCTGAATCTCGCACTACTAGCCTGCGGGTGCACGATGAACCGTACTATCCCTAACAGGTTCCCCAAAAGTGGGTTGTAGCGGCGCTTTGCTTAGGTTTATAAATACTTTTCATTTGGGAAAACGGTTTTATAAATATGGGGTATTTATTTGCAAAAGAGTACAGTTTTCCGTATTTTAGTTATTAGGGTTTCCTAAACCAACTAGCCTATTTCTAAGGTCTAACGATGAGTCATTAGAAGCCTCAAATCGCCTCTTCACCGTCAATTGCGGCCAGGTAAGTGTCAGGTAAGTGGGAAGGAACCACAGTCGTGGGCCTAATTAAAAACCACTGGCCTTAGACACACTTGCCTAGGCACCATAAGACAGTTTAGATAAACGATCGATGTCCATGACCAATCGTGGTTTTCATTTTATTAAAAGATTTTATCTAGAAAAGTTTACAACTTAAAGCTTTAAATAAAGATTAGGGTATTTTAGTGAAAAGTCCTGTAATTTCGTATTCTGTGTTTTGATATCTATCAATTAGGGTTATATTGAGTGTGTGTAGGGGTAGGTCATTACCCCGTGACTTATTTTAAAGTTTTGGTGAAGTTTAAAGGTAAAACATGTCAAGTTAAAGTTGAAGGTATTAAAGTGCAAGAATACGGTATTTAAAAACGTTATCATTTTATGTGTGAAATTTCATTCAAATTGGGTTCTATAAGTTTGGTGATCAAGATAAACCTATTTAGGAGTGAGGGAATTAATTAAACTAAGAAAAATGAACTTCATGGTATTTTTATGAAAAGAATACGGTTTTGCAAAGAAGTTATCATTTTATGTGAAAAAGTTTGATTAAATTGGTTTATGGGTGATTAATAGTCAACAAGCATATGGGTAGATAATATGTATTAGGTGACAAGTGGAAATTTAGAGAAAAACCGAATCGGAAATCGGTTTGTCCGATTTCCGTCGGGTTCCAAAAGGTCGTATTTTTATACTTATAGAAAAGAGAGATAGAGGGGATGGGACTTACGGTTTGGACAAGCTAAGGAAGCTAATGGACGTGGTGGTTGTCGATTCGTTGAAAACGTCACGAAGGTTCTGATCCGGTCGCCGGAATCCGTCGTCGATTTCGGCAGCGCTTCGCTTCTCGCTCTTCGTACCGAGTTCTCGAGAATTTGGGAGAGTGGACTTAGAGTTGTGAGGTGAAATGGTAGAGGGTAGGGGTCTTTATATAGGGCTAGGCTAGGGTTAGGGTTAGGGTTAAAAAATATTAAAAGAAAATATAAAAAACATTAAAAATTCATTAAAAATCATTAAACCGCGCCGGACCGAGTCGGCCGAGTCGCCGGCCGGCGGCGCCGAGTCGGGCCGAGTCAAGGGTCCAATGGCCGGGGGTTTTCCTGAGGAACAACTTGGTATTTTTACTTTTTGTTGTCCAGTACATATTTTAGGAGTTATGGCCTTTTTACCGTTGACTTCCAAAAAAAAAATAATACAAAAATAATGTAGGGCATGGGATTTGAACTCCGGTGGCTTGGTTCAGCAATGCAAGGTATTACCAATGAGCTACAAGCTCCTTCTTGTAATTATTGTAAGGAATTAGATACTTAAATTGTTTTCAGCAACATTAATACTCCAAGTATACACTATATTTAAAGCAATTTTTTTGGTATACAAAATTGGAGTTGTTACAATCTACCCTACTTACAAAAATTTCGTCCTCGAAATTTACAACTTTTATTTAAGGACTAGTTTACAAAAAGGTGCGGATATCTTGCAGGATATCTTGCACGTATCTTATCCTCCCTTTCCCACGTGGATTCTCCTGGAGTGTCTTTCCTCCACATTACCCGGACCAAATTAACTTCTTTGTTCCAAAGTGTCTTCACTTTCCTGTCCAGGATCTCCACAGGTTGTTGCTCACAAGACAAATCGGGCTGTATCGTGAGCTCGGAATGATCAATTACATGGCTGGGGTCGCTCACATACCTTCTGAGTTGGGATATGCGGAACACGTTATGCACTCCTTCCAATGAGGGTGGAAGCGCTAAACGATATGCACCTCACCGACTCGTTCGAGTATATCGAACGGTCCAATATATCTCGGACTCAACTTTCCCCGTCTTCCAAATCTGATCACTCCGCGGTTCGGAGAGATTTTCAGAAATACATGATCTCCTGGCTGGAACTCCAAGTGTCGTCTCTTCGCATCAGCCCAGTGTTTCTGTCTATCTTGGGCTATGCGCATTCTTTCCCTAATAGTACGAACCACATCAACGGTCGCTACTATCATCTCTGGTCCAAGGAGTTCTCTCTCTCCGATGTCGTCCCAACTTAATGGCGATCGACACTTCTTTTCATATAATGCTGCAAAAGATGCCATTCCTATGCTTGCTTGGTAGCTGTTGTTGTATGCAAACTCCACAAGATGTAGGTGATCTTCCCACGATCCTTTGAAGTCGAGCATACATGCTCTGAGCATATCCTCCAAGATCTGAATAGTTCGTTTCGACTGACCATCTGTTTGTGGATGATAAGCCGTGCTGAAGTTCAGACTTGTTCCCAAGCTAGCTTGCAGACTTTGCCAAAATTGCGATCGGAACCTGGTGTTACGATCGGAGACAATGCAGACCGGTACTCCATGAAGTCTCACAATTTCCTGTATGAGTTCATGGGCATTAGAGATAGTACTTTATGAAGAGTTTAAATCTTAAATTAGATTATTACCTCCATGTACTTCTTCGCTAAAGTCTCAGTTGATTGGCCAACTCGAAATGGGATGAAGTGAGCCGACTTTGTGAGTCGATCCACAATGACCCAAATCGCATCGTTACCCTTTGTGCTGCGAGGAAGAGCAGTTACAAAGTCCATCGTGATGTGCTGCCACTTCCATTCTGGGATTGGTAACGGTTGAAGTAGTCCAGCTGTCCTGTGATGTTCAGCCTTTACTTGCTGACACACCAAGCATTTTGCGACACTCCTGGCTACTTCACGCTTCATTTCATGCCACCAATAATTCTGACGTAGATCTTTGTACATTTTGGTACCTCCAGGATGTACTGAATAGGGAGAGCTGTGAGCTTCTTTCATTAACTCTTCCCGAACAGGACCCTTTGGTACACACAATCTGCTGCCGTATCTCAAAGATCCGTCTTCATGGATGATGAAATCTGTTCTGAGTCCATTCTCCACTTGTTCTCTGATCTTTTGCAACTTAGCATCGCTGGCTTGAGCTGCTTTGATCTGATTGACAATAGTTGATTGGATTTGTAGATTCATCAAATTTGAAACATCACCTGGCATGACTAGTTCAATCTCCATCTGATGTAGGTCCTGCTGAAGCTTCCACTGGACGGTGAGATTCATTGATAATGGTTGGCGACTAAGAGCATCAGGTACTACGTTCACTTTTCCTGGATGATATTGCAAATTGATGTCGAAGTCCGCCATAAGTTCTAACCATCTTCTCTGCCACATATTCAACTCCTTCTGAGTAAACACGTACTTCAGACTTTTATGATCTGTGTAGATGTTCACTCGTTCACCAAGTAAGTAGTGGCGCCAAATCTTGAGAGCAAAAATAACGGCTGCCAACTCTAGATCATGCGTCGGATAATTGCGCTCATGAGTCTTCAGTTGTCTTGAAGCATAAGCCACAACCTTACCGTGCTGATGTAGAACACATCCTAGTCCCTTACCGGATGCATCACAATGTACTTCGAATCCTCCGGTTTGATCCGGTATGACGAGAATAGGTGCAGATGTCAGTCTTGACTTGAGTTCTACGAAAGCTTGCTCGCATGCTTCTGACCACACAAATTCTTCATCTTTTCTTGTGAGCTTGGTCAGGGGTGTTGCTATCTTCGAAAAGCCTTCAATGAATCTTCTGTAATACCCAGATAAGCCCAAGAAACTCCGAATATCCTTCACTGATTTTGGTGTAGGCCATTCGCTGATTGCTGAAACCTTTGCTGGATCTACAGAAATCCCTTCTCCTGATACGATGTGTCCAAGAAAACCAACTTGTTTTAGCCAAAACTCGCACTTGCTGTACTTGGCATAAAGCTTATGTTGTCGAAGTGTTTCCAGGATAATTCGTAAGTGCTCCGCATGCTCCTTCCGATTCTTAGAATATACCAGGATGTCGTCGATGAAGATGACAACGAACCTGTCTAAATACTCCCGGAAAACTTGGTTCATAAGGTTCATGAAGATTGCTGGTGCATTGGTCACTCCAAATGGCATTACTAGAAATTCGTAATGTCCATAGCGAGTTCTGAAAGCTGTTTTGTGAATATCAGCCTCCTTGACCTTCACTTGATGATATCCTGAACGAAGATCTAGTTTAGAGAAGACACAAGATCCACTTAGCTGATCGAATAAATCGTCGATGCGCGGGAGTGGATACTTGTTCTTTATAGTAACTTCGTTCAAGGCCCTATAGTCGATGCACATTCTGTATGAACCTTCCTTCTTCTTCACCAACAGTACAGGTGCTCCCCAACTTGAAATGCTGGGACGAATCCATCCTTTCGCCAGTAATTCGTCCAACTGTGTTCGAACTTCTTTCAATCCTTCCGGACTTAGTCTATACGGTGCTTTGATCACTGGTTGTGCTCCTGGTACTAAGTCAATTCTGAATTCAAGAGCTCGATCGGGAGGCAAACCTGATATATCGTCAGGGAATACATCGTCGAACTCTCGAACTACCGGAATCAGAATCAAATAACGCCAATGCGTGAAAACCATGAACGAGTAAAGTACCTGAAACAACTTCTCCTGACGCCTTAGCTACTTCAGCTGTCAAGGTAAAAGCTCGAGCCTGATTAGGTCCTTGAGTCAGTCGTTTCTGCCCCTGGAACGGTCTCTGCGGAGGCATATGAAAATCATCTCTCGTACGAAGCTTCGACGGACAAGCACCAACGGCGTGATCTGCCGCTCCACAAACCAAACAGAGTCCCAGCCTCCTTCGACAATCCTTTTGCATGTGGCCAGGTAAATTGCAATAGTTACAGGTCATGCTCTTTCTTCGATCGACGATCACTGGCTTCTTCATGGGTGCTACACCTCGACGGTCCACTGGAATACCTCTGCAACCATGAGCTCGGTTAGGTACAAATGCTGGCTTCCTTACCGCAACTGCTGTCTGCTGCAACCTCCCCTTCATCCCACATAAACTCTGCTGCTCTCGGGCTGCCGCAAGTACTTGTGAGAAAGTGGTCAAACCCAGGGAGACAATCTGCCGCTGGATGTCCACGTCCAAGCTGCGCATGAACCTCCGTGCCCTGTCTGCCCCGTTGGCAACTAAAGGTCCAGCGAATCTGCTGAGTCTTGTCCATTCTGCTGCATGCACAACTATGGGTGTTCCCTTCTGCTTTAGCCCGATGAATTTCTCTTCCATTTCCTCCCGTGCAGTCCGCGGGAAGAACTTCTCCAGGAAACTCTTTGAAAAATCCGCCCACTTGATCGGTTTGGGCAAGCGGTTCTCCTCCACAAGCCACCATTCTCGGGCGTAGTCCACTAACTGAATGCGTACCACATCAACTCTTTTCTCATCTGGAATCTGTGCCGCAACAAGAAAATTCTCTGTGTCAACTAGCCACTGCTCCGCTGGCAACGGCTCCTCCAAACCAGTAAATGTAGACGGACCCAAACGTCTGAAATCTGCTACGGTCCCTACTCGGTCAACTGGCTTAGCTCCAACATCGTTCACAGACTGCTGAATGATCTGCAAACCTTCCTGAAACGATTCCGCTTGCTGCTGGATCAGTTCGGTCTGTTTCTTTTGATTCTCCAGCATTCCTCTTATCACTCCAAGCATGGCGGCTTCGTCCACACGCCTCTGGTACGTCTTCATATTCTTATCGGCCATATTCCTGAAATCAAAACACCCAACATTAGCATGATGATAGATTCTGAATATAGATCAAGGCTAGAACTCCAAGATACTTAAATAGAGTGTCGCATTGTAACTCCGCCGCGGTATCATAGCCACAATTACATAACTCCACCCAAGTCGCCTAAGTCCTAGAGATAACAAGGAATCAGGTTTTCGAGTCGATATGCAAAGAAAGTTTGCACATCGTAAAAGATATAACCAGGAAGAATGTGATTCAAGAACGGTAAACGGCAAGGTGGCAGGACATTTTTCCGAAACACGGGTATTCTGATTCGTGTATTGGGTACAATACCCAACTACAAAAGAATCAACCCGACTAACCTATGGCTCTGATACCAAAAGAACCATGTCACGCCCCGCTTCCCAGAGTACGCTAAAAATGGGCACGTGATATAGCCAACCATGCTACTTGTGGGTAGGAAGTATCCATCCACAGTCACATTACGGCTGTAGAGATATCAAGAACAAAATAAAACTATCTAAACATGTCCATAATCCAATATAACATGAGTCAAGAATAATAAAAATGCAGAAGCGAAAGATCCAATACAAAATAACTGGAATGTATGTCCCATAATGCGGGCTCACATCAGGAATAAAATGCAGGAAAGAAAAACTAACTAATACTGACACCTCACAGCTCAGCCTGTCGGCTGAAGTACTCCTGCTCGGACTGTGACAGCGGTACAGAATCTGGGCCATGCAAAACCCAGACGTCAGCGCGTCAAATCATCAAGTAATAACATAATAAACAGGCAATGCGAATATAAACATGAATAAAGCAGGGGTACCAATAATATAAATCAGAGCAGCGCAGGGTAGTGTGCAGTGGGTAAACTAAACTGTTCTATCAGGTTTTCTGTTCTAAAGTCTTTGAAACCAAATTGATGAATCATCGATGTAACTCAATAGTATCCCGTACATACCCGGGACCACGGCCTCAATATTCTTGGGCCGAAACCGAGACATGCCGCTAGGCACCAAACAGGAATGTGTACACTCAATAGTATCTCGTACATACCCAGGACCACGGCCTCAATATTCTCGGTTGAAACCGAGACATGCCGCCAGGCACCAAACAGGAATGTGTACACTCAGAACAGGTAGTGAACTGTCGAGTTACAAGTCAGGTTTCACCTTTGATTTCCCCATACCCCAAGTTATATGTGTAAGTCAAGTCAGGTATCCCGAAATCAAGAAACTAATGCCAACACAGGATCAGGTAAACAGGTTTGTCTGGATAGACAACAAGAACGATCCATGAGGACTACATGTCAGGTTTGTTGGCATTAGACACAAGATCAGGTAACGGGTCAGGTCATGGTACATCATGTCAAGTCAAGCAGTATACGGTACCATGTCGGGTCAATCAATATGTAGGTAGCAAGACAGGTCAAGGAGCAAGCGATATCATAGGTGTACTCACAATTAGTTATATAATCAAGCATGGGTATCAACAACATGAGATAAGCAATGAATTAAGCAATAGGCAGATTCATTCAATTAGCAATACAGTTATCAATTGTGTCACAGAGATGATTTCAACCATATAAGAATGCAGTAAGACAATTATAGCCATTTAATCATGTTAACAAGTTTAAGAGTTCATAGATGCAATGTTATATGTGTATATAGGTTCCACGAATGAAATCACAGTTTAAGCAGGTTAAATGTATACGAGTGTCCGAATGAAGTAAAACGGTAGAAATGTGCCATAGGCTACATCATCAGTGAAAGTGTAATCAAAACATGTAAATGTGATTATTAGGTTCCAAATTAGTAATTACAACAGGTAGGTTCCAAGTTTTGAAAGATAAATGATATTTAACAATATTGAACCCGAAAAAGAGAAAAATATAATACCAAAGTTAAATTGCAGGTTTTAGGGTGTCTTTAAGATGTATGTAAATATTGTTTAGCATGTAGCAAGGGGTACTTGCCTCGATGGGGCGCGAATCGGGAAAACGGAACGTTAACCGTCGGCGGGGAAAACTCGCGACGGGCGCACGGTTCACGGAATGAACCCAAACGAAGAACGGTGAAGCCACACAGGTCGGGGTACTACGCTGGAACGTTGGGACACGTCGTCGGCATCGTCGGATTCCGGCCAAAAAATGAACAGTAAAAGATCAAGACATGCAAACAAGAAGAAAAAGAAAAATAGAGAAGAAAGGAAGTAGGATCTGAGAAGGGGTGCTCACGATGATCCGTGGGACGGGTGGTGACGGTCGACCTCGTCGACGGAGCTCCGGCGGTGGCCTACGCCGACAGCGACAAGAACCTGCAGCTCAAGAAAACTTCAACAGAGAAGGGAAAAAGAAGAAGGGAAAGAGGAGGAGGGAGAAGAAGCTTACTGGGTGCGCACGAAGGTTGGGGACACGGGGACGAGGCCACCGGCGGCGACTCCGGCGGCGCAGACGTATGCAGGGAGGTGTGCGGGTGGCCGCGACTGGTGCAGGGTGTACGGGAAGAAGGGAAAGGATGTGGATGAGACGAGGTTGAGGAGGCGAGGATGCTGGTGACGGTGGTGTAGGCGTTGGGGCTGCGGCGGCGAGGGCTACGGTGGCTAGGGTTCGCTGGGGTTTGGGTTAACATGAAGGAAAAAGAAATGGAGGGGAAGAGGTTTAAATATGAGAGAGAGAGAGGGATATATGGAAGAGAGAAACGGCGAGAGAGAGAGAAAGCGAGAGAGAGAGAAGAGAGAGGAGAGAGATAGAGAGAGAGACGGTGAGAGAGAGAGTGGAGAGAGAGAGAGAGAGGGAAAGAGACGGTGAGAGAGAGAGGAGAGAGAGAGAGAGATAAGGAGAGGGGCCCACGGTTAATGAATGTTTGCGATTGGCTGAGGGAAATCGTTTGTTAGGAATAGATTATAATTAAAAGATTTAGATAAGAAAATATAGTATAGAAAATATTATATGGTTAGATTTAAATATACGATGGTTTTAAAATATTAAAATTTGGGATTTTGGCGCAAAGCAAAACATTTCCAAATCGCACCCAGGTCGGGTCCAAAAATTTGAAATTGACATATTAGAATTTTAGGCGGGATCCAAAAGTGAAAATGAAGTGTTTTATGATCAAAAAGCATACCCCCAAAACGGACATACGTACGTGCGCGTAGTCGTCCAAACTCGCCCGTTTCAATGAATGGGACGAGAACACGATGCACGGACGCTACAGCAGGGCTAGGGGTGTCAAGCAGGCCAAGATGAATATTTTTAATTTTATTTTAGATGCCATAAATTGTTATATGCAGAAATGAATTTGCCGGGTAAAATTTACAGTAAGTAACAATCAAGCAAGATAAATGAAATGAGTGCCACACTACGTTCAAACGGTAACTGAAATTAGTAGCACTGGGCTCGGGTGTTACATTATACCCAACTACAAAAAGAATTTCGTCCTCGAAATTCCAAGAATACAAAGATAGATAACTACAAGAAAAGGTGAGGAAACTTCTGCCGGATTTCATCTTCTCGTTCCCAAGTGGACTCTCCATGCGAGCGATTACCCCAAGAAACAAGTACAAGAGGGATAACCTTGTTCTTAAGAACCTTTTCCCTTCGATCCACGATTTCAATCGGTTGCTTCTCAAAAGTCAAGTCTTCTCGTACTGTTAGCTCCGAATGATCCAATACATGCGTTTCATCACGAACATACTTACGGAGTTGAGATACGTGAAACACATCGTGCATATTCGTCAAGGACTGTGGTAACGCCAAACGATACGCTACCTCACCAACACGCTCCAAGATCTCAAAGGGTCCAACGAATCGAGGACTGAGCTTCCCTCGACTTCCAAAACGAATCACCCCTCTAGTCGGTGATATCTTCAAGAATATCAAATCACCCACGGCGAACTCTAGAGGTCTTCTCGACGTATCTGCCCAACTCTTCTGTCGGTCTTGTGCTGCCTTCATATGATTTCTGATAGTGTTAACCTTCTCAACTGTCTGCACAACCAAATCTGGTCCCAACAATCTTCGTTCACCGACATCGTCCCAACAAACAGGTGAACGGCATTTACGACCATACAATGCTTCAAATGGAACCATCTGGATAGTTGCCTGAAAACCGTTGTTGTAAGAAAACTCCACCAAATGTAGATGATCTTCCCATGAACCCTTGAAGTTTAACATGCATGCTCTCAACATATCCTCAAGAGTTTGGATTGTTCTCTCCGACTGACCATCAGTTTGAGGATGATAAGCTGTGCTAAACTTCAATCGAGTCCCCAAACTTTCCTGTAAACTCTGCCAAAAGTGTGATAGGAACCGAGTGTCCCGATCGGACACGATGCTCACCGGTACTCCATGCAATCTTACAATCACTTGCATGTACCGCTCTGCCAAGGTCTCTGTTGATTGACCAACCCGAAAAGGAATAAAGTGAGCTGCCTTGGTCAATCGATCAACAATCACCCATACAGCATTGTTGCCCTTTGGACTCCTCGGTAAAGCTGTCACGAAATCCATGGTTATATGTTCCCACTTCCACTGAGGAATCGGAAGTGGTTGCAATAAACCAGCAACCCTTTGATGTTCAGTTTTAACTTGCTGACATACCAAGCACTTTGCCACAAAGCGAGCAATCTCCCGTTTCATGCCTTCCCACCAGAAATGCTGTTGAATATCTCGGTACATCTTTGTGCCTCCTGGATGCACAGAATAAGCTGAATTGTGTGCCTCCTTCATAAGCTCTTCACGAGTATCTCCCTTTGGTACACTCAAACGGCTACCATACCTCAACGAACCATCTTCGTGGATCAATAAATCTGTTCGTAGTCCGGCTTCAACCTGTTCTCGAAACTTTTGCAGTCTAGGATCCTGTGATTGTGTTGCTTTAATATTCTCGATCAACGACGAATGTACTTGCAGCTGCATCAATTGTCCCGTAGAATGCGGTAGCACAACCTCCAAGTCAAATCTTCGAAAATCTTCAACGAGCTCCTTCTGCGTAGTTAACACCTGAATTGCTGGTAACCGACTAAGCGCATCCGGCACGACATTAACCTTCCCCGGATGGTACTTAAGATCAAGATCGTAGTCAGCCATCAGCTCCAACCATCTACGTTGCCTCATATTAAGCTCCTTCTGCGTGAACACATACTTCAAGCTCTTATGATCAGTAAAAACTTCGACCCTTTCGCCCAAAAGGTAGTGTCTCCAAATCTTCAAAGCGAAAATCACAGCCGCAAGTTCCAAGTCATGAGTTGGGTAATTCTTCTCATGGGTCTTCAACTGTCTCGATGCGTACGCTACAACCTTCCCATGCTGCATCAAGACATATCCCAATCCTTTCCCAGATGCGTCGCTGTGAATCACCAATCCTCCGGAATTGTCTGGCACGGTCAGAATAGGGGCGGTTATCAACTTCTGCTTCAACGTCTCGAAAGCTAACACGCATTTGTCCGTCCATACAAAAGGTACCTCCTTGCGCGTAAGCTTAGTCAACGGCTCCGCCAGACGAGCAAAGTTCTCCACAAATCTTCTGTAATACCCGGCGAGTCCAAGAAAACTTCTTATCTCCGCAACATTCCTTGGAATCGGCCAATCTCGAACTGCTGAAATCTTTTCTGGATCGACGGCAATTCCATCGCCAGACACAACGTCCCCCAAAAACTTTACTTCCTCCAGCCAAAACTCGCACTTACTCATCTTCGCATATAACTTCTCTTGTCTCAACGTTTGCAGTGCGATCTTCAAATGCTCAGCATGTTCTTCAAAACTCTTCGAGTAAACCAGAATATCGTCAATAAAAACCACAATAAACTGGTCCAAGAATGGTGAAAAGATTTGGTTCATCAAGTCCATGAATACTGCCGGCGCATTCGTTACTCCGAAGGGCATCACTAAGTACTCGTAATGTCCATACCGAGTTCGGAACGCCGTCTTGCAAATATCTTCTGTTTTCACTCGGACCTGATGATATCCGGATCGCAAATCCAGCTTCGAGAATACTCTTGCGCCACTAAGCTGCTCGAAAAGTTCGCCAATGCGAGGGATAGGGTACTTGTTCTTAATAGTTACCCGGTTTAATCCTCGATAGTCGATGCACATCCTTCTTGTGCCATCCTTCTTCTTTACTAGAAGAACTGGAGCTCCCTAAGGCGAGTTACTGCTTCGAATCCAACCCTTCTCGAGCAATTCAGCAACCTGTTTCTTGACTTCTTCCAACTCTATTGGTGCCATAGGATAATACGCTTTGGATACTGGCGCTGCACCAGGAATAAGATCAATTGCAAACTCCGCGTCTCGCTTCGGCGGTAAACCCGATATATCTTCAAATACGTCCATAAAATCACGAACAACAGCCGGCTCTTCACTTTTATCAACCTCCATTGATGCAAGAATATCATTTGTCGGCCTAGCCCTAAACTCGACTGGCCCGACAGAACCGCTTCCTCCAGTGAAGGTAAACTCGGGATGTCCGGAAATCTGGAAAATTACTTTCTTTGCCCTACAATCAATGTGAGCGTGGAAAGTGCCAAGAAAATCCATTCCCAAGAAGACTTCATAGCTGCCCGTATCAATCACCAAGAAATCTGCAAAAAGCTCCCGTCCGCACACAACAACTGTACAATCTTTACATTCCCTACTAGCTATGATTTTCCCATTCCCAGTGTGTATGTCCCAGAAACTAGACAGGGTCGTGTAGTCAATCGAGTGTGTAGTTAAAAACTTGGATGACATAAAACAATGGGATGCACCAGAATCAAATAACGCCAATGCGGGAAAACCATGAACGAGTAAAGTACCTGAAACAACTTCTCCTGACACCTTAGCTTCTTCAGATGTCAAGGTAAAAGCTCGAGCCTGATTAGGTCCTTGAGTCAGCTGTTTCTGCCCCTGGAACGGTCTCTGCGGAGGCTTCTGAAAATCATCTCTCGTACGAAGCTTCGACGGACAAGCACTAACGGCGTGATCTGCCGCTCCACAAACCAAACAGAGTCCCGGCCTCCTTCGACAATCTTTTTGCATATGGCCAGGTAAATTGCAATAGTTACAGGTCATGCTCTTTCTTCGATCGACGATCACTGGCTTCTTCATGGGTGCTACACCTCGACGGTCCACTGGAATACCTCTGCGACCATGAGCTCGGTTAGGTAAAAATGCTGGCTTCTTTACCGCAACTGCTGTCTTCTGCAAACTCCCCTTCATCCCAGATAAACTCTGCTGCTCTCGGGCTACCGCAAGTACTTGTGAGAAAGTGGTCAAACCCAGGGAGACAATCTGCCGCTGGATGTCCACGTCCAAGTTGCGTATGAACCTTCGTACCCTGTCTGCCTCGTTGGCAACTAAAGGTCCAACGAATCTGCTGAGTCTTGTCCATTCTGCTGCATGCACATCTACGGGTGTTCCCTTCTGCTTTAGCCCGATGAATTTCTCTTCCATTTCCTCCCGTGCAGTCCGCGGGAAAAACTTCTCCAGGAAACTCTTTGAAAAATTCGCCCACTTGATCGGTTTGGGCAAGCGGTTCTCCTCCACAAGCCACCATTCTCGGGCGTAGTCCACTACCTGAATGCATACCACATCAACTCTTTTCTCATCTGGAATCTGTGCCGCAACAATCAAATTCTCTGTGTCAACTAGCCACTGCTCCGCTGGCAACGGCTCCTCCAAACCAGTAAATGTAGATGGACCCAAACGTCTGAAATCTGCTACGGTCCCTACTCGGTCAACTGGCTTAGCTCCAACATCGTTCACAGACTGCTGAACGATCTGCAAACCTTCCTGAAACGATTCCGCTTGCTACTGGATCAGTTCGGTCTGTTTCTTTTGATTCTCCAGCATTCCTCTTATCACTCCAAGCATGGCGGCTTCGTCCATACGCCTCTGGTACGTCTTCAAATTCTTATCGGCCATATTCCTGAAATCAAAACACCCAACATTAGCATGATGATAGATTCTGAATATAGATCAAGGCTAGAACTCCAAGATACTTAAATAGAGTGCCGCATTGTAACTATGCCGCGGTATCATAGCCACAATTACATAACTCCACCCAAGTCGCCTAAGTCCTAGAGATAACAAGGAATCAGGTTTTCGAGTCGATATGCAAAGGAAGTTTGCACATCGTAAAAGATATAACCAGGAAGAATGTGATTCAAGAACGGTAAACGGCAAGGTGGCAGGACATGTTTCCTAAACACGGGTATTCTGATTCGTGTATTGGGTACAATACCCAACTACAAAAGAATCAACCCGACTAACATATGGCTCTCATACCAAAAGAACCATGTCACGCCCCGCTTCCCAGAGTACACTAAAAATGGGCACGTGACATAGCCAACCATGCTACCTGTGGGTAGGAAGTATCCATCCACAGTCACATTACGGCTGTAGAGATATCAAGAACAAAATAAAACTATCTAAACATGTCCATAATCCAATATAACATGAGTCAAGAATAATAAAAATGCGGAAGCGAAAGATCCAATACAAAATAACTGGAATGTATGTCCCATAATGCGGGCTCACATCAGGAATAAAATGCAGGAAAGAAAAACTAACTAATACTGACACCTCACAGCTCAGCCTGTCGGCTGAAGTACTCCTGCTCGGACTGTGACAGCGGTACAGAATCTGGGCCATGCAAAACCAAGACGTCAGCGTGTCAAATCATCAAGTAATAACATAATAAACAGGCAATGCGAATATAAACATGAATAAAGCAGGGGTACCAATAATATAAATCAGAGCAGCGCAGGGTAGTGTGCAGTGGGTAAACTAAAGTGTTCTATCAGGTTCTCTGTTCTAAAGTCTTTGAAACCAAATTGATGAATCATCGATGTAACTCAATAGTATCCCGTACATACCCGGGACCACGGCCTCAATATTCTTGGGCTGAAGCCGAGACATGCCGCTAGGCACCAAACAGGAATGTGTACACTCAATAGTATCTCGTACATACCCGGGACCACGGCCTCAATATTCTCGGTTGAAACCGAGACATGCCGCTAGGCACCAAACAGGAATGTGTACACTCAGAACAGGTAGTGAACTGTCGAGTTACAAGTCAGGTTTCACCTTTGATTTTCCCA
Source organism: Agapanthus africanus (assembly GCA_030015575.1). NCBI lineage: Eukaryota > Viridiplantae > Streptophyta > Magnoliopsida > Asparagales > Amaryllidaceae > Agapanthus > Agapanthus africanus. The sequence goes on along the minus strand of CM057347.1, from coordinate 550,713,779 downwards.
TACCCCCAAGTTATATGTGTAAGTCAAGTCAGGTATCCCGAAATCAAGAAACTAATGCCAACACAGGATCAGGTAAACAGGTTTGTCTGGATAGACAACAGGAACGGTCCATGAGGACTACATGTCAGGTTTGTTGGCATTAGACACAAGATCAGGTAACGGGTCAGGTCATGGTACATCATGTCAAGTCAAGCAGTATACGGTACCATGTCGGGTCAATCAATATGTAGGTAGCAAGACAGGTCAAGGAGCAAGCGATATCATAGGTGTACTCACAATTAGTTATATAATTAAGCATGGGTATCAACAACATGAGATAAGCAATGAATTAAGCAATAGGCAGATTCATTCAATTAGCAATACAGTTATCAATTATGTCACAGAGATGATTTCAACCATATAAGAATGCAGTAAGACAATTATAGCCATTTAATCATGTTAACAAGTTTAAGAGTTCATAGATGCAATGTTATATGTGTATATAGGTTCCACGAATGAAATCACAGTTTAAGCAGGTTAAATGTATACGAGTGTCCGAATGAAGTAAAACGGTAGAAAGGTGTCATGGGCTACATCATCAGTGAAAGTGTAATCAAAACATGTAAATGTGATTATTAGGTTCCAAATTAGTAATTACAACAGATAGGTTCCAAGTTTTGAAAGATAAATGATATTTAACAATATTGAACCCGAAAAAGAGAAAAATATAATACCAAAGTTAAATTGCAGGTTTTAGGGTGTCTTTAAGATGTATGTAAATATTGTTTAGCATGTAGCAAGGGGTACTTGTCTCGATGGGTCGCGAATCGGGAAAACGGAACGTTAACCGTCGGCGGGGAAAACTCGCGACGGACGCACGGTTCACGGAATGAACCCAAACGACGAACGGTGAAGCCACACGGGTCGGGGTACTACGCTGGAACGTTGGAACACGTCGTCGGCATCGTCGGATTCCGGCCAAGAAATGAACAGTAAAAGATCAAGACATGAAAACAAGAAAAGAAAGAAAAATAGAGAAGAAAGGAAGTAGGATCTGAGAAGGGGTGCTCACGATGATCCGTGGGACGGGTGGTGACGGTCGACCTCGTCGACAGAGCTCCGGCGGTGGCCTACGCCGACAGCGACAAGAACCTGCAGCTCAAGAAAACTTCAACAGAGAAGGGAAAAGGATGAAGGGAAAGAGGAGGAGGGAGAAGAAGCTTACTGGATGCGCACGAAGGTTGGGGACACGGGGACGAGGCCACCGGCGGCGACTCCGGCGGTGCAGACGTGTGCAGGGAGGTGTGCAGGTGGCCGCGGGTGGTGCAGGGTGTACGGAAAGAAGGGAGAGAATGTGGATGAGACGAGATTGAGAAGGCGAGGATGCTGGTGACGGTGGTGTCGGCGTTGGGGCTGCGGCGGCGAGGGCCACGGTGGCTAGGGTTCGCTGGGGTTTAGGTTAACGTGAGGGAAAAAGAAATGGAGGGGAAGAGGTTTAAATATGAGATATATATATATATATATATGGAAGAGAGAGACGGTGAGAGAGAGAGAAAGCGAGAGAGAGAGAGAAGAGAGAGGAGAGAGATAGAGAGAGACGGTGAGAGAGAGAGAGAGAGAGATAGGGAGAGAGACGGTGAGAGAGAGGGGAGAGAGAGAGATAGGGAGAGGGGCCCACGGTTAATGAATGTTTGCGATTGGCTGAGGGAAATCATTTGTTAGGAATAGATTATAATTAAAAGATTTAGATAAGAAAATATAGTATAGAAAATATTATATGGTTAGATTTAAATATACGATGGTTTTAAAATATTAAAATTTGGGATTTTGGCGCAAAGCAAAACATTTCCAAATCGCGCCCGGGTCGGGTCCAAAAATTTGAAATTGACATAATAGAATTTTAGGCGGGATCCAAAAGTGAAAATGAAGTGTTTTCTGATCAAAAAGCATACCCCCAAAACGGACACACGTACGTGCGCGTAGTCGTCCAAACTCGCACGTTTCACTGAACGGGACGAGAACACGATGCACGGACGCTACAACAGGGCTAGGGGTGTCAAGCAGGCCAAGATGAATATTTTTAATTTTATTTTAGATGCCATAAATTGTTATATGCAGAAATGAATTTGCCGGGTAAAATTTACAGTAAGTAACAATCAAGCAAGATAAATGAAATGATTGCCACACTACGTTGAAACGGTAACTGAAATTAGTTGCACTGGGCTCGGGTGTTACAATTTTTATACAGTCTGTCACGACTAATGTCCTTTCTCTGTCAAATCACGGCCAATGTTAACGTCGCTATTTTTTTATAGTCCGTCATGACTATGTCCTTTCTCTGTCAAATCACAGCCAATAGTAACGTCACTATTTTTCTATAGTCCATCATGACTATTGTCCTTTTTCTTTCAAATCATGAATAATATTAACATCGCTATTTTTCTACAGTCAATTATGACTAATGTTTTTTTTCTGTCACAACAGTTCTCGGCATTCCATCATTAAGGTACTCGAGCAATAACAAGAGAAAGAGTGTGGATACGAAGGGAAAAGCTAAAGCAACAAAGAAGGCGGGGAAGCTTGTGGATAAGGAAGAATGCTTCTTTTGTCATAAGAAAGGTCACTGGAAGAATGATTGCAGGGCCTGGAAGGCCAGAACACAGGAATTGAAGCAGGTTGCAGCTTCAGCTTCAGGTGTGTATGTTATTGAAAACTGCCTTTCAATAAACTCTACTTCCTGGGTATTGGATACCGGATCAGGATCTCATATCTGTAATTCTTTGCAGGCGTTGAGAAACCGTAGTGTTTTGAAGGCAGGTGACATGACCCTCAGAGTTGCGAACGGAGCTAGCATGGATGCTAAAGCCGTGGGGGACTATCACCTGGGAATGTCAGATGGACATGTTTTGGTTTTGCGTAATTGCTTTTTTGTACCCAACGCAACTTGTAATATCATTTCTGTATCTTTAGTTTCTAAAGAAGGTTATGAATTTGCGTTTGTAAGTAATGTTGTAAACATTCACCTTAATCAAGTTCTGATTGGGTCAGGTACATTGAGTAATGGTATATACGTATTGAACCAACCACAGATTTTCAGTGTCCAGAATACACACAAAAGAAAGTCTCCGGAAATGAATCAGACTTTCTTGTGGCATTGTAGACTGGGTCACATCAATGAGAGAAGGTTGACGAAGTTACATACAGAAGGGTATTTGAATGCGTTCGAATATCAATCGTATGCCACTTGTCAATCCTGTCTCAAAGGAAAGATGACAAAGACTCCGTTTACTGGACATGGAGTAAGAGCGAGCGAGCTCTTGGGACTCGTACACAGTGACGTGTGCGGTCCAATGTCTACACATGCGCGAAGCGGATATTCTTACTTCATTACTTTTACTGATGACTTCTCAAGGTACGGTTATGTCTTCTTAATGAAACATAAGTCCGAAGCCTTTGGAAAATTCCAGGAGTATAAGAATGAAGTAGAGAAACAGACCGGCAAAAGTATTAAGATTCTAAGATCGGATCGAGGTGGAGAATACTTAAGTGCCGAGTTCCTGGACTATTTAAAAGAGAACGGAATTCTCTCTCAGCTTACTCCTCCATACACCCCGCAACATAACGGTGTATCGGAGAGACGGAACAGAACCCTATTGGATATGGTTCGGTCCATGATGAGTAACGCTGAGTTACCGCGATCATTCTGGGGATATGCACTAGAAGCAGCTGCGTATCTCTTGAACAAGGCTCCCACCAAGACTGTGCCTACCACCCCATATGAGATGTGGACTGGGAAGAAACCCTGTCTTAAGTATCTTAAGGTATGGGGATGTCCAGCTTTTGTAAAAAAGCAGCATGCGGACAAGCTTGAGGCACGTTCAGTACAGTGTAAGTTTGTGGGATACCCAAGGAACTCCAGGGGGTATCTTTTCTATTCCGCTGAGGAACAAAAGGTTTTTGTTTCTCAGCATGCCCGCTTCTTGGAAACTGAGTTTTTGGAAACCCAGATAAGTGGGAGCACAATAGAACTGGAAGAAGTTCCAGAACCACAGACTGTTACTGAAAGCTCAGTGGAACCAGTAGGTTCAACAGAACAGGACATTCCTGCGCCGCTCCGCAGGAGTAGTAGGCAGACTCATCCGCCCGAGAGATACTACGGTTTTCTCATAGACGGGGATAGAGAGGATTGCATCATAGATTATGATGAGCCTACTAGCTTCCAGCAGGCCGTTCAGAGCGTTGACTCAGTGAAATGGCTGGATGCAATGCGGACCGAAATGGAGTCCATGTACACCAACAAGGTATGGACGTTGGACATTGCTCCAGACGGGGTAAAACCCGTAGGATGCAAGTGGATCTTCAAAAGGAAGATTGGTGTAGATGGACAGGTTGAGACCTATAAAGCTAGGCTGGTAGCAAAGGGTTTTCGTCAAAGACCTGGCTTGGACTATGACGAAATCTTTTCTCCAGTAGCCATGCTGAAATCCATTCGAATCCTTCTTGCCATTGCTGCCTTCCACGATTATGAGATTTGGCAGATGGACGTAAAGACAGCTTTTCTAAATGGAAATTTAGAGGAGTGTGTCTATATGGACCAGCCAGAGGGTTTCATTCAGAGTGGGAGCAGCGGAAAGGTGTGCAAATTGCTTAAGTCCATCTATGGACTAAAGCAGGCATCGCGGAGTTGGAACATCTGCTTTGATGAGACGGTCAAAGAATTTGGCTTTATCAAAAATCCAGATGAACCATGCATCTATAGTAGATTTGTAGCGAGAACTGTAGTATTCCTCGTGTTATACGTGGATGACATTCTCTTAATAGGAAATGACATTCCTATGCTACAATCTGTCAAGGGGTTCTTGTCACACAGGTTCTCCATGAAAGACCTGGGTGATGCCTCATACATCCTGGGGATCCGGATCCATCGTGATAGATCCAAGAGGATATTAGGACTTTCACAGTCCAGGTACATCGACACCGTACTGAAAAGATTCAGTATGGAAGATTCCAAGCGCGGTAACCTACCGGCTTGTCACGGGATCACCCTCTCTAAAGAGATGTCTCCCAAGACTGATTTGGAGAGGGATCGCATGTCTATTATATCCTACGCTTCTGCGGTAGGCTCTATAATGTATGCGATGTTGTGTACCAGACCGGATGTAGCTTATGCACTGAGTGTGGTAAGCCGGTATCAGTCAAACCCTGGGGAGAAACACTGGATAGCGGTAAAGAACATTCTCAAGTATCTGAGAAGGACTAAGAAGATGTTCTTGGTGTATGGCGGAAAAGACCTCCAGATCGAGGCCTTTGCTGACTCCAGCTTCCAGAGTGACAAGGATGATTCCAAGTCCATGTCGGGTTTTATCTTTACCCTCAATGGAGGGGCGGTGTGTTGGAAGAGTTCCAAACAAGAAACCGTTGCAGACTCGACGATGGAAGCGGAATACATCGCTGCATCTGATGCCGCAAAAGAAGCTGTCTGGATGAGGAAGTTCTGGAAAGAACTTCAGGTGGTTCCGTCCATTGTTGATCCAATACCTCTGTATTGCGACAACAACGGGGCTATAGCTTTAGCGAAGGAACCCAGGTCCCATCAGAGATCCAGGCACATCTTGAGGCGGTATCACCTGATCAGGGAGATCGTGGATCACCAGGAAATCGAGGTTCGGAGAGTCGCTTCAGAAGATAACACTGCAGATCCATTCACCAAGGCCCTGCCTCAGACTCAGTTCGAGCGGCTGATCGAGATGATAGGTCTTCGATACGCCAGTACATGGCCTTAGTGCAAGTGGGAGATTGTTAGTGTATATGCCCTAGAGGCCATTACTGTATCATACTAGTTTGTATATTACTTAATGGAAGCTTGGGATATTCACCTTGTATATACAATCTTGCTCAAAATAGTAGTATGCTACTTGGTTTGTTTCTACTTCAATGTGTACATGTGTTTATTTTAGTATATCGTCTATACACATTAGTGGAGCCCTTAGGATCTTTGCTTGATTACCAACGATGTGATGGCCGTCACACTAGTGGGGCTGGGTAATCTATAAGCACATCCTTATGCAGGTCCCTGGTCGCAGGACTATCGAGACAGGGCATCGATACTCCGGAGTAGACCAGCGCATGCGCTTCTCATCCCAGTGTGGGAGACGGTCTGTCCCACAGCCGTCAGTACGTCGTACTTGAGATAGTATGCGGGTGCTCGTTAGGTTACGGGTACACTGGACAGGACTCGTCGGGAACTGACTAGTTGGTATTATGCCTATCGTCAGTTATCAGTTCCCAGGTGACATGAGTACAGCTTAGTCCGCTGACTTGACACTGTCACTTCGCCTCGAGTGTGTTCCCACTGTACTTTGATCACTACCCTACCACGGCTCAAAGGAGTCGTGCAAACAGGTAGTGGTTGGGTACAGTCCCGAAGCACTTGGAGGCAGTGACGGTTAGACAGGATTCGTCTCTCCCGGTATTGGGGTTGACATCGCGCTGTGTCTAGGAGAGCCATTACACGAGTAGTCCCTGGCCAGGGCAAACGAGATATACTGGTAGGCTTCCAGTGTTATCTCAGGGTGTTTTGGGCTTCGCTCCGGCACGACTTGTACGGCTATTGGGGGACTGACGTTTACCGCCCCCTAGGCCCGCCATGCGATGTATCAGACGAACAGACCGGACTGTACGGAGAATATCACACTCAGGCTCAGTAGGAGTTCAGATGGGTTTCGCCTCGTCGGTCTTCTTGTTGGCATTACCTGGGGACCGTTACGCACAGCTAGTGCCGCTTGCGGTCTGTGGTTAAACCCACTGCCAGCGTAGTGTCGAGTCTTTAGAGTCCCACACAGAAAGCTTTTCGCCTTTAGGCAAAAGAGTAGAGGTCGCATGGTATTGCGACAGGTCGCATGGTTTTGCGACAGGGTTCGGTCACATCCGTGCACTTGTGCACGTACAGTGTCCGGACAGTTTACACTAGCGGGCTTTGGTCTAAGCCAGATCCTAGTGTACCTTTTGGGATTGGATTTATCCAGTTTGCATTCGTGTTCCTCGGAGCGCGGATGCGGGTGTGTATGCACAGTTGACAGGGAAGCAGAGGCAGCGGATTCTCATTAGGGTTGTTGACAGTTGACCGTTGACTATTTGAATTTTTGCTCAACCCTAATGAGAATATGATATGTGATTAACTATTATATTAATTAAGTATTATGGTGACATGGTTGTTGACTTTTGTTGACTTTGTTGACTTGTTGACTTTTGTTGACTTGTTGGCTTTGTTGACCGGTTGACTAGGCTTGACTAGTTGACCATCATGATAACCATAGCCATCATTTCATGGCAAAGACTTTTGCTTGCTTGCTCATTTGTGTAAAATGAGTGCATGAAATGATATGGTTATGGTTGCTTCAACCATCACATAAGACTTATTTGGTATGATGAGTTATCATGACTTTGGATTATGAGAGGGTGAGAGACAAAAGACTTGCTCATTCTTTCTTGCTCATTCTCTCTCTTGTTCTTGAGCTCTCCTTTTGCTCTCACCCTCTTGCTCTTGCTCCCTCTCTTTAATCTATGGTTCTCTTGTCTTATGAGTTGAGAATCAAGAACCATAGATAAAATCCCACACAAACTATTCTCTACTCATTCTAGTTCACAAGGTTTAGCAAACCGAGTGAACTAGTTTCTTCAAAGAACGAAGAAGGAGCCAAAGGTTGGAGCTTTCAGGTGGATCTATCTTCGGCGTACGGAGACGACGGGAAGAAGCCAATCCGGACCACCATCGGAGCTTGAAGACGAAGGAGTTCAAGACAAGCAAGGTATAACCCCCTAACCGAGTAGCTAGAAACTCGTAGTTAGGTTGTTAGATAGATGTTTAACCAAGATCCGGGTTTTAGGTCCATGTTACCACCTCCGTAAAAATCGTTTTTTACCAAATTCCGCATTCCCGAAAGTACCGGGAGAGGTAGCATGGACTTACAGTTAGCATATGAATGAATTTTTATGGTTCTTAACTGAAAACATCGGAGTTCTAAATGTCGTTTGCATTTAAATTTAGGGTTTTGGTAAAGCAGTTGTAGATTCATGTTTAAATTGTGTTTTACTGGGTTTTTTGCATGTCTCCTTCTAGGAAAACAATAATTCTTAGTTGTTGAATGAAACAAATTATTGGCATGCCTCAAATTTATTTTAAATTTATTTGTGTTACACATTGCCTATGCATATAGAGGATCTTTTTAGTTACTAAGTACAAATCTATAGAAATATATGATTTAGAATTCTATTTCCATGAGAATCCCCCCTCGCCCAATTTCTTTGTTTACTCAAAAAATTTAGATTCCAAGCTTTCAAGATCTTTAAAACTGTTAATCGAACTTTATACCTTTAAACAAGTTTTAGATTCATCACTAGGTAGATTTACTTATGCGTTCTTGCTTATCATTTTTCCAAAAGAGATAGTGACTTATAAGATTCAACATATTTTGCAACCTTATGCCTTCATAAGCAATGGGTACCATTCTGTTGTGTTTAATTTATATGGGTTATATTATCAGCTATCTGGAAAGGGTCATACATGTGTATCTCTACAATCAGATCTTGATGTATACTACATATTTTATTGTTATCGAGAAATTTGTCCAACTCCGAATAGATTGTGAAAGCGATGTTCAGGACAACGATTGGATAGATGATGCGTGAATGGTCAGATGATTGTTTGTATAATATCATATATAGAAATATGAAGAAAAAAATGCATGATGGGGCAGATGAAGCTCTGCATTTCCAATTCACCATAATTGCATTCCCTGCTTTCACGGTGGAAGCACGTTTGGTTGTCTTCTTTATTTACTAAACAATATCAAGGATTATCTTTTTCAAATATTATTATTTAATCTACTCAAATTACGATGTTATTAAATCAGTCAAATCATACATTTGTCAAAATATATCTTATTGAAAACCGTTCATATGCAGAGTGCAATAATGATATGAGCTGTAAATGCAAATATTTCATTCATCCAATCGTACATTTTTTCTTCATACATGTTTATACATGATATGATATCGAAATAGTCATTTAGACTAAAGCATAACTCGACTTTGTTTTTCTTTTTAACGGAGAATGCATTAATTGTTTTTATCCCTTTGTTCCTTTATCACCTTATGTAGTCAAAAGAAGTTTGTTGCAAAATTCACCACTTGGTTGCTATGGAAAATAATACTTGCTTCTCTGAAATTAGATTTTGATATATACTGCATATTTTATTACTATCGAGGAATTGTCCAATTTTGAATAGATTGTGAAAGCAATGTTCGAGACAACGATTAGATAGATAATACATGATTGAACTGATAATTGTTTGTATAATATCATATATAGAAATATGAAGAAAAATGCATGATGAGACAGATGAAGCTATGTATTTCCAATTCACCATAATTGCATTCCCTGCTTTCACGGTTGAAGCATGTTTGGTTCTCTTCTTTATCACTACGCAACTTCAAGGATTATCTTCTCTAAATATTTTTATTTAATTTACTCAAATTACGATGCTATCAAATCAGTCAAATCATACATTTGTCAAAATATACCTTATTGAAAACCATGCATATGCAAAGTGTAATAATGATATGAGCTGAATGCATATACTTCATCCGTCTAATCATGCATTTTTTTCTTCATGCCTATTTATACATGATATAACATCGAAAATAGTCGTTTAGACTATAGCATATCTCGGTTTTCTTCTCTTTTTAATGGAGAATGCATTAATTCTTCACGCCTATTTATAACTTATTGAAAATCGTCCTCAATATAGAGAGGTTATCATAAGTAGAGCAAAGACAACTAATGCATAGAGAAAACACACAAGTGTTGGATAGAAAGTTGTTGAGACTATCCATACTTGATTTTTCGATTTATAAGATATAAGATAAAAATATTACATGTTAGAGAATTCATATAAATCATAAATTGGGCATCGTAATATTATAAGTTGATGTAACTTTTATAAGTTATTTAGAAAGTCATTTTAAAAAACTCTAATTTTTTAAAGATTCCTATTAACAAATACAATAAACTCTTTCTGTGGAATAGTTATACTTCTATCTATATATATGGGATGTGATTTTAGTTATTTCTACTTCAAAGTTCAACAACTTAACAGATGTTATTTTAAGTTAATTTTGATTATACTTGAATAAAATTTAAAGTTTTTCTTTACTTTTTACTCGACTGCCTTCTTAGATGATTATGTCTATATACTAGAGTTTGAAATTAAGAGTTTAAAATTCTCTTAAGTTTCATAAAAAATATCTCACTAACTTTTGATGCATACTTTTTGCTTTTAGAGTTCAATTTTAATATTATAAAAGCATTATGCTTATTTAAATGTTTTTATTTAAATTCATGTATGGTACTTTGTGTTATTTGTTTATGTCGTTCATTTAATTTCTTTCAAGTAATATCCATTTTGATATTTTTTTGTTATTTGCCTATACAACTCATTTTATTTCTTTAAGATAACAATATTTACTTACTTAGGTATACTTGCTAAAACGAAAAACAATAAAAAATCAATACAATATATATATATATATATATATATATATATATATATATATATATATATATATATATAATAAATGATTTCAACTACAAAGCAGTATCTAAAATTAGTTTAATGGAATATTAATACAATGATGTGAATTCAGATAAACAGTTAGTATTACATTGAATGGATCTAACCATTGGGCTCCCAGAAATTTCATCTCCATCAATCGGAAATGTAAGTTTTCTTCCACATATAGAATTGTATAACGGTAGAGTATAATTAACAATTCCTGTATTATTCTATAATTTTCTAATACTATTTTTATAAAAATCATGAAATATATTAAATTCAATTTTATTCTATTAAAATTTCCATTAGAAAGAAAAAAATTTTGTAATAACAAAATAAATCTCAACTACATATAATTCCAAATTTTTAATTTTAGAGTGAGCATAAGGATGTACTCAGAATGCAATTGGAATTGTGCATTGCAGGAGGATCTCCTGCTAAATGGACAGCGGGAGTTGATATTGTCAATTTTAGTATATTATGTTTTATATTTTGTGATTTCATAACCAATGGACACCATCCAGTTGGGTTTAGTTTAGGTGGGATATGCTATCAGTTATCTGAAAATCATAGTTATGTTTCTTTGCGATTGGATCTTGATGTCTTCTGCATATTTTATTGCTATCAAGGAACATGTCCGGTCCGAATATATCGTGAAAGTGATGCTCGTAAGAATGACCATCATTGCACGTTCATCACTCCGTCTTATGAAGTGTTTGAGTATGCAATAATTGTCGCTTCTTTAATGCGTGGAGATTATCCTCGATGTAAAAGTATTTTGCTATGTATAATGAAATTCTAAAATCAAGATGTAAAATCATCGCAAAATTTAAGTGATATTTATCTTTTATTTTTTATCATGTCAGTTATATGTCATTTTTATACAATTACGTAAACTTTAGTTATATTAATATTTTATAAATCCTTACAATCATTATACTTATGATACCTTGCTTGTTATACAATATTTCTTGTTAATAAGAAATTGGAAATAATAAGTCTAAAAGAAAATAAAAATCAATCAAACGATATATATTCATTTATTCTAAATGTTAAGTTATATATTGAATGGAAAGTATAACGCTGATTGGACAGATAATTATGTGTACAATATCATATATAGAGATATGAAGAAAAATGAATGATGGGATAGATGAAGCCAACATTTTCAATTCACCACAATTGCATTTTCTATTTTCGCGATTGAAACACGTTTGATTGTCTTCTTTACTATAGACAACATCAAGTATTATCTTTTCCAAATACTTTTATTTGATTCACTCAAGTTACGATGCTATCAAATCAGTCAAATCATATATTTACCAAAATATACTTTATTGAGAATCTTTCACATGCAGAGTGTAATTATGATATGATCTATAAATGCATATACTTCATCCGTCCAATCATGCGTTTTTAATCCCTATTTATATATGACATGGCATCAAAATGAAAAAAATGCATGATGGGACACATGGAGACAACATTTCCAGTTCACCCTAATTGCATTCCCTATTTTCGCGTCTGAAGTACTTTTTGTTGTCTTCTCTGCCACTAGACAACATAAAATATTGTCTTTTTCAAATATCTTTATCTAATTTACTCAACTTACGATGCTATCAAATCAATCAAATTATATTTTGTCAGAATATGTTTTATTGAGAATTTTTCACATGCATAGTGCAATTATGAATGAGCTATAAATACATATACTTCACCCATCCAATCATGTGTTTTTTCTTCATGCCTATTTATATATGATATGACATCAAAATGAAGAAAAATGCATGATGGGACATATGAAGCTATACATTTCCAATTTACCAAAATTACATACTTTCTAATTTTAAACTTCAAACTGACTTGGTGACTCTTACTCCTACCAGGATAATTATCATATTGAACTTTTATATATATATATATATATATATATATATATATATATATATATATATAAACCATGATCATGCATTTTCTCACAAACACTTGTGCATGGCTATTTCAAGTACTCAAGTTGTCCATAATGAAGCTTAAACTTAGTTCATCGGTAATGAAGAAAGGCCATAAAAAAAGTAAGACGTCGATCGTGACCTCTCCCCCACAAGACATGCTCATCGAAATGGCCAAGCAAGTCGTCTCAAATCCTCGGCTCCTCTCGATGATGTTAAAAGCCTACGTGCAACGTAAGCATTTATTACTTTTTATAATTTCAGAACCAACATATGAATTATCTAATGTCGTTTTGTATGCATTTTTGATTTAAGAGTTTTTATCGGGCGTTCAATCTCGGTGATTAAGGAGTACTTGAGAATGTATTGGTGGGAAAATGGTGCATGTCTAACTTTTACTTCGAAACAGTGCAAATAGCGGCAATCTTGATGCCAACTTCATTCTTGGACTGGTAAATAATTTGATTTAATACATATATTTCTACTTATATTCTGTTATATATATATAAATTGTCTAATTCATTGATGTTGGTTTTTCTTTAAACATATAGGAAGAGATATACAATTTAGGAAGGATGACTTTGGATATGGAGCATCTCAAAACAGCGATGACCGGTGGCCACTTTATAGCGGGATCATATTGTTTTTTGATGCATATACACGGGCACACGCCATGGAAATCCTGAACAAAGTTTCTTACGACGGTCTTTTATGCGCTGGTCATGAAATTAAAGAGTGCACGAGATGCGGCGGTCTTTTCATACCGTAACCGGTTTTAATTTGTTGTTGAATGATTATAGTCTCGGGAGAAAATATTGAAATCGAAAATATTGACACCATTCATTTTTTGTTGTGTTTTTCACCACTAAACAACATCAAATATTGTCTTTTCCAAATATTTTTATTTAATTTACTCAAGTTACGATACTATCAAATCAGTCAAGTTATGTTTTGTCAAATCTACTTTATTGAAAACCGTTCATATGCAGAGTAAATTACGATAAAAGTAAGAGTTCAAAAAGTAATATCTTATTAACAAACTAAAATGATATACTTATTAACATTCTATTTTGCTAGTACTTTTTGAACTCCTGCTCTCCTATATAAAGTCACTTCATTCATTTTCCAAGTATCCCACTATATTAGGCTGCTGTGAGATTGTAAGTTTTTTTTTCAGCTTGTTATTTAGTGTTGTTTTATTTTCTGAAGTAATACGGATGTGGTGATGTACTTTGTCCATACTTAGAACATGATTTTTTGCTTATATTACACATCTGTTTCGATGAAATGGATAACTAATAATGTGCATTTTCCTTTAAATATTTTTGTGTTTTCACATTTTATATGTTTAGGTTAAATAAATATCATGTATCTTATTATGCTATCATCCATTAGTGTTTTGCATGTCTTTTCAATTCAGAGAAACAAAGAAACACATTCTGAATTCTAATTTAGAATAAAAATATAACTTACAGTCTCTTAAGTATCTATTAATAATTGAGTATAATCAAGATAAATTGAGACTGCGAGCATTGGGACTAAATAGAATTTAAATTTTAACCTGAAAACCACTTCATTATCTCATTATCCTTGATTCATGTTTTCCCGCGCTATGCTAGTTAATATATACAACCATAACCAGGGAAGAGCAAAACTAACTGAAGTATTTAACATTATCATAAAGATATGAAAAAATCATATCAGAGACGAACATAAAAGGAAATGACAAAAACACAGGTCATTAGCCAATAATAAGTATAACTAACAAGGATCCAAAATGGGCATTTATATCATCCACAATATAGAAACTAAAAAATAAAAGCAAATAAAGCACTAAATATTCTAAAATCAAAACTTACAAAATCAATAGTGGGAGACTGATTGCTGCATCTAGTTTCTGCTCTCAGTGTTACCTTCTGATTTCAGATGTTTCATTTTCTGCCATTTTTTCACCCAAAACTTCGTCTTGTTGACTCACCGTCTGTGTCTGCAACATCAACAACCACTTCCAGAATAATTTTTAATTGCAAGGGAACCTGTTCAAGCATCTTCTCTGTCTTCAGATGCATATGATATGGAATGATTTTTTACATCAGGACACTCTGTTATTACTTCTCTTTCCTCTTGTGTATCAGAGAACTGAAGCGGGGTTTTGGTGAATTTGGAACTGTTATCACTATGCTGTGACTTAACATTCTCAGCACTACCTTTAAATGACAAGATCTGCAACGGTTTACCCCGTCGATAAACTAATAGGATGGGATCTAGCTCACAAAAATAAGGAATTTAGAATGGGTTTATAATACATGAGATTGAGAAATTGACATGTGAGCATATGTGTGCGCACATGTATTTAAGAAACAGGGAGAAGGGGCCTAGTGTGGAGGACAGGTTACAAAAGTAGTCGAATAATAAGAGCACGCATCATGATATTGCAATGATAAAATGATATTGACATCTTAAAATTGTTTAGCTAAAGTATCTGTAGTCATAAGAAACCCTTTGCGGTCAAACGGTAATTGGCCATGTATTTAGAATTGATAGATCTTATACAAATTGTTACAACGAGCATATGTTTTGAAGGCATAGTTTCACTAGTCTTCACATACACAAAAGGATGATGGCTATAATTAGCTCAGAGAAGTTAACATATATTTAAATTTGAGTGTCTCGCCATAATATTAAATAAAGGATAAAATATGCCATAAGACATACATCAAATATGGTAGTTCTAGTAATGAGACATTTCAGACCCTGAAGCAAATAAGAGTAAGTATGACATTCTAATTCAAATTATTTGTAAACTTACTAACTAAGCAGTAGCATGATTTAACAACTCATCTTCATCATGACCATTTTCTTTGGGGGGTGGGGGGGGGGGGGGATTGACCATGTAGCATAAAACAAATACTAAAACTCAACCATAGAACTCATATATGTTTGTGTCTACGGCAGAAATATGTGTGAATATGTTTATACGTATTTTTGTGTGTATGTGTGTTGACTGAATGCCAAATTCACATTAGGCCTAGACTAGAGTGGCAAAAGTTTTTTCTTAACCCATGAAGCCTCACTCTAGCCGTAGTACCCCAAGAAGCGCTTCACTACTCTAAACAGTGCTTTAAATTCATGTGAAGCTTTTTGGCACGTATACTCAGGTGCTTTGGGGATTCTTTAGCCCACTTTTGAACATGCCTCAGGGAGATAAACCCTTGTTTCGTATCTTGCAAACGCTTTATTCTGTGCAACTTAGTCTATTAAAACCCACTTTTCATTTCACTAAGAGGGTGTTCCTCCATCCCTTCCCTTAATCCATACCCCTCTCCCAACAATTATTTAACTACCATGCCAAATCAAAGGGAATCCCTTCATCTTAGATTTTCCCTACTTTATTCTCGTTTCTATTGTTTCTATTTTAAATACCTTGGCATTTGTTGCCAATAAAATTCATGTAACAACCTAAGCCCGTGCTTCCTGCTTTGGTCTTTTCTCTTTCTACAACCTTGAGTTCTTGGTTCCAAGGAACTATAGTTATGCGAGAAAAAATTTATCAAGACAAGTCTGTACCAAGTAAACCAGTCCTACTTGCTGCATTTATGTCCTTTGGAGCAAGAAAACAAATTAATATCCAAATTTCAAGAGAATATCAATAGATTTTCTTAAGAAGATTTGTCTAACTGAATTTGGCTCGTCACATTTTAAGCTAGGACTCACACAAAAAAAAACACATTTCCAATGACTTAGAAATACACACATCGACAATCTAGTTGGTCCAGTTTTGTTGCTTACCAATTAGATTTCTTTGAGACATGAACCAGAGAAGAAACAAGTAAAGCACAAAACTAACTTGTAGTTAACATATACAGCAAACCATCTGATTTAGTGTCATATAATAATCACTTACAACAAAAGATGAAGATGTCAAGCTAATAAAAGAAAGCAATACCTGTGTTTGATGGGCTATCAATGCCATAATCCATGTTTTAGACCTTCATTTATCTATCCAAGAACCTATAATTTAAGCATAAAATAGAAATAAATGAAAATTGTTCCGTCTATGTATACAAATCTACAACTTTCAGTGATATATCAGACTAACAAATGCAAATCCTATAGATCCTCAAAAGAACAAAATCAAAAAATGAGGCTTCATGTGTTTATATAGCAACAAGTATCCTATTCACTATGATTATAATTCCCGACACTTGACAAGGTTAGTTACACACTTGGTATAAGCATATTTGCTTCATTGCCTCTAATCTCCAAAATCAGTACAAAATGGTTCAATTTACTCGGGAAAACAAATGCATAGTTTGCAGAGAGATAGATTTGATACGGCTTTATGTTCCGGTAACTAACTAAACTGCATCAAAGCTTGAGTTAATACCAGTACAGATGAGGTGTCAAGAATAAGGCCTGCTTGGGTCTAGAGTTAGGACATGGGATTTTATTTTCAAGTGGAGGATACACAAACTCTAGTTTGCAAGGCCGTACACTCAACTTAAAATTTAACAATGGTAGGTTGTTTGGCTTTGAGGCTGACTGAACTCCAAGTAGGTTTGCTGGAGTCCAAATTCTAAATGGTTGTTTTCTTCTCACTTTTTTGGATCTTAAAGAATAGAAGTTGGATTGGAGTTTAGATAACTCCAGCAGTCTCAACCCCAAAATGGAAGGCAAACAGCACAAAATTAGGAAAATGGAGTTAATTTTAGATAACTTCATGAAACTCCAGTAATTGTAACTGAAACTCCAAAGCGAAAAAGGCCCTAATCATTACTTAAGCATTTGGTGCCTCATGCTCCATGTGATAGATTTCAATGACAATCATTCCCCATCATTCATTTAGAGAATAACAATAATCATCATATATATGTTTGTATTTATGTTGATATGGGCAAGATAAGAATGGACTCAGAATGAAATTAGATATATAAATAGAAGAAACACATCATCCCTGTAATCGAATTTTTCTGAGCAATTATGGAAATTATGAATCAGATAAACAAGGAATATATTTACGAAGCAAAGGATTGTAGAGATTAGTATGGTTGCATCAAGAAAGTAAAGTAAACCCTATAGTCAAAACATATTTTACACAATCAAATCTGGCAAATTTCATCAGAATAACGATCCAAATATAATATAAAAAAAGGAATAATAAGAAGGGTCCATTGATTCTAGGGTAAAGTCAAATTTACTTAGTACTTTAATTCGATGAATTTAACAAGCATACGATGATAATTATAAACCGTTACCAGATATATTTCCCAGAAGCCACTTAGTAACCCGTTTCCTCCGCAACCAAATTCCAGAGATAAATAGAAGTTCGCCGTGCCTTCCCCAGTGTTGGAATTAGGCAACGCAGTTCTCACCTTAGCCCAGGGGTCCTCGATCTCTATAACTAACATACAGTATGATCCGAGTTATAATGCAAGGACTACATTGTTTCGATGGAAAATGTATACTTTGATACCTCTTATACAACAACTGACTATCTCTAGGAATTGAGGTTTTGAATCCCCATATTGTGACATGAGCAACAGTATTTACTCAGTCTATTAAAGGAAAACATCAAGATTAGTCATCATCAATCTCTGCACTTGAGACGATATCCTTGAACCTTTCCATGCATTCTGCAGTATTATGAACTTCAAACATACTCTTTGCTAACATCATAAAGGTATGAGCGCATGGTTCCAATTTCTTGTGTGTCATCTCATCAAACAGGTAGAGTGCCCACTCGATCTCACCTTTCCTGCAACACCCTATGATCATTGCATCAAACACGCACCCATCGGGGGATAAAGATTTCCCTTCACAGATATTAAGGAACTTTTCAGCCTCCTTCAACTTCCCACATTCACAAAGGTTTTTCACCAGTGAAGCATAAACCATGCTACTCAGAATAAGGCCTTTGTGCTCCATTTCATAATATAGTTTAAGGATATGTTGAGACTTGTCTATTTTCCCATACCCATCCATGAGTTTACAGTAAGTGTCTACATTGGGTGCAAATCCTTTATCTATTAGAACAGTCAAAATCTCATTGGCCTTTTCAACATGCGAAGCTTCACAAAGTTTTCCCATCATCGTATTGCAAGCAATGCAATCAGGAAGGAATCCTTTCTCCAGCATCTTCTCGTAGAAATTCAAGCTATCATCCAATCTGCCCGATCTGGAACAACCCTCTATAAGGACATTGTAAGTCTCATCATATGGCTTCAAGCCAACGGACACCATTTCTTCCATCAATTGCATAGCCTCTTCGATCATTCCGTCCTTACAATATGCTGCTATGAAAGAAGTATGAACAAAAGCGTTGGAATTGAATCCTCTCTTAACCATATCATCATAAAACTCGTAGGCCAGGTCCAATCTACCCATCTTGCAATGGCCATGTATAGCCAAAGAATTCATAACATCGTCTAAGATCAGGTTCTTTTGTAGCAATCTTATCAGCGATACGATCCCCCGTTCAATCCTATTCTCTTGAGCGATCCTCAAACCCAGCCTCGAATTAACAATCACTCCAGGGCCAGAGTTGTTCTTCCCGTGGATCCTAACCAAGACATCGATCGTCTTATTCAAGGTCCCCTCCTTGCACATGACATCGACCATGACCTCCGTCGTCCTCTGATTTGGGTATACTCTTCTCTCGATCATATACTCATACACCTTCCATGCGAGATCGGTGTAACCCGATTTCTGAGCCGCATGCAGCATGGCGTTGAAACCGGCAAGGCTCATACGGAAGCCATGATCTCCAAAGTAGCAGCAAGCATCAAAAGCGAGGTCGACCATCCTCATCTTGGAATAAGCCTGCACTAAGAGATCAAACACCCCAGGACCGGGCAGGGCGAGCTCGTAAGTGCTCAGAAGAGTCTCCGCCACCAGCAATCTTCTTGACGACGGCTCCTCCCCACAACCACCGCCACCGCTTGCATGGAGATGATGGTTGAGTATGGAAGATTGAAGCAAGGCGTGGGCATCAGAGAGGAGGCCCGCGCGAGTGAGGAAATGAACAAGGAGGCAATAGGAGCGAAGAAGGCCGTGAGTGAAGTTGTGGATTTGGGAGGAGCGGTGGAAGAAAGATAAGGCCTTTTTGGCATCATCATATTCATGCATCATGGGTGGTGGCTGCTGCTGCTGCTGCTGTTTGATGATGAAACAATGGAGGAGGATATGCTCTACAAGATTGTCATCCAAGTGTAAGGAGGTGGCAGCAGCAGTTAGAGTATTATCCCAATTACTAATGGATCCTTGAGGAGGTGCTAATGACGATAACAATAAATGATTGGGAATTGGGTGGGTGGTGATAAGGTCCGAGGAGGAGGAATTCGGCGCTAGTTTAGACCTCCTAGCTAGGGTTTGGGTTGATCTGACCCTGGGGTGATGATGATTATTGAAGCAGCAGAAGGAGAGGAAGGGATGAAGGGATGATGATGATGATCTGAAGATGTTATAGGCTCTACAAGGATGGTGATTTCGAATAGTAAAACGAATCATCATCATCATCATCCCCACCAAAGGCCAAGCCAAAGCCAAGGGTTTATGAGAAGTAAAGAAGAAGTGAGTTACAGGGTTGCTCGGAGAGTTATCCGGATCCTCTGTTTGTACACGCCCTGCTTGTTTCCAGCTTGCGGATCCAAAGGCTGGTGTGTCCCTAAAACAGGAGGGTCCCCCTGGTTGTTGGTTGGGTTCACTAGAAGATTTAACAACTCGGTATCTTCCATAGCATCCTGCTCTTGAAAAATCAATAGCACAAGATCCTAATCCGTTGGTTGGGAAGGGGTGGTAACCTGTCCTAAACATCCACGTCTCATACGGAGAAGAGAGGTGATGTTCTTAATTTCATAATGAAATGACCAAAACACCCTGCCATATAATGGACAAGCATTTTCGGGAAAATGTTTAAATTTTGACGGCAGATCAGATGGGTCGCATGTGACGGAGAAAACTTGAGGGGTTCGTATGCATGAAATTGACGTCATAATGGTTTTGGAAACAAAGTGGTTTTGGAAACAAAGGCTGTAGAATGATGGTGTTCGCGTGAAATTCCCCTGTTGGTTAATATAGGCAATACAGTATAGCGCACCTTTATCTATGAAAAATAAGTTAAATAACATCAAACTGATTCACCTAATAATAAATTCACCCGGTTCTCATTTAGCTAATAATTGAGATGTGGAAACAAACTCAGCCATATGATTTACATCAACAGTGAAGTGATGATGCAGAACGTAATAGAATTTGCCTCCATGAAAAGCTTTGATAACGAAAACGTGATGGAAGTACCAAAACATTTACTCCAAAACAATTGAGTCTTACTGGTAAATAAAGTAAGCACCCTGGTTATCTACTATTTCACTCGACCAACCTGCTGCTTGCTCATTAAAGGATGAATAATAACAATAATAATTCACTCTTATACAGCATGTATGTCTCAACCTGGACATGAAAATTTATAACCATAATCTCACAACATTCGCATTACAAAAGAATAAATGCAGCAGCAGCTAAAGAATAAAATCTAGATGAGATTTGCCTTCTTTAAGAATCTAATAGTTCTGCAATAGTAAGGCCATATTGATTCAACATAATCCAGATACTTTTCAACTGCCCATTCCTGAAGCTGCTTCATCTTTCTCACAACAAACTGCTTGTAGTCCAAGCTCCTGACATCTTCAATAGGCTTCCAGAAATGAGCCCAGAGATATGCTTTAAGTTTCCCTTCAGATACATAACTCCAAACCAATAAAAAGTAGCAGGGCAAGTTCTTCACCAATCTTACAGCCAGCAGGAAACACGAGACATAGAGAGAGCATAGACCCTGTATGATCTTTACATAGAGAGCGACAATCACCGGCCCCAGAACCCACATAGGAGTTAATTCCTTCGTCACTTCAGCTCCATACACCATTCTGACGGTAAGGCAGAAAGGAATGCTGCATCATGAGACACAATGGTCAGCACACAGGATGATTTTTCTAAATATGACATCTCCAATCTAGGAGCTGGAATCAGACCCAACAGAGTCATTGCCGTCAAAATAAACAGTAACATATATCGTGAGAAGCAATTTTCAAGATATCCTTTTTTTAAATTAAAAAAAACCGCAATTGATAAATAAATTCTCCTAAAATATCTTTATTCAGCATATTATTATTCTTTATTTATTAATTTTATTACGAGGAACAATTTATTCTTCAGTTTACAGTAGTCCAGATAATGACAGGGAAAAGAGAAATTCAGCCTTGTAACTTCAAGTCAAGTTATTATACAAGGAAAAAGGTTATGTGGTCATGAATAATAAGCAATAACAAGCAGTTTTTTTGGGTGCAAAAGTGATGAAGTTCTTGGCAGTTTTTGTAACTTAGCTGACAAGATTACATCTACATAGCAACATTAAAGATGTTTTTGCACATATCTTGTGGATGTCAATTAACCCATATGAAAAAGATGTGATCAACCCCATAATTTAATCCTGCACCGCTAATAACAAACTATGCCTTTTTTCTTGTACACTTAAAATCAATGTTCAGACGTCAACATGACAAGCTGCATGTTTATATAATTATAATTATTACCAGAGAAGAGAACCATATTAAAGTTTTTAACGTTATCAAAAAGAGTTTTTTTGTTTTTGTGTGTGTACGTGTGTAAAAAATCATAGCATAGACAAACAATAAAGAAATCTGAATATAGATTTGACCAACAATAAATCAGAGATAAGAAGCTCTCTCTAGGCGCTAAATCAGATTCAACAGAATTAGCTGACATCAAAGGAAACAAAAACAAAATATTGTGAGAAGTGAATCAAATATCATCCTCGAAAAAAGGCAGAATTGGTGAATAAATTAATCTAAACGACTTTCCAGCATATTTTGTCATGCCGTTAAACAATTGTTGATAAAAGGATGTTTATTTTCTGCATTTATGTTGGTGGAAATATTGAAAGGGAAACAAAGTAATTTCAACTTTGTCGTTACTTCAAGAAAAGCTATTGTATAAGGAAAAGTTTGTGCCTTTGCGGCAGTTAATTACTATAAACAAATATATGTAGCTTTCAACAAAAAACCGTGCAAGGACATGGTAGTTTTTTGTACTTCAGCCATTATGAAGTACGCCTATCCAACATCAGAATATCAAATATGTTTTGGCCATTTATTGGCATAAAAAGTTGTCAAACAATCCATATAATAAGATATTCACCTCCACATTTGAAATACAAACTATTCTCATCATATTGTTAATCTTCTTACAACTCAAAATTGGCTGTTGGTTTGCCAAATAGGATTTGCAGAGATCGGCGTATGGCAAGTTTCATGTTTAACATAGGGGTAGTTACATCAAACCACGCTGTGGTTTGACCCTTTCACAACACCATGCGGTTTTTCGTTAGCCAAAACACACACTGAAGTATGCATTGTTAGCGGAAAACGACCCTTCCTTTAAGTAAATTATTAAATGACATTTCTACCCCTTATTTTTAACTATTCAAAATTGGGATATACATCAAAAAGCATGCTGTAGTTTGATAACTTTCGCGAAAAATCATCCTGAAGTATGCACCGTTGGTGCAAAACCATTGCTTTGCAGGGTGGTTTTTCATTAACAATGCATACTCCAGGATGGTTTTTCGTTTAAAAAAAACCATTAGGTGGTTTCTAGTAAAAAAACCACAAGTCGTTTCTGGTAAACACCCCTTTAATATATGAGAAAACGGGGCCTGCAGGCCCAATACTGCAGTGGCCTCTCATATGGGCCTAGAGACCTAACTGTAAAATAACCAGCGGGCCCCACTGGCCCATGCGAGAGGCCACTGCAGTTTGGGCCTACAGAATCCCGCAGGCCCCGTTTCCTCTTAATATATACAGTCATAACCAGGGAAGAGAAAAACAACTGAAGTATTTAACATTATCATAAATATATGGAAAAAATCATAACATAGACAAACATAAAAGGAAATGATAAGAACATAAGTTGTTAGCCAATAATAAGTATAACTAACAAGGATCCAAAACGGGCATTTATATCATCCACGATATATAAACTAAAAAATAAAAGCAAATAATGCACTAAATATTCTAAAGTCAAAACTTACAAAATCAATAGTGGGAGACTGATTGCTGCATCTAGTTTCAGGAAGGCCACAACCGTGGATCTCAGCAGTTGCCCCACTTCCGTTCTCAATGTTACCTTCCGATTTTCAGATGTTTCACTTTCTGCCATTTCTTCACCCAAAACTTCATCTTCATGACTCACCGTCTGTGTCTGCAACATCAACAACCACTTCCTGAATAATTTTTTAATTGCAAGAGAACCTGTTGAAGCATCTTCTCTGTCTTCAGATGTATAGGATATGGAGTGATTTTTTACGTCAGGACATTCTGTTATCACTTCTCTTTCCTCCTGTGTTTGAGAGAACTGAAGCGGGGTTTTGGTGAATTTGGAACTGTTATCACTATGCTCTGATTTAACATTCTGAGCACTACCTTTAAATGACAAGATATGCAACGGTTTTCCCTTTGATGAACTAATAGGATGGGATCTGACACACAAGAACAAGGAATTTAGAATGTGTTTATAATACATGAGATTGAGAAATTGAAATGTGAGCATATGTGTGCGCACATGTATTTAAGAAACAGGGAGAAGGGGCCTAGCGTGGAGGACAGGTCACAAAAGTAGTCAAATAATAAGAGCACGCATCATGTTATTGCAGTGATAAAATGGTATTGACATCTTAAAATAGTTTAGCTAAAGCATTTCTAGTCATAAGATACCCTTTGCGGTCAAACGATAAGTGGCCATGTATTTAGAAATAATAGCTCTTATACAAATTGTTACCACACAGGAGCATATGTTTTGAAGGCATAGTTTCACCAGTCTTCACATACACAAAAGGATGATGGCTATAATTAAATTACAGCTCAGAGAAGTTAAACATATATTTAAATTTGAGCGTCTCGTCATAACATTAAATAAAGGATAAAAGATTCCAAGGCCATGCATCAGATAGCTGACAGGAACAACTAAA
This sequence comes from Agapanthus africanus, assembly GCA_030015575.1. Lineage (NCBI taxonomy): Eukaryota > Viridiplantae > Streptophyta > Magnoliopsida > Asparagales > Amaryllidaceae > Agapanthus > Agapanthus africanus. Next base: position 550,689,198 of record CM057347.1, on the reverse strand, counting down.
ATACTTTAACCCCCAATCATGGTGATGTTAAGTGTCCCTCTCCAATCTAGGATTCAAATGGGTGCAAGCTGGGTGTAATTCCCACACCTAGGGTAGAGTGGAAGATGGGTAAGAAGTTAAATAAAAAAGTTATAATGCATTTGTGTGGGTGTGGGGACACAACCTATGGGTGGAAATTTTATTGAGATGGGGGGGGAGGGGGGGGGTTTCAAAGAGCGAGGTAAGTTCTCTGTGTCTGTGATGCAATCCAGGAGTCTAGGCCTGAAGGCTTGCAAATCAATTTAGTTATCTGAGTGAAATTTAAGCATAAGCTGAAGGTTCAAATTAGGCTTGACAATATCCAAGCCAAGATGGTGGCTGACATCCATATAATTGGATGAGTGTTACAAGTTGAATTTTGTCCTAGATCTTGTAGCATGAAATATGGATGAGAAATAAGATAAGGTTAGACCCAAGATTCCAGATTTTCCCTTGTGGGTCATGTGAGTTCTGGCCTATTAGCCTCTACATCATGTTTAATGGACTAATTGAGGTAAAAGTCACACAAATCATATTTATGTAAACTATAAGATAAAAAAGGTGTTGGATATAGCGTCCTCAAGGCGATTATTGTAATTGCAGGCACACAATTATGGAAATTGAGGGTGGACCTATACAGATAGAACAATCTTACTCGAAATGATAGTATGTTATCTCGTGTGTCTTTATCATTGATGTGTATACGTTTTACTTGTTATTACGTGTCGCTAATACGTAATGAGAAAGCCCGTAGGATTCCTGCTTCAGCATTATGATGGCGATCATATACATGAGAGCTGTGTAGTCTATAAGCACATTCTTAATTGTTCCTAGTTGTAGGAGTATCAAGGCTGGGCATCGATATTCCGGAGTAAACTATTGTATACGTTTCGAGACCCCGACGAGGGGCGGTGGCCGGTCTCACAAGTCATTGGTGTTATGTCACCTAAGATAGTATACATGTGCTCACTGGAGATGAGTACACTGGACGGACTCGCCATGAACTTCTAAATGGTATTATATCTATCGTCAGATAGAAGTTCTCTTATGACATGAGTACATGTTAGTCTTTTGATCTAAAATCGTCATTTGTCTCGTGTGAGTTCCCATTGTACTTTGATTACTACCCTACCATGGCTCAAGAGGAATCGTGCAAACAGCTTTTAGTTGGGTACGGTCCTGAGGCACATGGAGGCAGTGAGCAATTGTCAGGGATTCGTCTCTCCTGGTATTAAGAGTTGATGTCGCGCTATGTTCGGTTGGCCATCATCCTAAATCCATGGCCACGGTAGTTAAGATTTACTGATATGAATTCAGTAGTTTCTCGGTTGGTGATGAGCTTGACTCCGGCACGACTTATCGGGTTATTAGGGGTCTGGCGTTTCCACTCCCTAGACCCAGTATGCGATACTCTTAGACAAAGAGACCGGACTGTACGAAGATTGTCACATTCCGGCTATACGAACATACTTGTCGACCTCCCTTTCAGCAGATACCTGAGTAGCCGTTACGTACAGCTAGTGCCACTGACGTGTTTGTGGTTTTTGAATTTATCCAGTAAATTACTGTCAGCGTGTTGTCGAGTCTTTAGAGTCTCATACAGAGAGTTTTCCCGGTTTAGACGATATGATATAGATGATCTATATTGGTACATACAGAAGGTCCGATTAAATACGTGTACAGGCTACACGGACTACAATCGGACAGTTGATAATACTAACGGCTTAGAATTAAGCCGGATTATTAAATCAGGTTTTGATTTAATAATTTATATATATATATATATATATATGATATATGTATTCTAGTATTATTGTTCACTATTCATTCTCTCTTAGCTATTCGTATTTTTATACGGATATGCGTATATGTATTTCGATGCGTATACCGGGTTGTATTCCGTATTTATACGGAATTTGTTCTAGAAGATGGACATTTCATTTGTTGATTTTTCTTTATAAAGAAAATCAAAAATGAGGTGGAGGATGAGGTGTAAAGAAGCATGGTTGAGAAGTATGGCCTTGGTTTTAACATTGTAAAAATCATTTGGTTTTACTATTGTAACATGGTTGTAAAAATGAGGAGCCATTCTTTTCTACCTTGATTTTTTTCCTACACAAAACGCTTAGCCATTTTCATGTCATGGCTACAACTTCCTCAACTCCTTCATCTTAGATGCTCACTTGAGCTTCAAAATAGAGAGAAAAATATAGTGAAATATGCTTACATCCTCACTCTCCATTCGTAGCGAGCTTGGAGCGTCGGTTGCTTCACTAGGTAAAGCCGGAGTTTGGATCGGTTCCCTTGGGTGGATCATTTTCGGTAAGGGCGGTCGCCACTCAAGCTCGATCCGGACGGCATACAAGGAGTTTGAAGGGGTCTTCCACGATTGGATGGACACGTGTCAAAAGTTGTATTCCCTAACCATTGCATGCTTTCTTTCTAGTTTAGGTGTTTGGATAGACCGGTAGGTTACGGTTTCTAGTAGCCCTCTCGTAATTTTTGTTTTTCGCTTCCGCATCGGCCGCGGCGAGGGTACTAGGAATCAACATTGGTATCAGAGCCTTCCAAACACCTTAAACTAGCTTGTTATGACATTAGAATTCGCGTTTTTTCGGACGTTAAAAACCGTCGAAAAAACAATCCAATAAAATCGGGTTTTGAGATGTTTGCGCACCCCGCGGGCTCACGGTTTAAACTGAGAAGCCGCGGGTTGGTGCATGGGCACCCAAGGAGACCCTCGAGGGGTCGAAAGGTTGGGCCTACTCCCCAAGACCACCACAAGGTGGTCCTAGGGGTGGAGACTGTTAGTGTATATGCCCTAGAGGCCATTACTGTATCATACTGGTTTGTATATTACTTAATGGAAGCTTGGGATATTCACCTTGTATAAACAATCTTGCTCAATATAGTAGTATGCTATTTGGTTTGTTTCTACTTCAATGTGTACATGTGTTTATTTTAGTATATCACCTATACACATTAGTGGAGCCCTTAGGATCTTTGCTTGATTACCAGCGTTGTGATGGCAGTCACACTAGTGGGGGCTGGGTAATCTATAAGCACATCCTTATGCAGGTCCCTAGTCGCAGGACTATCGAGACAGGGCATCGATACTCCGGAGTAGACTAGCGTATGCGCTTCTCATCCCAGTGTGGGAGATGGTCTGTCCCACAGCCATCAGTACGTCGTACTGGAGATAGTATGCGGGTGCTCGTTGGGTTACGAGTACACTGGACAGGACTCGTCGGGAACTGATTGGTTGGTACTATACCTATCGTCAGTTATCAGTTCCCAGGTGACATGAGTACAGCTTAGTCCGCTGACTTGACACTGTCACTTCGCCTCGAGTGTGTTCCCACTGCACTTTGATTACTACCCTACCACGGCTCAAAGGAGTCGTGCAAACAGGTAGTAGTTGGGTGCAGTCCCGAAGCAATTGGAGGCAGTGACGGTTAGACAGGATTCGTCTCTCCCGGTATTGGGGGTTGACATCGCGCTGTGTCTAGGAGAGCCATTACACGAGTAGTCCCTGGCCAGGGCAAGCGAGATATACTGGTAGGCTTCCAGTGTTATCTCAGGGTGTTATGGGCTTCACTCCGACACGACTTGTACCGCTATTAGGGGACTGACGTTTACCGTCCCCTAGGCCCGTCATGCGATGTATCAGACGAACAGACCGGACTGTATGGAGACTGTCACATTCAGGCTCAGTAGGAGTTCAGATGGGTTTCACCTCGTCAGTCTTCTTGTCGGCATCTACCTGGGGACCGTTACGCACAGCTAATGCCGTTTGCGGTCTGTGGTTAAACCCACTGCCAGCGTAGTGTCGAGTCTTTAGAGTCCCACACAGAAAGCTATTCGCCTTTAGGCAAAAGAGTAGAGCTCGCATGGTTTTGCGACAGGTCGCATGATTTTGCGACAGGGTTTGGTCACATCCGTGCACTTGTGCACGTACAGTGTCCGGACAGTTAACACTAGCGGGTTTTGGTTTAAACCAGATCCTAGTGTACGTTTTGGGATTGGTTTTATCTCGTATGTATTCGTGTTCCTCGGAACGCAGATGCGGGTGTGTATGCACAGTTGACGGAGAAACAGAGGCAGAGGATTCTCATTAGGGTTGTTGACCGTTGACTGTTGACTTTTTGCTCAACCCTAATGAGAATATGATACATGATTAACATTAATATTAATTAAGTATTATAGTGACATGGTTGTTGAGGGGTTGACTTTGTTGACCGGTTGACTAGGTTGGACTAGTTGACCATCATCATGACAATAGCTATCATTTCATGGCAAAGACTTTTGCTTGCTTGTTTCTATTGTGCAAAATGAGTGCATGAAATGATATGGCTATTTTGACTTAAACCATCACATAATACTTGATTGCTATTATTTGTTATGATGGCTTTGGATTATGAGAGCCAAAGAGAGAAAAGTCTTGCTCATTCTCTCATTTCCATTCTCTCTTGTTTTTGAGCTCTCACCCTCTTCCTCTTGCTCTCACTCTCTCTAGTCTATGGTTCACTTGTCTCATGTGTTGAGAAGCAAGAACCATAGAGAAAAATCCCAACACACTCTCCTCTACTCACTCTAGTTCACAAGGTTTGGCAAACCGAGTGAACTAGTTTCTTCAAAGTTCGAAGAAGAAGCCAAAGGTAGAAGCTTTCGGGTGGATCGATCTTCGGCGCAAAGAGACGACGGGGTGAAGCCGATCCGTACACCATCGAGAGTTGAAGACGAAGGAGTTTAAGAAAGAAAGGTATAACCCCCTAACCGAGTAGTTAACTCCTAGTTAGGTTGTTAGGTTGATAGTTTAACAAAGATCCGATTTGAGTCCATGTTACCTCCTCTAGAAAAATCGTTTTTTGTCACTTCCGCAAGCCCGTAAGTACCGGGAGCGGTAGCATGGACTTACAGTGGTATCAGAGCCTAGTTAAACACTACCTAACATGTCAGCATAGTAACTAGAAATTCGATCGGAGAAAAAGTCGCGAAATACACCCCGATATCAAACTTGCTGTCAATTTTTAAAGTGCTGTAAAATTAATAAATCATGCTTTAAAAATCGACTCAGGGTTTTTATAGTCTACTGTAGAAAAACGGTCCAGAGAACCCATCAAACCGCCGCGGAAACGCGGCAATAGCTTGCTATTGCCGCGGTTCCGCGGCCGATTTATCTCCTCTCTGGATCGTCTTCACTGCAGTTTGTTTTATGGGGTATTTTGGGATTTTTGGTATATGTTTTTTCAGCCCAGATTTTCCAGAAAGAAAAATTTGTTTTGGAGGCTTTAAAAACCGTATTTTGATCGAGTTTCTAAAGACTTAAGCTGACGGGTTTATATCTGTGATGTGATATTTGTATTGAACGTCTGCTAATCGCTATATGTCGATTAGTGGGGGTTATACAAATCTGTGATCTGTGATGATGTTGGTATGTGTATATGAAATAATTGGATTGTCGCGGGTGAATAGCCGGGGGTTGTGAGATGAGAGTTTTCTTTTCTTTCAATTCATGTAAATTTGTAAATTGATGTAATATTATTTATATGGCCGCACAACCGGGTCGGAGTTGTAGCCGTCATTGTATAATTTCTTTTTACTGTTTTTGCTCCTAGGATAAACCCATGGAGGGGGTGCACAAACTACCAAGTATCCCGAAGTGCCGAGTGGCCTACTCACGGAGTTGAGGGAGGTTGCTTCGCTTCGGGTAGTTTGCCGCACCCGTAGGGGTCTAGGGTAGGGTTTGGCTATTCACCGCGACCGTGTAATCTGCTTTTCGTTACAGTCTCGTACGAATTGCGGATTCCTAGTATATCCAATGTATTCATCTGTGATCTGAAATGGCTATCATTGCAATATATCTATATATGATATTATTTAGGCGTTGCTTATGTTTTGCAGCCGCGCTAGCCCAGCCCCCGCTCTGTCGTTAGTTAAGTAACCTAACGGGTAATGACGGGGCCCGTGGCGAATGCGAATGGCATAAGCATACGTCATATTTTGGTTGTTTTCTGCAATGGTAGGATTAAATGATGGGACGCATTAAAAGAACTAATGCAAGAATATCACGCATTAAAAGAACTAATGCAAGAAAATAAACCAAGTAAAAGTCGTTGGAACACTTTCGAAAAACCACTCGGTTCTTTTCAAAACCAACTTTTAAATGCGGAGCTCGAGCCACTCCTTTTAAAAGCTATCTCATTCCATCGATTATATCAAGTTCACTACGTTCACGGTTTTGCCAAAACCATCCGTAGCCCTCCATCATTTCAGTTAAATATTCGGTAGTATTCAAGCTATGTATTTTGACCTCACGCCAAGGCATAGTGATTGGTAGCTGCCGGATATTTATCTGTTGCATAGATAGAATGCGTTGGTTTGAGACAGTCGTACTGCCATTTTGGCCTACGTCAAGGGTAGGTACGGGTGGGTTCAAATTAACCTGGATAATGATGGGAAGAACTTGACATGTGACTTATGACATTTTGACCTCACGCCAAGGTCATAAGAGCATGGGGCAAAAATCCACATCGGGAATTTCATAAGTACTGAAACTTGCTAGCGCTGCATACCATTTGGAGTGTGATGATTCTGGTAGGATTCCTTCAGTTTTGTCACGCGATGATATTTGGATTCCGATCCTACTGTGAGTATATGCTACTCCTCGGGAAATTTCTCACTTAACAATCAATGCTATAAAGCAAGTAGGTGTCTAGAAAGGTGTTAGCGGGGCTACGCCCACAGGGAAAAGAGGTTATTTAATTAAGGAACTTCGCGAAAGCGTTGGAAAACCTTCCTCGAAATACCGACACCAGCCTGGCCAAACGGTTAAGCAAGAATTGTACGGTGAGATTGATCCTGACTAATTCTTCCTTTTTGGTTTGAAGAGGGATTCGAGAGACAGTGGGAGCCATCCTGTTTAGACAAATTAAAAACCACTCTAAACTTGCAAGAGCATCATGCTAAAGTGTTTCTTCTCTCTCTCCTAATTGCAGCAACCAATCATTATGACCGGACTTAAGTTATTACTAGATAAAAACATACTGACAGGGCTAAACTACAAAGATTGGCTCAGGAATGTCAAAATGGCAATCACTTATGACAAGTTGGAGTATCTCCTTACCACCAAAGCTCCCCTGTCCCAGGTCTCACCTCCAGCGTCGCGGATAAGGAAATCCGTAAGACTTGGGAGATCGATAGCGCGAAGGCCAAGTGCCTCGTGCTTGCCTCTATGGACAACGAACATCAGAGGAGGCACGAGAATATGGACCTCGAATCCATATTTCTCCATACAAAAGAACTGTATGGAGAGCAATCTCGTATCGCAAGATACGAAGTGTCGAAGAAGTTATTTTCGGCAAGGTTGGCCATCGGATCATCGGTAGCGGAACACGTGCTTAAGATGATTGGCTTCATTGAGGAGCTCGCGGAACTTGAGACCACGTTAGAGAACGAGCTCTATACGGAGTTGATTCTCCAATCCCTTCCTTCCACTTACGTCCAGTTTATCCTGAACTTCAACTTACAAGAAAAAGAAGTTGAACTTTCAGAACTCCTCAACATGCTGAGGAGTGCAGAGAGCACCCTACAGAAAGGTAGGGAAACATCCACTTTGTTTGTAGGAGGATCTTCCTCTTCTAGGTCCAAAGCGAAAGCCAAGGGAAAGAAGAAGAAAGCCTCCGCCAAACCAAGGGACGGTGTTAGTAAAGTGGATACGAAGGGAAAAGCAAAAGCAACAAAGGTAGCGGGAAGGCTTGTGGATAAAGAAGAGTGCTTTTTCTGTCATAAAAGTGGACACTGGAAGAAAGATTGCAGGACTTGAAAAGCCTGGACACAGGAACTGAAGCAAGTTGCGGCTTCAGCTTCAGGTGTGTATGTTATTGAAAACTGTCTATCAATAAACTCTACTTCCTGGGTATTGGATACAGGATCAGGATCTCATATCTGTAATTCTTTGCAGGCATTGAGAAACCGTAGGGTTTTGAAGGCAGGTGACATGACCCTCAAAGTTGCAAACGGAGCTAGCATGGATGCTAAAGCCGTGGGGGACTATCACCTGGGGTTGTCAGATGGACACGTTTTGGTTTTGCGTAATTGCTATTTTGTACCCAACGCAACTTGTAATATCATTTCTGTATCTTTGACTTCTAAAGAAGGTTATGAATTTGCGTTTGTAAGTAATGTTGTAAACATTCACCTTAATCAAGTTCTGATTGGGTCAGGTACATTAAGCAATGGTATATACGTATTAAACCAACCACAGATTTTCAATGTCCAGAATACACACAAAAGAAAGTCTCCGGAAATAAATCAGACTTTCTTATGGCATTGTAGACTGGGTCACATCAATGAGAGAAGGTTGACGAAGTTACATGCAGAAGGATATTTGAATCCGTTCGAATATCAATCGTATGCCACTTGTCAATTCTGTCTCAAAGGAAAGATGACAAAGAATCCGTTCACTGGACACGGAGTAAGAGCGAGCGAGCTCTTGGGACTCGTACACAGCGACGTGTGCGGTCCAATGTCTACACATGCGCGAAGCGGTTGTTCTTACTTCATTACTTTTACGGATGACTTTTCAAGGTACGGTTATGTCTTCTTAATGAAACATAAGTCCGAAGCCTTTGGAAAATTCCAGGAATATAAGAATGAAGTAGAAAAACAAACCGGCAAAAGTATCAAGATTCTAAGATCGGATCGAGGTGGTGAATACTTGAGTGCCGAGTTCCTAGACTATTTAAAAGAGAACGGAATTCTCTCTCAGCTTACTCCTCCATACACTCCGCAACATAACGGTGTATCGGAGAGACGGAACCGGACCCTATTGGATATGGTACGTTCCATGATGAGTAACACTGAGTTACCGCGATCATTCTGGGGATATGCACTAGAATCAGCTGCATACCTTTTGAACCGAGTTCCAACTAAGACTGTGCCTACCACACCATATGAGATATGGAGTGGGAAGAAACCCTATCTTCAATATCTGAAGATCTGGGGATGTTCGGCTTTTGTCAAAAAGCAGCATGCGGACAAGCTCGAGGCACGCTCAGTACTGTGCAAGTTTGTAGGATACCCAAAGAATTCCAGGGGTATCTCTTCTATTACGCAGAAGAACAAAAGATCATTGTTTCTCGTAATGCCCATTTTCTGGAACACCAGTTCTTAGAAAAGGAAACAAGTGGGAGCGAAATAGAACTGGAAGAAATTCCAGAACCACAGACTATTACTGAAAGCTTAGTAGAACCAGAGGGTTCAAAAGAAAATGACATTCCTACGCCGCTCCGCAGGAGTAGTAGGCAGTCTCATCCGCCCGAGGGATACTACGGTTTTCTCATAGACGGGTATAGAGAGGATTGCATCATAGATTATGATGAGCCGACTAGCTTCCAGCAGGCCATTCAGAGCGTTGACTCGGTAAAATGGCTGGATGCAATGCGGACCGAAATGGAGTCCATGTACACCAACAAAGTATGGACGTTGGACGCTGCTCCAGATGGGGTAAAACCCGTAGGATGCAAGTGGATCTTCAAAAGGAAGATTGGTGTAGATAGACAGGTTGAGACCTATAAAGCTAGATTAGTTGCAAAGGGTTTTCGTCAAAGACCTGGTTTGGACTATGACGAGACCTTTTCTCCAGTAGCTATGCTGAAATCCATTCGGATCCTTCTTGCCATTGCTGCCTTCCACGATTATGAGATTTGGCAGATGGACGTAAAGACCGCTTTTCTAAATGGAAATTTAGAGGAGTGTTTATATGGACCAGCCAGAGGGTTTCATTCAGAGTGGGAGCAGCGGAAAGGTGTGCAAGTTGCTTAAGTCCATCTATGGACTAAAGCAGGCATCGCGGAGTTGGAACATCTGTTTTGATGAGACGGTCAAGGAATTTGGCTTTATCAAAAGTCCAGATGAACCATGCATCTATAGTAGATTTGTAGCGAGAACTGTAGTATTCCTCGTTTTATACGTGGATGACATTCTCTTAATAGGAAATGACATTCCTATGCTACAATCTGTCAAAGGGTTCTTGTCACACGGGTTCTCCATGAAAGACCTGGGTGATGCCTCATACATTCTGGGGATCTGGATCTATCGTGACAGATCCAAGAGGATACTGGGATTCTCACAGTCCAGGTACATCGACACCATACTGAAAAGATTCAGTATGGAGGATTCCAAGCGCGGTAATCTATCGGCTTGTCACGGGATCACCCTCTCCAAAGAGATGTCTCCCAAGACTGATTTGGAAAGGGATCGCATGTCTATTATACCCTACACTTCTGCGGTAGGCTCTATAATGTATGCGATGTTGTGTACCAGACCAGATGTAGCTTATGCACTGAGTGTGGTAAGCCGGTATCAGTCAAACCCTGGGGAGAAACATTGGAGAGCAGTAAAGAACATTCTGAAGTACCTGAGAAGGACTAAGGAGATGTTCTTGGTGTATGGCGGAAAAGACCTCCAGATCGAGGCCTTTGCTGACTCCAGCTTCCAAAGTGACAAGGATGATTCCAAGTCCATGTCGGGTTATGTCTTTACCCTCAATGGAAGGGCGGTGTGTTGGAAGAGTTCCAAACAGGAAACCGTTGCTGACTCGACGATGGAAGCGGAATATATCGCTGCTGCAGATGCCGCAAAAAAAGCTGTCTGGGTAAGGAAGTTCTTAACTGAACTTCAGGTAGTTCCGTTCATTGTTGATCCAATACCTCTGTATTGCGACAACAACGGGGCTATAGCTTTAGCGAAGGAACCAAGGTCCCATCAGAAGTCCAGACACATCTTGAGGCGGTATCACCTGATCAGGGAGATCGTGGGTCGCCAGGAGATCGAGGTTCGGAGAGTTTCTACGGAAGATAACACTGCTGATCCACTCACAAAGGCCTTACCCCAGACTCAGTTCGAGCGGCTGATCGAGATGATAGGTCTTCGATACGCCAGTACATGGCCTTAGTGCAAGTGGGAGATTGTTAGTGTATATGCCCTAGAGGCCATTACTGTATCATACTAGTTTGTATATTACTTAATGGAAGCTTGGGATATTCACCTTGTATAAACAATCTTGCTCAATATAGTAGTATGCTACTTGGTTTGTTTCTACTTCAATGTGTACATGTGTTTATTTTAGTATATCACATATACACATTAGTGGAGCCCTTAGGATCTTTGCTTGATTACCAGCGTTGTGATGGCAGTCACACTAGTGGGGGCTGGGTAATCTATAAGCACATCCTTATGCAGGTCCCTAGTCGCAGGACTATCGAGACAGGGCATCGATACTCCGGAGTAGACTAGCGTATGCGCTTCTTATCCCAGTGTGGGAGATGGTCTGTCCCACAGCCATCAGTACGTCGTACTGGAGATAGTATGCGGGTGCTCGTTGGGTTACGAGTACACTGGACAGGACTCGTCGGAAACTGATTGGTTGGTACTATACCTATCGTCAGTTATCAGTTCCCAGGTGACATGAGTACAGCTTAGTCTGCTGACTTGATACTGTCACTTCGCCTCGAGTGTGTTCCCACTGCACTTTGATTACTACCCTACCACGGCTCAAAGGAGTCGTGCAAACAGGTAGTAGTTGGGTGCAGTCCCGAAGCACTTGGAGGCAGTAACGGTTAGACAAGATTCGTCTCTCCCGGTATTGGGGGTTGACATCGCGCTGTGTCTAGGAGAGCCATTACACGAGTAGTCCCTGGCCAGGGCAAGCGAGATATACTGGTAGGCTTCCAGTGTTATCTCAGGGTGTTGTGGGCTTCACTCCGACACGACTTGTACCGCTATTAGGGGACTGACGTTTACCACCCCTTAGGCCCGCCATGCGATGTATCAGACGAACAGACCGGACTGTATGGAGACTGTCACATTCAGGCTCAGTAGGAGTTCAGATGGGTTTCACCTCGTCAGTCTTCTTGTCGGCATCTACCTGGGGACCGTTACGCACAGCTAGTGCCGCTTGCGGTCTGTGGTTAAACCCACTGCCAGCGTAGTATCGAGTCTTTAGAGTCCCACACAGAAAGCTATTCGCCTTTAGGCAAAAGAGTAGAGGTCGCATGGTTTTGCGACAGGGTTCTGTCACATCCGTGCACTTGTGCACGTACAGTATCCGGACAGTTAACACTAGCGGGATTTGGTTTAAGCCAGATCCTAGTGTACGTTTTGGGATTGGTTTTATCTCGTATGTATTCGTGTTCCTCGAAACGCGGATGCGGGTGTGTATGCACAGTTGACGGAGAGACAGAGGCAGAGGATTCTCATTAGGGTTGTTGACCGTTGACTGTTGACTTTTTGCTCAACCCTAATGAGAATATGATACATGATTAACATTAATATTAATTAAGTATTATAGTGACATGGTTGTTGAGGGGTTGACTTTGTTGACTTGTTGACTTTGTTGACCGGTTGACTAGGTTGGACTAGTTGACCATCATCATGACAATAGCTATCATTTCATGGCAAAGACTTTTGCTTGCTTGTTTCTCTTGTGCAAAATGAATGCATGAAATGATATGGCTATTTTGACTTAAACCATCACATAATACTTGATTGCTATTATTTGTTATGATGGCTTTGGATTATGAGAGCCAAAGAGAGAAAAGTCTTGCTCATTCTCTCATTTCCATTCTCTCTCTTGTTTTTGAGCTCTCACCCTCTTCCTCTTGCTCTCCCTCTCTCTAGTCTATGGTTCACTTGTCTCATGTGTTGAGAAGCAAGAACCATAGAGAAAAATCCCAACACACTCTCCTCTACTCACTCTAGTTCACAAGGTTTGGCAAACCGAGTGAACTAGTTTCTTCAAAGTTCGAAGAAGAAGCCAAAGGTAGAAGCTTTTGGGTGGATCGATCTTCGGCGCAAGGAGACGACGGGGTGAAGCCGATCCGTACACCATCGAGAGTTGAAGACGAAGGAGTTCAAGAAAGAAATGTATAACCCCCTAACCGAGTAGTTAACAACTCCTAGTTAGGTTGTTAGGTAGATAGTTTAACAAAGATCCGTTTTGAGTCCATGTTACCTCCTCTAGAAAAATCGTTTTTCGTCACTTCCGCAAGCCCGTAAGTACCGGGAGCGGTAGCATGGACTTACGGAGACCTGAGACTACTTTGCCCCACTCCCCTGGCCATCTCATGGTGGCCTCGGGAGTGGATACCCCTTAGGCCCCCCATTTGATAGTTAATTTCATGTTCGAACTTTCCGCGAAGGTTCGGACGCGTTTCGTTTTGATTCGGCCTTCCAGTTTGGCTCAAAACCTTGATTTTTTTGGAAGTTTAGTGCACTTAGTTTTCTATGCTTTGGTATATTTGGGAAGTGTGCTATTTGTGTGTCGAGTTCAAATGTCGCGATTTCGTTTGCGTGCGTGTATGTGTTGTTGAATATCATCTAATTGCTATATGTTCAATTAGATGGGATTGCACACTTGCTTCTGTTGCTTGTCTCGGTTATATATATCTTGATTATGGTTTAGTCGGATTGTCATGTCGGATAGCCTCTCGTACGTTTGCTTGTACAGTTTTTGATTTACTTTGTTGTATTCATTTGTTCGGGACGAGCTCTAACTTGTGGCCGCCGTTTCCGTATTATGTATATTCTTTTATTGGGGATCGACCAGAATGCGATCGTTGTCACCCTTGTATATATTTCATTTCTATACTAGGATTAATCTAAGAGAAGTGCTCGAGTAGCCGGGTTCTTGAACGCAGCAGGTGGCCATCTCATGGAGTTGAGACTGGGCCGCCTCGTTCTAGAATTGGAGAGTTGCTCGTCGCACTTGTAGGGGGTTATAGGATTCGACCAACGAAAGGGTACAAAAGTTACCGGATTCAAGAAAGCGACGGGTGACCGACTCATTTCATTGCGGACGTGTTATCCAATTTCTAGAATTAGCAGGTGGCTTGCCGCACTCGTAGGGGTTTAGGATCGACTCTGTACGGGCTATCCACACGACCGGGGAACGTTGTGTTTCATTTGCGACTCAGATGAAACACGGAGCTCCAAATTTATCCGCTATTCCATATTATTGTTCGCATGCCTGTGATGATTATTAACTGCCTGTGATGACTATTATCTGCCTGCAATATTGATACATATATATTATATTAGTAGATGTTTCTATATGTTTTGCATTCATGCTAGCACTGTCCCCGCTCTGCCGTAAATTAAGTAACCTTACGGTGAAGACCCGGGACCCCGGGACGATTGTGGATGGCATATAAAAGCATGCTATTTTGGTTGTTTCTGGTATGGCTTAGAAACTTGTTTTGATGGGAATGCATTATATCTTTAATGCAAGGAAAACAAACCTATTAGATGTCGGAACCAATTTTTAAAACTGCTCAGTTTTCTTCAAAACTTTAGTCATATTCTTTTGCTTTGCATTGAGGTATTCGGTTAGGAATATCCAGCACCTCATTCTATGAGGAAAGAATCTTGATCTCTTCACGGGGAGTTCGCTCTTAAGCAAAAGTTTATGTTACTGGTTTTAAAAACGGAGCCTAAATCACTCCATTTTAAAGCCACTCGAGTTCCTTCAACGATATCAAGTTCATTATGTTAAAAGTTTTTCGCCAAAAATCAGCCGTAGCCATCCGTCATTTCAGATTAGTAGTACTTAGTATCTGTGCTACGTTTATTGACCTTGTTAAGGCGTAGCATGCGGTAGCTAAGTGGTGTTTTTCTGTGCATAGTAATGCGATTAACTAGGACGGTCGTACGACTTTGTTGACCTTATTAAGGGTTGGACGGATGGGTTTAGGATAATCAAGATAATAACGGGTTGAACTTGACTTGCGGCTTATGATTTGTTGACCTTGTTAAGGTAATAAGCCGTTTGGGGCAAAAAAATCATATCGGGGGTTTCAAATATAGGGAAAACTTGCCAAGATTGCGTATACCTTCCGGAGTGTGGTAATTTTGGTCGGCTTCCGTCAAAATTATCACACAATGATAGTTGGGTCCCGATTCCCACTGATGAGTAGGTGTTACTTCTCGGGAGATTTTCACTTCACAACTAGCTAACCTATTAGGTGTCTAGAAAGTGTTAACGAGTTTACGTCTCTGCGGAAACAGGTTATTAATTGGGTCCGTGCGAAAGCACGGGGAACCTCCCTTGGAGTACCAACACTGGCTTGGCTGAACGGTTAGCAACTTGTAAAGTGTATATGATCCCGACTAGTTCTCCTTTCAGGGTTTGAAAGAGAATTCGAGGAAACAGTGGGGGTCATCCCGATTAGAGAAAATGATTAACTAAGTGCACGCTGAGTGTTTCTTTTCTCTCTCTATGGTATAGCGACCTATGACTTACCTTAAACTAAAACTCATTAACCAAGTTAACCGAACTTTCTTACAGACATGGCTTTGGATTGTTGTGATTCACGACAAAGTCGCATATATCCCTGCTACTCCTACTTTCCCTTTGCATTTCTCCAAAACACTCTGTATCACTACGATGATCCATATTATTTGGAACAACCATCGTATAGATACATACGAAATCGAAGAAATTATTTCAGTCGAAAATGGCCACTGATTCTGAAGAATTTAGATTGTATTATTCGGTTGTCTCTTCCTTTCATCTTCTCTCAGGTTGCGAGAGCTTATTATATTAGGAGAGTACACCTATTGCGCTTATTGGATAGTTTTCTTCTAAACCTTAGCCCGGTGCCGAAAAGTAGAGAAAGAAGAAAACCAGTTAGCATAAGTGCAATGTACAGAAGGTAAGATGTAGAGCCATATAAAAGAATTGAAGTGAGCAAAGGAAATTACTACTGTCATGAATCTGTATGGTGAAAAAAGGCATTACTAAGAATACCTAGCTCACCCCTTGAAACATTCATATTTCAGAATTTCTGTGTACATGTAAATGAGAATTGTTTTTCCCAATTAATTCTGACTCCAAGGTATGTATATACCGGATTTGGATCTCACATCCGTACGGAGTTACAGATACTGAGCAGAAGTAGAATATTGGGAAATTGGTGGTTTGATCCTCAATATCAGAATTCGTTACAATTGGTGATATTGGATTAAATCGTCTAGTTTTGCCTAACGACAACTATTTGGTTTCGAATAATCGTTATTATGCACCAATTTTTAAATGATATATCTGTATCTTTATTTTTTAAAATGAGATAAATTTTGAAAATTGTGTTCCAAACATTTTCCTTTATCAGTTGTGGATAAGGTAAGGTATATTGAATAACGGTGTAAGACATTCTCGACCAAAATACAGTTTTCAACTTACAACACAAGGAATTTGAGTTAGTATACTCTTGGGACTTATTTATGAAAATGTATGTTGTCCAGTGTCCTTTAGGACAAGGGGTTGGTACTGATAATTCCTTCAGGTTTACCTATGAGTTCTCTGATTTTACACACGCATTCTTTGTAATGCAAGGTCCAAAATTTTTGAGAAATTTATAGGTATAAGAATAAAATAGAGAACCATACGTTGGAAGTATCATGATTCTTCGAAGTGATCGAAGATATAGATACTTGTGCTAGGTATTCCGTTATAGTAATAATGAGAACTTGTTTCTCTCACAGATTACTCATCCGTGGATGCGCTCCTTGATGAGTAATATTGTATTGACCTTTTTCCATTTGTGATATGCATTGGAAACAGTTGCATAAGATTTGAATCTGACTCCATCTAAATTAGTGCCTTTGATTCTATATGGACATAGATAGGTTGCATATCTTGAGATTGTTAAGATATGGAGTTATCCGGTTTCTGTTTAAAAGCAGAATCCAGGCAAACTCAAGGCACGCTTCGATAATGACAGTTTGTGGATTATCCCAAGCATTCGCTAGGGTTTTGTTTCTACCATTTTCAAGATCAATAGCTACATTGTTCTTGACTTGCCACATTTTTATAAAAGGAATATTTTTGCAAAAGAAACTAGTGGGATATGGTAGAACTGGAAGTGATTTCAGAACCACAAACAGTTACCGAAAATTTAGTAGAACCTAAGAATTCAATTGGACTTGACAAACCATTAGCCTTTCCGCAGATTTTAGTAGGTGATACCAGCCACCTAAGAGATACTTTGGTTTTCTCGTAGACGGTGACAGAGAGGTCAGCATCATAATTATGATAGCCCTACTGGTTATCTGCAGGTAATAGGAAGTAGTAACTTCCAAGTGACCAGATACTTTATATCCAAGTTGGACTTTACGCAATTCAGCAAATATTGGATTTTACACATTGCTGGATGCTCCTGAATGGGTAAAACCCATTAAGAGCAAGATCTTTCAAGATCTGTGCAGGTGGAAAGGTATTAACCTAATAAGGCTAGACTTGTTGTAAATATTCTCATCACATATCCGTTGTGGATTGTGATGAAACTGTTACCTCGGTGTCTACACTAAAGTCCATACGGATATGACTTGCAACTGTTGCTATTCATGACTGTGATATCTGACAGGTGGATGACTATAACGTCTTTCTAAATAGGAATTTGGAAGTGCACGTGTATATGACTCTGCCAGAGGGTTATAATAGTCAGTGGGAGCAGCAGAAGGTGTGCAAGTTGCTTATGTCTATTCGTAGACTAAAGCATGTATAGCGGAGACGGATCATCTATTTTGACGTGACAATCAATATGATCGACTTCAGCAAAACAAAAGATGAACCTAGTAAAAAGGGTGTAGGGAGTATTGTTCTGAGATTTGGATGACACTCTTAATAGGAAGTGATGTTCCTATACTACAATCGGTCAAACTTTGGTTGTCGCATGGTGTTTCGTCACATAGGATCTGGATAAGATATCAAGGATTCTGGTGACTAGATCTATGATTTTAGATCTAAATATAGAAGGTGTCCCAATCCGGGTACTTAGACTGCATTCTAAAAGTGTTTTAGAATGGACAACTCCCGGCGTGGTAGTGTACCCGCAGGTGATGGAGTTTCCCTCCTTAAAAGATGTCTTTTAGACTGATGAGGAGAGTGACTAGCATGAATGACATATCATTTACTTAGGCAATTGAGTCAATTATGCAATGTCTTGTACCAAATCAGAGGTTGCATCTGCACTTGCTATAGTAAGATGACATTAATCTAATTCTGGAGAAACAAATGGCAACGGTTATAAACATAAGAAGATGTTCCTGGTATATGATAACGATAGCCCCCTCCAGGAGACGGTTTTCGGTTTTAAGCTTTCAAAGTGACCTGGATAACAGAGATGTCAGAGTTTTGAGTTTAGCCTCTTCTGAGGAACAATATATTGAATGGGGTTCCAATAGGGATACTGAGGTAGGTATGGTACAACATACTGGTTATGACTCAACGGAAGATACAGCCCAAGAAGTTTGTTGGATAAAATTGTTCATTTACGAACTTGGTCCCATCAAGTATCCAAACAAATTCTTGTGGCGGGATATCGCTCAATTCGGGAGATTGTTCATCTCCGCGAAGTTGAGACATGGAGAAAGGAAGTTGGAACATTGCAGCGGATCCACTCACTGAGGCTATTTCTCAAACACGGTTGTTTCTTAAACGGGTCTTCTGAAACTAATTAGTAGAGAAATTAGGTATTCGGTAGCACACGAGATGTGGATATGCGGTACCGTAATAATTAGCCTTAAGTGCAAGTGGGAGATTGTTGGATATAGTAGCTTCAAGTCGACTATTGTAATTGCAGGCACGCGATTATGATAATTGAGGGTGGACCTATGCAGGTAGAACAATTTTACTCGAGATAATAGTATGCTATCTGTTTTGTCTTTATCATTGATGTGTACACGTTTTAGTTGTTACGTGTCGCTAATACATAATGATAAAGCCTGTAGGATTCCTGCTTAACTGCCAGCATTATGATGGCGACCATATACGTGAAAGCTGGATAGTCAATAAGCACATCATTAAATGTCCCTAGTTGTGAGAGTATCGAGACTGGGCAACGATATTCCGGAGTAAACTGATGTATACGTTTCAAGACCCCGACGAAGGGCGGTGGCCGGTCTCATAAGGCATAGGTGTTATGTCACCTAAGATAGTATACAGGTGCTCACTGGAAGTGAGTGCACTGGACAAACTCGTCGAGAACTTCTAAATGATATTATATCTATCGTCAAGTTCTCTAGTGACATGAGTACAGGTTAATCTTTTGACCTGATATCGTCATTTGTCTTGTGTGAGTTCCCATTGTGCTTGATTACTACCCTATCACGGCTCAAGATGAGTCGTGCAAACTGGTTTTAGTTAGGTACAGTCCCGAACCACATGGAGGCAGTGAGGAATTGTTTGAGATTCGTTTCGGCTGGAATACCCCATAAATCACTTTTCAAAAAGAAAAAGAAACATTAGAGTCTACATAAGAAAAATACTTATCCAACCGGGCTTGAAATCCTACCATAATCTACCCAAGAGACATACACCATGGACCCACTTGTATGACACTAGTATCTAGGTGTTGTGGGTCCTACCATTTTGTCTTTTGGATAGATTGTGGTAGGATTTCAAGCTGGTAGATAAAGTATTACTCTTTACATAACCACAAAAGCACATCCCTTTTATTCTTCTTGATAGCTCAATTTCTTTGTATGATTTTGTATGAATAACATGAACATCAGTGTTCTAAATATCGGAGATATATATATCGGATATCCACCGATATATTAGTTGGAAAAAAATGCTCCTATTTTTTTAAATTTATATTGTTTTGCGACTTTAAGAAAATATCAGCCGATATATCATGTGTATTGATATACCCCGATATTTCCTCATAAACTTGTTTTTGGCTTATTAGGTTTCAGATAGTATTCTAACAGCTCAACCCATCTTGGAGTAACTCATACCCGTTAAAATAAAGAAAAACCATGCATAAAAAAACAAGCCTCGCTTTCTTTATATTTATATTTCTCTGTTCAAAGTCTACGAACCCTAGATCTCTCGATCTCATGTTTTGAAAGCTCAACGACCAACTTCTATCTCTACAGTGACGAATCGTATAACCCTAGACTGACCGAATGCTCTTCGGACTCTCTTTTCCCTTCTTTTTTTGATGCCGGGCATAATTATTATCTGAAATTGATTATTCATCTCTCTGTATTTCTTTTTTTCTTTTTGTATGTGAGTTTCTGAAACTGATGTCCAAACTCAGGATCAATTTCAACCCTTAGTTTTTTCTGCCAAATTTTTGCTATGTTAAACTCATTTAAGAAAGCCAGGTCTTTAAATTATGTTAAATTTATGATATTTGTATTCACAAAACTTTGTAACCCAATATTTTCTGATATATCACGATATCCGCTATCTGATATGAAAATCTTTAGGCCGATATAATACCAAATCCGATAGTTATAACATTGATGAATATGCAAGACCTTTTATCTACTTTGCCATTAAAGATGTTCGTCTCACATGAATTTGGTTCAAATTTTAACTGCAACCGGCATTGACTAGAATGGTTCAGCCCCATAAACCAATAAAAGAATCACAGGTCCTCAATGCTACAGATGCACCCACATGTTTCCCTTATTGCCTACTGTGATCTAGTAAATGAGAAAGGAATGGATATTTTGAAGTGTCGCTTTCTGAAGAAATAATTTGAAACGACTCAATGATTGGAATTATACATCACATACTGAAATAATCAGGGTACGCTCAATGGCTATCACCTAAACCATATACACGAGAAGTTGAGGGACGAAGGAAGGTTATTTCAATGCAATGGAATAGTGGTTTGATGGATTGCAATTAATGACCCAGTCATTAGACTCATAACTTTCCCCTGATTAGTTACCAGTTATACTAACTTTATATCTAATTGTCCATAAAGAAAAACATTGCCAGAAGAAATTGTCTAAATTCACCAAAAATTTCTGTCTGGTCTAATAATTTAGTTAAACCATCTTTGAAAGAGTACATATATAAATTTAAACTATAATTCAATTCTGTCCTCAAGTAGAACATTATTTAATCCAATTCAGTACCGCAGCAAATCTGGTATTTCTAAGGCACTGAGAATGCAAACAACCTCTTAATTTAAATTTGTAGTTTTAACTTATCTAGAAATGATGCTGGACATTTCACACACATGGAAGGGCAAGCTTTTACCTCAAGTAGAAGCGATGCTTCAGTGTTCTATCAGCCAATTGAAACGCTACAAAAGACCTAAGCTTTATCCCTTGAGTCCATGATTCAGGCCTTGAGAAAGCAGTTTGATAAGGACCCTGAAGCAAATAAGAGTAAGTATGATATTCTAATTCAAATTATTTGTAAACTTACTAAGCAGTAGCATGATTTAACAACCCATCTTCATCACGATCATTTCTTTAAAGAGGGGAAAAAGAAAGGGATTGACCATGTGTTATAAAACAAATACTAAAGCTCAACCATAGAACTCATATATGTCTGTGTTCGGCTGTATAATATGTGTGAATATGTTTGCACATATTTGGGTGTGCGCACGCGCGAGCGCGGGCATGTGTTGACCGGATGCCAACTTCACATTATTTTTTGCCATTAGCCAACTTCACATTAGGCCAAGTACGGGATACTAGAGTGGCACAGTTCTTTCCTATCTTTCCTAAGCCATGAAGCCTCTCTCTAGCCATAGTAGCCCAGGACACGCTTCGCTCCTTTAAGCGGTGGTATAAATTCATGTGAAGCTTTTTGGCATGTATACTCAGGTGCTTTAGGGATTCTTTAGCCCACTTTTGAACATGCCTCGGTGGGTAAACACGTGTTTCATATCTTACGAACACTTTATTCTGTGCAACTTGGTCTATTAAAACCCACTTTTCATGTCGCTAAGAGGGTGTTTCTCCATCCCTTCCCTCACTCCATCGCCCCTCTCCCACCAACTACTTAGCTACCATGGCAAATCAAAGGGAATCCCTTCATCTTAGCTTTTCCCTAATTATTCTTAAAGTTTACTGTCTATTTTCTCCTTTTATTGTTTCCATCTTTTTTAATAAAAAAAATACCTTGGCATTTCTTGCCAATAAAATCCATGTAACAGCCTACGCCGTGCTTCCTGCTTGGGCCTTCTCTCTTTCTAGAGTTCTTGGTTCCAAGGAAACAATAGGCGCGGGGAAAAAAATTATACAAGGCAAGTCTGTACCCACTAAACCAGTCCTACTTGCTGCATTTTAAGTTCTTAAAGCATGAATGTAAAAATCCAAATTTCAAGAGAATATTAATAGATATTCTTAAAAAGATTTGAATAATTGAATTTGGCTTGTCACATTTTAAGCTGGAAGTCTGGAACTTAAAAGAAAATACATTTCCAATAAGTTAGAAATACACACATCGACAATCTAGCTGTTCAAATTTTGTTGCTCAACAATTAGATTTCTTTGAGACATGAATCAAGAGAAGGAACGAGTAAAGCACAAAACTAACTTGTAGTTACCATATACGGCAAACCATCTGATTTAGTGTAATAAAACAGTCACTTACAACAGAAGATGAGGATGTCAAGCTAATAAAAGAAAGCAATACCTGTGTTTGATGGGCCATCAATGCCATAATCCCTGTTTTAGACCTTCATTTCTCTATCCAAGAACCCTATAGTTTAAGCATAAAGTTGCAAAAAATGAAAATTATTCCGTCTACTTATACAGATATACAACTTTCAGTGATAAAGCAGACCAACATATGCAATTCCTATAGACTATAGATCCTGAAAAGAAACATCAATATCAAAAAATGAGGCTTCATGTATATATAGCAGCAAGTATCCTATTCACTATGATTATAATTCCCGGCAATAGACAAGGTTAATTACACACTTGGTATAGGCATATTTGCTTCATTGCCTCTAATCTCTAAAAAACAGTACAAAATGGTTCAATTTACTCGAGAAAACAAATGCATAGTTTGCCAAGAGATAGATTTGATAGGGCTTTATGTTCCAATAACTAAGTTAACTGCATTAAAGCTTTGCCTTAATACCAGTACAGATGAAGTGTCAAGAATAAGGCCTTCTTGGGTCTAGAGGTAGGATACGGGAATTTATATTCAAGTAGAGGATATACAAACTCTAGTTTGCAAGGCCGTACCTCAACTTAAAATTTAAATATGGTAGGTTGTTTGGCGTTGATGTTATCTAAACTCCAAACAGGTATGTTGGAGTCATTATTTCTTGTCACATTTTGGATATTAAAGAATAGAAGTTATATTGGAGTATAGATAACACAAGTAGCCTCAACTCCAAAAACGGAAGCCAAACGGCACATAGTTGGAAAAATGGAGTGTGTGTGTGTTTTTGTTTTTTGTTTGAGAAAATAGGAAAATGGAGTTAATTTTAGATCACTTCATGAAACTCCAGTAAGCGTGACTCGAAACTCTAATGTAAAAAGGGCCCTAATCGTAGCATATGGTGCCTCATGTTCCCTGTGATAGATTTCAATGACAATCACAGAATAATAATAATCTATATATATAGAGAGAGAGAGAGATTAATGGAGGAAAGAGGCCATAGTAGGGGATTTCCTCCGTGGAAAAAATACAACCTCTGCCATTTTTTCCGACGATCGGCACTCATCATCATCATCGTTATCATCTAAGATGTGCGTACACCAAATTTCATGTGATTCCACAACTTTTTCACCGTTGATTTAGTGGGTTCAAAATTAACGGTTTACCGACAATAGAACTTTTTACATTGCTAAATCAACGGTGAAAAAGTTGTAGAATCACATGAAATTTGTTGTACCCACATCTTAGATGATAACGATGAAGATGATGGGGGCCGATCGTCGAAAAAATTGGTCTAGGTTGTATTTTTTCCATGCCATAGGAGGAAATTTCCTCCTATGGCCTCTTTTCTCCATTATTCTCATATATATATATATATATATATATATATATATATATATATATATATATATTTGTGTTGATATAAAATTAGATATAGAAATAGAAGAGACAAAATCATTTTTCTGAGGAATTATGGAAATCATGAATCAGATAAAGAAGCAATGTATATAGGGATTGTAGAGATTAGTTAAGGCGATTTCGAAATACAGAAACCATAAATTCAAGGTTTGATTGCATCTAGAAAGTAAAAGTAAAGTAAACCCTATAATCAAAACATATATTTTATTCGATCAAATCTGGGAAATTTCATCATAATAATGATCCAGATATAATAATAATAAAAGGAATAATAATAAGAAAAAGGGTCCACTGATTCTAGGGCAAAGTGAAATTACCTCTCTTTGTAAGATAAAGATAGAGAACTCCGAAACGGCGGCGGCGGCGAAAGAGAGGAATAGGGCTCAGGTTGATAGGAGGGAGAGAGAGAGAGAAAGGGGGGTTTGAGAGAGAGCGCGGCGGGGGGGGCGTGGATAAAAGCATCACAATCCACGAATTATTCCGCAAATTCATAAATAATTCGTAAATTCTTCATCAACGGATTAAATCCCGTTGCCGAACGCGGCGAATAATTAACAAAATCAAAACCTAGCGTCTCATATATTAATTTCTTGTCCGAAATCATTCCCGAACACTTGCCGAATCCTTCCCAAATATCTGCCGATTTTTTCCGAATAGTTCTCCGAATCCGAATTTTCAACCTCGCAGAATTATTCCCGAATCACGAATTTGTTACTTTGGATGAAAGAGAAGCAAATGAGGCAACAGAGGCAAGGAGCGGAAACAACTACTTTTACTAATGGATGGATGGATGCTAGTTAAAAACCGAGGGCGGTAGAAACAAAAATAATACTAATAATAGATAAAAAGTAAATTACCCTCCTTTGCCTGTGTCAGTGGGATGTAACCGAGCCGTGCTTGAGCGAGCCGATTCTTGTCCAGGTTCGGCTCGGTTTAGTTTATGCTAGCTCAAGCTCGGTTTAAGGTCGTTTCGAGCTGAGCAGGTATGATTCATATTCAGCTCGTTAGTTAATGGAGCCTTAAACGAGCCAAAGCCGAGCTCGAATTTTTTTAGGCGATCTCTGAAAGGAAAACGACAAATAGGCATTTGGTAGAGGCTGAAGATAGGTCAATGGCCATTATAGAGGATTCAGAATAAAACACGATAGTATTTTGTAAAAAGTTAGGCCGGAGATAACGATCTAAGAGTTTAAGACATAGTGCTTTGAGATATGGAAATATTTTAAAAAAACAACATCAAGAGTATGGAATGGATCTAAGTCCTGGATTTTATATTTACCTCAGTTGCGCTTTATATAATGTCCGTTAATTGAATAAAGTGTCATGAGAATTGTATAGGATCTGTCCTATATTACACATTACTGTTTTTTTAAACCGTTTAACCGAGTCGAACTTGAGTCAATACCAAACGAGCCTGACTAAGCTCGAATTCGCCCCGTTTAATAAACAAGTTAGGTTTTCTTGCTCATGTTCGGCTCATTAATAAGTGAACCGAGTTTAAACGAGCTAATACCGAGCTAAACCCTAATCGGATCCGAGCTGGCTCATTCAATTACCACCCTTATGTGGCACACGTGGGTAAGTCTTCGGGCTGGAGTAATATGCTTCTTATATCCTTACTCATCACCCAATAAGCATGAGGCCCACAAATTTTTTAGCCAATAAAAACTCGATGTGCTCTATGGAAACAACAAACAAAAAAATTAAAGAGAGAGAAAATAAAAGTTTTATTCTTCTTTTTTAGCTATTCAAATTCTCTTGTTTCTACCGATGAGTAGTAGCTCAGTTGGTATGAACATTTCCTCTGTTGGGAAGATTGCGGTAGGCCTGACAAACGAGGCGAGTTAAATTCCTCTCGTCGGACAAGCGAGACGAGGCAAGGCGAATTGCCAGAGCTTAAAACCCAAACCCACTCGTCTAGACGATTCATGACTCAAGACGAATCAGGCGAGCCTGATTTTATCTTATTTCTTACAAATTGTCACGCCCCGCTTCCCAAAATACGGATGTCAGGGGGACAAGGCCAGCCATACTCCTACGATCAAGGAAAGATCCCGTCGTAGTCACATTTCGTCTTCTAGCATTACATGGTAATCAGTAAATATAATACGGGTAAAGAGAATGCAGTCACTAAAACTATCGGATATAAAGGGATCTGAGCTCAAAGGAAGTAAACAAGAGAGCAACTAACCAGGATTATCAATGGAGAAATGTAGCTGGTTCACTAATCTGGATCTTCACAGTCTCCCCGAAATCAGGCGGAACTACCTCTATCACTGAGCATGCATCCTCAGGTCGTTAGAGCGACATAATAGCAATATCATAATGATAACAAAATACAAGAAAACGAAAGTAATAACAGTGGAAATAAAATGCAAGTAATTAATATGTCACCAACGGATGCAATATATAATCTGTGTCCCTATCGGTCTCTAAGTCACTTTTGAAATCGAGTTGTGGAAAGAAAGATCATGTTTAACGAGGGTCTCGTACATACCCGAGACTACGACCCCCTATCGCCCGTGACATAACCCTGTCAGCCGGACCGCTAAGCCCAACCTAATATATATAAGAGTCGATGTTCGAATGATCATCCTATAAATCATTGTCCTCGCTAAATACAATTCTCTTTCCACTTCGATTTCCCCCTTTTCCTCAGGTCTACACTATTTATGAGTATGGTCTAGTCGTATATAAGTACGCACCAATAACACGGTTTTAGTCACTGTTCACTGTATTGTTTACTGTCACGAATCATTCACTTTTTCACTGGCGTACTTGACACTCCTAAACGATACCATTCACGCACGACAATGCATTGTACACTGAACAATAATGCGCACTATCATTAGAAGTATGGCAATCGGTAAAATGTATGCATTTATGTTGTTAACAAATCATGTGCAATACGAACTATTATGCATCTTTTGAACTTATAAAAATTGCATTAAATCATACATTCAAAATTCAGTAAAATAATACAAAGGCGGTAGCAAGTAAACTCAGTCGGAAGTTCAACAAAATTTATTCCAGGGCAATCAGATTTCGGGTCTGCAAGTTACAGCCGTTTCATTTTAAGTATCCGCTGCTGGAATTTCAGTTCCTGAACTGAATATCCATTTCGCAACACAATTTTCACCCTGTTGGGAGCAAAATTAGGCGATGCTATAGTTGAACAAAATTTAGGTTTTTCAATCGGGTTTCCAATGCACCAGAAGGATTCTCCATCGCGTCTCTACGTCAGAATTTATGTACTGTACAACAATGGTGTATAAGTTCTGTCCCTGTTTGGGACTGCTATACGTCCTGTTCATTTAAATTACAGTTTAAATAGTAAACGACTGTAAAAAGGGATGAAATTACTTTCATTAGTTAGCTAACTGTTTCATCTTCACTATGGTGTAGGGTTCCACAAGCAGTAGAAGGTAAGCATTACAAGGTGGAAATCAACAGCCAGAGCTGCTCTAGACTGCAGTCCAGAGCCGTACTCCGAACCAGTTTCCGTCGTCTTTTCAGCATAGAAACAAATTAAAACTCTTATGGGGTTCTAGGTCGTCGAGTCGTCTTCGATTTTAGCTCTCGAACGCAACATTCCAATCTATATTCAATTAGTTGTGATTTTTACGAGTTTCAGACATGGAAAAATTTCAGTTTTAACGGGCTTAAATGGGGACGGTCGATCACGTCAGTAACGATTGTATTTTTCAACCAAATTTTAACACGATGTTCATTACTATACGGGACAACCTATGTGATCATTTTTCGTCAATTTAATGGGAGTTTTTCATTCGGGTTTTGCATCAAACACTTGCATCATATTAATTTGCATGAATTGTATACACGGAATTCATTAGTATTTCGAATTGTAATAGATCAATTTAGCATGAAGCAAGTAATGTACTTGCCTGGTGACGTATTGACGATGGTACGGCAGCGGGAACGACATGAACACGACCCGAACACGGCACGGCGAGCTCGGTGGGCAGTGGAGGTGGGTGAAGGTTCGAGATGCTTGGGGTTTGTGTTGGCGAGGTGCGGTAAAGTTGACGGAGGTTGTAGGGAGAGCTTGACGATGGTGGCTGCGATGGTGGATGGCCGAAGCTGGCAGGCGGTAGTCACCGGAGAGGGTGCAGCGAGGGGGTCGACTCGGGTTGGTGACGGTGATGGGAGTTGGAGAGAGAAGCGGTGCAGGGAAGGAGTGGCCGGCGGTGGAAAGCTTGGTGGTGATGAGTGATGGTAGAGTCGAGAGGGGATCGAGGAGCTCGGGGCAGCAACGGTGCAGAGATGGCTCCGACGAGGTGAGGAGTCGCGATGGGTTAAGGTGGTGGTCAGTGGTGGTCGATGGTGGAGGTCATGACAGTGGTGCTTGGGTCGACAAGGCGGTTCAGGGGCAGTAGGGAGCTCGTCGGCGTTGGGTGGTTTGGTGATGAAGGGGAGTAGAGGCGACGGTGGGGGTGTGAGTGTTGAGGTTGTAGGGGTGTGTGTGTGTGTGAGGGGCTCGGTGTCTTTGAGGAGGGGAGCTCGGTGAGGGGATGGGTTGAGTAGGGTTGGTGTTGGGTGTTTGGAGAGAGGAGAGGAGAAAGGGAGGAAGGCGAGGGGAGATCGCGGGCGTAGGCGTGGTCGTGGGTGTCGGTTCGAGAGAGGGGAGCGGGAAGGACGTGGGGAAGGAGTGAGGGAGACGAGGCCGAGGGAGGGGAGAGCACGCGCGCGTGGTCGTGGTTCGAGGAGCTTGGGACATGGGGCGACGAGGACGGGGGCGGGCGTGGAGCGTGGGGTGACGTGGGGAGCGCGGTGAAAACGAGCGGGAACGAAGGGACGAGTAGGGAAGAGAGGTGTCGGGTCGGGTATGGGGCACGGGGCCGGGTCGGGTATGTGTCTGGGCTTGGGCCGGGAGATTTAGGGAAATAGGGGTTTGTAAAGAAAAGGAAAGTGGGCTGGGTAAAGAAATTGGGTTTATTTATTTATTTAAAATTTTGTCTTGGGCTTTAATTGTTTAGGAAAAATCAAATTTTGAGAATTAAAGTAAACACAAGGATTCTAAATTCCTCAAGAAATAACGGGAAAAATAGAAAATATTCAGGGTACTTGGAAAAATTTTAGAAAAATTTTATTAACGGAACCGGGAATTTACACAAATTGACTAAATTTTTTTTAAAAAACAAATAAATAGACTAAAATAAATAAAATATAAATTAAAATTTCAAATTTAAGAGAGATGGATTAGTTTTGGTGCCGGTGGGGGTTGTATTTATAGTCTTTTCAAAATTTATAGTCGTTACGAAGCAAGGCGAATTAGTGGAAATTCGCCCGTTTATAACTGTTGGTTGCAGATCTCGAGACGAGGCGAGCCAGGATTAATTCGACAATTGACGTAGGAAATCGAGATGAGTCGACTCGTTTATAGTCGTTAGAACTCGCCAACGGCCACTTAAACGAGTTGATGATGCGAGACAAGCTGATCACGAGTCGGACGAGACGAGTCATAACGAGGCAACATTGGATTCTTCCTAAACCCACTCGCCTCATCTAACATGTCTGGATGAGGCGAGTTGACTCGCCAACTCGTCCACATGACAACAAGACGAGCAAAACTTTCCTCGTAGTGAAACGAGGCGTCGTTTCATTTGCCAGGCCTAGAGTGCGAGGTTCGAATCCTAAAATCCCCAAAAGGGGAAGTGACCACAAATTAATACTTTCGAGACAAATTCGTGGATCCCTTGGTTACATGTGTGTTGTGTGCTTGTATGTGGTGTGCATAGATGTGATGAGTGTGTTTGTGTGCATAGGATAGTGCTTATTGGCGAATGCCAAGAAAGGAAAAATATATCTTGTTTCTTAATAACTCTATTTAATCTCTTCCCAGAAAAAAATCCTTAATTAATTAATCAATCAATATCAAGTGATACATAAAGAAAATACGTAGGTACCGTACCACATGCTTGTTTGATGACGAACCAGCACTACAAGAAAATGATATCTATTTCGTCCAGCATCACCTAACGGAATAAATGGGTGCCCGACGAAAAAAGATATTCCGTCGGGTAGCATCCGACGTAATAAAATATGACTAAAAAATATTATTTCTTCGGGTTTGGTATTTATTTCGTCGGGCATTTATTATGTAGGGTACAAGCTGATGGAATAAGTTCAAAAAACCTGGACACTTTCAATTAAAACCTGGGCACCTTTCCCTATTTTAATCTTATTCCGTCGGGTCTTAGCCGACAAAATAAGTTATTTCGTCGGGTATAGCCCGACGAAATAAGTTATGAGAAAACATAGAGCAGATTTTGGTCATTTCAAGCAATCGATACATATTCATTTCACTATACTGATATGCTAGATACCACAACTCAATTCAATTCAACTACTCATATACAAACAACCACAAACTC
Organism: Agapanthus africanus; assembly: GCA_030015575.1. Classification (NCBI taxonomy): domain Eukaryota; kingdom Viridiplantae; phylum Streptophyta; class Magnoliopsida; order Asparagales; family Amaryllidaceae; genus Agapanthus; species Agapanthus africanus. The sequence goes on along the minus strand of CM057347.1, from coordinate 550,658,940 downwards.
AATTTAATTCACCACAAACTCAATTGAATTGAATTGAATTACAAATCTATTCATATAATCATAACTTACATCTTCTTACAAGATACCACAGCTCACTGGACGCCGCCGTTGTCGGCCGGAGGATAGTCAGGAAAATCGAGCGGGTGCTATAGTGTTGTCAATAGACAAGTATCAGTACACAATTGTTCGCCTCCAGAAGGGCCCCCGGGAATCCCAAGACTCTCTGGGCGTGCTTACAGCGTCAAATCGATGCAAATCCGTTCGACTCCTCAGAATGTGACGCGTTACCGTGACGCAGGGTGTGTTTGTAGTGTGTGGCTGAAGGACCAGACGGATGCGACCGATGTAGCATGACTTCTCAAATTCACCTTTCGGAAAGGTTTTTTTTATTGTGAGAACTAGATATCCTACAGGCGCAAGACTTTGTAGTTAATTACCCCTCCGCATTCAACGGAGAGAACTTTTTACGAGTGGTTTATTTCTAATAAGTATTAAATGGCAATAACAACACAAAATATTAAGCAGGAGCAACAATCATAGCATATATTTTATGTTAACAGTTGCAGCAGAGATACAACTCATTTTATACATATCCAGTCGCATTGTTTATGTACACCACAAAATTGCATCTCTTGCCATGTGCGCTTTCATCGTTGAGTAGATGTACATCCTTGCTGCTGTTTACATTCATGGATTGCATACGGTTTTATAGAATGTATGATCTAGACCGTAGGGTAGTTTCGACATGCTCGGCAAGACGGTTGACTTCTATATCACAGCAGGGGATTTAAACATGGAACATGTAGTTAGATGCAGGCCTGGTGGAATGAGTAACTTCTGTGTCACGAATGATTGCCCGTGGATTGTATATGGTAGATAATATTATCTGAACGTAGGGCGGATTTGGGTGGTTTATAGAGTTGTGTGGAAGATTGGCCACGTCTGGTGGAACTTAAAGGAAGTATCGACGAGAGTCATTTTAATTGGCTCCGATAGATACCGATTGTTCAGCCGTTTGAAATTCAATGTCACGGTTTGTCGGCTTCTATGCCACGCAGGTTTCACATATGCAGTAGTTTAAAGTCATCTCGGACATGGCAGTAATTTAGGGTCATTTCGGACATGACAGTAGTTTGGAGTCGTTTCGGACGTAGCAGTAGTTTGGAGTAGTTTCGGACGTAGCAGTGTTATGTAGGTAATATGTGAAGGTATAATGTATTTGTTGACTTCTATGTCACGACGGATGTTTGAAAGATGGTGATGATGGGGTAGCGTGTCCAGTAGGACCTGGTGAGGATGGGGTATATCATAGGGTGCGCATCTGGTGGGACTTGCAGAATAGTCGGTTTTCATGCCACGATGGTCGGCCGTGGATAGTATATGGAAAGTTATTTTACTCTCCATAGGGCAAAAACTCCAGTTTAGAGACATAGTGGTCCATGGATCTAGTTTAGAGACTTGGGGGTTCGTTGAGCAGGGTGGTTTATATGGTTATGTTTGGTAATATTTTAAAAGTCATTTCAAACATGGATATTGGTTTAGGGTCATCTCGGACCATGATAGTAGTTTAACGTCATCTCAGACAAGACAGTAGTTTAAGGTCATTTCGGACCATGATAGTAGTTTAACGTCACGCCCTTCTTCCCAAAAGACGGGGCAGGAAATGCGACGATGCCTGCGACGTATTTATTCCTAGAAGATCTTTTCTCGAAACAAATAAGCTAAGCGTAAAGTAAATATTATAACATTGACAAGAATAGACAAGTGATAATAAAATCCAACCACTCTATATATTTACATTCCCAACTTTACAAAGTTTACACTGATACAAGATAACTGAAATGAAAAGTGTAATGAAAGTGTCTAAACAGTGGCATACTGGAATGAAAAGAAATAACTGCTGAAGAACTAGTAGCCGGCCTGAGCTTCAAACTGCGAGTAGTCCTCTGAAGTTGGTTCCATCTCCTTAGTCTCTAAATTATCTGACGAACATTCCAAGAAAGAAAGAAAAATGGATGGAATGCCCGTCAGCGAACTTTTGCTCGATAAGTCTCCTAAAAAGGATGGGTGATGTATATAAATGAAATATAAAGTGTAATGTGATATAGTATGGATGGAACGAAGCATGAACAAGTATAACATGGCAATGTTAAAAGAAACTATGTAAGCATGGAAATGTAATATGGGTATAGCAAACAAGTATAGTATGGTCGTGTAGTGAAAATATTGTGAACATGAAGTGTACTATCAATGTGTCCTACAGAGGTCACTAAAAAGTCTAACTAACGTGAGTTTAAGTGTGAATGCCAACGTATCTCAGGAGTGTTCTCGAACCCAACATGCTGTAATTCAGGGGCAAGGAACCTTGGTCCTCATTCGTAAATTCATGAATTCATGATTTCGTGATGTAAGTATGGAACTCATACTCAAACTATCTCAACACCCCGTGTATATTAGTCTATGATTAAGCTTACGAGTCTTGATCGAGTTCATAAATACAAAAGGGGATGTAATATCAAGATGGAGTTCATGTAGTCATGTAGTCATATCAAGTGCAAGTCATGTCAATTGTACTCATGGTTTGAGTCAAGTTGGATCAAGCATGAAGGTTTAGTATAAGTCATATCAAGTGGTCATGTCAAGTTCAAATATTCGTGTCAAGTTTTCATGTCTAGTTTCATGTATTCAAATTCAAGTGCGAGTTCAGTTTCAAGTTCAAGTTTTGAGTTTAAATTCATCTATTTATATGATTTGATTCAAGTGATATTATATTTTATATTTAACAAGAATTTTATCTTTTGAAAACTTCTTAAGTTTGGGAATAATCGGACAATCCCTGCACATGGGCGGCAATATTTGTGACTTTTTCAAAGACGACTGCCAACGATAATTCCTTTAATCTGCAACTTTAACTAACCTAGACAGGCTAACACTCATTTTCTCTGGCTCTTCGAGACTCAAGAGAAATGATACCGCTCAAACCTATTATTAATCAAAGCCCTTAAGGATTTATCAAGTTGTTTATTATAGATAATTACTTTGAATTTCTTGAGGTTTTTTTTTATATAAAATAGTCTAGTTGAAAATAAGCTAGAGAGTGTTTTGGTAATATATATATATATAAATTTTAAGGGTTTTTATAAAAAGTATTTTATATTTTGTGGTATTTTAGTGTTAAAACCTTGTTTTTAAAAGTTTATGGTATTTTAATGAAAATCTATCTTTTGGAAACTTGAGAGGGTATTTTCTTAAAACTTTAATCTTTTCATTTTAGAGTATTTATAAAATCTATTTTTTCACAAATTTGTTTTTCTTTGAAATTACGAATATATAATTTAAGTTATTTCCAATTTGTTTAATTTTGCTTTAAAATTCGTATTTTCTTTAAAACCGTATTTTATTCCTTTCGAGACCGAATTCTACGTGAGGAGTTCTGCATCTCACTTTACGATCTCCAGGATATGAGATAATCCGTACTATCCATAAACGTGCCCCCTAACGAGAGTTATAGAGGCGTATTTGTAAAGAATAAAATTCGTATTTTACTTGAGGGTATTTTAGTGAAATACGTTTCTTGTGACAAACAATGACCGTGCTATATTTCTAAGTGCGCGTGAGTGGGGTAGGTCATTACCCCGTGCGTTACACTAAACTATATTTAACAATATCCACAACCTTATGTTAAAGCATGGGAAATATTAGAAGTTACATGAAACAAATGTATGTAATAGCTTTGCATGAATATGATTCTAAACAAAGTGTGAGTTACCGGTTAACGCAGGATTTGATAGGTGACGATTAGAAACATGAGGTGTGTAAGTTATTAAATTGAATTAATATTTTTTCATGAAAGTAGTTATGTTTTCATAGTGAGTATATATATTTAAAGAATATTATTTTAGTAGGGAAAATTATGGTGACAAAACAAGAGTTTGATTCAACAGAAGAAGAAGAAGAAGATGATGGCGACTTAAAGGTCACGAATCCTAAAGAGTTTAAAGGAGAAGAAGGAGGGAGGGACTTACAGGTTTTTCCGCTCGTACGAATACAGCGATAGATGAAGAGAGAGAAGCCTCGGTTTGAAGAACCGAGACCGAAAACGTGAATAAGAAAGGGAGTTGATCTACCGGCGTCCCTTTTGCAATTTGCGGAGCAATGAAGAGAGCGGATAACTTCGATGTCCTAGGCCTTAGGGAGAACTTGGTGTGCTAGAGACTTGATTCACCGATTGCAAGGAAGTAGGCACGATTGAGCGGAGCGTTGATGTTTGGAAGCTTGAGAGAGCTTGAGCTAACTTTGAGGCTTGAAAAGAACTTGATAGAATGGTTTTAGAGAGGAAATATTTCAGTATGGTTTTGAGAGAACTTGGAAATAAGTTGGGTATTTTTAGGGAAAAAGAGAAAGGTATGGTTAATTAAAGCGAGATAAATTGTAATAAAATGGTATTTATGGAGGAGATGAAGAGGCTACAGAGTATCTGGGTTAAAACAGAGATTTTAAAGTATTAAAAGAGTTAGAAAGGAGGCCAAACATCTCACGGGCCAAAGAAGGATCTAAACGGGGCCATCCTGGACGCCGGTTCTTGGAAAGTGGCGGCCCGACTTTGTCCTGTGGCTTCTGGGTTCATGCCAGGGTTTTAATTGGGTTTTAAAGATATCATTTATATAATTTGTTTCTATTGCAATTGGGGTATTTTCAATCCTGTGTACACTATACGTATTTGTTTTACTTTTGAACAGCAAGAAAGTACTTGTAGCACCTTGGTAAACCCCTGCACTGTTGTGACGTAGCCCCCTGTGATCGCATCTCCCAGCTACATTATCTTTTTATTAAATTTTTTTTTAATCTTTTAGATGCCAAGAGTTTGCACGTGCACTATACGTAATATGATAAGTTACCGAGTAATCAAACACATTTACTGGGGAAAACCAAGCGACAACAACACGTGGAACAAATCCCACCGTCCACCACCAGTTTTGGACCAGCGACGCTAGCATTGGAGACCGAAATCGTCGGGCCCCCCATAGGGGATGCTCCTTATATTTTCACCCCGAGCACCCCTTCGCCTATCCCACTTCTCCCATATTGTTTGAATACTTTGCATTCGTACAGAGAAAAATAAAATACCCTTTAATCCAATTTTTAATGCAAATTTTAATGCATTCTTTAACCTTCTAAACCCTAGATTTTCCTATAAATACCACACTCCATTTCGCCTATCCTCACTCAGAAATTCTCTACCAAAACTCTCAAAAATTCTCAAGTCTTTATAGTGTGCAAGTAGAGTTAGCAAAGGGTGAAGTTCCGGTGAAATTCCGAGAAAATTCCGGCGACGAAACGACACCCGGAAACCTTCCTTAGTTTCCTCTCTCTCTTCTCTTAGTCTCTAGACAGTAATTCCCCTCTCCCCCTCTCATCTTCTATTCTAAAAACTATCAATTCTAAAAGCCGAAGGAAACGGAGTTAATCCGACTTCCGATTCGGTTTTTCTTTAAAAAATCTATTTTTCTTAAAAAAAATAAATACCATACTCTCATATAATGTTTAACAAATATTAACTAACACATTAAAATAAGTTTCATCTCAAAATAATCTTTTATGCAAGTTTTATAGTATTTTTACGGTAAAATACCATATACTTTACATTTCACCATAATTCAACATATTTACTTGTATTAACTTTAGAAAAATCACGAGGTAAGGACCTATCTCATCACAACACACATATTGGACATAACACGATTTACTTTTGGGCAATTTTTTTGGAATATCAAGAGTTACAATAAAATACCCTAAACTATTATAAAACCATTTTCTTTAAAAAAAGTATTATCTAATTCCTTGCAATTACGTCTCTACAACCCATTTTGGGGAACCCCGATTGGGATGGTGCAGGCTATCGCACGTCCTCGGGCCTAGTAGAGCGAAATGCAGTCCTCTGCAAGGTGCATTTGATCTCGATGGAATTTTTAATACTGTTTTTTAAGAAAATGAGATTTCTAGAAAATAAATAAAATTATTTGTATTAAATATATATATGAATATTATCAAAAGATTTATTTTAAATATATTATACAAATATTCCATGTTTTCTAAATCAAGAATCACAATTACATGAATGTACCATTTCAATACAAAACAATTCCAATATTTCATTATAATACCATATACAATGGAAACTAGGTTTTACTCACTAGAAATTTCATTTTTATAAAAGAAACACTTATGAAAACCCTAAAGACGATAATTAAATACTTAATGTGTATTTTGAAATTCTATCAAAACTATTTTTACATAAAACCCCCTCAAGTTATACTAAATTACAAAAAGGACCATAATAAATATAGGTTTAAGCGGGAACAATTCTCTTGAGCCTCAGGGAGCCGGAGAATGTGGGTGCTTGCCTATCTAAGGTAGACAATCTAACAAACGGTGTTATCAAAACGGTAACTGTCTTGGAAAAAGACACAAATCCTGCCGTCCATATGCAACAGTTACCGATAACATCAAAACTAATTCAGGACTTCAATTTCTTTTCAAAGTGTCTGACTCAGACCGAGTCTCAATCTAATCAATCTGACTTGAATATGATTCAAGTATAAAACTACAATTCAACATGAATTTATGAATCCATCTATTCAATCGATATCAATCTATATTGAATGAACCGAACCATGGATATACTCCGTCTACATGACTCTCCATTTATATCCATTCCATTTACTGATATCATGGTTTCGGCAAGTCATCCATCTATATAACAAACAATACAATCAATACAAAAGACATCGCCGGGTTTTTAAAGGAGTAGATTGGTATGGAAGGTGTTAAAAGTGGTACGAGACTATAACTATAATACACCTAACCTGAATATCCATTGCTGTTGTACCGTAGCTGAACGGTTTCTTGTGCTCCGTATACCTTAGTCTCGGGAATAGTGGGACTCCTCTATTATACACTGGCATTTTCTATACCAAACTACAAACAACTGCGTTAACACTATAAATAAACATTAATAGTTAGATTCTCTTTCCGTCTATTCTATCTCTACTCACCTTTGGGACTTATCAAGCGATTGTTCGCTGAAGACATTCCTTTTCTTCTTTCTTTAGAATGTTGTCAGGTGGATCAGACTCACTGGAGATCGAGCTCAACACTGAAGATTTGGAGCAGTTAGCCGTTGACCTAGAGCTGTAGGCACTTGTACATATTTTCATTTCAGTTATGCTATTGTTTAGGCATCGCTTTCTATTCATGTATTTACATTTCCAGTTGTACTTGTAAAGAATTGTTAATAAATAAAAGTTGTTGTTAAATTACATCTATTGTCACTTTTCTTGTATACATTTACTTTATATTGCTTAGATACGCTTAGCGTGTTTACTTCTGAGTAAATACGTTGCGTGACCCGTCGCGTCTCCTACCGTACACTGGGAAGCGGGGCATGACAGGTTTTGTTGGCGGCCCATGCAGGTTAGCTCTGTATGGACATGCAGGTCAGTTTTGCATAGACATGCGGGTCAATTCTGCATGAAGTCCTAAGCAATATAATACAAGAATCAGCAACTAAAACATTCTTTACATATTCCTTTACCATTTCATATATTTTGAATCTATCCTAACCTAAATTTTTCTTTCAAGGTTATGGATTCTCCAAACAACACTAGCACTAACTTCAACAACACCACCACCTCCACCGCTTACACCTACTGTCGCTGCTTCGATCAATGAGCAGACGGTACTGCTTGAGGCAATCCATAGCCTCCTGGAAGGACAGCAGCAGTAGACTGCTATTCTGATGATCCATCCAGAAGTGGAAGCACCTGGGGCAAAGCAATTCCGGGCTTTGCACCCCAAGCATTTATCGGGGAAAGAGAGCCCTCTAGAAGCTGAGGAATGGGCTCAAAGTATTGAGGGCGATCTGGCAGCGGCACAAGTGCCAGAGATCGCTTGGGTTCGAGTTGCGAAGCTGCAGCTCATTGACAATGCACGAGTCTGGTGAAAAGCAGAAGAAAGACGTCTTGACCAACCGATCAAATGGAGGAATTTTCGCGACATGTTCGATGTGAAGTACTTCCCAGAGATTACCTAATTTGATATGGAGCAGCAATTTATTCATCTACAACAGTTTTCGATGTGGACCATGTCCGTGGATGAGTATGATGCTGAGTTTACCATACTCAGTAGGTAAGATATGTCTCAATATTTGATTTCCAAATATCACATATTACACAGCTAACACAAGATCTTAACAGGTTCGCGGCACATTTGATACCAACTGCTGAGATCATATCCATACGGTTTTAGCAGGGGTTAGATCAGGAAATCCAAGCTGCCTTAGCTATAGGGGATTTCCCAACCCACGAATTGGCTCTGAAAGCTGCCCGCCGATATAAGGCAGTGGTGAAGATGAAGGGCAGACCCCACTCTGCTGGGATGAAGCGACCTGCCACTCAGATGGTAGGAGGAGCCTCTTCAAGGCCACAATTTGTGCCCAGGAGACCGGGAGTATCGAACAACCGGCCCAACCCAGCCTTTTGTATCTACTGCAGGAGAGATGGATATTTGGTGAAAGACCGCCGTCGTGCAAATCGCCTTTGTTTAGTCTGCGGCTCAGCTACTCATGACATTGGGTCTTGTCCTCGTAGACATAACCCAAATGCTGCATCCAGACCAACAATCACTTACCAGCAGCGACTAGCCATCCAGGCACCTGCTCCATGACTAGCTCTCCCTGCTCCACCTCCTCGTGGACTGACTGCACCTCCTCCTCCTCAGTTCCATCAAGCTCAAAGGAACGTACCTCAAGTACAACGGAACGGACAGAGGAATGCTCCTCCAGCAAGGAGGAATGTGCTGAGGCGACAGGCTTTCACAATGACTATGGAAGAAGCTGAAGCCACCGGCCAAGTCATCACTGGTAACAATTTCCTTTCAAGCCTTCTTTCAGTCTATATACATATATATAAATCTTTTACTTATACCTAAACCCTATCCCACATAAGTTAGGTACAATCTTAGTAGACTCACTTCCTGCACTAGCACTCTTCGATACTGGAGCATCTCATTACTTTATGTCGCAACGGTTCGTCCGAACTCATGCCATTCCAGTCAAACCGCTCGTATCCAGCTGGAATGTCACTTCAGGGAATGGAGTTCTAAAGGCAATAATGGGATACGACCTGTGTCCAGTGGTCGTCTGCAGCAGAGAATTCTATGCTGACTTCAAGGTGCTGGACATACCGAATTTTGATGTCGTTTTGGGTATGGATTGGCTAGGAACTTTTTACGCTACCATCGACTGTCGTCAAAGGAGAGTAGTGTTCGAGATTCCAGACCATCCGGTCTTTTATTTCAAAAGTGGAGACCGTACCCTGGAGCAAGTACATACAAAGCAAAACCGAAGAAGGCAGCGATTGCAACACTTCAAGCGGAGGAAGGATCAAAGCCAGAAATAGTTCGAGAGTTCGACGATGTATTTCCTGAAGACATATCAGGTTTTTTCCCGATCGAGCTCTTGAATTCAACATTGATTTAGTACCTGGAGCACAACCGGTGATCAAAGCACCGTATTGGTTAAGCCCTAAAGGTTTGAAGGAAGTTCGTACTCAGTTGGACGAATTATTGATGAAATGATGGATTCATCCCAGCACTTCAAGTTGGGGATCACCAGTTCTATTTGTGAAGAAGAAGGAAGGTTCATATCGAATGTGCATTGATTATAGAGCTTTGAACGAAGTAACTATAAAGAACAAGTATACACTCCCGCGCATCGACGATCTGTTCGATCAGCTAAGTGGGTCTTGCGTTTTCTCCAAGTTATATTTTCATTCAGGTTATCATCATGTGAAGGTCAATGAATCTGATATCCATAAAATGACATTCAGAACTCGCTATGGACATTACGAATTTCTTGTGATGCCATTTGGAGTGACCAACGCACCAGTTATATTCATGAACCTAATGAATCAAGTTTTCCGAGAGTACCTAGACATGTTTGTTGTCATCTTCATCGACGACATCTTGGTGTATTCTAAGAGTCGGAAAGAACCTGCCGAGCACCTACAAATTGTCCTGGAAACTCTAAGACAGCACCAACTCTATGCCAAATACAGCAAGTGCGAGTTTTGGCTAGATCAAGTCGGTTTTCTCGGACAATTGTATCAGGCGATGGAATCTCTGTAGATCCGGCTAAAGTATCTGCAGTAAGCGAATGGTCGACACCAAAGTCAGTGAAGGACACTCGAAGTTTCTTGGGTCTAGCAGGATATTACAGAAGGTTTATTGAAGGATTTTTGAAGATTGCAACACCCCTGACCAAGCTCACACGTAAAGATGAAGAATTCGTGTGGTCAGAAGCATGCGAACAAGCTTTCGTAGAAATCAAGTCAAGATTGACATCAGCACCTATCCTTGTCATACCTGACCAATTTGGAGGTTTTGTAGTGCATTGCGATGCATCCGGTAAGGGATTAGGATGTGTTCTACATCAGCACGGTAAAGTTGTAGATTATGCTTCAAGACGGCCGAAGATTCATGAGCGCAATTATCCGAGGCATGATTTGGAGTTGGCGGCCGTAATCATTGCTCTTAAGATTTGGCGCCATTATCTTCTTGATGAACGAGTGGACATATACACAGACCACAAAAGTCTGAAATATGTGTTTACTCAGAAAGAGTTGAATATGCGGTAGAGAAGATGGTTAGAACTCATGGCAGACTTCGACATCAACCTATAATATCATCCAGGGAAGGTGAATGTAGTACCAGATGCCTTTAGCCGCCAACCATTAGCATTGAATCTCACCGCACAGTGGAAGCTTCAACAAGACTTGCATCAATTGGAGATTGAAGTAGTCATGCCAGGTAACGCTTCAAGTTTGATGAACTTACAAGTTCAATCTACCATTGTCAATCAGATCAAAGCGGCTCAAGCAAGTGATGCTAAGTTGCAAAAGATCAGAGAACAAGTAGAAAGTGGACTTAGAACAGACTTCATCATCCATGAAGACAGATCTTTGAGATACGACAGTAGATTGTGTGTACCAAAAGGTTCTGTGCGAGAAGAGTCGATGAAAGAAGCTTACAACTCTCCTTATTCAGTACACCCTGGAGGTACAAAGATGTACAAAGATCCGCGTCAAAATTACTGGTGGCATGGAATGAAGCGTGAAGTAGCCAGAAGCGTCGCTAAATCCTTGGTCTGTCAGCAAGTAAAGGCTGAGCATCACAGGACAGCTGGTTTACTTCGACCGTTACCTATCCCATAATGGAGGTGGCAACACATCGCAATGGATTTCGTGACTGCACTTCCTCGCAGCACGAAAGGTAACGATGCGGTATGGGTTATTGTGGATCGAATCATAAAGTCGACTCACTTTATTCCCTTTCGAGTTGACCAATCTACTGAGACAATAGCAAAGAAGTACATGAAGGTAAGAATCTAAGTAAGATTTAAACTCTTCATTATGTACTATCTATGATACCCATGAACTCATATAGGAAATCATGAGATTACATGGAGTACCGGTTTGCATTGTCTCCGATCGTGACACCAGATTCCGATCGCAATTTTGGTAAAGTCTGCAAGGTAGCTTGGGAACAAGTCTGAACTTCAACACGGCTTATCATCCACAAACAGATGGTCAGTCTGAGCGAACTATTCAGATCTTAGAAGATATGCTAAGAGCGTGTATGCTAGACTTTGGAGGATCGTGGAAAGATCACCTACATCTTGTGGAGTTTTCATATAACAACAGCTACCAAGCAAGTATCGGAATGGCACTATTTGCAGCTTTATATGGAAGGAAGTGTCGATAGCCATTAAGTTGGGACGATCGAAGATAGAGAACTCCTTGGACCTGAGATGATAGTGGTAACTGTAGATGTGGTACGCACTATCAGAGAAAGAATGCGCATAGCCCAAGATCGACGGAAGCACTGAGCTGATGCAAAGCGCCGTCATTTGAAGTTCCAATCGGGAGAACATGTATTTCTGAAGATATCTCCGAACCGTGGAGTGATTCGTTTTGGAAGATGGGGTAATCTAAGTCCGAGGTATATTGGACTGTTCGAAATACTTGAACAAGTCGGTGAAATGGCTTATCGCTTGGCACTTCCACCTTCATTGGAAGGAGTACACAATGTGTTCCACATATCCCAAATTAGAAGGTATGTGAGTGACCCCAGCCATATTCTTGATCATTCTGAGCTCACTGTACAGCCAGATTTATCTTATGAGCAATAACCTGTTGAGATCCTGGATAGAAAGGTGAAGTCACTTCGAAATAAGGAAGTCAATTTGGTTCGAGTGATGTGGAGAAAAGATTCACCAGGAGAATCAACATGGGAACGTGAGGACGACATGCGTGCAAGATATCCTCATTTATTTATAAACTAGTCCTTAAAATAAATTCTAAATTTTGAGGACAAAATTTTTGTAAGGAGGGTAGACCGTAATAACTCCAATTTCAATGTACAGAAAATTATTTAAAAGTTAATGTACGATTGGGGTATTTGCAATCCTGTGTACACTATAAATATTTGTTTTGCTTTTGAACAGCAAGAAAGTACTTATAGCACATTGGTAAAGCCTTGCACTACTGTGACGTGGCCCTTGTGATCGAATCCCCCAGCCACATTATCTTTTTATTAAATTTTCTTTTAATTTTTTAGAAGTCCAAGAGTTTGCACATACACTACACGTAATATGATAAGTTACAGAGTAATCAAACACATCCACTGGGGAAAACCAAGTGACAACAACACATGGAACAAATCCCACCGTCAACCACCGGTTTTGGACCGGCGACGCTAGCATTGGAGACCGAAACCGCCGGGCCCCCCGTAGGGGATGCTCCTTATATTTTCACCCAAGCACTCCTTGGCCTACCCCACGTCTTCCATGTTGTTTGAATACTCTGCATTCATACAGAGAACAATAAAATACCCTTTAATCCAATTTTTAATGCAAAATTTAATGCATTCTTTAACTCTCTAAACCCTAATTTTTCCTATAAATACCACACTCCATTTCACCTATCCTCACTCAGAAATTCTCTGCCAAAACTCTAAAAAATTCTCAAGTCTTTATAGTGTGCAAGTAGAGTTAGCAAAGGGTGAAGTTTCGGCGAAATTCCGAGAAGATTCCGGCGATGAAACGACGCCCTGACACCTTCCTTAGTTTCCTCTCTCTATTCTCTTGTTGTCTAGCCAGTAAGTCCCCTCTCCCCCTCTCATCTTCTATTCTAAAAACTATCATTTCTAAAACCCGACGGAAACAGAGTTAATCCGACTTACGATTCAGTTTTTCTTTAAAAAATCTAATTTTCTTAAACAATAAATACCATACTCTCATATAATGTTTAACAAAAATTAACTAACACATTAAAACAAGTTTCATCTCAAAATAATCTTTTATGCAACTTTTATAGTATTTTTACGGTAAAATACCATATACTTTACATTTCGCCATAATTCAACATATTTACTTGTATTACCTTTAGAAAAATCACGAGATAAGGACCTACCTCATCACAACACACATATTGGACATAACACGATTTACTTTTGGGCAATTTTTTTTGGAATATCACGAGTTACAATAAAATACCCTAAACTATTATAAAACCGTTTTCTTTAAGAAAAGTATTATCTAATTCCTTACAATTACGTCTCTATAACCCATTTTGAGGAACCCCTATCAGGATGGTGCGGCTTATCGCACGTCTTCGGGCCTAGTAGAGCGAGATGCAGTCCTCCGCAAGGAGCATCTGATCTCGATGGAATTTTTAATACTATTTTTTAAGAAAATGAGATTTCTAGAAAATAAATAAAATTATTTTTATTATATATATATGAATATTATCAAAAGATTTATTTTAAATATATTATACAAATATTCTATGTTTTCTAAATCAAGAATCACAATTACATGAAAGTACTATTTCAATACAAAACAATTCCAATATTTCATTATAATACCATATAAAATGGAAACTAGGTTATACTCACTAGAAATTTCACTTTTATAAAAGAAACACTTATGAAAACCCTAAAGACGATAATTAAATACTTAATGTGTATTTTGAAATTCTATCAAAACTATTTTTACATAAAAACCCCTCAAATTATACTAAATTACAAAAAGAACCCTAATAAATATAGGTTTAAGCGGGAACAATTCTCTTGAGCCTCAGGGAGCCGGAGAATGTGGGTTCTTTCCTATCTAAGGTAGACAATCTAACAAACGGTGTTATCAAAACGGTAATTGTCTTGAAAAAAGACACAAATCATGCCATCCAGGTGCAGCAGTTACCGATAACATCAAAACTAATTCAGGACTTCAATTTCTTTTCAAAGTGTCTTACTCAGACCGAGTCTCAATCTAATCAATCTGACTTGAATATGATTCAAGTATAAAACTACAATTTAACATGAATCTATGAATCCGTCTATTCAATCGTTATCAATCTATATTGACTGAACCGAACCATGCATATACTCCGTCTATATGACTCTCCATTTATATCCATTCCATTTACTTATATCATGGTTTCGGTAAGTCATCCATCTATATAACAAACAATATAATCAATACAAAAGACATCGCGGGGTTTTTAAAGGGGTAGATTAGTACGGAAGGTGTTAGAAGTGGCACGAGACGTAACCATAATACAGCTAACCTGATTATCCATTGCCGTTGTACCGTGGCTGAATGGTTCCTTGTGCTCCGTATACCTTAGTCTCCGGAATAGTGTGACTCCTTTCGTATACACTGGTATTTTCTGTACCAAGCTACAAACAACTGCGTTAACACTATAAATAAACATTAATAGTTACATTCTCTTTCCGTCTATTCTATCTCTACTCACCTTTGGGACTTACCGAGCGATTGTTCGTTGAAGACATTTCTTTTTTTCTTTCTTTGGAATATTGTCAGGTGGATCAGACTCACTGGAGATCGAGCCCGGCACTGAAGATTTGGAGCAGTTAGCCTTTGACCCAGAGCTATATGCACTTGTAGATATTTTCATTCCAATTATGCCATTGTTTAGGCATCACTTTCTATTCATGTATTTACATTTCCAGTTGTACTTGTAAAGAATTGTTAATAAATAAAAGTTGCTGTTCAATTACATCTATTGCCACTTTTCTTGTATACATTTACTTTATATTGCTTACATACGTTTAGCGTGTTTACTTTTGAGTAAATACGTTGCGTGACCTGTCGTGTCTCCTACCGTACACTGGGAAGCGGGGCGTGACAATATCGCTTATACATGTTGATAAAGCACGTATGATCATTACTTGACTATCAGCGTTATGATGGCAATCATACTTGTGGGAGTTGGGTAGTCGATAAGCACATCCTTAAATATCCCTAGTCATACGAGTATCGAGACTGGGCATCGATACTCCAGAGTGGACTAGTGTATATATTTCTTGACCCTGAAGACGAGCGATGGTTGGTCCCGCAGCCATTGGTGTGATGCATCTAAGATTATATACATGTGCTCACTGGGGATGAGTACACTAGACGGACTCGCCGAGAACTGGTTAGATAGTATTATAGCTATCGTCAGATAGTAGTTCTATGATAATATGAGTACAGATAGTCTGTTGACCTGAGGTCGTTATTTGTCTCGTGTGAGTTCCCACCGTGCTTTGATTACCACCCTACCACAGCTCTATTGAGTAGTGCAAATAGGTTTTAGTTAGGTACAGTCCTGAGCTACATGGAGGCAGTGAGCGATTGTTGAGGATTCGTCTCTCTCGGTATAGGGAGTCAATGTCGCGCTATGTTCGGTTGGCCAACACCATAAGTCCCTGGCCAGGGCAGATTGAGAATTACTGATAGTTAAATTTGTAGATTCTCGGATGGTCTTGAGCCACATTAGCACGACTTGTCGGGTTTTTAGGGGTCTGACGTTTTCCACCCCTAAACCCGGTATGTGATATTCTCCGACGAACAGACCGGACTATACGGAGATTGTCATGGACAGACTCAGTAGGATTTCGAATGAGTTTGCCCGTCGGCCTTCTTTTTGACAAATACCTAGGTAGCCGTTACGTACAGCTAATGCCACTGACGTGCTTGTGGTTAAACCCACTACCAGTGTACTGTCGAGTATTTAGAGTCCCACACAGAGGGTTTTCCTGGTTCAGGCGAAACGATGTAGAGGCCTTATGGTTTTACATCCAGGATTTTGATCATATACGTGTACTAGCTACACGGATATATGTTCAGATGGATAATACTAGCGGGCTTAGGATTAAGCCGCATTCTAGTATTATATTATTGTATTATTTTCATATCTTGGTATTCGTAGTGCGAATACAGGTATGTATATACGGTGAGGGGTATTCTTGTATTTTCACAAGAGTACTTCTAGAAGAAGATACCTCATTTGTGTTAAATCTATTTAGTTTAAATAGATAATGGGGTGGAGGGATAGGGTGTTATGAAAGCATGGTTTGAAGCATGGCTTGTTATTTTATTCATCCATTTGTGATAACTATTGAAGCATGGTTGTATTTTTATTTTTATTATTATTATTATTATTATTATTGAAAAAGATATTCTTTATAGTTTTCATCCATAGCCATTCTTCAATCATTCTTCACTTGCCATTCTCTTTCCTTCTTTACTCTCTTCTTCTTCCTCAAACCCTAACCCTCTCATGCGTTAAGAAATCTAGGGTTAATGAGATAAATTAATTCAATAAATATTCTCAACATCTACTAAACCACTTAGATTATTAAACTAGGTGCTTTAGTTACCTCACCTTTGAAGTTAAAGCTTGAACTATAGACTTTCGGGTGGATCGTCTTCGACTCAAGGAGGCCAATGACCAAGCTCAATCCCGATGAATGAGGAGCTTAAGAAGAGAAAAAGAAGACTCGAAGGACTTAATTCCAAAGGTATAAATCACCATCATAGTAGATTAGAACCTTTGTAAGTTTTGTTAGCTAGGGTTTATGATAGTTCTTGGGTGATTAGTCGATGTTGCTTGCTTAAAATCATTTTTTGAAAATTCCGCCTCTCTACAAATCTTGTGGAGTGTGAGACATTGACTTAAATGGTATCAGAGCCACTTCATAAGCCTTAGATAACTTTTAGCGACGTTAGAAATCCGTCTTTTTTGTCATGCACGAACTGCTGACAAAAACAATCCCTAAAAATAATGTTTTGAGATGTTTGCACACCCCGCGGGCTCACGATTTGAATCGAGAAGCCGCGGGGTGAATCATGGGCACTCCGGGGATACCCCGAGGGAACCTAAGGTCGGTCCCACCCCCCAAGACCACCACAGGGCTGTTTTGGGGGGTGGTCACCCGAGAGCACCCCAAAAGGTTGCTCTCGGTTCTGCCTCCCCTTGGGGGCCACCTCGTGGTGGCCCCTGGGGGTGAGTACCCACACAGGCCTCGTTAATTTTTTCCCCTTCGTCTCTGTGAAGATTCGGATGGGTTTCGAGTTCGTTTCGACTCCCGGATTGGCTTAAAACGAATTTTTTGGGGACTTTAGTGGACAGATTTTCAAGTCTTGGAAAATTAGTTTCGTTTGCTAATTGTGTGCAGAATTCTAACGTCGTGGTTTTCTGTACTTGCTTTTATGATGCGTACATGTGTTCTTAAACATCTTCTAATCGCTATACATCGATAATAAGGGGTTGCACATATCTTATGATGTTCGGTTGCGAATGGTTTCATGGATCGTCGTGTGAATGGCCTGGTATGAATTTAGATGTGAGATGTGAGTGGATTTTTGTAATTCATGTAATAATTCATGTATATTCTTTTATTGGGGCGTATCCGGGTTGAGGATGTAGTCACTGGCTGTATATTATTTTTCATTTTCGCATCTAGGATTGACCCACGGAGGTGTGCACAAGCTACCGGGTTTTAGGATTCAGTGGGTGGCCATCTCAAGGAGTCGAGACCCGGGTCATCCAATTCTAGGATTGGCGGGTAGCTTGCCGCACTCGTAGGGATCTAGGATTATTCACACCCGGCTATTCACATGACCGTGGAGGACTGTGTTTCATAGGTGGCTCAATGAAATGCAAATGTTCCTAGTTGATCCATTTTCCCACTCTCAATGATGCTTATATCTGCCTGTGTTGCTTATCATGCATGTGATATATATATATATATATATATATATATATATATATATATATATATATGTATGTATGTATGTATGTATGTATGTATGTATAAATATTGTATGTGTTTTGCATCCACGCTAGTCCAGCCCCTGCTCTGCCGTTAGTTAAGTAACCTAACGATGCATGACGGGGCCACGTGGCGAATGCGGGTGGCATATACGTACATTCTATTTTTGTTCTTTTTATGATGTGATAAGGTTAATTGATGGGACCGCATTAATCTCATTAATGCAAAGTAATAAACCTAAATTTGATTTCATTGGAACAATTGCAAAACCACTCGGTTTTCTTCAAAAACAACTTTTAAAAGTGGAGCTTAAACCACTCCTTTTCAAAAGGTGTTCGGTTCCTTCGACTATATCAAGTTCATTACGTTCACGGTTTTCGCCAAAACCAGCCGTAGCCCTCCGTCAATCAGATATGTATCAACTAGTATTCATGCTATGTGTTTGACCTTCGCCAAGGCATAGTGTTTGGTATCTAGTAGGTGCTTATCTATAACATATATAGATGCATTAATTTAAGATAGGCGTACAACTATTTCGACCGTCGTCAAGAGTTTATACGAATGGGTCTTGATTGTTAGTGGATGTTGCACACCATCATAACACTTGTGATAAGGCGGAAGTGGCAAAATTTTTTTTCTTGCATGCAACATCGACTTTTAACCCAAGATCTTATACTAAACCACAACTAGAAACCATATCTAGAGATGTTAACTACTATGATAGGGGGTTATACCTAGAGAATCGGTCCTTCGGATCTTCTTTCCGCTGCGCCTCCTTGGCTCCTTGGATGCTTGGGATGATCTCGATCTCCGGTCACCTGTAGGACGTAGATGATCCACCCGAGAGCTTTGGAACAAGATTCAAACTCTTCACAAGAGTTAACTAAGAAGTCAAGTGTGCTAGAAATGACTACTTAGATGATGTAGAGATAATATAGAGGATTATTATGATATCTAAATCTTTTATTCACAGCTCAAGTGAAGGTTTAGTTTTAAGGAAGAAGAAGAAGATAATTTAGAGAGAGAAGATGAAAGTAAGAATGAGAAAAATCAAGCATAAAACAAAATGATATGGCTCAAGGGAAATTATTGAAGTATGTATTATTTTTATCCAAAAATAATGCACCATACTTCAATAGTAATCCCAAATGAATAAAAAATAAAATGAGCCATGCTTTCATCTATGCTTTGACCAGTCTCCAAATTCCACCTCACAATTTTCATTTTCATAAAATAAAAATCTATTTATGAGGTGTCTCCTTCTAGAAGCCATCCTTGTACAATTACAAGAATTCCCCTCACCGTATACCGTATAAGTATACCCGTATTCGTATTCTGAAAAATACGAATACAATGAGATACCAATAATCCAATAATATAATACCGGTATCCGGCTTAAACCAAATCCTACCATTATTATCCTTTCGATCATTATTCACGTAGCTAGTACACGAACATAATTGAAACCCTGCCGTAACAACTTATGGTCTCTACATCTTTTGCCTGAACCAGGGAACCCTCTGTGTGAGCCTCTAAACACTCGACAGTATGCTGGCAGTGGGTTTAACCACAAGCACGTCAGCATCACTAGCTGTGCGTAACGGCTACCCAGGTACATGAAGAAAATGTGGCCGACGAGCGAACTCATCCGAACTCCAACGAGCCTGTAAGCAACACTTACCGTACAGTCTGGTCTCTTTGTCTGATACGTCTCATATGAAGTCTAGGGGTGGTAAATGTCAGACCCCAGTAACTTTATAAGTCATGCTGATGTATGGCTCATAATGGTTCGAGAAACTACTGATAATGTTTATCAGTAAATCTCGACAACCATGGCCAGGGATTTTCTTTTATGGATGATCAAGCATAGCGCGATATCAACTCCCTATACCGGGAGAGACGAAACCCCTCCTATCGCTCACCGCCTCTATGTGATTCGAGACTGTACCCAAAATCCACCTGTTTGCACGCCTCAGTAGAGCCATGGTAGGGAGGAAATCAAAGCACAGTAGGAATCACACAAGACACTATGACGATCTCGGGTCTACAGACTAACCTGTACAAGTGTTACCAGAGAACTGCTATCTGAAAATAGGTATATTACCATCTAGGAGTTCCCGACGAGTCCTGTTCGGTGTACCCATTCTCCAATGAGCATCTGTGTACTATCTTTGATGTCAAACACCAATGGTTGTGGGATCAACCATCGCCCCCAGGGTCAAGAAACGTACACACTAGTCTACTCTATTAATATCGATCCCTGTCTCGATATACCCTTGACTAGGAACTATTAAAGGATATGCTTTTATACTACCCATGCCCCACTAGTATGATCTACATCATAATCCTGGTAGTCAAGCAGAATCCTAAGGGCTTCATCAACATGTATACAAGATATGAAATACAACACATCACATGTTAAGATGAAGATAAATCAGATAGCATACTATCATTTCGAGCAAAGATTGTTTCTGTACATATACATGTCTAGCATCCTATACAATACAGAACTCTAGGGCATACATATTTAACAATCTCCCACTTGCACTAAAGCCTGTAGTTGGTGCAATAAGTACCCACTGTCTACACTAGAACCAGTTGCCCGCGTACCGCATGCCCAATATCTTGAACAGTCTCTCAAACTGGACTTGAGGGATGGCCTTGGTGAATGGATCTGCCTTGTTGTCTTTCGTGTCTACTCTCCGTACCTTGATGTCCTGGCGATCCACTATCTCCCTGATGAGGTGATACCGCCTCAAGATATGTCTGGATTTCTGATGGGACCGCGGTTCCTTTACCAAAGCCATGACTCCATTGTTATTGCAATACAAAGGTATTGGATTAGCAATGGATGGAACCACCTAAAGTTCAGAAACGAACTTCCTCATCCAGACTTCCTCTTTTGCGGCATCATTAGCAGCAATATACTCAGCTTCCATCGTGGAGTCAGCGATGGTATCTTGCTTGGAACTCTTCCAACATACTGCCCCTCCATTTAGAGTAAATACAAACCCCGAGATGGACTTTCTGGAAACTGGAATCGGTAAAGGCTTCCATTTGGAGATCTCCATTACCATACACCAAGAACATTTCTTTAGTCCTTCGCAAATACTTAAGAATTTCCTTCACAGCCGTCCAGTGTTTCTCCCCCAGATTGGATTAATACCTGCTTACCGCACTCAGTGCATAAGCTACACCTGGGCGAGTACATAACATCGCATACATTATAGATCCTACCCCCGAAGCGTAGGGTATAATGTTCATCAGAGCCCTCTCCTCATCAGACTTTGGAGACATCTCTTTGGAGAGGGTGATCCCGTGACAAGCGGGTAAATTACCTCGCTTGGAATCTTCCATACTAAATCTCTTTAGTATGGTCTTTATGTATCTTGTCTGGGACAATCCTAAAAATCTCTTAGATCCATCTCTATAGATCTTAATTCCCAGAATGCAAGAGGCATCACCCAGGTCCTTCATGGAGAACCTCTGCGATAAGAATAGTTTGACCGATTGTAGCATAGGAACGCCATTTCCTATCAGGAGAATATCGTCCACATGCAATACGAGAAATGTGATCGTACTCCCTACAATCTTTTTATAAATACAAGGTTCATCTATATTTTTGATAAAACTAAACTCTTTGATTGTATCATCAAAGCAGATATTCCAACTCCGTGATGCCTGCTTTAATCTATAGATGGATTTAACCAACTTGCATGCCTTTCCGCTGCTCCCACTGTCAATGAAGTCTTCTGGATGATCCATAAAAACACATTCTTCTAAATCACCATTTTTCCCGACTGGTGAAAAGGCCTCATCATAGTCCAATCTTGGTCTTTTGACGAAATCCTTTTGCTATCAGTCTAGCTTTATAGGTCTCCATCTGTCCATCCACATTAATCTTTCTCTTAAAGATCCACTTGCACCCTATGGGATTTACTTCAGAAGGTGCAACCTCCAAAGTCCATACTTTGTTGGTGTGCATAGATTCTATTTCGTATTGCATGGCATCCAACCACTTCACCGAGTCACCACTCGTTATAACTTGCTGAAAACTAGTAGGATCATCATCATCTATGATGCAATCTTCTCTATCACCATCAATTAGAAAACCATAGTATCTATCAGGTGGGTGAGAAGTCTTACTAGATCTACGGAGTGGATGAGATTCGTTGGGTTCGATTGAAACCTCAGGTTCAACCAAATCATCGGTATTTGTTTGTGGTTCTGGAATTTCTTCCAGTTCTACCGCATTGCCAACAGTGTCATTTGTAAAAAAATCATTTTCTAAAAATGTGGCATACTGAGAAACAAACACCCTTTGTTTCTCCTTGTGGTAGAAAGATATCCATATGAATGTTTTGGATATCACACAAATTTACACAAAACCGATCGTGTCTCGAGTTTGTCTAGATTCTGCTTTTTCATAAAAGCCGGACAACCCCATATTCTAACTCGTTTAAGAGATGGTCTCTTTCCATACCATATCTCATATAGAGTGGTAGACACGGTTTTGGTCGGAACCCTATTTAATAGATATATTGCAGTCTCCAATGCATACCCCCAGAACGAAAGTGGTAACTCAGCACCACTCATCATAGAGTGTACCATATCTAATAGGGTGCAATTTCTCTGTTCTGACACACCGTTGTGCTATGGTGTGTACGGAGGGGTGAGCTGAGAGAGAATCCCATTCTCTTTTAGAAAATCTAGAAAATCTAGAAAATCTGTGCTTAGGTACTCATCCCCTTGATCTGATCGAAGTTTCTTGATACTCAAGCCTGTTTGTTTTTCTACTTCAGATTTATACTCCTTAAATTTTTCGAAGGTTTCGGACTTATGTTTCAACAAGAACACGTGTCCGAATCTCGAGAAATCATCAGTGAAAGTTATGAAGTATGAAAAACCACCTCTCGCATGTGTAGACATTGGTCCACATACATCACTATGTATGAGGCCTAAGAGTTCAGGAGCTTTCTCTCCGTGTCCAGTAAACAGAGTTTTTTTCATTTTACCTTTGATACAAGACTGGCAAGTCGCATAAGATTTATATTCAAATAGATTTAAATATCCATCTTTATGTAGCTTGGTTAGTCTTGTTTCGTTAATATGACCAAGTCTACAATGCCAAATGAAAGCTTCATTTATGTCTGAAATCTTTCTTTTGTTTGTGTGTTGTATATTGAAAACCGTGTGTTGATTCAGGACGTATATCCCGTTATTTAATGTACCAAACCTAATTAACCGTTGATTCAGGTTAATGTTCATAACATTACTTTGTAATACAAAATTATATCCTTCATTGTCCAACAACGATATAGATATAATATTACATAACATTGAAGGTACAAAATAATACGGGTTCAAAACCAATATACAACCCGACGACAAACCAAGGTGATACTCTCCCACTGATACATCATGTACAGAGGAACCATTTCCAACTCGGAGAGTGTGATCACCTTTCTTCAATACCTTGCTATTTCTCAGCCCCTGTACACAATTGTAGATGTGAGATCCTGACCCGGTATCTAATACCTAGGAAACAGAGTTTATTGAAAAACAGTTTTCTGTTACAAACACACATGAAGTAGAAACATCACCATGCTTCTTCTTCTTGAGGTCGGAAAGGTATCCAACGCAGTTTCTCTTCCAGTGCCCAGTCTTGTGGTAGTAGAAGCATTCCCCTTTTCCCGACGCAGCATCCCCTGTCTTGTCTTTCCCTGGTGCCTTTTACACCCCACCTTTCAGTTTGATGGGATTTTTCTTCTTCTTTCCCTTAGCCTTAGTCTTCGGGACGGAAGAGGAAGATGGCCCAGCAACTAGAGCGGGAGTTTTCGCTACTTTTAGCATTCTCTCTGCACTCTTCAACATATTGAGAAGTTCAGGAAGTGACTTCTCCAGATTGTGCATGTTGAAGTTCATTATGAACGGAGCAAAGGCAGGTGGGAGAGACTGTAGAACAATATCAACATACTGTTCATTCTCCATCTTCCATCCCATGTACTCTAGTTCTTCGATAAGTCCTATCATCTTCAATATATGATCACCTACAGACATACTGGCAGCCATCCTCATCTGAAATAACTTTTTAGATGCCTCGTAACGGAGAGTACGAGATTGCTCTCCATACAACTCCTTTGGATGGAGAAAGATGGATTGTACATCCATCTTCTCATGCTGCTTCTGATGTTCATTGTCCATCGAATCAAGCGTGAGGCATTTGGCTATTGCGCAGTCTATATCCCATGTCTTGCGGATTTCTTTATCCGCAACTGAAGAATCAGGGCCTGGCCTAGGAGGGGCTGGAGTAGTTAGGACGTATGTGACCTTATCATAGGTCAGGGAAATATTTACGTCCTCAGCCATTCTTTATAATTCGGTCCCGTGAGTTTATTTTTGTCTAATAGAACCTTAAGTCCTGTCATAGGTATCTGCCATTAGGAGAGAGAAAAGAAGACACTCAGCAATTGCTCTTGTATGATTAGATTGGTTATTAATCTTATCTAATCGATGTCTCCCACTGCTTTTTATCAAATTTTCCTTCAAAACTTAAAAAGAAAATTAGCCACGATTAATTACAATTTACAAGTTCGCTAACCGGTCAGCCAGGCCAGTGTCGGTACTCCGAGTGAGGTTCCCTGTGCTTTCATACGGACCTAATTAAAATAAACCTCGTTTCCCTAGAGGCTTAACCCCGTTGACACCTTTCTAGACACCTACTGGATTAGCTAATTGTAAAGTGCAAAACTCTCCCGGGAGTAACTTTTACTCACAGTGGGATCGGGATCCAACTATCAAATAGAAGGTATGCACTCTCATTGCAAATTTAAACTCTTGAAGTTCCCGATATGGTTTTTACCCCTAGCGTCTTATGAACTTAACTATGGTCAACTAATCATAAGCACTAGTCAAGTTCTACTCGCTATTTCGTGATTGATTTAGACCCATCTGTATGACCCTTAACTATAGTCAACAAAATCATACGAATGTCCTAATCGATCACATCATATGTTTTGTAGGAAGACATCACTTAGCTACCGTACACCACGCCTTAACTATGGTCAACAAACGTGGCACGAATATTAAGTACTCTGCTTCCTAAAATAGCGGAGGGCTACAGATGGTTTTGATGAAAACCTTTAACGTTTTGAACTTGATATCGTTGTAGAATCGAGTGAAAGTAGTGGTTTAAGCTCCTGTTTTAAAAATCGAATGGTTTTGTAGCATATTTCTAATTTTGCTAAAGAGGTCACTCCCGGTGAAGGGATCTCGGCTCTTTCCTTATCGAATGAGGTGCTGGATATTCATCAAGGAATACCACGATGGAAATAAAAAATTAGATCAACTATAAAAAAAAATTGAGTGCTTTATAACATTTGCTAGTTTCGCTAAAGGGGTCACTCCCGATGAAGGGATCTCGGCTCTTTCCTCATCGAATGAGGTGCTGGATATTCATCAAGGAATACCACTATGCAAAGCAAAAACTAGAGTTATCCTTTTTAAAAAGTTTGATTCTACAACATCTTTAGGTTTCTTTTTCTTAACATTAATCACATTAATGTTGTCCAATCATTTACGTTTTCTAAACATCACAGAAAAGAAACGAAAATAGAACGTACGCTTATGCCATCCGCATTCGCCACGGGGCCCTGTCATGCACCATTAAGTTACTTAACTAACGGCAGAGCGGGGGCTGGACTAACGCGGGTGCAAAACATAAGTAACGTTTATTATATATCTCATATATAAATAGCCATTCTTCGCACGCAATTATAAACATTCCAGATCACAGATGAATATATTGGATATACTAGGATTCCGTATTTCGTTTAAGCCCTTAACGAAAGATGGATTCCACAGTCGTGATGAATAGCCAAACCCAACCCTAGACCCCTACGGGTGTGATAAACTACCCGCCAAATTCCCGAAGTGAAGCAACCTCCTTTAATAAAATGAGCAGGCCACTCGGCACTTCGAGAACCCGGTAGTTTGTGCAACCCACCCTGGGTCTATCCTAGGAGCAAAAACAGTAAAAAGAAATAATACAACAGTGGCTACAACCTCAACCCGGATGTGCCCCGCAAAATAATATTACATCAATTTTACAAATTACATGAATGAAAGAAAAGAAAAACACTCTTCTCACATCCCCCGGCTATTCATCCACGACGATCCAACATATTCATATACACATACCATCACACGATATATATATGTGCAACCCCCACTAATCGACATATAGTAATTAGTGGACGTTTCAAACACATATCAAAAACAGCAAACCCGATTAGCCAAATACTTAGAATTTCGATCGATGATCTTAAACCGTGTCAACAACTTGCACAATCCAGCACACAAACAACTTTGTGTAAAATCCACATATTCCAGAAACCAAATTTCCTCATTTAAGACACACTGGAGAAAAACGAGTCGACTCGGCCACGACTCGGCCGCGGAACGGCGGCCAAACACTGAGTTTGGCCGCGGTTCTGCGGCGTTCGTAGCGAGTTGGGATCTCATTTTTCTACAGTGTTCTTAAAAATCCCTGCTTGTATTTTTAAGGCTTATGAAATGATTTTTTGAACACTTTAAAAAATCGACAGCAAGCATGGATAGAAACTTGATTTCTGGTAAAAAATCTGTCGATCGAAGTTCTAACTTTTAGCTAACAAGCTAGTTATGGCTTAGTTAGGCTCTGATACCATATCAGTGAATGTTGCACACCATCACAACACTTGTGATGAGGCGGAAGTGGAAAACAAAAAATTTCTTGCATGCAACCTCAACTTTTAACCCAAGATCTTATACTAAACCACAACTAAAAACCCTATCTAGAGATGTTAACTACTATGATAGGGGGTTATACCTATAGAATCGGTCCTTCGGGTCTTCTTTCCGCTGTGACTCCTTGGCTCCTTGGATGCTTATGATGATCTCGATCTCCGATCACCCTTAGGACGTAGATGATCCACCCGAGAGCTTTGGAACAAGCTTCAAACTCTTCACAACAGTTAACTAAGAAGTCAAGTGTGCTAGAAATACCTACTTAGATGATGTAGAGTTAATATAAAGGATTATTGTGATCTTTAAACTTTTTATTCACAACTCATATGAAGGTTTAGTTTTGAGGAAGAAGAAGGAGATAATTTGGAGAGAAAAGATGAATGTAAGAATGAGAAAAATCAAGCATAAAACAAAATGATATGGCTCAAGGGAAATTATTGAAATATGTATTATTTCTAACCAAAACTAATGCAACATACTTCAATAGTTATCCCATATGAATAAAAAATAAAATGAGCCATGCTTTCATCCATGCTTTGACAAGTGTAACAACTCCAATTTTTGTATACATAAAATCGATTTAAATTTGAAGTATAATTGGAGTATTTAATGTTGCTGGTATCTCTTTAAGTATTTAATTCACACCATAATTACAAGCAAGAGCTTGTAGCTCATTGGTAATACCTTGCACTGCTGAACCAAGCCACCAGAGTTCAAATCCCATACCCCACATTATTTTTAATATTGATTTTTTTTAAAAACCTTTAGAATACCAAGAGTTTACACGTGCATATCTCACAAAAACCCCACTACACCCAAAGATGTAACACTTTCAGGAGTTAGATGAACCGTCGGGGGGGATCCTGGCCGCCGGACTCGGCCGGGAATCGGCCAATTCGGCCTTGACTCGGCCGACTCAGTGCTCCGACCGAGTCACGGCCGAGTCACCCTCGAGTCGGCCGATTCCGACGACGGCCACAACATGAAAGTTGTGTCATTTCATATTCCCTATGCACCTGCAAAATTTCAGCTTCAGACCACTTGCAGAGCTCTTAAAAAACCCCAATTACTCCAATTTTAATACATTTTTATTACATTTTATCACATTTTATTTTTAACTTTTCATCTACCCTAACCCTAGCCTAACCCTATAAATACCAACCCCACACACTACCCTATCACCCCCAAAATCTTGAGCCACTCTCTCAAAAGTTTTCCAAGAAGTGTGTACTTTGAAAACATGTTCGCGGCGAAGCTCCGACGAAATTCCGGCGGGAATTCCAGCGACGTTTTTAGAAACAACCGGCGACGAAGCAACGCCTCGGCAACTCCTTTAGTCCCCCCTCACTCCTTAGTATAGATCGAAACCCGTAAGTCCCACTCTATCCCCCTTTCTATTTCTCTAAAATACGAAATTACGAAACCCGACGAAATCGGAATAAATCCGATTTCCGATTCGGTTTTCTATAAAACTTCACTTCTAACCAATACAATCATGCCTAAACATCTTTATCTTGACTATTTAACTTTTAAAAATCAATTTGAATAAGTTTCATCACATGAAATGATAACCTTTCCAATTTATCGTATTTTTCGTTTTAATACCACCATGTTTCGATTTCATATTTAACCCCTTAACTTTGCTATACATTTAAAGTAGAGCACGAGGTAATGACATACCTCCACAAACACGCAAATACAACCCTAAAACGATATCATCAAAAACTTAGAACACGATAAAACGAAACTTTCATTTAAATACCATATTCTTAATAAAACCATTCTTAAAAGTTTTAGATTTGATACACTTTTAAATAAATACTTCGTATTAGGAAAACACGATAAGTTGTGGACATCGATCGTTTATCTAAACCTGACTTTGTGGTGTCTAGGCTAGGCAAGTGAGCTTAGGTAACTTTAAAAGGCCCGTCTCACGATTCTTGAGCGGATCCCTCCTTCCTCACCTGTACTTACCTGACCACAATTGGCGGTGAAGAGGCGATTTGAGCCTTCTAACGACTTGTTGTTTAGACCATTTAGAAATAGGCTAGTTGGCTTAGGAAACCCTAGAATCTAAAATACGGAAAATTACACTTTGTAAATAAATATCTTTTACTTTATAAAACCGTTTTCTAAAGGATTAATATTTTACAATCTTTGCAAAGCGCCGCTACAACCCATCTTTGGGGAACCCGTTCGGGATCGTGCGGTTTATCGCGCACCCTCGGGCTAGTAGTGCGAGATTCAGACCTCCGCAAGGAGCATTCGGCCTCGAAAGGTTTAAAATACGACATCTTAAGAAAATGAGATTTTTGGAATATAAAATATTTATTAAAATTATTTTTGTATAAACATATGTATATTTATCATTTAAATATCTATTTTATTATAATATAAATTTTCCACCTTTTTCTAAAAATCACAATAATAAATTTTACACTAAAATACCATGAACAATATTACAGATAAATCACAATAATCAATATTTCAGATAAATACCCTTATTTATAAAACTAGGATATTTTTACTCAAAATGTCACAACATAAAATCCACCCTTATTACAACTCTAAAGACGAACAATAAATACTTGAGATGTATTTTGAAAAGTATATAAAAGTATTTTTACATAAAACCCCCTCAAGTTTATAAATTACCCTAAGAACCCTAGCAATTATAAGACCTCGATTCACTTTTCTGATTGTCTGACTCGGGTTTGAGTCTGATTAATCTGACTTGAATATGATTCAAGTCAATCTATAATCTACAATATTCCAATTCAATATGAACACATGAATCCATGAATACAATTATCAATTTATACAACTTGACCGAACCGAACCATGGATATATATTCCTTTTACATTATTCTCAGTTATTCCATTTACACGACTCTACGGTTACAACTGTTTCCTGATATCATGGTTTCGGTCAGTCAGTCATCAATCTTACAATCAATACAATTTACAAGATAACAATACAAATAAGACATCGCGGGGTTTAAGGGGTAGATTGGTACGGAAGGTGTTAAAGGTGGCACGAGGTGGTCAGATTGAGACACCTAACCTATATTCCGTTGTTGTTGTACCGTGGCTTAACGGTTTCTTGTACATTCCGTTTGCCCTGGTCTCTAGCATATAGAGACCCCCCTCGTATACACTGGCATCCTTCTATACCAAGCTATAAACAACAGCGTTAACACAACATTACAACAATAGTATACAGCTTTAAAAGATATCTTCTTATTCTGTCTTTTCTACTTTCCTCTCACCTTTGGGACTTACCGAGCGACCTGTTCGCTGACGACATTCCATTTCTTTCTTCTTTGAATGTCGTCAGGCGATTTGGACCCGGCGGAGATCGAGCCATCTGCAGAAGACTTGGAGCAGTTTGCCGAAGATCCAGCACTT
Source organism: Agapanthus africanus (assembly GCA_030015575.1). Taxonomy (NCBI): domain Eukaryota; kingdom Viridiplantae; phylum Streptophyta; class Magnoliopsida; order Asparagales; family Amaryllidaceae; genus Agapanthus; species Agapanthus africanus. The sequence goes on along the minus strand of CM057347.1, from coordinate 550,628,568 downwards.
TAGTTCATTGTACACTTTTCCATTCAGTATTTTACATTTCTTGTTATGCCACTGTTTAGGCATCTTTTTATTTCAATTGTATTTCCTTCATGCATTGTACAAAGAATGTTAATAAATAAAGGTTGCTGTTCTTTTTATTTCTTGTCTCTTGTGTACTTATTTTATATTGCTTAGATACGCTTAGCGTATATACTTCTAAGTATATACGTAGCGGACCCGGTCGCGTCCCCTTCGCCGTACACCGGGAAACGGGACGTGACAGGTTTTGTTGGTGGCCCATGCAGGTCAGAGCTGTATGAAACCCTATCATGCAGTTCTGTTCTGCGTGAACAACCTAAGCAATATAACACAAGAACCAACAACTAAAACATTCTTTACAATTCATGTTCCTTGAATCTTACAATTTCATATTCCTTGAATCTTATCATTTCATGTACTTGAATCTGTCCTAACCCAAATTTTTCTTCAGGGTTATGGATTCTCCGAACAACACCAGCTCTAACGTCAACAACACACCTCCAGCACTACCCCTCACACCTGCTGTTCCTGCACCACATACCGAGCAAACAGTGTTACTTGAGGCAATCCGCAGCTTTCTCGAGGGACAGCAAAAACTCCTGAACCGTCCCGAGACTGACGCTCCGGGGGTAAAGCAATTCAGGGCTTTACATCCGAAACAGTTCTCAGGAAAGGGGAGCCCAATGGAAGCTGAAGAATGGGCTCAAAGTATCGAGGATGATCTGGCCGCAGCACAAGAGCCATACATAGCTTGGGTCCGTGTGGCTAAACTACAGCTCACGGACAATGCTCGCAACTGGTGGAAGGCGGAAGAAAGCCGTCTTGCACAGCCTATTGAATGGAAGTCTTTTTGCGAGAAGTTCGACGCGAAATACTTGCCTGTGACTGCCAAGTTTGCCATGGAGCAGCAATTCATTCATCTACAACAAGGATCGATGTGGGACAAATCAGTAGATGAATACGACACTGAATTCACCATGTTAAGCCGGTAAGATATGTCACAATAGTTCAATTTTAAATATCACATACTACACAGCTAACACAATCCTTAAACAGATTCGCGGCGCACTTGATACCGACGGACGAGATCAGAGCCCGTCGCTTTCAACAAGGTCTGGATACAGAGATTCAGGCTGCTCTAGCCACGGGAAATTTTTTGACTCATGAGGATGCTCTGAAAGCTGTCCGCAGTTATGAAGCAGTGATAAAAGCAAGGGGCAGACCTCAGCCTGCAGGAGTCAAGCGCCCTGCCAACCAGATGGCAGGTGGAGCCTCGTCCAGACCACCTTTTGTGCCAAGGAGACCCGGAGTACCGAACCACCGTCCTAACCCAGCCTTTTGTACCTACTACAAGAGAGCTGGACATATGATGAAGGACTGTCGGCGAGCCAACTGCCTTTGCTTAGTCTGCGGCTCAGCTACTCACGATATTGGGTCTTGTCCTCAAAGGCAAAACCCAGTTGCTGCACCTAGGCCAGCAAATAATTACTCACAACGCCCAGCCATCCAAGCACCCGCTCCAAGACTTGCACTACCTGCACCACCCAGAGGACCACAAGCTGCACCACCTCCTCGTCAGTTCCATCAAGCTCAAAGGAACGTTCCGAGGAATGCTCCTCAGGCCAGGAGGAATGTACCCAAGCGCCAGGCTTTCACGATGTCCGTGGAAGAAGCTGAGGCCACTGGCCAAGTCATTACTGGTAAACCTTCCTTCTCAAACTTATCTTTTAGTCTTGGTTATCTACACACTTTCCCTATACCTAAAACATATCCCATATACCTTAGGTACAATTCTAGTAGCCTCACTACCTGCACTTGCACTGTTTGATACTGGAGCATCCCACTGCTTTATGTCACAACGGTTTGTCCAAACCCATGCGATTCTAGTCTCACCGCTTGTATCTAGCTGGAATGTCAGTTCCGGAAATGGCGTTCTAAAGGCAACTATGGGATACAGCTTGTGTCCAGTCGTCGTCTGCAGCAGAGAGTTTTATGCTGACTTCAAAGTACTTGACATACCGAACTTCGATGTGGTTCTAGGAATGGATTGGCTTGGAACTTTTTATGCTACCATCTACTGTCGTCAAAGGAGGGTAGTATTCGAGATTCTAGACCATCCGGTCTTCTATTTCAAGAGCGGAGACCGTACCTTGGAGCCAAGTACCTACAAAGCGAAGCCAAGGGAAGCAGTAGTTGCAGCAGCTCAAGCAGAAGAAGAATTAAGACCAGAGGTAGTTCGAGAGTTCGACGATTTATTTCCTGACGATATATCAGGTTTGCCTCCCGATCGAGCTCTTGAATTCAGTATTGATTTAGTACCAGGAGCACAACCGGTGATCAAAGCACCGTATAGACTAAGTCCGGAAGGTTTGAAGGAAGTTCGAACACAGTTGGACGAATTATTGGCAAAAGGATGGATTCGTCCCAGCACTTCAAGTTGGGGAGCACCTGTACTATTGGTGAAGAAGAAGGAAAGTTCATACAGAATGTGCATCGACTATAGGGCCTTGAACGAAGTCACTATAAAGAACAAGTATCCACTCCCGCGCATCGATGATTTATTCGATCAGCGAAGTGGATCTTGTGTTTTCTCTAAATTGGATCTTCGTTTAGATTATCATCAAGTGAAGGTCAAGGAAGCTGATATTCACAAAACAGCTTTCAGAACTCGCTATGGACATTACGAATTTTTAGTGATGCCATTTGGAGTGACCAATACACCAGAAATATTCATGAACCTAATGAACCAAGTTTTCCGGGAGTATTTAGACAGGTTTGTTGTCATCTTCATCGACGACATCCTGGTATATTCTAAGAGTCGGAAAGAGCATGCAGAGCATCTACGAATTGTCCTGGAAACTCTTCGTCAACATAAGATTTATGCCAAGTACAGCAAGTGCGAGTTTTGGCTAAATCAAGTTGGTTTTCTTGGACATATCATATCAGGAGAAGGAATTTCTGTGGATCCAGCCAAAGTTTCAGCAGTTAGCGAATGGCCTCCACCAAAGTCAGTAAAGGACATTCGGAGTTTCTTGAGTTTAGCTGGATATTACAGAAGGTTCATTGAAGGATTCTCAAAGATAGCAACACCCCTGACCATGCTCACACGAAAAGATGAAGAATTTGTGTGGTCAGAAGCATGCGAACAAGCTTTCGTAGAACTCAATTTATGATTGACATCTGCACCCATTCTCATAATACCGGATCAATCAGGAGGATTCGAAGTGCATTGTGATGCATCCGGTAAGGGATTGGGATGTGTTCTACATCAGCACGGTAAGGTTGTGGCTTATGCTTCAAGACAATTGAAGACTCATGAGCGCAATTATCCGACACATGATCTGGAGTTGGCAGCCGTCATCTTTGCTCTCAAGATTTGGCGCCATTATTTACTTGGTGAACGAGTGAACATCTACACAGATCATAAAAGTCTAAAGTACGTGTTTACTCAGAAGGAGTTGAATATGCGGAAGAGAAGATGGTTAGAACTCATGGCGGACTTTGACATCAACTTGCAATATCACCCAGGGAAGGTGAACGTAGTACCCAATGCTCTTAGTCGCCAACCATTATCGATGAATCTCACCACTCAGTGGAAGCTTCAGCAAGACTTGTATCAGATGGAGATTGAAGTAGTCATACCAGGTAATGCTTCAAGTTTGATGAATCTACAAGTTCAATCAACCATTGTCAATCAGATCAAAGCAGCTCAAGCAAGTGATTCTAAGTTGCAAAGGATCAGAGAACAAGTGGAGAATGGACTCAGAACAGACTTCATCATCCATGAAGACGGATCTTTGAGATACGGCAGCAGATTGTGTGTACCAAAAGGTCCTGTTTAGGAAGAGTTAATGAAAGAAGCTCACAGCTCTCCCTACTCAGTACATCCTGGAGGTGCCAAAATGTGCAAAGATCTACGTCAGAATTATTGGTTGCATGGAATGAAGCGTGAAGTAGCCAGAAGCGTCGCAAAATGTTTGGTGTGTCAGCAAGTAAAGGCTGAACATCACAGGACAGCTGGACTACTTCAACCGTTACCAATCCCAGAATGGATGTGGCAGCACATCACGATGGACTTTGTGACTGCTCTTCCTCGCAGCACAAAGGGTAACGATGCTATATGGGTCATTGTGGATCGACTCACAAAGTCGGCTCACTTCATCCCATTTCGAGTTGGCCAATCAACTGAGACACTAGCAAAGAAGTACATGGAGGTAATAATCTATTTAAGATTTAAACTCTTCATAATGTACTATCTCTGATACCCATGAACTCATACAGAAAATTGTGAGACTTCATGGAGTACCGGTCTGCATTGTCTCCGATCGTGACGCCAGGTTCCGATCGCAATTTTGGCAGAGTCTGCAAGCCAGCTTGGGAACGAGTCTGAACTTCAGCACGGCTTATCATCCACAAACAGATGGTCAGTCGAAACGAACGATTCAGATCTTGGAGGATATGCTCAGAGCGTGTATGCTAGACTTCAAGGGATCGTGGGAAGATCACCTGCATCTTGTGGAGTTCGCGTACAATAACGGCTACCAAGCAAGCATAGGAATGACACCTTTTGCAGTATTGTATGGAAGGAAGTGTCGATCACCATTAAGTTGGGACGACATCGGAGATAGGGAACTTCTTGGACCAGAGATGATAGTAGCGACCGTTGATATGGTTCGTACTATCAAGGAAAGAATGCGCATAGCCCAAGATCGACAAAAACACTGGGCTGATGCAAAGAGACGACACTTAGAGTTCCAGCCAGGAGACCATGTATTCTTGAAGATATCTCCGAACCGCGGAGTGACCCGATTTGGAAGATGGGGTAAATTGAGTCCGACATACATTGGACCGTTCGACATACTCGAACGAGTCTGTGAAGTGGCATACCGCTTAGCGCTTCCACCCTCATTAGAAGGAGTGCATAACGTGTTCCACATATCCCAACTCAGAAAGTATGTGAGTGACCCCAGCCATATACTTGATCATTCCGAGCTCACTATACAGCCCAACTTGTCTTGTGAGCAACAGCCTGTAGAGATCCTAGACAGGAAAGTGAAGACACTTCGGAACAAGCAAGTTAACTTGGTCCGGGTAATGTGGAGGAAAGACACTCCAGGAGAATCCACTTGGGAAAGGGAAGATGAAATGCATGCAAGATATCCTGGAATAAAAGTTATAAATTTCGAGGACAAAATTTTTTAAGGAGGGTAGATTGTAACAACTCCAATTTTTGTATACATAAAATTGATTTAAATTTGAAGTATAATTGGAGTATTTAATGTTGCTGATATCTCTTTAAGTATTTATTTCACACCATAATTACAAGCAAGAGCTTGTAGCTCATTAGTAATACCTTGCACTGCTGAACCAAGCCACCAGAGTTCAAATCCCATACCCCACATTATTTTTAATATTGATTTTTTTAAAAACCCTTTAGAATACCAAGAGTTTACACGTGCATATCTCACAAAAACCCCACTACACCCAAAGATGTAACACTTCCAGGAGTTAGATGAACCGTCTGGGGGGATCCTGGCCGCCGGACTCGGCCGGGAATCGGCCAACTCGGCCTTGACTCGGCCGACTCAGTGCTCCGACCGAGTCACGGCCGAGTCACCCTCGAGTCGGCTGATTCCGACGACGGCCACAACATGAAAGTTGTGTCATTTCATATTCTCTATGCACCTGCAAAATTTCAGCTTCAGACCACTTCCAGAGCTCTTAAAAAACCCTAATTATTCCACTTTTAATACATTTTTATTACATTTTATCATATTTTTATTTTTAACTTTTCATCTACCATAACCCTAGCCTAACCATATAAATACCAACCCTACACACTACCCTATCACCCCCAAAATCTTGAGCCACTCTCTCAAAAGTTTTCCAAGAAGTGTGTACTTTGAAAACAAGTTCGCGGCGAAGCTCCGACGAAATTCCGGCGAGAATTCCGGCGACGTTTTTAGAAACAACCGGCGACGAAGCAACGCCTCGGCAACTCCTTTAGTCCCCCCTCACTCCTTAGTATAGATCGAAACCCGTAAGTCCCACTCTATCCCCCTTTCTATTTCTCTAAAATATGAAATTACGAAACCCGACGGAATTGGAACAAATCCGATTTCCGATTCGGTTTTCTATAAAACTTCACTTCTAACCAATACAATCATGCCTAAACATTTTTACCTTGACTATTAAACTTTTAAAAATCAATTTGAATAAGTTTCATCGCATGAAATGATAACCTTTCCAATTTATCGTATTTTTCGCTTTAATACCATCATGTTTCGATTTCACATTTAACCTCTTAACTTTGCTATACATTTAAAGTAGAGCACGAGGTAATGACCTACCTCCACACACACGCAAATACAACCCTAAAATGATATCATCAAAAACTTAGAACACGATAAAACGAAACTTTCATTTAAATACCATATTCTTAATAAAACCATTCTTAAAAGTTTTAGATTTGATACGCTTTTAAATAAATACTTCTTATTAGGAAAACACGATAAGTTGTGGACATCGATCATTTATCTAAACCTGAATTTGTGGTGTCTAGGCTAGGCAAGTGAGCTTAGGTAATTTTAAAAGGCCCGTCTCACGATTCATGAGCGGATCCCTCCTTCCCCACTTGTACTTACCTGACCACAATTGGCGGTGAAGAGGCGATTTGAAGTTTCTAACAACTTGTCGTTTAGACCATTTAAAAATAGGCTAGTTGGCTTAGGAAACCCTAGAATCTAAAATACGGAAAATTACACTTTGCAAATAAATACCTTTTACTTTATAAAACCGTTTTCTAAAGGATTAGTATTCCACCTCACAATTTTCATTTTCACAAAATAAAAATATATTTATAAGGTGTCTCCTTCTAGAAGCCATCCTTGTACAATTACAAGAATGCCCCTCATCGTATACCGTATAAGTACACCCGTATTCATATTCTGAAAAATACGAATACAACAAGATACCAATAATCCAATAATATATACCGGTATCCGGTTTAAACCAAAGCCTACCAGTATTATCCTTCCGATCATTATTCGCGTAGCCAGTATACGAACATGATCGAAACCCTGCCGTAACAACTTACGGTCTCTACATCTTTTGCCTAAACCAGGGAACTCTCTGTGTAGGACTCTAAAGACTCGAAAGTATGCTGGCAGTGGGTTTAAACATAAGCACGTCAGCGGCACTAGCTGTGCGTAACGGCTACCCAGCTACATGACGAAAAGGTGGCCGACAAGCGAACTCATCCGAACCATAACGAGCCTGTAAGCAACAATTACTGTACAGTCTGGTATCTTCGTCTGATACGTCTCATATGAAGTCTAGGGGTGGTAAATGTCAGACCCCAGTAACTTTATAAGTCATGCTGATGTATGGCTCATAACGGATCGTGAAACTACTGATAACTCTTATTAGTAAATCTCGACAACCCTGGCCAGGGATTTGCTGTTATGGACGATCAAGTATAGCGCAACATCAACTCCCTATACCGAGATAAAAGAAACCCCTCTTATCACTCACCGCCTCCATGTGATTCGAGACTGTACCCAAAATCCACCTGTTTGCACGACTCAGTAGAGCCGTGGTAGGGAGAAAATCAAAGCACAGTAGGAATCACACAAGAAATTATGACGATCTCGGGTCTACAGACTACCTGTACAAGTGTCACCAGAGAACTGCTATCTGACAATAGGTATATATACCATCTAGGAGTTCTCGGCGAGTCCTGTTCGGTGTACCTATTCTCCAATGAGCACCTGTGTACAATCTTTGATGTCAAACACCAATGGTTGTGGGATCAACCATCGCCCCCAGGGTCAAGAAACGTACACACTAGTCTACTCTGGTAATATCGATGCCCCGTCTCGATATACCCTCGATTGGGAAATATTAAAGGATATGCTTTTAGACCGCCCATGCCCCACTAGTATGATCTATATCATAATCCTGGTAGTCAAGCAAAATCCTAAGGGCTTCATCAACATGTATACAAGATATGAAATACAACACATCACACGTTAAGATGAAGATAAACTAGATAGTATACTATCATTTTGAGCAAAGATTGTCTCTGTACATATACATACCTAGTATCTTATACAATACAGTCCTCTAGGGCATACACATCTAATATAGATCAATGTGGACAATGACAGGTTGAAATTGACTTGCGACTTATAATGATTTGACTTTCATCAAGATTATAAACACTCGGAGCAAAAATTACATCGGGAGTTTCAAACATAAAGAAAACCTGCTAGTGTTGCATACCTTCTAAAGTGTGGTAGTTTTGGTAGGCTTCCTTCAAAACTATCACGCAATGATAGTTGGGTCCCGATCCTACTATAAGTATCCGCTACTCTTCGGGAGAAATTTTCACTTTGCAATTAGCCAATCAAGTAGGTGTCTAGAAAGGTGTTAACGGGGCTATACCTATGGGAAAATGAGGTTATTTAATTGGGTCTATGCGAAAGCACGGGTGGACTCTCTCCGAAGTACCAACACTGGCCTGACCGAAACATAAGCGAACTTGTAGGGTGCGATTAATCCTGAATAATTCTTCTTTTAGGGTTCAAAAGAGAATTCGAGGAAACAGTGAGAGCCATCCTATTTAGATAAACTAATAACCGATCTAAACTTGCAAGAGTATATGCTGAGTGTTTCTTTTCTCTCTCTCCTAATTGCAGCGACTATGACGAGATTTAAGCTTATATTAGATAAAAACAAACTGACTGGGCCAAACTATAAAGACTGGCTGAGGAACGTCCACATGGCCCTTACTTATGATAAGGTTGCATACGTCCTTACGGCTAAAGCCCCTCTGTTCCAGGTCTAAAATCCTCGGTCGTGGACATTGAGGTCCATAAGACTTGGGATCTGGATTGCGTAAAAGCCAAGTGCCTCATGCTGGCCTCCATGGATAATGAACATCAAAGGCAGCACGAGAAGATGGGCCTTGCTTCCATCTTCCTCTATACCAAAGATTTATATGAGAGAAATCTCATATCGTAAGATATGAGACCTCGAAAAAATTGTTTCAACCGATGTTGGCTGTTGGATCATCTGTTGGGGACCACGTCCTAAAGATAATTTCTTTCATTGAAGGGCTTGCGGACCTGGAAACTACGTTGGAGAATGAGTTGTATACCGACTTAATTCTACAGTCCCTTCTCTCTACCTATGCCCAATTCGTATTGAATTTCAATATGCAAAATCTGGAAGTTACACTTCCTGAGCTCCTCAACATGTTGAGGGTGGCAGAAGGCACCTTGAAGAAATCCAAGGAAACATCCGCTCTATTTGTTGAGGAATCTTTTTCCGCTAAATCCAAGGCTAAGGCCAAAGGGAAGAAGAAGAAGTCCCCCACCAAACTAAGAGGAGGTGTGCAGAAGGTGCAGGGAAAGGGAAATGATAAGATTGGGGGAGTAGCCACAAAGGAAGAATATTTCTACTGTCATAAGAAGGGATATTGAAAAAAGTATTGTCGGGCTTTATAAGCCAAGAATCAGGACACGAAGCAAGTTGTGGTTTTGACTTCAGGTGTGTTCCTGATTGAAAACCGTTTCTCTATTAACTCTACTTTCTGGGTATTGAATACCGGATTAGGATCTCACATCTGTAATTCTTTTCAGGCGCTGAGAAACCGTAGAGTTTTGAGGAAAGTTGTATGACCCTCAGGATTGGCAACGGAACCTGTGTGGATGCTGTTGCAGTAGGAGAATATCACTTAGGATTGGCGAGTGGACATATTTTGTTATTGTGTAACTGCTTGTGTACCCAGTATGATGTGTAATATTATATCTGTATCTTTGTTATCTAATGAATGATATAATTTTGCACTTGAAAGCAATGTCATAAACATTCACCTAAATCATGAAATGATTGGGATGAGTACACTGAATAACGGAATATACGTTCTCAATCAACATCAAGTTTTCAACGTCCAAAATATGCTAAAAAGAAAGACTCCAGAATCAAATCAAGTTTTCTTATGGTATTGTAGACTGGGTCATATCAATGATACACGATTGACTAAGTTACATAAAGATGGATATTTAGAACCGTTTAAATATCAATCATATGCAACTTTTCAATCATGTATCAAAGGAAAGATGACTAAAACTCCGTTCACTGGACATGGAGAAAGAGCCACTGAGCTCCTGAGACTCATACACAAGACGTGTGTGGGCCAATGTTTGCACGTGAAAGAAGTAACTATTCCTACTTCATCACTTTTACCGATAATTTCTCATGGTATGGACATGTATTCTTGATGAAACATAAATCCGAGACCTTTGAGAAATTCCAAGAGTACAGGAATGAAGTGGAAAAGCAAACCGGCAAAAGTATCATGATGCTTCGATCTGATCGGGGTGGTGAGTACTTAAGTGCCGAGTTCCTGAAATATTTAGAAGAGAATGGAATTCTCTCTCAGCTTACTTTTTCATACACACCAAAACACAATGGTGTATCAGAAAGACAGAATCGAACCTCGCTAGATATGGTGCGTTCCATGATGAGTAATGTTGAGTTGCCGCCATCCTTCTAGGGTTATGCACTAGAATCTGCTGCATACCTATTGAATAAAGTTCCAACTAAGTCTGTGCCTACCACTCCATATGAAATGTAAAGTGGGAAGAAACTCTATCTTAAGTATCTTAAGATATGGGGGTGTCTAGTTTTTGTCAAAAATATTCATCCGGACAAACCCGAGGCACACTCAGTATTGTGTAAGTTTGTGGGATACCCTAAGAATTCAAGGGTATATTATTTTTATTATGCTGAGGAACAAAACGTTTTTGTTTCTCATCATGCCCGCTTTATAGAAACTCAATTTCTTGAAAAAGAAATTAATGGGAGCGCAATAGAGTTGGAAAAAATTTCAGAACCATAAACTATTATTGAAGACTCAGTAGAACCTGAAGTTTCAATAAAACCGAACGCACCTACGCCACTCCCCAGAGTTAGTAGGCAGTCTCATCCGCCCGAGAGATACTATGGTTTTCTCATAGATGGGGATCGAGAGGATTGCATCGTCGATGATGATGAGATGACTGGTTTTCAGCAATCCATCATGAGTAGAGACTCGGTGAAGTGGCTGGATGCTATGCGATCCGAGATGGAATCCATGTACACCAATAAAGTATGGAATTTGGATGTTGCTCCTCCTAGGGTAAAACCCGTTGGATCCAAATGGATCTTCAAAAAGAAGATCGGTGTAGATGGACAGGTTGAAACCTACAAAGATAGACTAGTTGCTAAAGGTTTTCGTCAAAGACCAGGATTGGACTATGACGAAACTTTTTCACCAGTGGCTATGCTTAAATCCATTCGGATCCTACTTGCCATTCCTGCCTTCCATGACTATGACATCTGGCAGATGGATGTTAAAACCGCTTTTCTAAATGAAATTTTAGAAGAGTGTGTTTATATGGATCAACCAGAGGGTTTCATAAACAGTGGGAGCAGCGGAAAGGTGTGCAAGTTGCTTAAATCCATTTATGGATTAAAGTAGGTATCATGGAGTTGGAACATCTGCTTTGATGAGACGGTTAAGGAAGTTGACTTTATCAAAAATATAGATGAATTTTGTATTTATAAGAAAAGTGTAGGGTGAAATGTGCTATTCCTCGTTTTATATGTAGACGACATTCTCCTGATAGGAAATGATATTCCTATGCTACAATCGGCTAAACTGTTCTTGTCACAGAAGTTCTCTATGAAAGATCTGGGTGATGCCTCGTACATTCTGGGGATTAAGATCTATCATGACAGATCTTAAAGAATGTTAGGACTTTCACAGTCGAGGTGTCACGCCCCGCTTCCCAGCAGACGAAAACGATGATGTGGCAGGCCGCAACGTATTTACTAAGAAATAAATACGTTAAGCATAATTAAGCAATATATAAAATGAACAAGAATGACAGGAGTATTAAAATAAAACAACAACTTTATTTACATTCAACTTTACAGACAATTGTTTGAAAAGAAAAGATACAATGAGTAAAGCAGTGCTTAAACGGTGGCATACAAAAATGAAAGTAAGTATAAGGAACTAGAAGTCAGGTTTTGCCGCAAGCTGATCCAATTCCTCCGGGCTAAACTCGATCTCCTAGGAGTCCTGTCCTCTTGACAAACATTTCAATGAAAGAAATAGAAAGGAATGTCGTCAGCGAACCAGCGTTCGGTAAGTCCCAAAAGAAAGAAAGAAAGAGAATATAACAAGTAATGTGAAATGAACAGGTAAGTTGTGTATGATTGATTACTGGTATATGATAGTTATTATAACGTGGTTGTTTGTAGCTTGATACAGAATGTATTCATGTATATGAGAGGAGTCCATCTTATCCCGTGGACTATGATAACATGCAGTACAAGACCCCGTCATAACCGACGGGACGATGGCATGAGAATTCATGTAGGTGTCTTTTAAGTGACCTCTCGTGCTACGATATACGTTCCGTACCAATTTACCCCTTTATCCCCACGTAATGTATTGTATAAATTATAATTACAAGTCTTGCCCAAACCATGGATACAAATTGTTCAAGTATTCATGTTCAGGATGTAGTCAAGTATTCAAGTCAAGTTATAACCATGGTTTGATCAAGTTAGGTCAAGTATATATGTTTGATATTGATGTTTGGATTCGAGTATTCATGTTTTTGATCAAGTATCCATGTTTGATATTGGATTCATATTTGAATTAGACTCAGACTGAATCAGACACTTGTAAGCAGATTTAGCTCTTGAATTAGGTTCGTGAGTTATCGGTAACTGCTGCATATGAACGAAATGATTTGTGTCTTTTTCCAAGACAATTAGCATTGATAACTCCGTTAGGTTGTCTACCTTAAATATGCAAGCGCTCACTTTCTCCGTCTCTCTGGGGCTCAAGATAATTGATCCCGTTTAAACCTATATTTACTAAAGTCCTTAAATATTGTTTTATATATCTCGAGGGGGTTTTATGAAAAAATATTTTAATATATTTTAAAAGTAAACCTCGAGGGTGATTAGTATTATTTGGGGTTTTCATAAGCATGGATTTTAAGTATTGGGTTATTTTAGTGATAAATACTTAGCTTGGAAAGTTCATGGTATTTTATTGAAAAACTTGCCTTTTTGGTATTTTGATGGTATTTTATTGTAATTTGTTAATCTTTTCAATTTTGAAAAAATATATATTTATTATATTTTGAAAATAGGGATTTATAATTTTATATAATTTGAATTTTAAAAATAATTTTATTTTATATAGAAAATTCATATTTCTTAAAAAACCGTATTTAAATCCTTTCGAGATCGAATGCTCCGTGAGGAAGTATGCATCTCGTTCTACTAGCCCAAGGATGTGCGATAATCCACACCATCCGTTAGCGGGTCCCCTAAAGAGGATTGTAGATGCATAATCGCAAAGGATATGAAATACCGCTTTTAAAAGAAATCCGGGTTTTAAAGTTATGTGGTATTTTATCGTAATATTATACTTCGCAACGAAAATACATTCAATGAGTATCGTGCTATGAAACCAAGTATGCATGTGGGGTAGGTCGTTACCCCGTGAAGTTTTCCTAAGGTATTGTTTTAACAAATACTAAAAGAGGTATTTATAAAGTTCAAGGTATTTTAATGAAAAAGTGCTACTATTGTTATTTCACATGAGAATTTTGATGAAATTTGATTCTAAATATTAAGGTTTAAGATTATAAGTGATGTAGTAAAATTAGATTGACTAAATTGTAAAGGAAAAGGGAGTTATGTGTTTTAGAAAAGAATATATCAGTATTAACTCCACTTTTACCGATATAAATTTGAATAGGATTTTCAATAGAAAAGAAGAGATTTAGAAGGGACTTAAGGTTTAGAAAGCTTAAAGAAAGGTTGAAGAAGAGGGAGTGAGCTTTGTAGCTTCGCGGGAGCGCCAGAATTTGCTTCAATTTTCGCAGGAAGTTGCTTGCTCGCTAACTCCTCTTTTACCTCACTTGCACTAGGAATTTTTCAGAGAGTTTTGGCTTGAATTTTCAGAATGGTGCTGAGCTAAGGTAGGGGATGGTATTTGTTGTGGATAATTAGGGTTTTAGAGTTAAAATGGTGGATTAAAAAGCATTAAAATGTGTTTAATTGTGAAATGTAGGGTCTCTGTTTGATTACAGGGAAATCAAATAGTGCAGAGGAGTTAGGGGTAGGTGAAGATGTGCGTGTGCAAAGCCTGGGCTTCATTGGCTTCAAATCAACCGTCGGTGCCGGCCCAAATGCAATATCCGCCGGTCGATTTAGGGTTTTGGGTGTCGAGATTCGTGCCACGTGGATTTATCTGTGTTTAAACTATTTTGCACATGTTTGATTTTCTGAACTTTTCATTTCCCTGTGTATTGCACGTGCAATCTTTTTGGCTTCCAAAAAGTTAAAAAAAATTTCAGAAAAATAATGTGTCTAACGGGAATTGAACACAAGGGCTATGCCACAGCGGTGTAAGGGCTTTAACAGTGAGCTACAAGTTGTCTCTTGCTGTTATTTAACAAAAGTAACTTATAACTTAACTCAGGCTGTAAACTCATTTCTGTACATTAAAATGGAAAATTCAGTACAGTAAATTCAGAGTCGTTACATTCTACCCTCCTTATAAAAATCACGTTCTCGAAATTTACATTTACATATGGACTAATTTTCAAAGAGGTAAGGGTATCGTGCACGCATGTCTTCCTTTCGTTCCTATGTTGATTCTCCTGGTAAATCCTTTCTCCACATCACTCGGACTAAGTTTACTTCCTTGTTCCGCAGTGTCTTTACCTTTCGGTCCAGGATCTCAACAGGTTGTTGCTCACAGGTTAGATCACTCTGTACTGTGAGCTCAGAGTGATCAAGTATGCGCTGGGGTCGCTCACGTATCTTCGTAGTTGAGATATATGGAACACGTTGTGTACTCCTTCCAATGAGGGTGGTAGTCGAGTATGTCGAACGGTCCTATATATCTCGGACTTAGCCTACCCCTCTTTCCAAAGTGGATCACTTCTTAGTTTGGAAAGATCTTTAGGAAAACATGGTCGCCAGGTTGGAACTCCATATGTCGCCGCTTTGCATCTGTCCAATATTTCTATCGGTCTTGGGCTATGCGTATTTTTTCCCTGATCATGCAAACTACGTCCACAGTTGCCACGATCATCTCTGGTCCAAGGAGTTCACGATCTCCGAAGTCGTTCCAACTTAGTGGTGAACGACACTTCCATCCATAGAGTGTTGTGAAGGGTGGCATTCCAATGCTTGCCTGATACCTGTTGTTGTATGAAAACTCCATAAGGTGTAGGTGATCTTCCCACGAACCTCCGAAGTTTAACATACAAGCTCTTAGCATGTCTTCTAGAATCTGAATTGTTTGTTCGGACTGTCTGTCCATTTGTGGATGATAAGCCGTACTGAAATTCAGACTCGTTCCCTGACTAGCTTGCAGACTCTGCCAAAATTGTGATAGGAATCTGGTATCACGATCGGAGACGATGCAAACAGGCACTCCATGTAATCTCACGATCTCGTGCATGAGTTAATGGGTATCAAATACAGTACACTTTGAAGGTTTAAATCTTACTTTAGATTTATGCTTACCTCCATGTACTTCTTTGCTAATGTCTCGGTAGATTGGCCAAATCGAAATGGAATAAAGTGAGCTGACTTGGTGAGTCGATCCACAATAACCCATACCACGTCGTTACCCTTCGTACTGCGAGGAAGGGCAGTCACGAAGTCTATGGTAATGTGCTGCTATTTTCATTCTGGGATTGGTAACGGCTGAAGGAGACCGGCAGTTCTGTGATGTTTAGCCTTCAGTTGCTGACACACTAAACACTTGGCTACGCTTTGGCTACTTCTCTCTTCATTCCATGCCACAAGTAGTGTTGCCGTAGATCCTTATACATCTTTGTACCACCGGGGTGTATAGAATAAGGAGAGCAGTGAGTTTCTTTCATCAACTCTTCTGGAACTGGGCCGTTTGGTACACATAATCGACTTCCATATCTCAAGGATCCATCTTCGTGGACGATGAAGTCATTTCGAAGTTCACTTTCTACTTGTTCTCGGACCTTTTGTAACTTGGCATCATTTGCTTGAGCTGCCTTGATCTGATTGACAAGAGTAGACTGGATTTGTAAGTTCATCAAATACGAAGCATTACCTGGCATAACTACTTCGATTGCCAATCCGTGCAATTCCTGCTGTAGCTTTCACTGAGCGGTGAGATTCATTGCTAATGGCTGGTGGCTAAGTGGATCAGGAACTACATTCACCTTCACAGGATGATACTGTAGGTTGATGTCGAAATCCGCCATGAGTTCTAGCCATCTTCTCTGCCGCATGTTTAGTTAATTATGAGTAAATACATACTTCAAACTCTTGTGGTCAGTGTATATATGTACTTGTTCTCCCAAGAGGTAGTGGGGCCAGATCTTAAGTGCGAAGATGACGGCTGCTAACTCCAGATAATGTGTTGGATAGTTGAGCTTATGAACCTTCAGTTGTCTTGATGCAAAGGCCATAAATTTTTCATGCTGGTGTAGAACACATCCTGATCCTTTACCGGACACATCGCAATGCATAAAAAATCCTCTAGATTGATCCGGTATTACAAGAATAGGAGCAGAAGCTAATCTTGACTTGAGTTCTACAAAAATGTTTTCACATGCTTCTGACCACACGAATGCTTCATCTTTACGTGTGTGCTTGGTCAGGGGTGCTGCAATCTTCGAAAAGCCTTCAATGAATCGTCGGTAGTATCCTGCTAATCCCAAGAAACTTCGCATATCCTTCACCATATTTGGTGTCGGCCATTCGTTGAAAGCTGACACCTTAGCTAGATCTACTGAGATTCTTTCGCCTGAAATGATATGTCCGAGAAATCCGACCTGATCTAGCCAAAATTCACACTTGTTGTATTTGGCGTAGAGCTGATGTTGTCGTAATGTCTCCAGGACAATCCATAAGTGCTTGGCATGTTCTTTCCGATTCTTCGAATACACAGGATGCCGTCGATGAAGATGACAACGAACCTGTCTAAGTACTCTTGGAAAACTTGGTTCATCAGATTCATGAATATAGCAAGTGCATTGGTCACTCCAATGGTATTACGAGATACTCATAATGGCTATAGTGAGTCCTAAATGTCGTCTTCGGAATATCAGACTCTTTGACCTTCACCTGATGATAACCCGAAAGAAGATCTAGTTTCGAAAATACACAAGACCCACTTAGCTGATTGAAAATATCATTGATGCGCGGTAGTGGATAATTGTTCTTAATAGTCAGTTCGTTCAGAGCTTGGTAATCTACACATATCCTGTATGAACCTTTTTTCTTCTTCACCAATAATACCCGAGATCCCCAGCTTGAAGTACTGGGACGAATCCAACCCTTCTTCAGGAGTTCGTCCAATTGAATGCGGATCTCTTTCAATCTTTCTGGACTTAACCGGTACGGAGCTTTGATTACCGGTTGTGCACTAGGTTGTAAATCGATGCTGAATTCAACAGCTCGATCAGGAGGCAAACCTGATATATCTTCCAGGAATACATCCTTGAACTCTCGAACTACTTCTGGCTTCGATTCTTCCACTTGTAATGTTGCAACCACTGCCTTCTTTGGTTTTGCTTTGTAGATGCTAGGTTCCAGGTTACGGTCTCCACTCTTGAAATAGAACACCGGATGATCTGGTATTTCGAACACTACCCTCCTTTGGCGAAATTCGATGGTAGCAAAGAAAGTTCCCAGCCAGTCCATTCCCAAGACTACATCGAAGTTCGGTATGTCCAGCACCTTGAAATCCGCATAAAATTCTCTACTGCAGATGACCACTGGACACGGATCATATCCTAAGTTGCTTTTAGAACACCGTTCCCTGAACCGACATTCCAGCTGGATACGAGCGGTTTAATTGGAATAACATGAGTTCGGACGAACCGTTGCGACATAAAACAATGTGATGCTCAAGTGTCGAAGAGTGCTAGAGCAGGTAGGGAGGCTACTAAGATTGTACTTAAGTTGTATGGGATAGGTTTAGGTATAGGAAAAAGTTATAGTGATATATAAGGATTGAAAAGTTTTGAAAGGATTGGGAATTACCAGTGATGACTTGGCTTGTATCTTCGGCCTCCTCGACCGTCATGGTAAAAGCCTGACGTCGTGGTACATTCCTCCTTACTGGAGGCACTGATTAGTCTAAAATATTGCACATTTGAATGAATATTTCCCCCACTATTGTTAAGTACTAAAAGGTGTTTATTGTAATTATAGAACATATGAGGGTTTATATATAAAAAGTTTATTATCATATATTTCTACATTATAATTAACATAACGAGGGAAAATACATGCATATAATATATATATATATATATATATATATATATATATAATCTTTGTAATTAAGATATGCATATCATATCAAATATTTTTAATCAATATTCTTAACATATAATATCATATAAAATGGTTATGATAATATCTCAAAATACCAAATATTACTAACACTTTGATTTGAGATATTGCGCAGATTAGCTCAGGTCTGGAATCCAAGAGATCCAAGATGTCGAATCAAATCTGCCGAAATATGGAAGCAAATCGTAAGATTTAGCAATGACAGAGAATCAGAGTATTATTCTCAGAATCCAGATATTGAAGGGATCTCCACATGTCTACAAGTGTGAGCAGAAAAAATACCAAACCCTAATCTCACTAGATTGCTGCGGAAGGGCGGCCAAATGCATGTATTTGCGGCGGATCCACGGTATATCTAGGGTTGTTTGATGAAATATTTTGGTGATTGGATCGTATCAACGTATATTCACAGATGGTATCCAGGGTTTATAATTTCTGTGAGTATATATAGGACCGAGAGCTTCACATCTAAAATCATCAAACCGAAGGGATCAAGAGGTCCAAAGCGATCCACGCATCCAGGTGATCATCAGCTAGTCATCTATCTCCAACTAGAGAGAGAGAGAGAGAGAACTAGGGTTCTTTGTAATCTACTTTCAAAAAGGAGAGTTGTATGAAATAATTGATTAATAAAGGTAGATCTTAGTTTATTTCTTTTTGCATTTACTTTCTGCACTTACTTTTTGCATCTTAATCATGCTTTCATTCTTCTTCATCATTTTTTCTAAATCTCAAACCATGAGCGAGTAATTCCTAGCTTGCTGGGGTTTCGTAGGCTAGAGTAGATCAATGGATGATAAAATCATTTAATCTCTTTTATACATTTTAAAGTCTATAAACTTTAGCAAAATAAATGTTAACATCCTTATCGGGCGCGCTACCAATCTATTGCTAGTTACGACCATGATTTGAGATCTGTTCAACACTTATTTTGTTAAGGGCTAGACATGAATAGAGATCAATGCAAGGACAAGGGTTAAGAGTGGGGAAACCCTAGTTTCTTCCAAAAGAACCTTAATCTACATTCATCACCATTGATCTAGTTTTAAACTATTAAAAGATAAAAAGAGTCATTTTTAATTATTCATCCATTACTACTAAGTTTTATGAACTCTACAAGCCTTTTCTTCATAAATCTTACATCTGTAGTTTATCCGTAACGACAAACAATCACCCATCTTTCTATCAACTCGTCTAAAGCAAGAAAAAGGTTCACGTTTCCCTGCGGACGACCCGTACTCATCGCGGCTAGTTACTAACGACACCGTCCTGATTGCGATTACTTTACGAACAAACATTCTTTAACAGACCAATCAAATGGCGCCGTTGCCGGGGATCGAACCCGGGTCACCCGCGTGACAAGCGGGAATACTCACCACTATACTACAACGACTGTAAATTTTTTTCTTGTTATTCGGGTTAATTTCTTATAAAATCCAGTAAACATATTATAAACGAGAACCAAAATCGCATATTGTTTATTTAACGATTATTGTGCGAGTTTTGCAAGGGAATCTGGAGTAACTGGAGCAAACCAACAGAGAGTTAGATAATTTCAACACATTCCAGAGGCGCCTAGGGTTGCACTGAAGAAAATTTATCAAAAAAACACTCCATAGTGCGGCGGAACCGCGGAAGAAGCTTGGATTTGGCGGCGGAACCACAGCCGAGTGGGGGATTTGGGTGCACAAAATCCTCTGGTATCTTTATCAAATCTTTCTTTTTCTTCTAAAGCTCCAATAATCTAATTTTGACTGCAGATTTCTTTGCAAACATCGCTGCTCAAAAATCTTTTTGCGTGTTTTGATATCGGTTTGTTTGTGCATATATTAACCGAATATTAAGGGGCAATAACCCAAATCCAGATTAGGTGGGATTTCATCACCCTTCCTAGGCCCCAAAAATCACAAAACGAGCATACTTTCACCCTACATTAATTTAAAAATATCTAGACCAAGTCTCTAAGGACTGTCGTGCTCAATTAGGACAGAGGAGGGTCGTGGTTAATCTATTGCTAAGCCGCATTTCTCTTGTGGTGTCTAGGTAAGTGTGACTAAGGAAAGTGGTTACTTAATTAGGCCCGCTATTTTCGGTGATTCGTATAGCGGATACATCCCACTTATTTGGCACTTACCTGGCTACAAGAGCGATAAATAGATGGCAGAGGATTGATCCCGAGACTTGTCCTTTGAAAGTCTAGGATCGGTCTAGTGAATTGACCTAGATGACCCTAGTTCTAGGGATTGATTGTACATTTTTGTGATTTGTTGAGTCAAGCCTCACGTTCGACACTTTTTCAAAACAAACCTTTTCTAAAAGTCGTTCTCACGCACGCTGCCATGTGCATTAAACTCGCTTAGTACATGATCGGCTGGACACTGGATTCCAGTGCCCGTCTTGTCCGCATCTTTGCTATCGACTCCGAAGTCGGTACTTCTTCATCTTCTATTTCCCCTCCACCCACCACATCTCTCGAAATGGATGGATCTCCATCGGGATTTTACGATACCACCCTGCCACTACCCATAGGTGCGCAGAATTCACCGCGCATCTCTCTCCAAGAAAGATGCTACCCCGTGCGTGGACCCCTTCCTACTTGTCCGTCTCTTCCACCGGCAAATGGGGATAATTTCGAAATTAAACCCCACTTCATCAACTTGTTGTCCAAATTTCACGGGCTTGAATCCGAAGGCGCATACGTTTTCATAATCAAATTCGAAAACATATGTGCAATGATGAGCACAACCCAACTTTCAGGGGATGCTATGCGATTACGTCTTCTCCCTTTTACCTTGTGCGATCTAGCAGAAAAATGGCTTTATAGTACTGCTGCACATTCTATCGCCAAATGGGATGAATTCATCATAGCATTCCTTAAGAAATTCTATCCTCATCAAAAAACCGTCCGTGTTCGAAGCGAGATTAACCAGTTTACCCAACTTCCCAACGAACCATTTTGGAAATGCTTTAAACGGTTAAAAGATCTTCTTGTCCAATGCCCTCATCACGGAATCGATAGATGGAAACTTTGCTGAATTATATATGAGGGTATTAATCCAGCGACAAAACATATGCTAGAAACCATTTGGCAATGTCATTTCATGTCTAAAGACGATGGTGAAGCTTGGCAATTCCTGGAAGATCTCGCCGAACCAACATTACAGTAGGAAAGCGTTAGACCAATATCGTCTTCATCTAGGGCAGGTATCCATTAGCTCGATGTTTCCATTGCAGTGAAAGCCGAAATGGCCGCGATACAAAAGAAACTCGATGCTATAGAAAACAATTTCTCACCAGCCTATCTAAAAAAAGTTACGCTTCCCAAAACCGTGTGTGGTTGCTGTTCTGACCCATCACATTTAATTGAAGAATGTCCTTTAAATCCCCCGTTTCAAGGTCAAGAACAAACTAATGCCGATTTTTAGCAACGATCTAGAAACGATCCTTATTCTTCCACATACAATCAGGGATGGAGGAATCATCCTAATTTTTCTTGGAACCAAAACCAAACTCAAAATCAAAACCAGTTTCCAAGCAACTATCAAAGACCTCCCCCACAGCAACAGCGGCCACCACAACAAAGTCAGCACCCCTTTCAACTGTAATCTTTTCAAAATCCGGCTAACAATTTTGCACCTTATAATAATTCTTTCCCAATGGCCAGTACCGATAAAACCTGTGCACTCGAACGTAACTTAGAAACGTTCATTAAACAATCTACACAAACGATGGATAATTTAACGTCTTCTATCCAAACGTTTGTGCAACACACGACTTCCCACAGTGAAAGCATTAAATTGATAGAAGCATAACTTGCACAATTAAATGCCGCGATGAGTGAGAGAGAATAGGAGACTTCCATCTCAACTTCTACCAAATCCCGGCCACTCACAAAGTGCGAATATCATCCTTCAAAATCATAATGTGAGTGCCGTAACTACGTTGAGATCGGGAAGAGTGCTGAATAACAATATTGGCGAACAAGTTGAAGTTGATGGCGATGAAACCCCGGCTACTACTTCTACTACTATTTCGTCTAATCCAACATCTTCTTCCGAGTCTATTCTCCGTTTTCCACTAGGCTCGAACCCTCATCCCACTTCCTTGAAGGAATTACCATCTACGATCATCCCAAATCCAATTTTGGGATCCATTCCATCCCCACAACCTTCTCCTAAGTTGCACCCGACCCTTATTGATAAAGCTCCTTTCCCAAACAGGTTAAGGGCCAACAGACCAAGTCTCCAAATGGAGAAGATTGTGGACATTTTAAAGCAAGCTAACATAAATATTCCTTTCCTAGATACTATCAAACAAGTTCCGTCCTATGCGAAAATTTTAAAGGACTTGTGCACTAGGAAGAGGAAAACTCAAGTACCGAAAAATGTTTTCTTAGCGAGTAATATGAGTAATTCTCTTACCCAATTGGTGCCCATGAAATGTAAGGACCCCGGTTGTCCTAAAATATCTATAAATATTTGGGGGTAAAAGTATCAATCATGTTGTACTTGATTTAGGTGCTAGTGTTAACTTGTTTCCGTAGTCTGTTTATGAGCAATTAAGGATAGGAGAGTTGAAAACTACGGATTGCACTCTCCAGATGGCCGATCGATCTATCACCCAACCTCGGGATGAGATAGAGAACGTGTTAATCAAAGTCGGGGAATTTATATTCCATGTGGACTTTATAGTCATAGATATACAACCTGTAGCAAACCCATAGAACCAAATTCCGGTGATTCTAGGTTGGCCTTTCCTATCAATTTCTAACGCGATAATCAATTATCGTAACGGTTCAATGAACCTTTCCTTTGGGAAGATGACAATTGAGCTTAACATCTACAATCTAGGAAGTCAACCCTCTGAACCCTATGCTCATGTATGTTCTGTCGAAAAGATAGCTTCCGATAGTTGTGAATTTGAGGAGCTTCACGATACTGATCTCAATGCCACCAGTATGTTATGGTTTGATCTACTGTTTATTATACACGTGAAGACCCTTCTGTCCACAAGTCCACACCTAAGTACGAACCCTTTGACTTGTTGAATGATTTAGTCGAGCTATCTGAGTTTTATAACTCCCTTTCCGATGAGATTATCATTCGGAATCTTGATGAAAGTTTTGATGATATTTTTGCCGAAGAACTCGCATTCCTAGAAGACATGGGAGTTGTGATGAATCAACCCCCACCCAAAGAAGTTGAACCGCCACCCCTTCTTTTTATCAAGAATGAGAATGCGAGTAGTGCACCATCACTGTTTCGTCTCTACCAACCGAGACGTAAACCCGAGCGATTACGCTTCTTATCTCTCCATTTCCGCACATCTATGATCCTTCACCAACCATGGTGTTACATTGATAAAATATTCGAATGGTTGGTGTTGACTTTTGGTCTTTGTAAAGATTTGCATAGACCAATAACTTTACCCGACTCTTATAATTTTAAATACTTAATACCGTTTTACTTAAGTTTGGGGGGGGGGGGAGAAAAATATTTTGGCTCTTGAAAGAAAACCAAATTTTTAAAAAATTGTTAGCCAAAAATAAGTTTGGGGGAGGATTTCACTGTCATTAATTATTGTCCCCGTTACTAACTTTTCTTCCCAAGTCTACAGGTTTTTAAGTTTAACAGATGATATCAGTGAGGACACTGCTGCAAATAGGTTTGGGAGAGGTTTGTGTTTATTCACGCATCATTTTTTTTGCATTATACTAAATAACAACACAAAATTTTTTTGATTATGAAAGTTAGAAAGTGAAAAATACATCTGAAAGATAGGAAGAGGTTTAAGAAAAGCAAGAAAAATTAGATATTTTATAATGAAGCTAGTAATAGGTAGTCATGAGCTGTTGTCCCAAGGGTTAGTAAAATGAAGGGAATCACCAATCTGAGGATAAAATTGAGTATGAAAAATAATCCTTATTCTTGAGTCCAAACATCTGAACGTTGATATCCTACTATACGCACTTGCACACATCTTGAAACTTGGGATAGTAGAGCATACCTTGAAATGCTCTTGTCTAAAAGCCTTAGTATGAAGGAAAATAAATATATAAAAAAAAATATAAATGAAAAAATGGTGAAGAAAAATGAACACTGGTTTTTTAATTACTTAAGGCAGCATAAAAAAAATATAGCGAGGGTGCTTTATTACCTAGTGCCTTAGACCAACTGGTTTGGGAGCCACTGCTAAGTCTTAGGTGTTGCAAGACTAGGGTATTGCTAATTATGCCTAAAAGAGTGAGCACATTTGGTAATCGGTTGGTTAGTATCTCAAGAAGTATTAACAATCTCATGAAGAATGTGTGAGCAATTCCATCTATAAAATATTCACCGTCTAAAAAGTACTAACAAAAAATGGACAAGAGTATGATAGCTTGAATTGAATTATCTAAGTGTAGGGATGTTCTTTACACACACATAGAGGCATATGATCTATGTTTGGAAGAAAAGTAGGGAGGAAGACTAAAGGCGATGTTTTATTGAGGGATGATGTGATTTCTGACATCTTTTCATGACTATTAAGATAGGGCTCATGGCTACTAAAAAGCTAGTGTAGTTTGAAACTCTTATTTTCAAGTTCTTTTTTTTTATATGTTCTTTATCTTTGTATGTATCTTTCATCATTTTTCTTTTATTATGGGATTTTATGGGTGTAATCCGCTGAAAACCCTCAGGAGACAACACTCCTCCTACTAGGAACACCTAGAGGTTTAAAGGCTTGTTGCATGTGCTCAGTGCAATCGTGTTACCTACAAAAGTGTGCTAAGTTTTCCTTTTTTTCTTTCTTTCTTTTTTTCTTCTTCTCTTTAATAACTAGTTTGCTCGGTACGATCAAAATTATGTTTGGGGGTATTTGATTAGTTTAAAATATTGCACATTTGAATGAATATTTTCCCCACTATTGTTAAGTACTAAAAGGTGTTTATTGTAATTATAGAACATATGAGGGTTTATGTGTAAAAAGTTTATTATCATATGTTTCTACATTATAATCAACATAATGAGGGAAAATACATGCATATATATATATATATATATATATATATATATATATAAAGATATATATATCATATCAAATATTTCTAATCAATATTCTTAACATATAATATCATATAAAATGGTTAGGATAATATATCAAAATACCAAATATTACTAACACTTTGATTTGAGATATTGTGCAGATTAGCTCAGGTCTGGAATCCAAGAGATCCGAGATGTCGAATTAAATCTGCCAAAATATGAAAGCAAATTGTAAGATTTAGCAACGGCAGAGACTCAGAGCATTATTCTTAGAATCGAGATATCGAAGGATCTCCACATGTCTACAAGAGTGAGCAGAAAAAATACCAAACCCTAATCCCACTAGATTGCCGCGGAAGGGAGGCCAAATGCATGTATTTGCGGCGAATCCGCGGCATATCTAGGGTTGTTTGATGAAACATTTTGGTGATTGGATCGTATCAACTTATATTCACAGATGGTATCTAGGGTTTATAATTTATGTGACTATATATAGGACTGAGAGCATCACATATAAAATCATCAAACCGAAGAGATCAAGATGTCCAAAGTGATCCACGCATCCAGGTGATCATCAGCTAGTCATCTATCTCCAACAAGAGAGAAAGCGAGTGCAAAAACTAGGGTTCTTTGTAATCTAATTTCAAAAAGGAGAGTTGTATGAAATAGTTGATTAATAAAGGTAGATCTTACTTAATTTCTTTTCGCACTTTCTGCATCTTAATCATGCTTTCATTCTTCTTTATCCTTTCTTCTAAATCTCAAATCATGTGCGAGTAATTCCTAACTTGCTAGGGTTCATAGGCTAGGGTAGATCAATTGATGATAAAATCATTTAACCCCTTTTATACATTTTAAAGTATATAAACTTTAGCAAAATAAATGTTAACATCCTTATCGGGCGCGCTACCAATCTATTGCTAGTCACGACCACGATTCGAGATCTGTTCAACACTTATTTTGTTAAGGGCTAGACATGAATAGAGATCAATGCAAGGACAAGGGTTAAGAGTGGGGAAACTCTAGTTTCTTCCAAAAGAACCCTAATCTACATTCATCACTATCGATCTAGTTTTAAACTATTAAAAGATAAAATGAGTCATTTTTAATTATTCATCCATGACTAATAAGCCCCATGAACCCTACAAGCATCTTCTTCATAAATCTTACATCCGTAGTATATACGTAACGACAAACAATCACCCATCTTTTTATCAACTCGTCTAAAGCAAGAAAAAGGTTCACGTTTTCCTGCGGACGACCCGTACTCATCGCGGTTAGCTACTAGCGATACCGTACTGATTGCGGTTACTTTACGAACAAACACTCTTTAACAGACCCATCAGGCACATTCTTTTGTCCTTGGGGCATGTTTCTCTGCTCTTAAAGCATGTTCTTCTATGCCTGATGGAACTGACGTTGAGGCTGTGCAGGACGTCCACGTGGAGTGGGTGCAGGGAGAGCTAAGCGAGGTGCAGGAGCCTGAATGGCTGGCCTCTGCGGGATCGTGATTGCGGGTCTGAGTGCTGGAGCTGTGTTGAAACGGTATGGACATGCTCCTATGGCGTGAGTGGATGCGCCACAAATCAAACACAGGACATTTGCACGCCTGCAGTCTTTTGCCAGGTGTCCCGTCCTTTTGCAGTAAAAACAAAAGTCTGTACTAGACCTGTTAACTGTTCCTCCCGGTCTCCTGGGTGCAAAAGTTGGCCTAGAAAAGGCTCCTCCTGTCAACTGAGTGGTAGGGCGTTTCACACCGGCAGTCTGCGGTCTGCCCTTCTTCTTCACAACTGCCTCATTGCGTTGGGCAGCCTTCAGAGCAAGCTCATGGGTTGGGAAATCCCTTGTAGCGAGTGCAGCTTGGACTTCTAGGTCCAACCCTTACTGAAATCGTCGTGCCCGGATTTCAGCAGTAGGAATCAGGTGTGCAGCGAACCTGTTATGACCTTGTATTAGAAGGGTAATGAGTGAAATCAGGAATTTGAATACTGAGACAATATCTTACCTGCTAAGTATGGTAAACTCAGTATTGTATTCATCCACAGACTTGACCCACATCGAGCCTTGTTGTAGATGAATGAACTGCTGC
Organism: Agapanthus africanus; assembly: GCA_030015575.1. NCBI lineage: Eukaryota > Viridiplantae > Streptophyta > Magnoliopsida > Asparagales > Amaryllidaceae > Agapanthus > Agapanthus africanus. The sequence continues at coordinate 550,600,998 of CM057347.1, read as the reverse complement.
TCCATATCAAAACGGGCAGTCTCATGGAAGTACTTCGCATCGAACATATCGTGAAATGTCTTCCATTCAATAGGTTGGGTGAGACGTCTTTCTTCAGCCTTCCACCAAATTTTGACGTTGACCGTCAGTTGCTTCGCAACTCTCACCCAGGAAATATCTGGCACTTGAGTTGTTACCAGATTATCTTCTATCGATTGAGCCAATTCTTCCGCCTACAGTGAGCTCTCTTTTCTTGAGAAGTGCTTTGGATGCAGTGCCCGGAATTGTTTGACTCCGGATGCCTCGGCTTCGGGGCGGTGCATGATGACAGCATTCTGCTGCTGCTGACCCTCCGAAGGCTCTTGATAGCCTCAAGTAGTAGCATTTGCTCGTTGATGGGAGCTAGTAGGCGGTGGATTGTTGCCATTGACATTCGTGCTGGTGTTATTGGGAGAATCCATGACCTTGATAGAAAAGGAATGGTTAGGATAGATTCAAGAAAACAGAAATGTAAGGAATGCATAATTGCCGATTCTTATAATTCTTGTGATATATTTCTTAAGAGCATGGGGCCGCCAACAAAACCTGTCATGCCCGCTTCCCAGTAGACGGAAACGATGACGCGACAGGCTGCAACATATTTACTAAGAAATAAATACGTTAAGCGTAATTAAGCAATATGTAAAATGAACAAGAATGACAAGGGTATTAAAATAAAACAGCAACTTTATTTACATTCAACTATATATACAATTGTTTGAAAAGAAAAGATACAATGAGTAAAACAGTGCCTAAGCAGTGGCATACAAAAATGAAAGTAAGTATAAGGAACAAGAAGTTAGGCTGTGCCGCAAGCTGATCCAAGTCCTCCTAGCTAGGCTCGATCTCCTGGGTATCATGTCCTCCTGACGAACATTCCAAAGAAAGAAATAGAAAGGAATGTCGTCAGTGAACTATCGCTTGGTAAGTCCCCAAAGAAAGAAAGAGAATATAACAAGTAATGTGAAATGAACATGTAAGTTGTGTATGATTGATTACTGGTAAATGATAGTTATTATAACGTGGTTGTTTGTATCTTGATACAGAAGGTATTCATGTATACGAGAAGATTCCATCTTACCCTATGGACTAAGGTAACATGTAGTTCAAGGCCTCGTCACAGTCCACGGGACAACGACACGAGAATTCATGTAGATGTCTTTTATGTGACCTCTCGTGCCACGATATACGTTCCGTACCAATCTAACCCTTTATCCCCGCGTAATGTATTGTATAAATTATAATTACAAGTCTTGCCGAAACCATGGATACAAATTTTTTAAGCATTCATGTTCAGGATGTAGTCAAGTATTCAAGTAGTCAAGTCAAGTTATAACCATGGTTCGGTCAAGTCAGGTCAAGTATACATGTTTGATATTGATGTTTGGATTCGAGTATTCATGTTCTTGATTAAGTATTCATGTTTGATATTAGATTCAGATTTGAATTAGACTTAAACTGAGTCAGACACTTGTAAACAGATTTAGCTTTTAAATTAGGTTCGGGAGTCATCGGTAATTGCAGCACATGAGCGGCAGAATTTGTGTCTTTTTTCAAGACAATTATCTTTGATAACTCCGTTAGGTTGTATACCTTAAATAGGCAAGCACTCACTTTCTCCGTCTCCCTGGGGCTCAACAGAATTGATCCCGCTTAAACCTATATTTATTAAAGTCCTTAAATACTGTTTTATATATCTCGAGGGGGTTTTATGAAAAAATATTTTAATATAGTTTAAAATTAAATCTCAAGGGTGATTAATATTATTTGGAGTTGTCATGAGCATGGATTTTAAGTATTGGGGTATTTTATTGATAAATACTTAGCCTGGAAAGTTCATGGTATTTTATTGAAAAACTTGCCTTTTTGGTATCTTGATGGTATTTTATTGTCATTTGTTAATCTTTTCAATTTTGAAAAACATTTAGATTTATTATATTTTGAAAATAGGGATTTATAATTTTATATAATTTTAATTTTAAAAATAATTTTATTTTATTTAGAAAATTCGTACTTCTTAAAAAACCGTATTTAAATCCTTTCGAGATCGAATACTCCGTGAGGAGGTCTGCATCTCGTTCTACTAACCCAAGGATGTGTGATAATCCACAACATTCGTTAGCGTGTTCCCTAAAAAGGGTTGTATATGTGTAATCACAAAGGATATGAAATACCGCTTTTAAAAGAAATCCGGTTTTTAAAATTATGTGGTATTTTATTGTAATATTATATTTTGCAACGAAAATACATTCAATGAGTATCGTGCTATGAAACCAAGTATGTGTGTGGGGTAGGTCGTTACCCCGTAAAGTTTTCCTAAGGTATTGTTTTAACAAATACTAAAAGTGGTGTTTATAAAGTTCAAGGTATTTAATGAAAAGTGCTACTATTGTTATTTCACATGAGAATTTTGATGAAATTTGATTCTAAACATTAGGGATTAAGATTAAAAGTGATGTAGTAAAATTAGATTGACTAAATTGTAAAGGAAAAGGGAGTTATGTGTTTTAGAAAAGAATATATCGGTATTAATTCCACTTTTACCGATATAAATTTGAATAGGATTTTCAATAGAAAGAGATTTAGAAGGGAATTACGGTTTAGAAAACTTAAAGAAGAGGGGGTGAGCTTCATAGCGTCGCGGGGGCGCCAGAATTTTCTTCAATCTTCGCCGGAAGTCTCTTGCTCGCTAACTCCGCTTTTACTTCACCTGCACTAGAAATTGTTTAGAGAGTTTTGGCTATAATTTTCAGAATGGTGCTGAGCCAAGATAGGGGATGGTATTTATAGTGGAGAATTAGGGTTTTTGAATTAAAATGGTAGATTAAAAAGCATTAAAATGTGTTTAATTGTGAAATAAAGGGTCTCTGTTTGATTGCAGGGAAATCAAACAGTGCAGAGGAGTTAAGGGTATGTGAAGAGATGTGTGTGCAAAGCCCGGGCTTTATTGGCCTCAAATCAACCGTCGGTGCCGTCCTAAATGCAATATCTGCTGGCCGAATTAGGGTTCTGGGTGTCGAGATTCGTACCACATGGATTTGTCTGTGTTTAAACTATTTTGCATTTGTTTGATTTTTTGAACTTTTCATTTCCTTGTGTATTTCACGTGTAATCTTTTGGGCTTTCAAAAAGTTAAAAAATATTCAGAAAAAAATAATGTGTCTGATGGGAATCGATTACAAGGGCTACGTCACAGCAGTGCAAGGGCTTTACCAGTGAGCTACAAGTTTTTTCTTGCTGTTATTTAACAAAAGTAACTTATAACTCAACTCAGGCTGTAAACTCATTTCTGTACATTAAAATAGAAAATTCAGTACAGTAAATTCAGAGTCGTTACACGAGGTAAAAATACACCGTACTGAAGAGGTTTAGTATGGAAGATTCCAAGCGCGGTAATTTACCCGTTTTTCTTGGAAGCACTCTCCAAAGAGATGTCTCGTTAGACTGATGAAGAGAGGGCTCGCATGAGCATTGTACTTTATACTTTGGCGGTGGGGTCGATAATGTATGCGGTGTTATGTACCAGACCAGATATAAATTATGCACTTAGTATCGTAAGAAGGTATCAGTCCAACCCAGGTGAGAAGTATTGAATAGCGGTAAAGAACATTCTTAAGTACCTGAGAAGGACTAAGGAGATGTTCTTGGTGTACGGTAATGAGGACCTCCATATCGAGACTTTTACCAACTCTGGCTTCCAAAGTGACAAAGATGACTCTAAATTCATCTCGGGTTATGTGTTTACCCTCAACGGAGGGGCGTTCTGTTGGAAGAGCTCTAAACAGGACACCGTACCAGACTCAACGATGGAGTCTGAGTACATCACTGCTAACGATGTCGCAAAAGAGGCAGTCTGGATGAGGAAGTTCATTTCTGAACTTCAGGTGGTTCCATCCATTGCTGATCCAATACTTTTGTATTGCAATAACCATGGAGCTATGACTTTGACAAAGGAACCACGGTCCCATCAGAAATCCAGACATATCTTGAGGCGGTATCACCTGATTAGGGAGATCGTGGATCGCCGGGACATCGAGATGCGGAGAGTAGATACAAAAGATAACACGGCAGATCCATTCACCAAGGCCATCCCTCAATTCCAGTACGAGAGACTGTTAGAAATATAGGGTATGCGGTATGCCAGCAACTGGCTCTAGTGCAGATGTTGGAATATGCCAATGACATGCCTTAGTGCAAGTTGGAGATTGTTGGATATGTATACCCTAGAGGCCTTCATTGTATAGGATACTAAGGGTATATATTTATAGGACAATCTTGCTCGATATGATAGTATGCTATTTGATTTGTCTTTATCTTAACATGTGTATATATTTTACTTGTTATTTCATATCGCTTATACATGTTGATAAAGCCCGTAGGACCATTTCTTGACTACCAGCGCTATGATGGCAATCATACTTATGGGAGCTGGGTAGTCGATAAGTACATCCTTAAATATCCCTAGTCATAGGAGTATCGAGACTGGGCATTGATACTCCAGAGTAGACTAGTGTATACATTTCTAAACCCTGACGAGGGGAAATGGTTGATCCCGCAGCCATTGGTGTGATGCACCTAAGATTGTATATAGGTGCTCACTAGGGGCGAGTAGACTGGAAGGACTCGCCGAGAACTAGATAGATGGTATTTACTTATCGTCAGATAGCAGTTCTCTGGTAACATGAATACAGATAGTCTGTCGACCTTAGGTCGTCATTTGTCTCATGTGAGTTCCCACTGTGCTTTGATTACTACCCTACCACGGCTCTAATGAGTCGTGCAAACAGGTTTTAGTTGGGTACAGTCTCGAGCCACATAGAGAAAGTGAGCGATTGTTGGGGATTTGTCTCTCCCAGTACAGGGAGTCGATGTCACACTGTGTTCGGTAGGCCAACACCATAAGTTCCTGGCCATGGTGGATTGAGAATTACTGATAGTTAGATTAGTAGATTATCGGATGGTCTTGAGCCACATCGGCACGACTTATCGGGTTATTAGGGGTCTGATGTTTTTCACCCCTAGACCCGGCATGCGATACTCTCAGACGAACAGATCAGACTGTACGGGGATTGTCACAGACAGGCTCAGTAGGAGTTCGGATGAGTTTGCTAGTTGGCCTTCTTTTTGACAAGTACCTAGATAGCCATTGCGTACAACTAGTGCCACTAACGTGCTTGTGGTTAAACCCACTGCCAGCGTACTTTCGATTCTTTAGAATCCCACATAGAGGGTTTTCCTAGTTCAGGTGAAACGATGTAAAGACCGTATAGTTTTACATGCAGGGTTTCGATCATATACGTATACTAGCTACACGGATTTATGTTCAGATGGATAATAATAGTGGGCTAGGATTAAACCGCATTCTAGTATTATATTATTGGATTATTTTCATCTCTTGGTATTCGTAGCACGAATACGGGTATGTATATACGGTGAGGGGTATTCTTGTATTTTCACAAGAGTGCTTCTAGAAGAAGACACCTCATTTGTGTTAAATCTATTTAGTTTAAATAGATAATGAGGTGGAGGGATAGGGTGTTATGAAAGCATGGTTTGAAGCATGGCTTGTTATTTTATTTTATTCATTTGTGATAACTATTGCATGGTTGTATTATTATTATTATTATTATTATTATTATTATTGAAAAAGATATGCTTCATAGTTTTCATCCATAGCAATTCTTCAATCATTCTTCACTTGCCATTCTCTTTCCTCCTTTTCTCTCTTCTTCTTCCTCAAACCCTAACCCTCTCATGAGTTGAGAAACCTAAGATTAATGAGATAAATTAATCCAATAAAAATTCTTTACATATACTAAACCACTTAGATTAGCAAACTAGGTGCTTTAATTACTTCACTTTTTAGGTTAAAGCTTGAACTATAGACTCTCGGGTGGATCGTCATTGACTCAAGGAGGTCGATGACCAAGCTCGATCCCGACGAATGAGGAGTTTAAGAAGAGGAAAAAAATACTCGAAGGAATTGAATCACAAAGGGAGTGATTCTGGAGTAACTGGAACAAGCCAACAGAGAGTTAGATAATCTCAACATATCCCAAAGGAGCCTAGGGTTGCACTGAAGAAAATTCATCAAAAGAACACTCCATAGTGCGGCGGAACCACGACAAAAAGAAGCAAATTGCGGCGGAACCGCGGTGGAGTGGGGGAGTTGGGCGCACAAAATCCTTTTTGCAAATATCGCCACTCAAAAATATTTTTGCGTGTTTTGATATTGGTTTATTTGTGCATATCTTAACCAGAAATCAAGGGGCAATAAACCAAATCCAGATTAGGTGGGGATTTCATCACCCTTCCTAGGCCCCAAAAATCACAAAACGAGCATACTTTCATCCTACATTAATTAAAAAATATCTAGATCAAACCTCTAAGGACCGTCGTGCTCAATTAGGATAGAGGAGGGTCGTGGGTAATCTATCTCTTATCCGCATCTCTATTGTGGTGTCTAGGTAAGTATGACTAAGGAAAGTAGTTATTTAATTAGGCCCGCTATTTTCGGTGATTCTTATAGCAGATACCTTCCACTTACCAGGCATTTACCTGGCCACGAGAGCAATAAAGAGGTGGTAGAGGATTGATCCTGCGACTTGTCTTTTGGAAGTCTAGGAGCGGTCTAGTGACTTGACCTAGGTGACCCTAGTTCTAGGGATTGATTGTGCATTTTTGTGATTTGTTGAGTCAAGCCTCATGTCCAACAATTTTTCAAAACAAATCTTTTAAAAAATTGTTTTCACACACGCTGCCACATGCACTAAACCTGTTTAGTGCATGATCGGCTGGATACAGGATTATAGTTCCCGTTTTGTCCGCGTTTTTGCTATCGACTCCGAAGTCGGTACTTCTTCTATTTCCCCTCCACCCACCACATTTCCCGAAATGGACGGATCTCCATCGGGATTTCACGATACCATCCTGCCACCAACCGTAGGTGCGCATAATCCACCGTGTATCTCTCTAAGAAATATGCTACCCTGTACGTGGACCCTTCCTACTTGTATGTCTTTTCCATCGGCCAATGGGATAATTTCGAAATTAAACCCTACTTCATCAACTTATTGCCCAAATTCTATAGGCTTGAATCCGAAGACGCATACGTTTTCATAACCAAATTCGAGAACGTATGTGCAATGATGAGCACAACCTAACTTTCAAGGGATGCTATGCGATTACTTCTTCTCCCTTTTACGTTGTGCGACCTAGCAGAAAAATAACTTTGTAGCACTGCTGCAAATTCTATCGCCGAATGGGATGAATTCGTTATAGCATTCCTTAAGAAATTCTATCCTCATCACAAAACCGCCTGTGTTCGAAGCGAGATTAACCAGTTTACCGATCTTCCCAACGAACCATTCTGGAAATGCTTTAAACGGTTTAAACATATTCTTGTCCAATGCCCTCATCACGGAATCGATAGATGTCAACTTTGCTGAATTATATATGAGGGTATTAATCTAGCAACAAAAAAGATGTTAGAAACCATTTTTCAATGTTATTTCATGTCTAAAGATGATGGTGAAGCTTGGAAATTCCTGGAAGATCTTGCCGAACAAACATTACAGTGGGAAAGCGTTAGACCTACATCGTCTTCATCTAGGGCAGGTATCCATCAGCTCGATGTTTCCATCGCAGTGAAAGCTGAAATGGCCGCAATGCAAAAGAAACTCGAAGTTATAGAAAACAAATTTTCGTCGGCCTCCCTACACCAAGTTACACTCTCCAAAACTGGTGGTTGCTATTCTGACCCATCAAATTTAACGAAAGAATGTCCTTTGAATCCTCCATTTCAAAGTCAAGAACAAACTAATGCTGCTTTTCAGCAACGATCTAGAAACGATCCTTATTCTTCCACATACAATCAGGGATGGAGGAATCATCCTAATTTTTCTTGGAACCAAAACCAAACTCAAAATCAAAACCAGTTCCTAAGCAACTATCAAAGGCCTCCCCCACAGCAACAGCAACCACCACAACAAAGTCAGCACCCCTTTCAACCTCAATCTTTTTAAAAACTGGCCAACAACTTTGCACCTTATAGTAATTCATTCCCAATGGCTGGTACCGATAAAACCTCTGCACTCGAACGTAACTTAGAAACGTTCATTAAACAATCTACACAAACGATGGCTAATTTAACGTCTTCTATCCAAACGTTAGTGCAACACACAACATCCCACGGTGAAAGCATTAAATCGATAGAAGCACAACTTGCACAGTTAAATGTCGCAATGAGTGAGAGAGAGAAAGGGAGACTTCCATCTCAACCTCTACCAAATCCCGGCCAATCACAAAGCGCAAACCTCGTTTTTAACCAACAAAATCATAACGTGAGTGCCGTGACTATATTGAGGTCGGGAAGAGTGCTGCACAACCAAGTTGGGGAAAAAGTTAAAGTTGATGACGATGAAACCCCGGCCACTACTTCTAACCTTAATTCGTCTAGTCTACCACCTTCTGAACCAATTCTCTGTTCTTCACTAGGCTCAAACCCTCAGCCCACTTTCTTGGATAAAACTCAAATGATCCCAAATCTAATTTTAGGATCAATTCCATCCCCACAAACTTCTCAACAAATGTTGGACCCAACCTTTATTGATAAAGCTCCTTTTCCAAACAAGTTGAGGGCCAAAATACCAAATGCACAAATGGAGAAGATTGTGGAAATGTTTAAGCAAGTTAACATAAAATATTCCACTCCTAGATACTATTCAACAAGTTCCGTCTTATGCGAAAATCCTTAAGGACTTGTGCACTAGGAAGAGGAAAACTCAAGTGCCTATTAAGGTTTTCTTAACGATTAATGTGAGCACCGCTTTTACCCAACAATTGCCTAAGAAACGTAAGGACCCCGGTTGTCCTGTAATATTTATAACTATTGGGGGCAAAAGCATCAATCGCGCTCTACTCGATCTAGGTTCTAGTGTTAACTTGCTCCCGTATTTTGTGTATGAGCAGTTAGGCATAGGAGAGTTGAAATCTGCTCACTGCACTCTCCAGATGGCCGATCGATCTATCACCCATCCTAGGGGTGAGCTGGAGGACGTGTTGATCAAAGTCGGGGAATTTATATTCCCTGTGGACTTTATAGTTCTAGAAACATAGCCTATGGCAAACCCATTGAACTAAATCCCGGTGATTCTCGGTCGGCCTTTTCTAGCAACTTCCAATGCCGTAATAAATTGTTGCAACGGTTCCATGAACCTATCATTCGGGAATATGACAATTTAGCTTAACATTTACAGGCTAGGAAGTCAACCCTCTGAACCTTCTGCTCATCTAATCGATATATGTTCTGTCAACGAGATAGCTTCCGACTGTAAGGATGCTGGGCACACGCACAAGGGTCTACGAGGCATCAACCATGGCCTATTGAAATTTTAGCCGTGCCGAACAACCCAAAGCCGGATCTTTAAACTAGAGTTTATGCGAAAACAAGTATGTTAAACACTTTAACACTAAGTGAGAGGGATTACAACCTTTGTAGATCCGGTCCTTCACTTCATAAGCTCCGTGTTGTGGTCCCTTCGCTGCGATCATCGTGTTCCAGATTTTCGAGAGGCTCCGCGAAGAGAAAGATGCAAGATTGCTTCCGATCTTCGATAACAAAGATGATCTACCTTGAAGTTTCATTAACACAAGCTCTCACTCACTAAATGATGTGAACACCCTCATCTAAAGGGCAATGATAGATAAGGATGATGAAGTAGGATTTTTGCTCTCATTTATAATCTTTTTCTCACACATAATCATCACTTAGAAAAAGCTAGAAAGCTTTTTCCATGAAAGAAAGAAGAAGGAAGAAGATGAATCAATCATAGAATCCTTTTGTGATGAATAATGTAAAGAAGATAATGATGAATAATGCAACCATGGTTGCTAAACCTTTGTAGAGAATTAACCAAGGGCTAGGGTTTGGGTTGGGTTAAAGCATGAGTCATTTGAAAATATCTTGCACAAAACAAAAAGAAACCTTCTAGAATCATCAAGAAGGAACTAATAAACAAACCCTAACCTTGTTTAATCTCCACTAAACATGTTGCATTAGTTATCATATCATGTTATAATATTATATATCACTTATATAATATTTATCGTAACAATATAAAATAATACAATTAACATATATCGCATATATATCAATGTATTACCCGAGTGAGAAAAAGAATCTTTTAGTGAGCTAATATTAGTTAATGTAATTTAATATATCATATATATTATTATACATTAAATTATCGAATCAACACTTGATCCGACAATCCGGCTATATCGCATATAACCGACTAATACAACGACCCGACTATATTGCATATACCCGGCCGATATCTCATATCGCGAGAATCCAATACGGTACCACATACCGCATTATCCTCGGTCCCGCACATATCACATATGTGCTCCTAATCCGTTTTGCCTGAGCTAAGAAACCTCTGTGTAGGACTCTAAAGAATCGTCAATACGCCGGCAGTAGGTGATGATCATATCAAACACCCACAAGCTGCAAGCGGTCAGCTAAACGTAACAGCCACCCAGGTATTGAGCGCTCAGAAGATCAACAGGCAAGCCTGTACATTCTCCTGTGAATCTAATCAGTAACACTCCCGTACAGTCCGGTCTCGTCGTCTGATATGTCGCATATCTCGCCTAGGGGTGGTAAACGTCAGACCCCAGTAGCTCGATAAGTCGTGTCGATATGAGGTCTATAATAGTTTGAGAAACTACTGATAACACTTACTAGTAAATCTCAGCAACCCTGGCCAGGGATTTCCGGTTATAGCCAATCGAACACAGCACAACATCAACTCCCTATACCGGGACAGACGAATCCCCTCCTATCGCTCATTGCCTCCATGTGATTCGGGACTGTACCCAAAAGCTACCTTTTTGCACGCCCTCTTGGACGTGGTATGATGGAAATCAAAGCACGGTGGGAATCACACAAGACTCTATGACGATCTCGGGTCAACAGACTACTCTGTACCAGTGTCACCGGAGAACTGCAATCTGACGTAAGGTATAATACCATATGGGAGTTCTCGGCGAGTCCATCCAGTGTACCCAGTCTCCACTGAGCACCCATACACCATCCTTGATGTCAAACACCGATGGATATGGGATCATCCATCGCCTATCATATAGGTCAAGATGCGTATACGCTAGTCTACTCTGGTGCATCGATACCCTATATCGATACACCCTCGACTAGGAACAGTTATAGGATATACTCGTCGACTACCGTGGCCCCACTAGTATGATCTCATCATAGTACCAGTAGTCGAGTACATATCCTAAGGGCTTTATCAACATGTAACATAGAGACAATCAGAGTACATGTTAAGATAAAGTACAACCAGATAGCATACTATCATGTCGAGCAAGAAAGTCCTCCCTATATATGTCCAAGCATCCATTACAATATACATCATATGTACAGTAATGGCCTCTAGGGCATACATATAACTAACAAACTCCCACTTGCACTAGGGCCATCTGTTGTGGTATCACATACCCAACAATTAGCTGTGATTGAAGTATCTCATACTCAACCATCCCATAAAAGTTTCTACTGGGAAAAAGGCCTTTGTGAGTGGATCCGCGCTGTTGTCCTCTGTGTCTACTCTCATAACCTCGATCTCCCTGGAGATCAACCATCTCCATGATCAGGTGATACTGCCTAAGAATTATATCTGGATTTCTGATGGGACATGGGGTTTCTTGGCAAAAGCCACAACTCCATTATCACACAATGGTAGGAACGAAGTTCATCTCATGAACTTATATATATTTTCACGCCCCGCTTCCCAGAGTACGCAAACTTGGGCACGTGACATAGCCAACCATGCTACCTGCGGGTAGGACGCATCCGTCCACAGTCACATTACGGCTGTAGAGATATCAAGAACAGTAAAATAAACTAAACTAATACATTTCCAAATCCATAATAACAAGAATCAATGAACAATGAGTGCGGAAGCTAATGATCCAATACAATGAATAAACAGTACGTCCCATAATGCGGGCTCACATCTGGAAATGAAAAGCAATAAATAAACTAAATCCTAAGGACTCACTGTTCAGCCTGCTGGCTGAAGTACTCCTGCTCGGTCGACGACAAAGGTACGGAATCTGGGCCATGCAAAACCCAGACGTCAGCGCGTCATGATATCAAGTGTACAGCATAAACATGGTAATAAACAGTGTAAGCATGAACATGAATAAAGCAGCAATAAGAAGTAATAAACAGGGTAATGTGCAGTGGTGACTAAACTGTCCTATCAGGTTTTCTACTCTATAGTCTTTGAAACCAATTGATGAATCGTCGATGTAACTCAATAGTATCCCGTGCGTGCCCGGGACCACGGTCATGATCCTCAGGGCTGAGTCCGAGACGTGCCGCTAAGCAGTAAAAGGTAGTAGGATGGACGAGTGATGTCAGCATCATCACTCCCGGACTGGCCAAGCCCGTAAGACTGATCAAAACAATGTATCGAACTGTTGAGTTACAAGTCGGTTTCACCTTTGATTTCCCCATACCCCCAAACTATGTATGTCAGGTCAGGTATTCAGTAGTCAAGGACTAATGCCAACAAAGTCAAGTAAAAGTAGGTCTGTCTGGATCGACAGCAGGAATGGTTAGGTTTGTCGGCATTAGGCATGAAATCAGGGAACAAGTAATGTCATGGTACAACAGGATGGGTCGGTATGTATGTATATGTCAGGTGTATCAGGGTCAGGCCAATATGTCGTGCAATCGGGTAAGTGCTCACAACAGGTACACAATCAATAATGAACAACAGCAGGAACAGTATTTAACCACAAGATTCCATATAACTATAGTGATGTTTGTATTCTCTTATTAACAGGTTCAATCATCTTTAGGGTGCAACAATTCCAGGGTGAAACAGTATTATTAACACGAAGCAATGAAACCATTAAAATTACAGCATAATAATAATTACAAGAATGAGCTTGCAATTTAAGCAATGACGTGCCAATTGGTTAATTAGTTAAAGTGTGAAATTGATAGCGTACCGATTAACTACAAGTAACCACTATAATGATTTATCGTTACGGATGATTGTACTAGTCACCAAATCGTGTGATTATAACAGATAACATGATTATTAAGTTTGTAGCATGTTAAAGCAAGTATTCGGATACTTGCCTCGACGGTTTCGCAAACCGGAACGCACGGATGCAATGTCGGCAGAACGCGATATGAAAGCACGGGCCACGGATCGAGTCCCAACAGAGATCAACGGGATCACACGGACCAGGGGACTTCGCTGGAGCGTCGGGTTCGTCAGACGGCACGGTCGGATTCCGGCAAAAGTTATCGGCAACAAGTTAGCAATAAGATAAACATACCAGATCAGCGGGGTTTTGCACCAAAGGAAGTAAAGTGATGCTTACAGAGGAGAAACAGGGGTAACTATGACGGGCCCGACGGCGATGGACCCACCGGCGGTGAACAGGAGGTGCGGCGAGGGTGCTGGAACGGCTGAAAGGGCTCGGGGTCGCTGGAAAGGGGTGCTGCGGTGAGTGGGGAAGAGTATGGTCGGCTCTGGTGGTCGAGGGAGAGAAGGAGGTGGTCGGAGGTGGTTCCGGTGACGTCGACGAGGGTCGACCGTGGTTTCTCCGGCGAATGGGAGATGGTGCAGGGTCGGCTCGGGTTTGCTCGTGGTCCAGCGAGGAGAGGAGGGAGGTGATGCCGAGGTCGCGCCGAGGAGGGTGAGAGGGAGTCGCGGGGGTTGTCGACGACGATGGGTGGCGTCGACGGCGAGGGTTGCATGGGTGGAGGCGAGGTCGGGAATGGGTGCAGGCGCAGGAGAGAGGAGGAAGGAGGAAGGAGGAAGGCTGGCTCGCGGTGGCGAGGGCGGCGACGGCGAGGTCGCGGGGGAACCGGCGGTGAGGTCGCAGGACGCTAGGGTTAGGGTTTGAGGGGGTTTACTCGTGAAGGAATGGGTTGGGGAAGGCGGCTGTGCATGGGAAATAATATGGAGGAAGAGAGAGAGAAGCTGATGAGATAGAGAGAGAGGGAGATTTGAAAGAGATTGAGGGAGGAGAGAGAGAGAGATAGGGAATGGGAGGCGGGGCCCACGCGAAGGAAAACCCCAGCTCGCGATTGGTTGATGCAGGATAACTGAAATATTAAAGTAAAGATTTTAGGGATTAAACTGTTAAGGGAATTAGATTCGTATATAATTATAGTTTTATATATTAAATTGAAACGGGCCCTTTTTGGCGCGAAATGAAACATTTCCAAATTGCGCCCGGGTTGCGCCCAAATATTCCAAATTCAAATTATAGGATTTTAAGCGGGTTCCAAATTTTGAAAATAGGTGTTTAATGATTAAAATGCATGCCTCCAAGTCGGACACTCGCACGCGCGCGTAGTCGCCCAAACTTGCCCGTTTAGTCAAACGGAACGGAATCTCGACACGCGGACGCTACCACGCGACTAGTGGCGACGAGTAGGCTAACATGGACATCTTAAATTTCATTTTCGGAGTTAAAATTTGTTATGTGCCAAAATGACCTAACCGGATAAAATTTAGCAATAAACACCAGAAAATCAGGAAAATTGGAATGAGCGATAAACAACCCTCAACTAGTAATTTAAATAGTATTATTGGGCTCGGGTGTTACATCATACCCAACTACAAAAGAATTTCGTCCTCGAAATTCCAAGAATACAAGATAACTAACTACTGGAAAAGATGAAGGAATTTCTGCCGGATCTCGTCTTCTCGCTCCCAAGTGGATTCTCCATGCGATCGATTACCCCAAGAAACTAGTACAAGAGGGATAACCTTGTTCTTGAGAACCTTTTCTCTTCGATCCTTGATTTCGACTGGTCGCTCCTCAAAAGTCAGGTCTTCCCGAACGGTCAACTCCGAATGATCCAAGACATGAGTCTCATCACGAACATACCTCCGTAGTTGAGACACATGAAACACATCGTGAACTCCTGCTAAAGACGGTGGTAACGCTAACCGGTACGATACCTCTCCAACACGCTCCAATATCTCGAAGGGTCCAACGAATCGGGGACTAAGCTTTCCCCGACTTCCAAAGCGAATCACCCCTCTAGTCGGTGATATCTTCAGGAATACCAAATCACCCACGGCGAACTCTAGAGGTCTTCTTGACGTGTCGGCCCAACTCTTCTGTCTGTCTTGAGCTGCCTTCATATGCTTCCTGATGATATTCACCTTCTCGACTGTCTGTACCACCAAATCTGGTCCCAGTAACCTTCGTTCACCAACATCATCCCAACAAACAGGTGAACGGCACTTACGACCATACAGTGCTTCAAATGGGGCCATCTGAATAGTTGCTTGGAAGCTGTTGTTGTACGAAAACTCCACCAGGTGTAGATGATCTTCCCAAGAACCTCTGAAGTCCAACATGCAAGCCCTCAACATATCTTCAAGGGTCTGGATCGTTCTCTCTGATTGTCCATCAGTCTGGGGATGATAAGCTGTGCTAAACTTCAATCGAGTCCCCAAACTTTCTTGTAAACTCCTCCAAAAGTGCGACAAGAACCGAGTGTCCCGATCGGACACGATGCTTACCGGTACTCCATGCAATCTGACAATCTCCTGCATGTACCGCTCTGCCAAAGTCTCTGTCGATTGACCAACCCGAAAAGGAATAAAGTGAGCTGCCTTGGTCAACCGATCGACAATCACCCATACAGCATTGTTGCCCTTTGGACTCCGCGGTAAAGCCGTCACGAAATCCATGGTTATATGTTCCCACTTCCACTGAGGAATCGGAAGTGGTTGCAACAAACCAGCAACCCTTTGGTGTTCAGCCTTGACTTGCTGACACACCAAGCACTTAGCCACAAAGCGAGCAATTTCCCGTTTCATACCTTCCCACCAGAAATGCTGTCGAATATCTCGGTACATCTTCGTCCCTCCTGGATTTACAGAGTAAGCTGAACTGTGTGCCTCCTTCATAAGCTCTTCACGCACATCTCCTTTTGGCACACACACACGGCTACCATATCTCAACGAACCATCTTCGTGGATCAGTAAATCGGTTCGTAGTCCAGCTCCAACCTGCTCTCGAAACTTTTGCAGTCTAGGATCCTGCGATTGCGCCACTTTAATCTTCTCAACTAAGGACGATTGTACTTGCAACTGCATCAACTGTCCTGTAGCACGCGGTAGCACAACCTCCAAGTCAAATCTCCGAAACTCCTCAATGATCTCTCTGTGTGCAGTCAATAACTGAATTGCTGGTAACCGACTTAGCGCATCTGGCACGACGTTAACTTTTCCCGGATGGTACTTAAGATCAAGGTCGTAGTCGGCCATCAGCTCCAACCATCTGCGTTGCCTCATGTTCAACTCCTTCTGAGTGAACACATATTTCAAACTCTTGTGATCCGTAAAGACTTCAACTCTCTCGCCCAGAAGATAGTGTCTCCAAATCTTCAGGGCGAAGATCACGGCTGCAAGCTCCAAGTCGTGAGTCGGATAGTTCTTCTCATGAGTCTTCAGTTGTCTCGATGCGTAAGCGACGACTTTCCCGTTCTGCATCAAAACACATCCCAATCCTTTTCCAGATGCGTCGCTGTGAATCACCAGTCCTCCTGAACCATCCGGTACGGTTAGGATAGGGGCGGTTATCAACTTCTGCTTCAACGTCTCGAAGGCCAATGCACATCCATCTGTCCAAGCAAACGGTACCTCCTTACGCGTAAGCTTGGTTAACGGCTCAGCTAAACGAGCGAAGTTCTCCACAAACCTTCTGTAGTAACCGGCGAGTCCAAGAAAACTTCTTATCTCTGCAACATTCTTTGGAACAGGCCAATCTCGAACTGCTACAATCTTCTCGGGATCAACGGCGATTCCATTGCCCGACACAACATACCCCAGAAACTTCACTTCTTCCAGCCAGAATTCGCACTTACTCATCTTCGCGAATAATTTCTCCTGTCTTAGCGTTTGCAGTGCGATCCTTAAGTGCTCAGCATGCTCCTCCGGACTCTTCGAGTACACCAGAATATCGTCAATGAATACCACAATAAACTGGTCCAAGAACGGTGAAAAGATCCTGTTCATCAAATCCATAAATATTGCCGGCGCATTAGTCACTCCGAAGGGCATCACTAAGTACTCGAAATGCCCGTACCGAGTCCGAAACGCCGTCTTGCAAATATCTTCTGCCTTCACTCGGACCTGATGATATCCTGATCGCAAGTCCAGTTTCGAGAATACCCTCGCACCACTAAGCTGCTCAAAGAGTTCTCCAATGCGAGGGATCGGGTACTTGTTCTTAATAGTCACCCGGTTCAATTCTCGGTAATCGATGCACATCCTTCTCGTGCCATCCTTCTTCTTTACTAAAAGAACTGGAGCTCCCCAAGGTGAGTTGCTGCTTCGAATCCATCCCTTCTCGAGTAATTCACCCACCTGTTTCTTAACTTCCTCCAATTCCACCGGTGCCATCGGATAATAAGATTTTGATACTGGCGCTGCACCAGGAATAAGGTCAATCGCAAACTCCACATCTCGCTTCGGCGGTAAGCCCGAAATATCTTCAAACACATCCATAAAGTCGCGAACAACTGCCGGCTCTTCATTACTATCCGCAACCATAGCCGCAAGAACATTGTTCGTCGGCCTAGCCCTAAACTCGACTGGCCCGACAGAACTGTTTCCTCCAATGAAAGTAAACTCAGGGTGTCCGGGAATCTGGAAAATTACTTTCCTTGCCCTACAATCAATGTGTGCGTGGAAAGTGCCAAGAAAATCCATTCCCAAGACTACTTCATAACTGCCCGTATCAATCACCAAGAAATCTGCAAAAAGCTCCCGTCCACAAACAACAACCGTACAATCTTTACATTCCTTACTAGCTATGATTTTCCCATTCCCAGTGTGTATGTCCCAGAAACTAGACAGGGTCGTGCAGGTGATCGAGTGTGCAGTTATAAATTTGGATGACATAAAACAGTGGGATGCTCCGGAATCAAACAATACCAATGCAGGAAAACCATGGACGAGCAAGGTACCTGAAACCACTTCTCCTGATGCCTTGGCTTCCTCAGCTGTCAATGTGAAAGCTCGACCCTGGTTGGGTCCTTGTGTCAGCTGCTTCTGCCCTTGGAACGGTCTCTGCGGAGGCTTCTGTATATCATCTCTCGTGCGAAGCTTCGACGGACAAGCACCCACTGCGTGATCGGCTGCTCCACAAACCAGACAAAGTCCCAGCCTTCTTCTACACTCCTTATGTACGTGCCCAGGTAAGTGGCAGTAGGCACAGGTCACGCTCTTCCTTCGGTCAACGATCACCGGCTTCTTCATTGGCGCTACACCTCGACGGTCCACAGGAATACCTCTGCGCCCATGATCTCGGTTAGGCACAAATGCAGGCTTCCTGGCTGCAACTGCTGTCTGGTGAAGGTTCCCTTTCGATCCTGATAAACTCTGCTGCTCTCTGGCTGCCGTAAGAACCTGCGAGAAAGTGGTCAAACCCAGGGAGACAATCTGCCTCTGGATGTCCACATCCAAACTGCGCAAGAACCTTCGCGCCCTGTCTGCCTCCTTGGCGACCAAGGGTCCAGCGAAACGGCTGAGTCTCGTCCATTCCGCTGCATGTATATCCACAGCTGCTCCATTTTGTCTCAGCCCGATAAATTTCTCCTCCATTTCCTCCCGTGCAGTCCGCGGGAAGAACTTTTCCAAGAAACTTTTGGAAAAATCCGCCCAACTGATTGGCTTGGACAAGCGGGTCTCCTCCACAAGCCACCACTCTCGGGCGTAATCCACCAGCTGAATGCGCACCACATCAACTCTCTTGTCTTCTGGGATCTGTGCCGCAATCAGTAAATTCTCCGTGTCCACAAGCCACTGCTCGGCTGGCAACGGCTCCTCCAAGCCAGTGAAAGTAGTAGGAACCAACCGTCTAAAATCTGCCACGGTCCCTACTCGGTCGACTGGCTTCGCTACAGCGGTGTTTACAGACTGCTGCATAGCCTGCAAACCCTCCTGAAATGAATCTGCTTGCTGCTGGATCAGCTCAGTTTGCCTCTTCTGATTTTCCAACATCCCACGTATCACTCCTAACATGGCGGCTTCATCCACACGCCTCTGATACGTCTTGAAATTCTTATCTGCCATGGTCCTGAAATCAAAACAAACAACATTAGCATGATGATAGATTCAATATATAAACCAAAGCTAGAACTCCAAGATACTTAAATAGAGTACTGCATTGTAGCTATGCCGCGGTATCATAGCCGCAATTACTTAACTCCACCCAAGTCGCCTAAGTCCTAGAGATAACAAGAAATTAGGTTTTCGAGTTGACAATGCAAAGTAAGTTTGCATGTCAACATGATCTGGAAGAATGATTCAAGGACGGTAAAACGGTCAAGGTGGCAGGACATGTTTCCTAATCACGGGTTTTATAATTCGTGTATCGGGTGCAATACCCAACTACAAAGAATCAACCCAATTAACCTATGGCTCTGATACCATAAAACCATGTCACGCCCCGCTTCCCAGAGTACGCAAACTTGGGCACGTGACATAGCCAACCATGCTACCTGCGGGTAGGACGCATCCGTCCACAGTCACATTACGGTTGTAGAGATATCAAGAACAGTAAAATAAACTAAACTAATACATGTCCAAATCCATAATAACAAGAATCAATGAACAATGAGTGCGGAAGCTAATGATCCAATACAATGAATAAACAGTACGTCCCATAATGCGGGCTCACATCTGGAAATGAAAAGCAATAAATAAACTAAATCCTAAGGACTCACTGTTCAGCCTGCTGGCTGAAGTACTCCTGCTCGGTCGACGACAAAGGTACGGAATCTGGGCCATGCAAAACCCAGACGTCAGCGCGTCATGATATCAAGTGTACAGCATAAACATGGTAATAAACAGTGTAAGCATGAACATGAATAAAGCAGCAATAAGAAGTAATAAACAGGGTAATGTGCAGTGGTGACTAAACTGTCCTATCAGGTTTTCTACTCTATAGTCTTTGAAACCAATTGATGAATCGTCGATGTAACTCAATAGTATCCCGTGCGTGCCCGGGACCACGGTCATGATCCTCGGGGCTGAGTCCGAGACGTGCCGCTAAGCAGTAAAAGGTAGTAGGATGGACGAGTGATGTCAGCATCATCACTCCCGGACTGGCCAAGCCCGTAAGACTGATCAAAACAATGTATCGAACTGTTGAGTTACAAGTCGGTTTCACCTTTGATTTCCCCATACCCCCAAACTATGTATGTCAGGTCAGGTATTCAGTAGTCAAGGACTAATGCCAACAAAGTCAAGTAAAAGTAGGTCTGTCTAGATCGACAGCAGGAATGGTTAGGTTTGTCGGCATTAGGCATGAAATCAGGGAACAAGTAATGTCATGGTACAACAGGATGGGTCGGTATGTATGTATATGTCAGGTGTATCAGGGTCAGGCCAATATGTCGTGCAATCGGGTAAGTGCTCACAACAGGTACACAATCAATAATGAACAACAGCAGGAACAGTAGTTAACCACAAGATTCCATATAACTATAGTGATGTTTGTATTCTCTTATTAACAGGTTCAATCATCTTTAGGGTGCAACAATTCCAGGGTGAAACGGTATTATTAACACGAAGCAATGAAACCATTAAAATTACAGCATAATAATAATTACAAGAATGAGCTTGCAATTTAAGCAATGACGTGCCAATTGGTTAATTAGTTAAAGTGTGAAATTGATAGCGTACCGATTAACTACAAGTAACCACTATAATGATTTATCGTTACGGATGATTGTACTAGTCACCAAATCGTGTGATTATAACAGATAACATGATTATTAAGTTTGTAGCATGTTAAAGCAAGTATTCGGATACTTGCCTCGACGGTTTCGCAAACCGGAACGCACGGATGCAATGTCGGCAGAACGCGATATGAAAGCACGGGCCACGGATCGAGTCCCAACAGAGATCAACGGGATCACACGGACCAGGGGACTTCGCTGGAGCGTCGGGTTCGTCAGACGGCACGGTCGGATTCCGGCAAAAGTTATCGGCAACAAGTTAGCAATAAGATAAACATACCAGATCAGCGGGGTTTTGCACCAAAGGAAGTAAAGTGATGCTTACAGAGGAGAAACAGGGGTAACTATGACGGGCCCGACGGCGATGGACCCACCGGCGGTGAACAGGAGGTGCGGCGAGGGTGCTGGAACGGCTGAAAGGGCTCGGGGTCGCTGGAAAGGGGTGCTGCGGTGAGTGGGGAAGAGTATGGTCGGCTCTGGTGGTCGAGGGAGAGAAGGAGGTGGTCGGAGGTGGTTCCGGTGACGTCGACGAGGGTCGACCGTGGTTTCTCCGGCGAATGGGAGATGGTGCAGGGTCGGCTCGGGTTTGCTCGTGGTCCAGCGAGGAGAGGAGGGAGGTGATGCCGAGGTCGCGCCGAGGAGGGTGAGAGGGAGTCGCGGGGGTTGTCGACGACGATGGGTGGCGTCGACGGAGAGGGTTGCAAGGGTGGAGGCGAGGTCGGGAATGGGTGCAGGCGCAGGAGAGAGGAGGAAGGAGGGAGGAGGAAGGCTGGCTCGCGGTGGCGAGGGCGGCGACGGTGAGGTCGCGGGGGAACCGGCGGTGAGGTCGCAGGACGCTAGGGTTAGGGTTTGAGGGGGTTTACTCGTGAAGGAATGGGTTGGGGAAGGCGGCTGTGCATGTGAAATAATATGGAGGAAGAGAGAGAGAAGCTGATGAGATAGAGAGAGAGGGAGATTTGAAAGAGATTGAGGGAGGAGAGAGAGAGAGATATGGAATGGGAGGCGGGGCCCACGCGAAGGAAAACCCCAGCTCGCGATTGGTTGATGCAGGATAACTGAAATATTAAAGTAAAGATTTTAGGGATTAAACTGTTAAGGGAATTAGATTCGTATATAATTATAGTTTTATATATTAAATTGAAACGGGCCCTTTTTGGCGCGAAATGAAACATTTCCAAATCGCGCCCGGGTTGCGCCCAAATATTCCAAATTCAAATTATAGGATTTTAAGCGGGTTCCAAATTTTGAAAATAGGTGTTTAATGATTAAAATGCATGCCCCCAAGTCGGACACTCGCACGCGCGCGTAGTCGCCCAAACTTGCCCGTTTAGTCAAACGGAACGGAATCTCGACACGCGGACGCTACCACGCGACTAGTGGCGACGAGTAGGCTAACATGGACATCTTAAATTTCATTTTCGGAGTTAAAATTTGTTATGTGCCAAAATGACCTAACCGGGTAAAATTTAGCAATAAACACCAGAAAATCAGGAAAATTGGAATGAGCGATAAACAACCCTCAACTAGTAATTTAAATAGTATTATTGGGCTCGGGTGTTACATATATCCAGACTGCCTCTCTGGTAATATCCTTAGTAACGATGTATCTTGCCTTTAATCGTCTAGTAAGTCACGGTATCTAGCTTGGAACTCTTCCAACATACCGTCCCTCCACTGAGGGTATAGACAATGCCTGCGACTGACATTCAGTCGTCCTTATCACCCTGGAACCTTTCTAGTGATTCTCCCCAGGATCGATTGATACCATCTCCCCACAACTAGTGAGTATCCTAACATCCAATTAGATCTATCTCATAGATCCAAAACCCAGGATTTAGGAGGTATCATTTTGATCCTATATGGAGAATGCTTGTGATAAGCGGAGATTGACCGAGCGTAGCATAGGAAACTCCTTCCCTATCAAGAGTATATCATCCACGTACTCTACGAGAATTACCACTATACTCTCTACTACCTTTTTGTATATACAAGGTTCATCTACCATTTTGATGAAGTCAAACTCTTTGACTACCACATCAAAACAGACGTTCCAACTCCGCGATGCCTGCTTTATCACATAAAACATCTTGCACACGTTTCCGCTGCTCCCACTGTCTACGAAGCCCTCTGGCTATGTACTTATAGACGCTCTCTTCTAAATCAACATTTAGAAAAGCAGTCATGACACCCAATCGCCTGATATCATAGTCATGGTATGTAGCCGTGGCAAGTAGGATCTGGATGGACTTAAGCATAGCTTTGAAAGTCTCAACTTTTCCATGTACACCTAGTAATCTTCTCAAGATATACTTGCTCCTGATGGGGATTTAACCCTTCAGATAGAGCAACCAAAGTCCATACTTTGTTGGTGTATAAGGATTCTATCTCAGATCGATAAGCATCCAGCCATTCTTACAGAGTCCCACTCCTGATGGCCAGCTCGAAACTAGTTGGGTCATCATCTCATGATGCAATCCTCGCTCCCACTGTCATAGAGAAACCGAAGTATCTCTCAGGTGGGTGAGGAACCTTACTAGATCGACGGAGAGGCCGAGGTTCGTTGGAAACTATTGAATCCTTTGGTTCTACCAAATCATCTGCTGTAGTTTGTATAGCTGGAACTCCTTCCAGTTCCACCTCATGACCACTAATTTCTTCACAAGAAATTCCCTTTCACAAAGGTGGCATGCTGAGAAACAAAACATCTTTTGTTTCTCTGTTTGGTAGAAGATATTCCCTTGCGAATGCTCGGGATATCCAACAAACTTCCACAGAACTGATTTTGCCTCGAGCTTGTCCGGATTATGCTTTTAGACATAGGTTGGACAACCCCAAATCTTAACAAACTTAAGATATGGTCTCTTCCCATTCCATATCACATATGAAGTGGTAGGTAACTGATTTGATTTGAACCCTATTCAATAGGTATGCAACTTCTCAAGTGCATAACTCCCAAAAGGAAATAGGAAACTCAGTAGTACTCATCATAAAACACACCATATCATATAGGGTGCAATTGCTCCGCCCTGATATACCATCGTGCTATGGTGTATACGGAGGAGTAATGCTGAGAGAATCTCATTCTCCTTTAGAACAGTCCATAAATTCTGTGCTCAAGTATTCTCCTCCTTGATCTCATCAAAGGACATAATACTTATACCCGTTTTTGGTTCTCTACTTCTAACTTATATTCTGTGATTATCTCAAAAGTTCCGGACTTGTGTTTCAACAGGAACATTTGTCTGAATCTTGAGAGATCATCAGTGAATGTAATGAAGTACAAAGAACTGGTCCTGGCATGTGTAGACAGGGGACTTTCATACATCAGCATGTACCAATCCCAAGAGTTCACTAACTCTTTCTCTGTTTCCAATAAACAGAGCTATGGTCATCGTATCTTTGTGACATGACCGGCAAGTTTCACAAGATGTAAATTCAAACTAATTTAAATATGCATCTATATGTAACTTCAGCCAGTCAGGTCGCATTGATATGACCTAGTCTACAATGCCTCAAGAAGGTTTCATTCATTTCTGAACTCTTCCTCTTGTGTGTGTTCTGTACGTTAAGAAATGTGGTTTGATTTAGAACGCCTATGCTTTTAGATAACGTGCCTGAACCGATCAACTCTTGATATAGGAAATGTTCAAAACATTATCCAACAATACAAAATTATATCCTTTCTTTACTAATAAAGAGACTGATATGATGTTGTATATCAGGTTCGGTATCTAATAACATTCGTTCAGAATTAATGTATTCTGGTAATACAGGGTGATAGTGACCAATAGATTTGGCTGCAACATTTTCACCGTTTCTATCTCATGAAACTTATCACCCGTTCTCAGTTCTCTACCTTTCTGTAGCCCATGTAACATATTACATATGCGGGATCCTGATCCGGTATCTCATACCCAGGACGTAAAGGATACTGAGAAACAGTTCTCTGTAATGAACACACCCGAAGATGATGCATCAACATGCACTTTCTTCGTTTGGGCGGTACGGGAAATCCGGTATTCCCCAATTTCCTGCTCTGTCTTATGACAATTATAAGTTGGAGCGGGACCAACGTTCCCCAGCTCAGTATAACAAGCGGGTTCGGTCAATTCATCCGTATTATTATCTTGATTAAGGCGTGATATGGTCGCTACCAGAAGAGAGAGAGAAGAAAACACTCAGCGTATGCTCTTGCAAGATTAGATTGGTTATCTAATATATCTAATCAGGATGTCTCCCACTGTTTTAATCAAATCTTCCTTCAAACCCTAAAAGGAAAGACTAGCCGGGATTAATTACACACTACAAGTTCGCCAATCTTTCAGCCAGGCCAGTGCCGGTACTTTGAGAGAGTTCCCCCGTGCTTTCGTACGAACCTAATTAAAGTAAATCTCGTTTTCCCAGGGGCGTAACCCCGTTGACACCTTTCTAGACACCTACTTGATCGGCTAATTGTAATGTGCAAAACTTTCCCAGGAGTAACTCTTACTCACAGCGGGTATCGGGATCCAACTATCTCATAGAAGGTATGCAATCTCATTACAAATTTCAACACTTGAAATTCCCAATAATATTTTTTACCCCTAGCGTGCTATGACCTTGAAGCATGCCAAACAACCCATAGTCCGCTAGTCAAGTTCAACCCGTGCATTTCTTGATTGAATTAAACCCACCCGCACGACCCTTGACGCATGCCAAACAACGTCGTACGAATACCCTAATCCAATCGCATCGTATGCTAGCAGATAAGCACTAGTTAGCTACCGTACACTGCGCTTGACGCATGCCAAACTACCGCAGCACGAATACTAAGTAGTACTTATCTGAAATGACTGAGGGTTACGCAAGTTTTTAAGAAAACCATGAGCGTAAAGAACTTGATATCGTTGTAGAATCGAGTGATTTTAAATAGAATGTTTTTGAGGCCTTTTCTAGTTTTGCTAAAGAGGTCACTCCCGGTGAAGGGATCGTTGGCTCTTTCCTCATCAAATAAGGTGCAGGATATATCATATATACCACTGTGCAAAGCAAGAACTATAGAAGCTATCAAAAGACAAACCGAGTTTGTAGCATCTGCTAGTTTCACTAAAGAGGTGACTACCGGTGAAGGGATCTCGGCTCTTTCCTTATCGAATAAGGTGCTGGATGTTCTACAAGGAACACCGCTATGCAAAGCAAGAACTAGAGCTACCAGTTTTTAAATAAGTTTCTACAACATCTTAGGTTTCTTTTATTTCATTAATCTCATTAATGAAGTCCCATTTTATTATGCTTCACAAGCATCTCTTTTGAAACGAAATCTGCAATATAACATATATCTCATATATATAATATAAACATTCGTCTCAAGCAGTAATATAATCTCATCACAGAACATTGCAGCAGAAGAACATATATGAAATATTGGATATACTAGGACGTCCGTGTTTTAGTACGAGCCTGTATAAAACACGGATTCCACGGTCGTGATGAATAGCCAAACCCACATCCCTAGACCCCTACGAGAGCTGCAAGCAACACTGCCAATTCTAGGATTAGGAGACCCGGTCTCGACTCCTCGAGATGGTCTCCCACTGGACCCTAGAACCCGGTTACTTGTGCTCCCCGCCTTGGGTCTACCTAATGCGGAAAAGTAAATAATATACAATGGTGACATCATCCTCAGCCCGGAAGTGCCCCAATAAAAGAATATTACATACAAATGAATTTTACATGAATGAAAAAGAAAAAATCTCATCTCACATAAAACCCCCGGCTATTCAAAACGCGACGATCCAATATAACATATCACAACAACACATAATATCTCATATCATCAACGTAAGCAAGTATGCATATCCCGATTGTCGTTGATGTATAGCAACGAAGCCGGCGATACACCACATACTACGCTTACGGTCACAGAAAAGAAAGTGTAAAACTACAACAGTTGGAATCCGCAACCTCCTTAGACATCGCATGCCTAACCAAATGAATTCCTTAGACATCGCATGCCTAACAATTATAAACCCCGCAGTTTAGTCACATTATCGAAAACTCTTTTCAATATCAAGTCGGGCAATTTAACAAGATTCCCGACATTCTGATCGAATGCTCGTCGCAAACTTTAGTAGACGGCCGCAGCCCCGGATGCCGTCGACGAAGTGCACTAAGGCGGAACACCGCTGCCGCGAGCACCCGAACGGATGCTTTTGGTGACGGGGTTCTCCTACAGTCACTTGGTCGGGGCTATGGGGCGTGGCTGTCTGTTAAGTTTACCCGGCGAGTATCCGCGTACGCTACGTGATTGCGACGGACATTTGATCACATCAAAATTCCGTGGCAACCAATCATCTGAGACCGAACTGCTAGATTTATAACATTCAAATTAGTTATCTCATAACTACCTGTGGATTCCAAATATTGTATCACATTCCAGATAAAAAGACAGTGTTAAACTTTCCGATCGAATAATCAAACACCCAAGATTTCCCCAATATATCTCAACACTTGAAATTAGTTTAAAAACATCCATCACATGCCACAATACCAATGGTCCAGCCGTAGAAGGGTCAAGCCAACACCTCACATGTGGCACGCCGTACTGCCCCAAGCCCTAAGGTTTTAGAGGCAGTTCAAGATGGTCACATAATCGAGTTAAGGTTTGTTGTCTTCTAGAGGGTCCACCGCGTTACTTGCACGACTTAGAACGTTCTTAAACACGAGGAAAAATCCAACTTTTGAAAAAATTTCCGACAGGGGAAAAAGTGAGTTATTGATATCCGTTCGAACTTTTTAACAGGTTCTAAAAATTACCCGGACAAACTAAACAAAGTTAAATTATCCGATCAAATCAACGAGTCCCCAATACAACCCAGAAAACTCAACACTTGAGTGGAATTAAAAAATTCCCAGAAAAAAATGACAAGAAAGGACCTAAGAATAAATATATGAAGTTCCAGGGACTAATTCAAAATTTTGGCCGCGGAACCGCTGCCAAACCCTTGGTTTGGCCGCGGTTCCGTGGTCAAATCAGCGCATTACAGGTCCGTACTTCACAGTAATTCTTAGTTTTTCCTGCTTAATTTTCTGAGCATTTTTAATTCAGAAAAAATCACATTTTCAGAAAATGTCCAAAGAAGGGTTCAAATTAGGGTTTCGGGGTTCGATCGGACTTTAAAATTTGCTCAGACTTCGCCTAAAACTCTAGCTTGTCTCTGATACCACTGTAGGGATGCTGGGCACACGCACAAGGGTCTACGAGGCATCAACCATGCCCGACTAAAATTTTAGCCGTGCCGAACAACCCAAAGCCGGATTTTTAAACTAGAGTTTATGCGAAAACAAGTATGTTAAACACTTTAACACTAAGTGAGAGGGATTACAACCTTTGTAGATCCGGTCCTTCACTTCATAAGCTCCGTGTTGTGGTCCCTTCGCTGCGATCATCGGGATCCGGACTCTCGAGAGGTTCCGCGAAGAGAAAGACGCAACCTTTGCTTCCGATCTTCGATAACAAAGATGATCTACCTTGAAGTTTCTTTAACACAAGCTAACACTCATGAAATGATGTGAACACCCTCATCTAAATGGCAAGGGAAGATGAGGATGATGAAGTAAGATTTTTGCTCTCTTTATTTATCTTTTTCTCATATTTATCCATCATAAAAATCAAAGCAAGAAACCATTTCAAGCAAAGAAGAAGAAGGAAGAAGATGATGAACAATAATGTTAATTCTTTTGTGATGAATAGGAAAAGAATAATATGATAGAATTATGCAACCATGGTCAAGTGAACCTTTGTAGAGAATTAACTAAGGTTAAAGGTTTGGTTAGGGTTAAGGAAATATCTAGCATAATATCTTAACAAAGACAAAGAAAGAAAACTTCTAGAAACTTCTAGAAAGCCTTAACCCTAATCAAACCCTAACCATGTTTAATCTCTACTAAACAAGTTGCATTATTTATCATATCATGTTACAATATTATATATCACATATATAATATTTATTGTAACCAAATAAAATAATACAATTAACATATATCGCATATATATCAATGTATTATCCGAGTGAGAAAAATAATCTTTTAGTGAGCAAATATTAGTTAATGTCTTTTAATATATCATATATATTATCATACATTAAATTATCGAATCAACACTTGATCCGACAATCCGGCTATATTGCATATAACCGACTAATATTAATCCGTACCGATTCATCGAATCAACACTTGATCCGATGACCCAGCTGATATCAAATATCGCGAGAATACAATACGGTATCACATACCACATTATCCTCGGTCCCGCACATATCACATATGTGCCCCTACTCCGTTTTGCCTGAGTCAAGAAACCTCTGTGTAGGACTCTAAAGAATCGTCAATACGCCGGCAGTAGGTGATGATCATATCAAACACCCACAAGCTGCAAGCGGTCAGCTAAACGTAACAGCTACCCAGGTATTGAGCGCTCAGAAGATCAACAAGCAAGACTGTAACTTCTCCTGTGAATCCAAACAGTAACACTCCCGTACAGTCCGGTCTCGTCGTCTGATATGTCGCATATCTCGCCTAGGGGTGGTAAACGTCAGACCCCAGTAGCTCGATAAGTCGTGTCGATATGAGGTCTATAACAGTTCGAGAAACTACTGATAACACTTACCAGTAAATCTCAGCAACCCTGGCCAGGGATTTCCGGTTAGAGCCAATCGAACACAGCACAACATCAACTCCCTATACCGGGAGAGACGAATCCCCTCCTATCGCTCATTGCCTCCATGTGATTCGGGACTGTACCCAAAAGCCACCTTTTTGCACGCCCTCTTGGACGTGGTATGATGGAAATCAAAGCACAGTGGGAACCACACAAGACTCTATGACGATCTCGGGTCAACAGACTACTCTGTATCAGTGTCACCGGAGAACTGCCATCTGACGTATGGTATAATACCATCTGGGAGTTCTCGGCGAGTCCGTCCAGTGTACCCAGTCTCCACTGAGCACCCATACACCATCCTTGATGTCAAACACCGATGGATATAGGATCATCCATCGCCCATCATATGGGTCAAGATGCGTATACGCTGGTCTACTTTGGTGCATCGATGCCCTGTCTCGATACACCCATGACTAGGAACAATTATAGGATGTACTCGTCGACTACCGTGGCCCCACTAGTATGATCTCATCATAGTCCCAGTAGTCGAGTACATATCCTAAGGGCTTTATCAACATGTAACATAGAGACAATCAAAGTACATGTTAAGATAAAGTACAACCAGATAGCATACTATCATGTCGAGCAAGAAAGTCCTCCCTATATATGTCCTAGCATCCACTACAATATACATCGTATGTACAGTAATGGCCTCTAGGGCATACATATAACTAACAATCTCCCACTTGCACTAGGGCCATCTGTTATGGTATCGCATACCCAACAATTAGCTGCGGTTGAAGTATCTCATACTCAACCATCCCATAAAAGTCTCTACTGGGAAAAAGGCCTTTGTGAGTGGATCCGCGCTGTTGTCCTCTGTGCCTACTCTCCTAACCTCGATCTCCCTGGAGATCAACCATCTCCATGATCAGGTGACACTGCCTAAGAATTATATCTGGATTCCTGATGGGACGGTAGTTCCTTGGCTAAAGCCACAACTCTATTGTCACACAATGGTAGGAACGAAGTTCATCTTATGAACTTATATATATCCAGACTTCCTCTTTGGTAGCATCCTTGGTAACGATGTATCTTGTCTTTAATCGTCTAGTATGTCACGGTATCTAGCTTGGAACTCTTCCAACATACCGTCCCTCCACTGAGGGTATAGACAAGCCTGCGACTGACATTCAGTCGTCCTTATCACCCTGGAACCTTTCCAGTGATTCTCCCCAGGATCGATTGATACCATCTCACTACAACTAGTGAGTATCCTAACATCCAATTAGATCTATCTCATAGATCCAAAACCCAGGATTTAGGAGGTATCACTTTGATCCTATATGGAGAATCCTTGTGATAAGCGGAGATTGACCGAGCGTAGCATAGGAAACTCCTTCCCTATCAAGAGTATGTCATCCACGTACTCTACGAGGATCACCACCATACTCTCTACTACCTTTTCGTATATACAAGGTTCATCTACCATTTTGATGAAGTCAAACACTTTGACTACCACATCAAAACAGATGTTCCAACTCCGCGATGCCTGTTTTATCATATAAAACATCTTGCACACGTTTCCGCTGCTCCCACTGTCTACGAAGCCCTCTGGCTGTGTACTTATAGACGCTCTTTTCTAAAACATCATTTAGAAAAGCAGTCATGACACCCAACCACCAGATATCGTAGTCATGGTATGTAGCCGTGGCAAGTAGGATCTAGATGGACTTAAGCATAGATCCTTAGAAAAGGTTTCAACATAATCCATACCTGGTCGATGATGCAAACCTTTAACAAGTCTAGCTTTGAAAGTCTCAACTTTTCCATGTACACCAAGTAATCTTCTCAAGATATACTTGCTCCTGATGGGGATTTAACCCTTCAGATAAAGCAACCAAAGTCCATAATTTGTTGGTGTATAAGGATTCCATCTCAGATCGATAAGCACCCAGCCATTCTTACAGAGTCCCACTCCTGATGGCCAGCTCGAAACTAGTTGGGTCATCATCTCATGATGCAATCCACGCTCCCACTGTCATAGAGAAACCAAAGTATCTCTCAGGTGGGTGAGGAACCCTACTAGATCGGCGGAGAGGCTGAGGTTCGTTGGAAACTATTGAATCCTTTGGTTCTACCAAATCATCAGCTGCAGTTTGTATAGCTGGAACATTTCCAGTTCTACATAACAGACCTTGCCTCGAGCTTGTCCGGATTTTGCTTTTAGACATAGTCCGGACAACCCAAATCTTAACAAACTTAAGATATGGGCTCTTCCCTTTCCATATCACATATGAAGTGGTAGGCAACTGATTTGATTTGAACCCTATTCAATAGGTATGCAGCTTCTCAAGTGCATAACTCCCAAAAGTAAATAGGCAACTCAGTAGTACTCATCAAAGAGCACACCATATCAAATAGGGTGCTATTGCTCCGCCCCGATATACCATCGTGCTATGGTGTATACGGAGGAGTAATGCTGAGAGAGAATCTCATTCTCCTTTAGAATAGTCCAGGAATTCCGTGCTCAAGTATTCTCCTCCTTGATCTCATCAAAGGACATAATACTTATACCCGTATTTTGGTTCTCTACTTCTAACTTATATTCTGTGAATATCTCAAAAGGTTCGGACTTGTGTTTCAACTGGAACACATGTCTGAATCTTGAGAGATTATCAGAGAACGTAATGAAGTACAAAGAACCGATCTTGGCATGTGTAGACAGGAGACTTTCATACATCAGCATGTATCAATCCCAAAAGTTCACTAACTCTTTCTCTGTTTCCAATAAACAGAGCTGTGGTCATCTTATCTCTGTGACATGACTGGCAAGTTTCACAAGATGTAAATTCAAACTAGTTTAAATATGCATCTATATGTAACTTAGCTAGTCGGGTCGCATTGATATGACCTAGTCTACAATACCTCAAGAAGGATCCGTTCATTTCTGAACTCTTCCTCTTGTATGTGTTCCGTATACTAAGAACTGTAGTTTGATTTAGAACATCAATGCTTTTAGATAACGTGCCTGAACCGATCAACTTTTGATATAGGAAATGTTCAAAACATTATCCAACAATACAAAATTATATCCTTTCTTTACTAATAAAGAGACTGATATGATTTTGTATATCAGGTTCGGTATCTAATAACATTTGTTCAGAATCAATGTATTCAGGTAATACAGGATGATAGTGACCAACAGACTTGGCTGCAACACTTGCACCGTTTTCTGTCTCATGAAACTTATCACCCGTTCTCAGTTTTCTACCTATCTGTAGCCCATGTAACAGATTACATATGCGGGATCCTGATCCGGTATCACATACCCAGGACGTAAAGGATACTGAGAAACAGTTCTCTGTAATGAACACACCCGAAGAAGATGCATCAACATGCGCTTTCTTCGTTTGGGCGGCACGGGAAATCTGGTATTCCCCAATTTCCTGCTCTGTCTTATAACAATTATAAGTTGGAGTGGGACCAACGTTCCCCAGCTCAGTATAACAAGCGGGTTCGGTCAATATATCCGTTTTATTATCTTGATTAAGGCGTGATATGGTCGCTACCTGGAGAGAGAGAGAAGAAAACACTCAGCGTATGCTCTTGCAAGATTAGATTTGGTTATCTAATATATCTAATCAGGATGTCCCCCACTGTTTTAGTCAAATCTTCCTTCAAACCCTAAAAGGAAAGACTAGCCGGGATTAATTATACGCTACAAGTTCGCCAATCTTTCAGCCAGGCCAGTGTCGGTACTTTGAGGGAGGTCCCCCGTGCTTTCGCACGAACCTAATTACAGTAAACCTCGTTTTCCCAGAGGCGTAACTTCGTTAACACCTTTCTAGACACCTACTTGATCGGCTAATTGTAATGTGTAAAACTTTCCCAGGAGTAACTCTTACTCGCAGCGGGTATCGGGATCCAACTATCTAATAGAAGGTATGCAATCTCATTGCAAATTTCAACTCTTGAAATTCCCAATAATATTTTACCCCTAGCAGCTATATGACCTTAACATAGTCAACAAATCATAAGTGCTAGTCAAGTTCAACCCGTCATTTCCCGATTGAATTAAACCCACCCGCACGACCCTTAACAGAGTCAACAAAGTCGCACGACTACCCTAATCCAATCGCATCATATGCTTATACAGATAAGCACTAATCAGCTACCGCACACTACGCCTTAACATAGTCAACAAACGTAGCACGAATACTAACTAGTACTTATCTGAAATGACGGAGGGCTACGCAGGTTTTTCAGAAAACCCTGAGCGTAATGAACTTGATATCGTTGTAGAATCGAGTGATTTTAAATGGAGTGTTTTTGAGGCTTTTCTAGTTTTGCTAAAGGGGTCACTCCCGGTGAAGGGATCGTCGGCCCTTTCCTCATCGAATAAGATGCAGGATATATCATATATACCGCTGTGCAAAGCAAGAACTATAGAAGCAATCAAAAGACAAACCGAGTTTGTAGCATCTGCCAATTATTGCTAAAGGAGTCACTCCCGGCGAAGGGATCTCGGTCATTTCCTTATCGAATAAGGTGCTGGATGTTCTACAAGGAACACCGCTGTGCAAAGCAAGAACTGTAGCTACCAGTTTTTATAAACAAGTTTCTACAACATCTTAGGTTTCTTTTATTTCATTAATCTCATTAATGAAGTCCCATTTTAATATGCTTCATAAGCATCTCTTTTGAAACGAAATCTGCAATATAACATATATCTCATATATATAATATAAAAATTCGTCACAGGCAGTAATATGATCTCATCACAGAACATTACAGCAGAAAACATATATGAAATATTGGATATACTAGGACGTCCGTGTTTTCAATACGAGCCTTTATAAAACACGGATTCCACGGTCGCGATGAATAGCCAAACCCACATCCCTAGACCCCTACGAGAGCGGCAAGCAACACAACCAATTCTAGGGTTAGGAGACCCGGTCTCGACTCCTCGAGATGGTCTCCCACTGGACCCTAGAACCCGGTTACTTGTGCTCCCCGCCTTGGGTCTACCTAATGCGGAAAAGTAAATAATATACAACGGTGACATCTTCCGCGACCTGGAAGTGCCCCAATAAAAGAATATTACATACAAATGAATTTTACATGAATGAAAAAGAAAAACTCTCATCTCACATAAAACCCCCGGCTATTCAAAAGCGACGATCCAATACAACATATCACAGCAACACATAATATCACATATCATCAACGTAAGCAAGTATGCGTATCCCGATTGTCGTTGATGTATAGCAACGAAGCAGGCGATACACCACATACTACGCTTACGGTCACAAAAAAGAAAGTGTAAAACTACAACAGTTGGAATCCGCAATCTCCGTAGACATCGCATGCCTAACCAAATGAATTCCTTAGACATCACATGCCTAACAATTATAAACCCCGCATTTTAGTCTCATTATCGAAAACTCTTTTCAATATCAAGTCGGGCAATTCAACAAGAT
The DNA here is from genome assembly GCA_030015575.1 of Agapanthus africanus. Taxonomy (NCBI): domain Eukaryota; kingdom Viridiplantae; phylum Streptophyta; class Magnoliopsida; order Asparagales; family Amaryllidaceae; genus Agapanthus; species Agapanthus africanus. Next base: position 550,566,032 of record CM057347.1, on the reverse strand, counting down.
TCCCGACGTCCTGATCGAATGCTCGTCGCAAACTTTAGTAGACGGCCGCACCCCCGATACCGTCGACGAAGTGCACCAAGGCGGAACACCGCTACCGGGAGCACCCGAACGGATGCTTTCGGCGACGGGGTTCTCCTACAGTCACTTGGTCGGGGCTATGGAGTGAGGCTGTCTATTAAGTTTACCCGGCGAGTATCCGCGTACGCTACGTGATTGCGACGGACTTTTGATCACATCAAAATTCCGTGGCAACCGATCATCTGAGACTAAACTGCTATGTTTATAATATTCAAATTAGTTATCTCATAACTATCTGTGGATTCCAATTATTGTATCACATTCCAGATAAATAGAAAAAGTTAAACTTTCCGATCGAATCATCAAGCACCCAAGATTTCCCCAATATATCTCAACACTTGAAATTAGTTTAAAAACGTCCTTCACATGCCACAGTACTAATGGTCCAGCCGTAGAAGGGTCAAGCCAACGCCTCACATGTGGCACGCCGTACTGCCCCAACCCTAAGGTTCAAAAGGCAGTTCAAGACGGTCACATAATCGAGTTAAGGTTTGTTGTCTTCTAGAGGGTCCACCGAGTTACTTGCATGACTTAGAACATTCTTAAACACGAGAAAAAAAATCCAACTTTTGAAAAATTTTCCGACAGGGGAAAAAGTGAGTTATTGATATCCGTTCGAACTTTTTAACAGTTTCTAAAAATTATCCGGACAAAACTAAACAAAGTTAAAATATCCGATCGAATCTTTAAGTCCCCAATACAACCCAGATAATTCAACAGTTGAATAATAAAAAATAAAAATTTCCAGAAGACTCAGCACTTGAAGACAAGAATTACTGTGCAAGCCACGTGGTGTGACTCACCAAAATGGCCGCGGAACCGCCGCTAAACCCAGGGTGGGGCCGCGGTTCCGTGGCTCTTTTGTCGAGTCAGCAACACGTGCTTCACAGTAACTCATAGAATTCCCTGCTGAATTTTTTGGCAATTTTTAATTCACGAAAATCCAAATTTTCAGAAAATTTCCAGAGAGTGGGTTTTATCGGGTTTTCCGGGTTCGATCGGACTTTAAACTTCGTCTAGACTTCGCCTAAAGCTCTAGCTTGACTCTGATACCACTGTAGGGTTGCTAGACACGCGCACAAAGGTCTACGAGGCATCAACCATGCCCGATTTAAAATTTAGCCGTGCCGAAAAACCCGAATAGTGGTATCAGAGCCAAGCTAGAGCTTTAGGCGAAGTCTAGACGAAGTTTAAAGTCCGATCGAATCCGGAAAACCCGATAAAACCCACTCTCTGGAAATTTTCTGAAAATTTGGATTTTTGTGAATTAAAAATTGCCAAATAATTCAGCAGGGAATTCTATGAGTTACTGTGAAGCACGTGTTGCTGACTCGACAAAAGAGCCGCGGAACCGCGGCCCCACCCTGGGTTTCGTGGCGGTTCCCCGGCCATTTTGGTGAGTCACACCACGTGTCTTGCACAGTAATTCTTGTCTTCACTGTAGGGTTGCTAGGCACGAGCACAAGGGTCTACGAGGCATCAACCATGCCCGATTTAAAATTTAGCCGTGCCGAACAACCCGAATACGGAACTTTAAACTAGAGATTAGGCGAAAACAAGCATGCTAAACACTTTAACACTAAGTGAGAGGGATTACAACCTTTGTAGATCCGGTCCTTCACTTCATATGCTCCGTGTTGTGGTCCCTTCGCTGCGATCATCGGGATCCGGACTCTCGAGAGGTTCCACGAAGAGAAAGACGCAACCTTTGCTTCCGATCTTCGATACTAAGATGATCTACCTTGAAGTTTCTTTAACACAAGCTAACACTCATGAAATGATGTGAACACCCACATCTAAATGGCAAGGGAAGATGTGGATGATGAAGTAGGATTTTTGCTCTCTTTATTTATCTTTTTCTCATATTTATCCATCACAAAAATCAAAGCAAGAAAGGATTTCAAGCAAAGAACAAGAAGGAAGAAGATGAACAATATTGATAAATCCTTTTGTGATGAATAGGAAAAGGAGATAATGATCAATTATGCAACCATGGTTCACTTAACCATTGTAGAGAATTAACCAAGGGTTAGGGTTTGGGTTGAGTTAAGAATGAGTCACTCACAAATATCTTTATCATGACAAAATGAAAACCTTCTAGAATCATCTAGAAACCATTAACCCAAATCAAACCCTAATCTTGATTAATCTCTACTAAACATGTTGCATTATTTATCATATCATGTTACAATATTGTATATCACATATACAATATTTATTGTAACCAAATAAAATAATACAATTAACATATATCGCATATATATCAATGTATTATCCGAGTGAGAAAAAGAATCTTTTAGTGAGAAAATATTAGTTAATGTCTTTTAATATATCATATATATTATTATACATTAAATTATCGAATCAACACTTGATCCGACAATCCGGCTATATTGCATATAACCGACTAATATTAATCCGTTCCGATTCATCGAATCAACACTTGATCCGATGACCCGGCTGATATCAAATATCGCGAGAATACAATACGGTATCACATATCGCATTATCCTCGGTCCCGCACATATCACATATGTGCTCCTACTCCGTTTTGCCAGAGCCAAGAAACCTCTGTGTAGGACTCTAAAGAATTGTCAATACGCCGGCAGTAGCTGATGATCAAATCAAACACCCACAAGTTGCAAGCGGTCAGCTAAACGTAACAGCTATCCAGGTATTGAGCGCTCAGAAGATCAACAAGCAAGCCTGTACATTCTCCTGTGAATCCAAACAGTAACACTCCCGTACAGTCCGGTCTCGTCGTCTGATATGTCGCATATCTCGCCTAGGGGTGGTAAACGTCAGACCCCAGTAGCTCGATAAGTCGTGTCGATTTGAGGTCTATAACAGTTCGAGAAACTACTGATAACACTTACCAGTAAATCTCAGCAACCCTGGCCAGGGATTTCCGGTTACAGCCAATCGAACACAGCACAACATCTACTCCCTATACCAGGAGAGACGAATCCCCTCCTATCGCTCATTGCCTCCATGTGATTCGGGACTGTACCCAAAAGCCACCTTTTTGCACGCCCTCTTGGACGTGGTATGATGGAAATCAAAGCACAGTGGGAATCACACAAGACTCTATGACGATCTCGGGTCGACAGACTACTCTGTACCAGTGTCACCGGAGAACTGCCATCTGACATATGGTATAATACCATCTGGGAGTTCTCGGCGAGTCCGTCCAGTGTACCCAGTCTCCACTGAGCACCCGTACACCATCCTTGATGTCAAACACCGATGGATATGGGATCATCCATCGCCCATAATATGGGTCAAGATGCGTATACGCTAGTCTACTCTGGTGCATCGATGCCCTGTCTCGATACACCCTCGACTAGGAACAGTTATAGGATATACTCGTCGACTACCGTAGCCCCACTAGTATGATCTCATCATATTCCCAGTAGTCGAGTACATATCCTAAGGGCTTTATCAACATGTAATATAGAGACAATCAGAGTACATGTTAAGATAAAGTACAACCAGATAGCATACTATCGTGTCGAGCAAGAAAGTCCTCCCTATATATGTCCTAGCATCCACTACAATATACATCGTATGTACAGTAATGGCCTCTAGGGCATACATATAACTAACAATCTCCCACTTGCACTAGGGCCATCTGTTGTGGTATCGCATACCCAACAATTAGCTGCGGTTGAAGTATCTCATACTCAACCATCCCTTAAAAGTCTCTACTGGGAAAAAGGCCTTTGTGAGTGGATCCGCGCTGTTGTCCTCTGTGTCTGCTCTCCTAACCTCGATCTCCCTGGAGATCAACCATCTCCATGATCAGGTGATACTGCCTAAGAATTATATCTGGATTTCTGATGGGACGGTAGTTCCTTGGCTAAAGCCACAACTCTATTGTCACACAATGGTAGGAACGAAGTTCATCTTATGAACTTATATATATCCAGACTGCCTCTTTGGTAGCATCCTTGGTAACGATGCATCTTGCCTTTAATCGTCTAGTATGTCACGGTATCTAGCTTGGAACTCTTCCAACATACCGTCCCTCCACTAAGGGTAAAGACAATGCCTGCGACTGACATTCAGTCGTCCTTATCACTCTGGAACCTTTCCAGTGATTCTCCCCAGGATCGATTGATACCATCTCACTATAACTAGTGAGTATCCTAACATCCAATTAGATCTATCTCATAGATCCAAGAACCCAGGATATAGGAGGTATCACTTTGATCCTATATGGAGAATCCTTGTGATAAGCAGAGATTAACCGAGCGTAGCATAGGAAACTCCTTCCCTATCAAGAGTATGTCATCCACGTACTCTACGAGGATCACCACCATACTCCCTACTACCTTTTTTGTATATACAAGGTTCATCTACCATTTTGATGAAGTCAAACTCTTTGACTACCACATCAAAACAGATGTTCTAACTCCGCGATGCCTGTTTTATCATATAAAACATCTTGCACACGTTTCCGCTGCTCCCACTGTCTACGAAGCCCTCTGGCTGTGTACTTATAGACGCTCTTTTCTAAAACATCATTTAGAAAAGCAGTCATGACACCCAACCACCAGATATCGTAGTCATGGTATGTAGCCGTGGCAAGTAGGATCTAGATGGACTTAAGCATAGATCCTTAGAAAAGGTTTCAACATAATCCATACCTGGTCTATGATGCAAACCTTTAACAAGTCTAGCTTTGAAAGTCTCAACTTTTCCATGTACACCAAGTAATCTTCTCAAGATATACTTGCTCCTGATGGGGATTTAACCCTTCAGATAAAGCAACCAAAGTCCATACTTTGTTGGTGTATAAGGATTCCATCTCAGATCGATAAGCATCCAGCCATTCTTACAGAGTCCTACTCCTGATGGCCAGCTCGAAACTAGTTGGGTCATCATCTCATGATGCAATCCTCGCTCCCACTGTCATAGAGAAACCAAAGTATCTCTCAGGTGGGTGAGGAACCCTACTAGATCGGCGGAGAGGCTGAGGTTCGTTGGTAACTATTGAATCCTTTGGTTCTATCAAATCATCTGCTGTAGTTTGTATAGCTGGAACATTTCCAGTTCTACATAACAGACCTTGCCTCGAGCTTGTCCGGATTTTGCTTTTAGACATAAGCCGGACAACCCCAAATCTTAACAAGCTTAAGATATGAGCTCTTCCCTTTCCATATCATATATGAAGTGGTAGGCAACTGATTTGATTTGAACCCTATTCAATAGGTATGCAGCTTCTCAAGTGCATAACTCCCCAAAGGAAATAGGAAACTCAGTAGTACTCATCATAGAGCACACCATATCAAATAGGGTGCTAATGCTCCGCCCCGATACACCGACGTGCTGTGGTGTATTCGAAGGAGTAATGCTGAGAGAGAATCTCATTCTCCTTTAGAATAGTCCAGGTATTCCGTCTTCAAGTATTCTCCTCCTTGATCTCATCAAAGGACATAATACTTATACCCGTATTTTGGTTCTCTACTTCTAATTTATATTCTGTGAATATCTCAAAGGGTTCGGACTTGTGTTTCAGCAGGAACATATGTCTGAATCTTAAGAGATCATCAGAGAATGTAATGAAGTATAAAGAACCAGTCTTGGCATGTGTAGACAGGAGACTTTCATACATCAGCATGTATCAATCCCAAAAGTTCACCAACTCTTTCTCTGTTTCCAACAAACAGAGCTGTGGTCATCTTATCTTTGTGACATGACAGGCAAGTTTCACAAGATGTAAATTCAAACTAATTTGAATATGCATCTTTATGTAACTTCAGCCAGTCGGGTCGCATTGATATGACCTAGTCTACAATACCTCAAGAAGGTTTCATTTATTTCTGAACTCTTCCTCTTGTGTGTGTTCCGTATACTAAGAACTGTAATTTGATTTAGAACGTCAATGCTTTTAGATAACGTGCCTGAACCGATCAACTCTTGATATAGGAAATGTTCAAAACATTATCCAATTATATCCTTTCTTTACTAATAAAGAGACTGATATGATTTTGTATATCAGGTTCGGTATCTAATAACATTTGTTCAGAATCAATGTATTCTGGTAATACAGGGTGATAGTGACCAACAGACTTGGCTGCAACACTTGCACCGTTTTCTATCTCATGAAACTTATCACCCGTTCTCAGTTCTCTACCTATCTGTAGCCCATGTAACGGATTACATATGCGGGATCCTGATCCGGTATCACATACCCAGGATGTAAAGGATACTGAGAAACAGTTCTCTGTAATGAACACACCCGAAGATGATGCATCAGCATGCACTTTCTTCGTTTGGGCGGCTCGGGAAGTCTGGTATTCCCCAATTTCCTGCTCTGTCTCATAACAATTATAAGTTAGAGCGGGACCAACGTTCCCCAGCTCAGTATAACAAGCGGGTTCGGTCAATATATCCGTTTTATTATCTTGATTAAGGCGTGATATGGTCGCTACCTGGAGAGAGAGAGAAGAAAACACTCAGCGTATGCTCTTGCAAGATTAGATTGGTTATCTAATATATCTAATCAGGATGTCTCCCACTGTTTTAATCAAATCTTCCTTCAAACCCTAAAAGGAAAGACTAGCCGGGATTAATCATACGCTACAAGTTCGCCAATCTTTCAGCCAGGCCAATGTCGGTACTTTGAGGGAGGTCCCCCGTGCTTTCGCACAAACCTAATTAAAGTAAACCTCGTTTTCCCAGAGGCATAACCCCGTTAACACCTTTCTAGACACCTACTTGATCGGCTAATTGTAATGTGTAAAACTCTCCCATGAGTAACTCTTACTCGCAGCGGGTATCGGGATCCAACTATCTCATAGAAGGTATGCAATCTCATTGCAAATTTCAACACTTGAAATTCCCAATAATATTTTGCCCCTAGCGTCCTATGACCTTGACGAATGCCAAACCACCCATAGTCCGCTAGCCAAGTTCAACCCGTACATTTCTTGATTGAATTAAACCCACCCGCACGACCCTTGACGAATGCCAAACAACGCCGTACGAATACCCTAATCCAATCTGCATCATATGCATAAGCAGATAAATACTAGTTAGCTACCGCACACTACGCCTTGACGAATGCCAAACTACCGTAGCACGAATACTAACTAGTACTTATCTGAAATGACGAAGGGCTACGACAGGTTTTTAAGAAAACCTTTTGCGTAATGAACTTGATATCGTTGTAGAATCGAGTGATTTTAAATGGAGTGTTTTTGAGGCTTTTCTAGTTTTGCTAAAGGGGTCACTCCCGGTGAAGGGATCGTCGGCCCTTTCCTCGTCGAATGAGGTGCGGGATATATCATATATATCACTGTGCAAAGCAGAAACTATAGAAGCAATCAAAAGACAAACCGAGTTTGTAGCATCTGCCAGTTATCGCTAAAGGAGTCACTCCCGGTGAAGGGATCTCGGTCCTTTCCTTATCGAATAAGGTGCTGGATGTTCTACAAGGAACACCGCTATGCAAAGCAAGAACTAGAGCTACCAGTTTTTAAACAAGTTTCTACAACATCTTAGGTTTCTTTTATTTCATTAATCTCATTAATGAAGTCCCATTTTAATTATGCTTCATAAGCATCACAGTTGAAACGAAATCTGCAATATAACATATATCTCATATATATAATATAAACATTCGTCACAGGCAGTAATATGATCTCATCACAGAACATTGCAGCAGAAGAACATATATGAAATATTGGATATACTAGGACGTCCGTGTTTTCAATACGAGCCTGTATAAAACACGGATTCCACGGTCGCGATGAATAGCCAAACCCACATCCCTAGACCCCTACGAGAGCGGCAAGCAACACACCCAATTCTAGGGTTAGGAGACCCGGTCTCGACTCCTCGAGATGGTCTCCCACTGGACCCTAGAACCCGGTTACTTGTGCTCCCCGCCTTGGGTCTACCTAATGCGGAAAAGTAAATAATATACAACGGTGACATCTTCCGCTACCTGGAAGTGCCCCAATAAAAGAATATTACATACAAATGAATTTTACATGAATGAAAAAGAAAAACTCTCATCTCTACCTAAAACCCCCGGCTATTCAAACGCGACGATCCAATACAACATATCACAGCAACCCATAATATCTCATATCATCAACGTAAGCAAGTATGCGTATCCCGATTGTCGTTGATGTATAGCAACGAAGCCGGTGATACACCACATACTACGCTTACGGTCACAGAAAAGAAAGTGTAAAACTACAACAGTTGGAATCCGCAACCTCCTTAGACATCACATGCCTAACCAAATGAATTCCCAAGTCATCACATGCCTAACAATTATAAACTCCGCATTTTAGTCTCATTATCGAAAACTCTTTTCAATATCAAGTAGGGCAATTCAACAAGATTCCCGGTGTCCTGATTGAATGCTCGTCGCAAACTTTAGTAGACGGCCGCACCCCCGATACCGTCGACGAAGTGCACCAAGGTGGAACACCGCTACCGGGAGCACCCGAACGGATGCTTTCGGCGACGGGGTTCTCCTACAGTCACTTGGTCGGGGCTATGGGGCGTAGCTGTCTATTAAGTGTACTCGGCGAGTATCCGCGTACGCTATGTGATTGCGACGGACTTTTGATCACATCAAAATTCCGTGGCAACCGATCATCTGAGACTAAACTGCTATGTTTATAATATTCAAATTAGTTATCTCATAACTACCTGTGGATTCCAAATATTGTATCACAATCCAGATAAATAGACAAAGTTAAACTTTCCGATCGAATCATCAAACACCCAAGATTTCCCCAATATATCTCAACACTTGAAATCAGTTTAAAAACATCCATCACATGCCATAGTACCAATGGTCCAGCCGTAGAAGGGTCAAGCCAACGCCTCACATGTGGCACGCCGTACTGCCCCAAACCCTAAGGTTCAAAAGGCAATTCAAGACGGTCACATAATCGAGTTAAGGTTTGTTGTCTTCTAGAGGGTCCACCGAGTTACTTGCATGACTAAGAACATTCTTAAACACGAGAAAAAATCCAACTTTTGAAAAATTTTCCGACAGGGGAAAAAGTGAGTTATTGATATCCGTTCGAACTTTTTAACAGTTTCTAAAAGTTATCCGGACAAAACACATAGACAAAATTAGACAATCCGATCGAATAATCGAATCCCCAAAACAACCCCAGAAAAACTCAACTGTTGAGTAAAAATAAAAATTTCCAGAAGACTCAGCACATAAAGTTACTAATTACTGTGCAAAGCACGTGCAGTGATTTAGCACTTTGGCCACGGAACCGCCGCACAAGCCAGGGTGGCGCCGCGGTTCCGCGGCTCTTCTGTGGAATCAATGGCACGTGCTTCACAGTAATTCATCAAATTCCCTGCTGAATTTTTTGGCAATTTTTAATTCACAAAAATCCAAATTTACAGAAAATTTCCAGAGAAGGGGCTAATTCGGGTTTTCCGGGTTCGATCGGACTTTAAACTTCGTCTAGACTTCGCCTAAAGCTCTAGCTTAGCTCTGATACCACAAACCCTAACCATGTTTAATCTCTACTAAACAAGTTGCATTATTTATCATATCATGTTACAATATTATATATCACATATATAATATTTATTGTAACCAAATAAAATAATACAATTAACATATATCGCATATATATCAATGTATTGTCCGAGTGAGAAAAAGAATCTTTTAGTGAGTAAATATTAGTTAATGTCTTTTAATATATCATATATATTATTATACATTAAATTATCGAATCAACACTTGATCCGACAATCCGGCTATATTGCATATAACCGACTAATATTAATCCGTACCGATTCATCGAATCAACACTTGATCCGATGACCCGGCTGATATCAAATATCGCGAGAATACAATACGGTATCACATACCACATTATCCTCGGTCCCGCACATATCACATATGTGCCCCTACTCCGTTTTGCCTGAGTCAAGAAACCTCTGTGTAGGACTCTAAAGAATCGTCAATACGCCGGCAGTAGGTGATGATCATATCAAACACCCACAAGCTGCAAGCGGTCAGCTAAACGTAACAGCTACCCAGGTATTGAGCGCTCAGAAGATCAACAAGCAAGCCTGTAACTTCTCCTGTGAATCCAAACAGTAACACTCCCGTACAGTCCGGTCTCGTCGTCTGATATGTCGCATATCTCGCCTAGGGGTGGTAAACGTCAGACCCCAGTAGCTCGATAAGTCGTGTCGATATGAGGTCTATAACAGTTCGAGAAACTACTGATAACACTTACCAGTAAATATCAGCAACCCTGGCCAGGGATTTCCGGTTATAGCCAATCGAACACAGCACAACATCAACTCCCTATACCGGGAGAGACGAATCCCCTCCTATCGCTCATTGCCTCCATGTGATTCGGGACTGTACCCAAAAGCTACCTTTTTGCACGCCCTCTTGGACGTGGTATGATGGAAATCAAAGCACAGTGGGAACCACACAAGACTCTATGACGATCTCGGGTCAACAGACTACTCTGTACCAGTGTCACCGGAGAACTGCCATCTGACGTATGGTATAATACCATCTGGGAGTTCTCGGCGAGTCCGTCCAGTGTACCCAGTCTCCACTGAGCACCCGTACACCATCCTTGATGTCAAACACCGATGGATATGGGATCATCCATCGCCCATCATATGGGTCAAGATGCGTATACGCTAGTCTACTCTGGTGCATCGATGCCCTGTCTCGATACACCCACGACTAGGAACAATTATAGGATGTACTCGTCGACTACCGTGGCCCCACTAGTATGATTTCATCATAGTCCCAGTAGTCGAGTACATATCCTAAGGGCTTTATCAACATGTAACATAGAGACAATCAAAGTACATGTTAAGATAAAGTACAACCAGATAGCATACTATCATGTCGAGCAAGAAAGTCCTCCCTATATATGTCCTAGCATCCACTACAATATACATCGTATGTACAGTAATGGCCTCTAGGGCATACATATAACTAACAAACCCCAACCCCAACCCCAACCCCAAACCCCAAACCCCAGCCCCAGCCCCAGCCCCAGCCCCAGCCCCCAGCCCCATAACCCAACCCTAACCCAGCCCCAGCCCCAGCCCCCAACCCCTAACCCAACCCTCAACCCCAGCCCCAGCCCCAACCCTAACCCCAACCAAACCCAACCCAAACCCAACCCAACCCCACCCAACCCCAACCCCAACCCTAACCTCCCCAACCCCAACCCAACCCCAACCCCAACCCCAACCCCAACCCTATCCCTAACCCAATCCTAACCCTAACCCCTACCCCTACCCCTACCCCTACCCCTACCCCAACCCCAACCCCAACCCCAACACCAACACCAACCCCAACCCAACCCAACCCAACCCTAACCCCCACCCCCACCCCAACCCCAACCCCAACCCCAACCAACCCCAACCCCAACCCCAAAACCAACCCCAAAACCCAACACCCCAACCCCAACCCCAAGCAGCCCCAGCCCCAGCCCTACCCCCACCCCCAGCCCCACCCCCACCCCCACCCAAACCCCAACCCCACCCTAACCCCAAACCCAAACCCCAACCCCAAACCCCAAACCCCAACCCCAAACCCCAACCCCAACCCTAACCCCAACCCCAACCCCAACCCAACCCTACCCAAACCCTAACCCTAACCCTAACCCTAACCCTAACCCTAACCCCACCCAACCCAACCCCAACCCAACCCAACCCTAACCCCAACCCAAACCCAAACCCAAACCCAGCCCCAGCCCCAGCCCCAACCCCAACCCCAACCCAACCCAACCCCAGCCCCAGCCCCAGCCCAAACCCCAGCCCCAACCCCAGCCCCAACCCAACCCAACCCAACCCCAACCCCAACCCCAACCCCCACCCCCAACCCCAACCCCAACCTCCCCAACCCCAACCCCAACCCCAAACCCCAAACCCCAAACCCAAAACCAAACCCCAACCCCAACCCGAACCCGAACCCGAACCCCAACCCCAACCCCTACCGCTAACCCCTACCCCTAACCCTAAGCCCAACCCTAAGCCCAACCCCAACCCTAACCCTGACCCCAGCCCGACCCCAGCCCGACCCCCAGCCCGACCCCCAGCCCTTGCCCCAGCCCAGACCCTGCCCCGACCCTGACCCTGACCCTGACCCAGACCCGAACCCGGACCCGAACCCGAACCCGAACCCCAACCCCAACCCCAACCCTAACCCTAACCCCGGCCCCGGCCCCCGCCCCGGCCCACCCCAACCCCGGTCCTACCCCCAACCCCAACCCCCAACCCCCAACCCCCAACCCTAACCCCCCCCCCCCCGCCCTCCCCCCACACCAGCCCCACGTCGCAAAGAACGCCCCCAGCCCCCTGCCCCCCGCCCGAGCCCGAGCCCGAACCCGAACCCGACCCCGACCCCGACCCCCGATCCCCGACCCAACCCCCAAACCCCCACCCCCAACCCTCAACCCCCACCCTAACCCTAACCCCAACCCAACCCAACCCACCCCACCCCTAACCCCACCCCACCCCTAACCCGAACCCTAACCCGAACCCCGAACCCGAACCCGAACCCGAACCCGAATCCAGACCCCGACCCCGACCCAGCCCCAGCCCCACCCCTAGCCCCAGCCCCAAACCCCAAGCCCCGACCCTGACCCGACCCCGACCCGACCTCGACCCCACCCACCCCCACCCCGACCCCGACCCCGACCCCCGACCCCCGACCCCGTACCCCAACCCCGACCCCGACCCCGAACCCGACCCGACCCCGACCCCCAACCCCAACCCGAACCCGAACCCGACCCCGAACCCCGACCCCGACCCCGACCCCCAACCCCGACCCCACCCCCGACCCCAGCCCCAAACCCAAACCCAAACCCAAACCAACCCAAACCCACCCAAACCCACCCAGCCCCAGCCCGAGCCCGAGCCCGAGCCCGAGCCCGAGCACCGAGCCCGAGCCCGAGCCCCAACCCCAACCCCAACCCGAACCCGAACCCGAACCCCAACCCCAACCCCAACCCCAACCCCAACCATAACCCTAGCCCCAGCCCCAGCCCCAGCCCAACCCCAACCCAACTCCTAGCCCTACCCCGCCCTAGCCCTAGCCCTAGCCCTAACCCTAACCCTAACCCCCACCCCCAACCCCAACCCCAACCCCAACCCGAACCCGAACCTGAACCCCAACCCCAACCCCAAAACCCCAACTCCAACCCCAACCCCAACCCGACCCCGACCCCGACCCCGACCCCGACCCGACCCTAACCCCAACCCTACCCCCCCACCCCCTACCCACCCCTACCCCAACCCCAACCCCAACCCAAACAACCCAACCTACCCCAGCCCCAGCCCCAGCCCCACCCCCTACCCCAACCCCACCCCAACCCTAACCCCAACCCAACCTAACCCCAACCCCAAACCCAAACCCAAACCCAAACCAACCCCCACCCTAACCCCAAACCCCAAACCCCGACCCCGACCCCGACCCCGACCCGGACCCCGGACCCCGGACCCTGACCCCGACCCCGACCCCAACCCTACCCCCACCCCGACCCCGACCCCGACCCCGACCCCGAAGCCCGAAACCCGAAACCCGAAACCCAACCCCAACCCCAACCCCAACCCTAACCCCTAACCCCAACCCTACCCCAACCCAACCCCAACCCCAACCCCAACCCCTAACCCAACCCCAAACCCAACCCAAACCCCAACCCAAACCTAACCCTAACCCAACCCTAAACCCAACCCTAACCCCAACCCGAACCCCAACCCCAACCCGAACCCCAACCCCAAACCCGAACCCAACCCCAACCCCAACCCCAACCCCGAACCCAACCCGAACCCGAACCCGAACCCGAACCCGAACCCCAACCCCAACCCCAACCAAAACCAAAACCCCAAACCAAAACCCAAACCAAACCCCAAACCAACCCCAACCCCAACCCCAACCCTAACCCTAACCCCTACCCCTAACCCCTCCCCTACCCCGACCCCGACCCCGACCGTTGAAGTCAAAATTCGCACCCCGGTTGACCGAGTCAAAGTCAAGGTCAACCCCCAAGCTAGATGGGCCCAAGCCCAGGTCAAGCGGGTCCATGCCCAAGTCGAGCCCGCGGCCAGCCTCCCCGTTCCAACAACAAAATCATGTAATAAATAATTTTTATTTAATTGTTTATGCATGAATGTAAACAAAATCGGCATAAAGCCAATATTTTGTAAGCCCATGGCTTATGTGCAAAAATGAAATGGCACATGAGCCATGGGATGGCTAAAATGCCATTTTTGTAAAGCCCAAGGGGCTATATGTAATTATGTAAACCTATAAAAGGCAACATGATGAATAAAAAGAAACAACTTTTCATTCTCACAAAAAACCTAGGGTTTGTATCTCTTTCCCTTTTCTGAAGGTCTCAAACCTTCTTCTTTCTTTTGAATTAAATCAAGAGTTTTACTCTTCCTTTTCAAAAACAAAATAGTTTTTCACCACGAAACCCACAAAGGGAAACTTGGATCTGTCCTCAGATCTCAAAAGGGAGAGATTTTGAGATCTCACATCTCTTGATCTTCAAGATCCAGCAAATAACAGGAGGAAGAAGAAGAACCCCTTCCATTAACCCTAAAAACACACTCAGGAGTCCAACTCCTCTCTGATTTCTCTTTCGAGAAATCTTTTTTTAGGCTAAAAGCCTCTTTTTCTCGCCGGCGCTCAAGCGCAGAGCGCCCGCGTGCCGACACGTGGCGCGCTTGCGCTCCAGCGCAAGCGCTCCAGCGCAAGCGCTCGAGCGCAAGTGCTAAGCGCAAATCGCCCCCGTGCCAACACGTGGCGCACTTGCGCTCAAGCGCAAGCGTTCGAGCGCAAGTCGCCCCCTTGCCGACACGTGGCATGCTTGCGCTGCAGCGCAAGCGCTCGAGCGCAAGTCGCCCACGTGCCGACACGTGGTACTCTAGCTCCTGAGCGCACAGCACCTAGGCGCACAGCGCCCAAGGTGCTGCCCCACGCATCCTTTGGATGTCTTTTCCCCTTTTTTATACATATATGTATATGTATACATATTTACACACACACATACTCCACGACACTGTCCCTGTTAGAAAAAAATTTCTAACGGGGCGCTGCCCCGCACCCCGCAAGGGGGATGCTAGCCCCCTTGACCCCCAGCCCGCTATCCGGGTAGCGGGACCCCCGTAAAAACTCTGCGTGGCTCCCGATATATCCAAACCCCCCTTTCAAAACACAACACACGTACACTGCACATTGAGTTCGCATGAGCATTTTAACCCGTTAATCGGAGGTTCCCTCGCCCCGAAGGCGAGGGGTAATTAACGGCAGCTTAGTCCGCGGCTGCCGGAGATTCGGATCCCCACCATCATTAAACCCCGGCCTACCCTAGACAGGGGGAATCTGTAATGCGCCTGACAAGCGCGCACGTACTCCCATCTCAATGGGGTGACGAAAAACACCCTACAGATTCTGGCACGCCCGGTGGGACCTATCTCTCCTCCCATATTTCGGGTTAAACGTTCATGCGAACTCAATCAATTTACATGTCTATATTTATACTAAAATAATGCTCTTTCATGCAGATTTTCAAGCAATCACCTTCCGACGATGTCTTCGATGATGAACTCAGCTCCCGTCTCCTACACAATGAGGATAGACTCTAGGACGGTCCTTCCGGCCAGTCTCGGGCGACAATGGGAGGAGCCGCTGCTACCATTCGGTTCTATCATGTTCATTCTAGTTGGCGCCATCCCAGCTCCTCAAGCCCAGGTGGCAGACAAACCGGTCTCGAAAGGCAAGAGGCCAAATGTGGTGATCTCAAGGACGCCCCAACCCAAACGCAAGTCGGTGTCTGAACGACTTTCCCTGGCCCCAGCTGGGGGCAAGGCCATCAACACCAACAAAGCTACAACGCGTCCCGAGCAAGCTCCAGCGGTGCCCTTGACTACTGCTCGATCGGGTGTCTTCTCTAAGCTCCCCGCCAGTGAGAAAGAGACTACTGGATATGAGGTCCACACTGTCTACATGGTGGGCACGCGCAGCAAGAGCAAGGACGGGGCCACTACATCCCAAATCCAATCTGGCTTAAATGTGGTGGCCGCTTCCCAAGAACAGCCGCCTCTGCCGGGTGATGAAGACCCTCTTGATGAGGATGATGGGCAGAAAGACCCTTCGGTCCATGAGGAGTCGGGCTCGGAAAGCGAAGAAGAGCCGACTTTTTGCCCCAGAACCGCAGAGCAAGAGCTGCTTCAAGAGCTCCGAAAGCAGCTCAGAAACAAAGACAAGGAGATGGCTAAGCTCTACTCAAAAATTGACGACTTAACAAATGTCGTCCTACAGCTCACGGCCCAACATGCCTCTCAGCCGCCCAATCAAGCGGAGGGCTCTGCTCGTGAACCGGGAAGTGGTGTCCCAAAGCAGTCGACGCCTATTCCCTCAAATCCAAAAGTGAGCGAACTACATGAAAATCAGTCGCATCCTATCTCGGGAAATGTCTTGGCTACCGATGACAGTAGCCGCTAACTAAAGATCAAATCATGGATTTGGTTGCCAGCAAAGTCAAAACATTGGTGGCCGAAGCCGAAGCGCAAAAAGATATCAGCAGTAGTGGGAGACCATATCCTGCTCAGTATGATCTGGTGGAATTCCCTAGCGGCTATGTCATCCCCAAATTCGGAAGATTCGATGGGACGGGAAACGCGAATCAGCACATCACCCACTTCAAAGCCTCATGCGGGAATACTGGGGGCAATGATGCGCTTCTCCTCCGCCAGTTCGTCAATAGCCTGACCGATGTTGCTTTCGACTGGTACGCGAGCATACCGGATGGCTCCGTCACAACTTTTGTCCAAATGGAGTCTCTGTTTCGGCAGAGGTTCATGAGCGTCAGCGATAAGATTACCATTGCCGAGCTCGTAAGGACCAAGCCCAAGAGCGACGAAAGCAGCACGGATTTTATAACCCGATGGCGTAATCTCTCCGTCAAATGCGAACCGCCGATAGAGCAGGAACAATCTGTCAGTCTCCTTGTCGGAAATCTCAACAACTGGATGGCCCCGTTTCTATGTACCGCGGGTCTCAAAACATTCTAAGAGCTGACCAAAAAGGTCCAAACGTTGGAATGCTCAAAGCCCGAGTCCGCTCAGGATCTTCAGTTCACAAATAGACCGAAACCTTGGAGGGACGACAACCGAAAAGGCGGAAGTTCTAACATCACCGATTCTCCAAATAAGCAGAGAACGGGCGGACCAAAAACTGACCAGTCTCGAGGGCCAACTTTGGAGGAAAGGAGAAATAAGGTCTACTCATTCCGAAGGGACAAGGTCCACAAAATTTTTAAAGACGCTCTGAAGAATGGCCTGCGGCTACCAGAACCGAGAAGGCTAAGTGAAGCAAACAAGACTGATCATCCCAACTTCTGCCCATACCACCGAGTGTTGGGGCACACTATTGAAGACTGTTGCATCTTCAAGGATTGGGTCGAGAAACAATACAAGGCGGGAGAAATATCATTGTCCCCTGGCGTGTTAACAAACAATCAAGCTGCGACCGCCAATTTCATACAAACGGGGACCGAAGTCCTTCAGGGACCTGATTCTCTCAAACACCCGCCTTTCTCTGGGAACAGTCGACCACTGTTAGTGTTTATGCCCTAGAAGGCCATTACTGTATCATACTAGCTTGTATATTACTTAATGGAAGCTTGGGATATTCACATGTATATAACAGTCTTGCTAAACATGGTAGTATGCTACTTGGTTATTCTATCTTAATATGTGAGTGTACGTATTGATAGAGCTCTTAGGATCTTGCTTGACTACCAGCGTTGTGATGGCAGTCACACTAGTGGGGGCTGGGTAGTCTACAAGCACATCCTTATTCAGGTCCCTGGTCGTTGGATTATTGAGACAGAGCATCGATATTCCGGAGTAGACTAGTGTGTACGCTTCTCATCCCAGTTGGGGAGATGGTCTGTCCCACAGCCGTCAGTACGTCGTACTGGAGATAGTATACAGGTGCTCGTTAGGTTACGGGTACACCGGACAGGACTCACAGGGAACTGTTGGTTGGTTTTATACCAGTCGTCAGTGAACAGTTCCCAGGTGACATGAGTACAGCGTAGTCCGCAGACTTGACACTGCTACTTCGCCTCTAGTGTGTCCCACTGTTCTTAGATTGCTACCCTACCACGGCTCAAAGGAGTCGTGCAAACAGGTAGCAGTTGGGTGCAGTCCCGAGCACTTGGAGGCAGTGGCGGTTAGACAGGATTCGTCCCTCCCGGTATTGGGAGTAGATATCGCGCTGTGTCAGAGAGCCATTACGCAAAGTCCCTGGCCAGGGCAAGCGAGATTTGCTGGTAGGTTCCAGTAGTTTCTCAGGGTGTAATGGGCTTCCCTCCGACACGACTTATACAGCTATTAGGGGACTGACGCTTGCCGCCCCCTAGGCCGGATATGCGATAGTCCTGGACGAACGGACCGGACTGTATGGAGATTGTCACATCAGACTCAGTAGGAGTTCGGATGGGTTTCCTCATCGGCCTTCTTATCGACAACTACCCGGGGACCGTTATGTACAGCTAGTGCCGCTTGCGGTCTGTGGTTAAACCCACTGCCAGCGTAGTAGTCGAGTCTTTAGAGTCCCACACAGAGAGTTTCCTACTCCAGGCGAAACGATATAGAGGTCGTATGGTTTTACGACAAGGGTTCGGACGCGTATGTGTGTTTACACACTTACGTCGTTTGGACAGTTTTTACCAGTCGGCTTTGGTTTAAGCCAGTTACTGGTATCCGATTATTGGATTTTTACAGTCTAAAGTTTTTCCGTATTTTTGCGGATTGGAGGGGCGTTCTCGTAATTGTACGAGAAGCTTCTAGAAGATGGTGACTAAGGAGGGTTATGTGTCATATACATTGAATGAGTTATAAGAGTCATGAGGGTGATTCATTCATCTCATTAATGCACATTTATTGCTTAATGACTCATGCTAATGAATCACCACTTGATATTTTATGAAGCATGATTATTCATCACTCTTTATTCTTTTCTTCTTATTAGAAAATGCTTCATATCTATTATGATACTCATAACTTTATTCTATTATCATTCTCACATTCTCTCTCCTCAAGCTCTCATCTTCAAAAGACTAATCCTTACACCTCATGAGTTGAGATCAAAGGATTAGAAAGACTAATCAATCCATAACCATCACTCTATTTCATTCTATCTTCTTTGATTAGCAATCCAAGAAGATTAGTTACCTCAAGTTAGAGGTTTAGTTTGGAGTTTTGCTCTCGGGTGGATCGTCTACTACCTAGAGAAGGCCGAGGAAAACAAGGAGATCGTAAAGACGAAGGACTGGTTTCATTAGGTATAATCCCTAAACACAATAGTTAAGAAACACTTTGTGTTTGGTTATTTATAGTTTAGCTTCGATTCAAGCGGTTAGTCGATGTTCGTTCACTAAACAAGTTCGTTTTTTGAAAATTCCGCCTCCCCACAAGTATTGGGGTGTACTACATCGACTTACAGTGGTATCAGAGCCTCGCTAAACAATAAATAACTTAATTGCAAATTTGTACGAATTTCGAACGGAAAAACGAAGCCGGAAAACCCTAAAACTGTCAAGTTTCTGTCGACTTTAAAATGATGTCCAAAAATTTTTCAGGGATGTTCAGAAAGCTTGAAATGACACCAGTAGAACACACAAAAAATTTGGTCCCCTGAATCGCCTACGGCGCCGCGGATCCGCGGCGGATAGCACCTATCCGCCGCGCTTCCGCCGCCGATTAGACGATCCAGGGACTCATTTTTCTGGTGATTGTTCTCTGTAATTTTTGGGATTTTCTGGTATATTTTAATTTTGCTCAGGTTTCAGTTTAACAGAGCAGTTTTTGGAGCAATATTAAAGATGTTTAATCGATCGAAATTGTACAGTATTTGCATATTGGATTATATCTGTGATTGATAAATGTGTTCGTAAACCTCCCCTAACTGCTAGTATGTCGGTTGGCAGGGGGTTGCACATTTCTGTAATGGTTATATCTGTTTGTGTATATAAACTGTATTGGACTGTTGTGGTGTTTAGCCGGGGTTTAGCAATGGGTTATTGTTTAATTCATTTGTTGTAAATGTAATTTGTTGTAATATTATTTTTGCGGGGCACATCCAGGTTGCGGTTGTAGCCACCGTTGTATTATTTCATTTTACTGTTTTTGCTCCTAGGACTGACCCAAGGTGGGGTACACAAACTGCCGGGTGGGTAGTTTGCCGTACCCGTAGGGGTCGAGGGTGGGGTAACGGCTATTCATCACAACTGTGTAATCTGTCTTTTCTTGCAGGCTCAAAAGAAATACAGATTGCTTGCAAATCCAATAAAGTTTATCTGTGTTCTGGAATGTATATCATTGCGTCAGACGAATGTAAAATATCTATATATATTGTAGCTATTTAGACGTCACTTATGTTTTACACCCGCGCTAGCTCAGCCCCCGCTCTGTCATTAGTTAAGTAACCTAACGGGTGATGACGGGACCCCGTGGCGAATGCGGATGGTACAAGATGACGTTGTATTTTCGTTGTTTTCTGCAATGATAGGTTAATGATGGGACGCATTATTTATAATGCAAAGAAAATAAACCAAGTTTAAATCGTTGGAACAATTTAAAAGAAACCACTCGGTTATTTTAAAAACAGATATTTTTAAATGCGGAGCTTTAACCACTCCTTTTAAAAGCTATCAGGTTCCTTCGGTTATATCAAGTTCACTACGTTCACGGTTTCGCCAAAACCAGTCGTAGCCCTCCGTCATTTCTTATGGATGGTCAGTAGTATTCAAGCTATGCTTGTTGGCATACGTCAAGGCATAGTGTTTGGTAGCTGCTGGGGTATTCATTTGTTGCATAGATAGATGTGTTGGTTTGGGACAGTCGCATTACCTTGTTGGCATACGTCAAGGGTATATACGGGTGGGTTCAAATTAACAAGATAATGATGGGCAGAACTTGACATGTGACTTATGATTTGTTGGCATACGTCAAGGTCATAAGAGCATGGGGCAAAAACTTATATCGGGAATTTCTAAAGAAACTGAAATTTGCAAAGAGATGCATACCATTTGGAGTTTGATGAATGTTGGTAGGATTTCTTCAACATTATCATACGATGATATTTGGATCCCGATCCTACTGTGAGTATATGCTACTTATCAGGATATTCGTCACTTAACGATCAATGCTATAAACCTAGTAGGTGTCCAGAAAAGTGTCAGCGGGGTTACGTCCCCAGAGAAAAGAGGTTATTTAATTAAGGAACTTCGCAAAAGCGTTGGAAAACCTCCCTCGAAGTACCGACACCAGCCTGGCTGAACGGTTAAGCAAGTATTGTACGGTGAGAATAGTCTTGGCTAATTCTTCTTTTATGGTTTGAGGAAGGATTCGAAAAACAGTGGGAGCCATCCAGTTTAGATAAACTAAAAACCACTCTAAACTTGCAAGAGCATCATGCTAAAGAGTTTTCTTCTCTCTCTCCTAATTGCAGCGACCCTGAAAATGACTGGACTTAAGTTACTTTTAGAGAAAAATATACTGACAAGGCCAAACTATAAAGATTGGCTGCGGAATGTCAAAATGGCTTTGACCTATGACAAACTGGGGTACGTCCTCACCGCTACGGCACCTGCTGTCCCTGGTCCCAAATCCAGCAATGCGGATAAGGAAATCCGCAAAACCTGGGATTTAGATTGCGCGAAAGCCAAGTGCATCGTGCTTGCCTCGATGAACAATGAACATCAGAGGAGGCACGAGGATATGGACCTTGATGGCATATTTCTCCATACAAAGGAACTTTATGGAGAGCAATCTCGTATAGCAAGATACGAGACCTCTAAGAACTTGTTTCGAGCGAGGTTGGCTGTCGGGTCATCGGTAGGAGAACATGTCCTAAAGATGATCGGCTACATTGAAGAGCTCGCAGACCTTGGGACGACTTTGGATAATGAGCTCTATACAGACCTTATTCTCCAGTCCCTTCCTCACACCTACGCCCAGTTTATCCTGAACTTCAATCTTCAAAGAAAAGAAGTTGAACTTCCGGAACTCCTGAACATGTTAAGGAGTGCAGAGGGCACCTTGAAGAATTCAAGGGAAACACCCGCTATGTTTGTTGGCGGTACATCTTCTTCCGGGTCCAAGGCTAAGGCCAAAGGAAGGAAGAAGAAGGCCGCACCCAGACCTAGAGGAGGTGTTAGTAAGGTGGGAGGGAAGGGAAAGAAAAAGTTTGCGGTACCGGTAGTTGGCCAGGATGAGTGCTTCCATTGTCACAGGAAAGGGCACTGGAAGAAGGATTGCAAGGCGTGGAACGCCAAGAACCAGGAACCGAAGCAAGCTGTGGCTTCGACTTCAGGTGTGTTTGTAATTGAGAATTGTCTGTCAATCAACTCTACTTCCTGGGTATTGGATACCGGATCAGGATCTCATATTTGCAATTTATTGCAGGCACTGAGAAACCGTAGAGTGCTGAAGGAAGGTGATATGACCCTAAAGGTTGCTAACGGAGCTAGCGTGGGAGCTGCGTCCGTCGGGGACTATCACCTAGGATTGACGAGTGGACACATTTTGGTTTTACATAACTGTTATTTTGTGCCAAGCTTAACGTGTAATATCATATCAGTTTCCTTGTTATCAAATAAAGGTTATGATTTCACGTTTGTAAGAGATGTGGTCAACATCCACCTTAATCATGGTTTGATTGGGTCAGGTACACTAAATAACGGCATATATGTTTTAAACTAACTCCAAATTTTCAATGTCCAGAACACACTAAAAAGAAAGTCTCCAGATTTAAATAAAGCTTTCTTATGGCATTGTAGACTGGGTCACATCAATGAGAGAAGGTTGACTAAGTTTCATAGAGAAGGATATTTGGACTCGTTCGAATATCAATCTTATGACACTTGTCAATCTTGTCTCAAAGGAAAGATGACAAAGACTCCATTCACTGGACAAGGAGTAAGAGCGAGCGAGCTCTTAGGACTCATACACAGCGATGTATGTGGTCCAATGTCTACACATGCAAGAGGTGGTTATTCCTACTTCATTACTTTTACAGATGATTTCTCTAGGTTTGGACATGTCTTCTTGATGAAGCATAAATCCGAGGCCTTTGAGAAATTCCTGGAATACAAGAGTGAAGCGGAAAACCAAACAGGCAAAAGTATTAAGACACTAAGATCTGATCGAGGTGGAGAATACTTAAGTGCCGAGTTCCTAGGTTACCTAAAAGAGAAAGGAATTCTCTCTCAGCTTACTCCTCCATACACTCCACAGCACAATGGTGTATCGGAGAGACGGAATCGAACCCTATTGGATATGGTACGATCCATGATGAATAATGCTGAGTTACCGCGATCTTTCTGGGGGTATGCGCTAGAATCAGCGATACATCTTTTGAACAGAGTTCCAACCAAAACTGTGCCTACCACACCATATCAGATGTGGAGTGGGAAAAAACCCTATCTTCAGTACCTGAAGACATGGGGATGTCCAGCTTTTGTAAAAAAGCGGCATCCGGACAAGCTCGAGGCACGCTCAGTAGAGTGTAAGTTTGTAGGATATCCAAAGAACTCTACAGGATATTGCTTCTATTACGCAGAGGAACAAAAGGTTTTTGTTTCTCGTCATGCCCGCTTCTTAGAAACTGAATTTTTAGAAAATCAGAAGAGTGGGAGCGTAGTAGAACTGGAAGAAATTCCAGAACCACAAGCTGCTACTGAAAGTTTGGTAGAACCAGAGGTTCAAGAAGAACAGAACATTCCCGCACCCCTCCGCAGGAGTAGTAGGCCGTCTCATCCGCCTGAGAGATACTACGGTTTTCTCATAGACGGGGATAGAGAGGATTGCATCATAGAAGATGATGAACCTACTAGCTTCCAGCAGGCCATCCAGAGCGGCGACTCGGTACGATGGCTAGATGCAATGCGGACCGAAATGGAGTCCATGTACACCAACAAAGTATGGACTTTGGACTTTGCTCCAGATGGGGTAAAACCCATAGGATGCAAATGGATCTTCAAGAAAAAGATTGGTGTAGATGGACAGGTGGAAACCTATAAGGCTAGACTTGTTGCAAAAGGTTTTCGTCAAAGACCTGGTTTGGACTATGACGAAACTTTTTCTCCAGTGGCTATGCTCAAATCCATTCGGGTCCTTCTTGCTATTGCTGCCTTCCATGATTATGAAATCTGGCAGATGGACGTAAAGACGGCTTTTTTGAATGGAAATTTAGAAGAGTGCGTCTATATGGATCAGCCAGAGGGTTTCAATCAGAGTGGGAGCAGCGGGAAAGTATGCAAGCTGCTTAAGTCCATTTATGGACTAAAGCAGGCATCGCGGAGTTGGAACATCTGTTTTGATGAGACAGTCAAAGAATATGACTTTATCAAAAATCCAGATGAACCGTGCATATATAGTAAAGTTGTAGCCAGAAGTGTCGTATTCCTCGTCTTGTACGTGGATGACATTCTATTGATAGGAAATGACATTCCTATGCTACAATCTGTCAAAGGATTCTTGTCACACAGGTTCTCCATGAAAGACCTAGGTGATGCCTCTTACATTCTGGGGATCCGGATCTATCGTGATAGATCCAAGAGGATGTTGGAACATTCGCAGTCCAGGTATATCGACACTATACTGAAAAGGTTCAGTATGGAAGATTCTAAGCGCGGTAATCTACCGGCTTGTCACGGAATCACCCTCTCCAAAGAGATGTCTCCCAAGACTGATTTGGAAAGGGAACACATGTCTATTATACCCTACGCTTCTGCGGTAGGCTCTATAATGTATGCGATGTTGTGTACCAGACCAGATGTAGCTTACGCACTGAGCGTGGTGAGCCGGTATCAGTCAGACCCAGGGGAGAAACACTGGATAGCAGTAAAGAACATTCTCAAGTACCTGAGGAGGACTAAGGAGATGTTCTTGGTTTACGGCGGAAAAGACCTCAGGTTGGAGGCCTTTGCTGATTCCGGCTTCCAGAGTGATAAGGACGATTCCAAGTCCATGTCGGGTTATGTCTTTACCCTCAATGGAGGGGCGGTGTGCTGGAAGAGCTCCAAGCAGGACACCGTTGCTGACTCGACGATGGAAGCGGAGTATATAGCTGCTTGCGATGCCGCAAAAGAAGCAGTCTGGATGAAGAAGTTCCTAACAGAACTTCAAGTGGTTCCTACCATAGTTGATCCAATACCTCTGTATTGCGACAACAACGGAGCTATAGCTTTAGCGAAGGAACCAAGGTCCCATCAGAAGTCCAGACACATCTTGAGGCGGTATCACCTGATCAGGGAGATCATTGATCGTCAGGAGATCGAGGTTCGGAGAGTTGCTACAGAAGAGAACATTGCTGATCCATTCACGAAGGCCCTACCTCAGACGCAGTTCGAGAGGCTACTCGAGATCATTGGTCTTCGATACGCCAGTACATGGCCCTAGTGCAAGTGGGAGATTGTTAGTGTTTATGCCCTAGAAGGCCATTACTGTATCATACTAGCTTGTATATTACTTAATGGAAGCTTGGGATATTCACATGTATATAACAGTCTTGCTAAACATGGTAGTATGCTACTTGGTTATTCTATCTTAATATGTGAGTGTACGTATTGATAGAGCTCTTAGGATCTTGCTTGACTACCAGCGTTGTGATGGCAGTCACACTAGTGGGGGCTGGGTAGTCTACAAGCACATCCTTATTCAGGTCCCTGGTCGTTGGATTATCGAGACAGAGCATCGATATTCCGGAGTAGACTAGTGTGTACGCTTCTCATCCCAGTTGGGGAGATGGTCTGTCCCACAGCCGTCAGTACGTCGTACTGGAGATAGTATACAGGTGCTCGTTAGGTTACGGGTACACCGGACAGGACTCACAGGGAACTGTTGGTTGGTTTTATACCAGTCGTCAGTGAACAGTTCCCAGGTGACATGAGTACAGCGTAGTCCGCAGACTTGACACTGCTACTTTGCCTCTAGTGTGTCCCACTGTTCTTAGATTGCTACCCTACCACGGCTCAAAGGAGTCGTGCAAACAGGTAGCAGTTGGGTGCAGTCCCGAGCACTTGGAGGCAGTGGCGGTTAGATAGGATTCGTCCCTCCCGGTATTGGGAGTAGATATCGCGCTGTGTCAGAGAGCCATTACGCAAAGTCCCTGGCCAGGGCAAGCGAGATTTGCTGGTAGGTTCCAGTAGTTTCTCAGGGTGTAATGGGCTTCCCTCCGACACGACTTATACAGCTATTAGGGGACTGACGCTTGCCGCACCCTAGGCCGGATATGCGATAGTCCTGGACGAACGGACCGGACTGTATGGAGATTGTCACATCAGACTCAGTAGGAGTTCGGATGGGTTTCCTCATCGGCCTTCTTATCGACAACTACCTGGGGACCGTTATGTACAGCTAGTGCCGCTTGCGGTCTGTGGTTAAACCCACTGCCAGCGTAGTAGTCGAGTCTCTAGAGTCCCACACAGAGAGTTTCCTACTCCAGGCGAAACGATATAGAGGTCGTATGGTTTTACGACAAGGGTTCGGACGCGTATGTGTGTTTACACACTTACGTCGTTTGGACAGTTTTTACCAGTCGGCTTTGGTTTAAGCCAGTTACTGGTATCCGGTTATTGGATTTTTACAGTCTAAAGTTTTTCCGTATTTTTGCGGATTGGAGGGGCGTTCTCGTAATTGTACGAGAAGCTTCTAGAAGATGGTGACTAAGGAGGGTTATGTGTCATATACATTGAATGAGTTATAAGAGTCATGAGGGTGATTCATTCATCTCATTAATGCACATTTATTGCTTAATGACTCATGCTAATGAATCACCACTTGATATTTTATGAAGCATGATTATTCATCACTCTTTATTCTTTTCTTCTTATTAGAAAATGCTTCATATTTATTATGATACTCATAACTTTATTCTATTATCATTCTCACATTCTCTCTCCTCAAGCTCTCATCTTCAAAAGACTAATCCTTACACCTCATGAGTTGAGATCAAAGGATTAGAAAGACTAATCAATCCATAACCATCACTCTATTTCATTCTATCTTCTTTGATTAGCAATCCAAGAAGATTAGTTACCTCAAGTTAGAGGTTTAGTTTGGAGTTTTGCTCTCGGGTGGATCGTCTACTACCTAGAGAAGGCCGAGGAGAACAAGGAGATCGTAAAGACGAAGGACTGGTTTCATTAGGTATAATCCCTAAACACAATAGTTAAGAAACACTTTGTGTTTGGTTATTTATAGTTTAGCTTCGATTCAAGCGGTTAGTCGATGTTCGTTCACTAAACAAGTTCGTTTTTTGAAAATTCCGCCTCCCCACAAGTATTGGGGTGTACTACATCGACTTACAACCACCACGTCATTAAACTGGGAACAATCGACCTCTAAGTCGTTAAACTGGGAACGTAAAAATATATGTATATATGTAAATAAACAAAAAAATGTGTAAATAAAAGAAAAATAAAGAAAAGCCAAAATGATAGGGCAACTCGCAATAAAAATCAGCGAGTAAAAATGAAAATGAAAATAAAGCCGAAATGATGGGGCAACCGCGAATAAATAGCCGAAATGATAGGGCAATCACGATCTTCGCGATAAGAAAAGCTGAAATGATAGAGCAATCGCGGTAAAACAAAAACAAAAAAAACGGCGGATGATGAGTCGCTCCTGGTACCATATTCCAGTGCAGCGATGCAAACGCCGACCAAAATCCGATTTCTCAAAATTCTCCCAGCCCTACGGCCAGTCCCCAAATTGACTGCCGTATACAATCCACGGGCTCAAATAATTCTCATCACGTCCATGCCCCTCCGCAACCACCAGCTACGCGGCTGGTCTCCGCCTTTGGAATTATGCTCCATTGGGAAGACCCACTCATGTGTCCTGGCGCATGTGCTTCAGTGTTAACAACGCTGAGGCGGCCCCTATCCCGAAATTCCAAATCAATCCAATAGACCACTACGTCGTTAAATTGGAAACAGATGACCTCTAAGTCATTAAACTGGGAACGAGGGAAATCCACTCATGTGTCCTCACGATACATGAGGAGAACAAACCTTTGTGGGATCCTTACGACTCACAAAGGAAAAACACCCTTAGGAATTCTCACGACTCCTAAGGAGAAAATACACCTGCGGGATCCTTACGACTCGCAGGGAGAAAATGCTTTTATGGGACCCTCACGGCCCATAAAATTGAAAAGTCTTAGGCGACAGGGATCTAAACCTGTCTCTTAAGCCATCGCTCCCCAACCCCAAAATGGCGAATGATGAGTCGCTCCTGGTACCATATTCCAGTGTAGCGATGCAAACGCCAACCAAATTCCAAATCCCGTACCCCCAACGGCGAATGATGAGTCGCTCCTGGTACCATATTCCAATGCAGCGATGCAGACGCCAACAAAGACCCAAAATGCTTTTGGCCCTACGGTCTGGATCATACATCCTGCAAAACCGTATACAATCCACGAGCGTAAACAATTCCCAAATCCACCCGGGGCACATGATGAGTTGCTCCTGGCATTATTCCAGTGCAGCAATGCAGATGCCAAACAAAAAAAAAACAAACAAATCCAAATCCTCCCGGGGCGCATAATGAGTTGCTCCTGGTATTATTCCAGTGCAGCAATGCAGATGCCGACAAAAAAAAAACGATTCCCAAATCTTCTCAAAGACAGATGATGATTCGCTCCTGGTACCATATTCCAGTATAGCGATGCTGATGTCAACTCAAATCAAACCAACAAATTCCAACATCGACCTCTGCGTCAAATCAACAGGCACTCCATCTCGGGGATACGTCCTACAACAGGCACTCCGTCTCGGGGATACGTCCTACAACAGGCACTCCGTCTCGGGGATACGTCCTACCACAGGCACTCCGTCTCGGGGAAACGTCCTACCACAGGCACTCCGTCTCGGGGAAACATCTTACAACAGGCACTCCGTCTCGGGGAAACATCCTACCAGCGACACTCCGTCTCGGGGAAACGTCCCACAACAGGCACTCCGTCTCGGGGAAACGTCCTACAACAGACACTCCGTCTCGGGGAAACGTCCTACAACCGACACTCCACCTCGGGGAAACGTCGACCAGCGACACTCCGTGCCGGGGACACGTCTACCAAATCGCTCCGGATCAGAGCGTCGACCGTCCATGTCGCAAAAAGGGCAGTGCAGGCTTCCTACAAAGAAGGAACCAAATCGCTC
The DNA here is from genome assembly GCA_030015575.1 of Agapanthus africanus. NCBI lineage: Eukaryota > Viridiplantae > Streptophyta > Magnoliopsida > Asparagales > Amaryllidaceae > Agapanthus > Agapanthus africanus. The sequence goes on along the minus strand of CM057347.1, from coordinate 550,536,726 downwards.
CGGAACAGAGCGTCGACCGTCCATGTCGCAAAAAGGGCAGTGCAGACTTCCTAAAAAAAAGGAACCAGATCGCTCCAGGCCAGGGAAACGTCTACCACGGACACTCCGTCTCGGAGACGCGTCGAGCGTCGACCGTCCATGTCGCAAAAAGGGCAGTGCAGGCTTCCTAAAAACAAGGAACCAGATCGCTCCAGGCCAGGGAAACGTCTACCATGGACACTCCGTCTCGGAGACGCGTAAAGCGTCGACCGTCCATGTCGCAAAAAGGGCAGTGCAGGCTTCCTACAAAGAAGGAACCAAATCGCTCCGGAACAGAGCGTCGACCGTCCATGTCACAAAAAGGGCAGTGCAGGCTTCCTAAAAACAAGGAACCAGATCACTCCGGGCCAGGGAAACGTCTACAACGGACACTCCGTCTCGGAGACGCGTCAAGCGTCGACCGTTCATGTCGTAAAAAGGGCAGTGCAGCCCAAAAAGTGGGAACCAAAGCAAGTCGCCTCCACATGAAAGAAGATCCATCAATTTCATGCACACGACCCACATATGTGGTGTGCATTTATTGATGGGGGGCACTTTGTTGAAGTCAAAATTTACACCCCGGTTGACCGAGTCAAAGTCAAGGTCAACCCCCAAGCTAGATGGGCCCAAGCCCAGGTCAAGCGGGCCCATGCCCAAGTCGAGCCCGCGGCCAGCCTTCCCGTGCCAACAACAAAATCATGTAATAAATAATTTTTATTTAATTGTTTATGCATGAATGTAAACAAAATCGGCATAAAGCCAATATTTTGTAAGCCCATGGCTTATGTGCAAAAATGAAATGACACATGAGCCATGGGATGGCTAAAATGCCATTTTTGTAAAGCCCAAGGGGCTATATGTAATTATGTAAGCCTATAAAAGGCAACATGATGAATAAAAAGAAACAACTTTTCATTCTCACAAAAAACCTAGGGTTTGTATCTCTTTCCCTTTTCTGAAGGTCTCAAACCTTCTTCTTTCTTTTGAATTAAATCAAGAGTTTTACTCTTCCTTTTCAAAAATAAAATAGTTTTTCACCACGAAACCCACAAAGGGAAACTTGGATCTGTCCTCAGATCTCAAAAAGGAGAGATTTTGAGATCTCACATCTCTTGATCTTCAAGATCCAGCAAATAACAGGAGGAAGAAGAAGAACCCCTTCCATTAACCCCAAAAACACACTCAGGAGTCCAACTCCTCTCTGATATCTCTTTCGAGAAATCTTTTTTTAGGCTAAAAGCCTCTTTTTCTCGCCGGTGCTCGAGCGCAGAGCGCCCGCGTGCCGACACGTGGCGAGCTTGCGCTCCAGCTCAAGCGCTCGAGCGCAAGTGCTAAGCGCAAATCGCCCCTGTGCCAACACGTGGCGCACTTGCGCTCCAGCGCACTTGCGCTCAAGCGCAAGCGTTCGAGCGCAAGTCGCCCCCGTGCCGACACGTGGCATGCTTGCGCTGCAGCGCAAGCGCTCGAGCGCAAGTCGTCCACGTGCCGACACGTGGCACTCTAGCTCCTGAGCGCACAGCACCTAGGCGCACAGCGCCCAAGGTGCTGCCCCACGCATCCTTTGGATGTCTTTTCCCCTTTTTTATACATATATGTATATCTATACATATGTATACATATTTACACACACACATATTCCACGACACTGTCCCTGTTAGAAAAAAATTTCTAACGGGGCGCTGCCCCGCACCCCGCAAGGGGGATGCTAGCCCCCTTGACCCCCAGCCCGCTATCCGGGTAGCGGGACCCCCGTAAAAACTCTGCGTGGCTCCCGATATATCCAAACCCCCCTTTCAAAACACAACACACGTACACTGCACATTGAGTTCGCATGAGCATTTTAACCCGTTAATCGGAGGTTCCCTCGCCCCGAAGGCGAGGGGTAATTAACGGCAGCTTAGTCCGCGGCTGCCGGAGATTCGGATCCCCACCATCATTAAACTCCGGCCTACCCTAGGCAGGGGGAATCTGTAATGCGCCTGACAAGCGCGCGCGTACTCCCATCTCAATGGGGTGACGAAAAACACCCTACACTAACCCTAACCCTAACCCTAACCCTAACCCTTGTTGGAGATAGTGCCCTCATAGTCAATTATTGGATCGCAGGTACGTGATTGCAATGATTGCGGAGGACCTATCCCGGTAGGACAGTCTTACTCGAAATGATAGTATGCTATCTGGTTTGCCTTTATCAGTCGTGTACATGTTCAGGTGACTGATTGCATGTTACACTTTGATAGAGCCCTTAGGATCTTGCTTTACCACCAACAGTATGATGGCGATCATATAAGTGAGAGTTGGGTGGTTTATACGCATATCCTTAATTGTGGTCCCTAGTCGTGGGAGTTTCGAGACAGGGCATCGATACTCCGGAGTAGACTAGTGTATACAGTCGAGACCCCGACGAGGGGCGGTGGCCGGTCTCACAAGCCACTGGTGTCAGTTGGATCACCTAAGATGTATACAGGTGCTCATTGGGTTATGAGTACACCGGACAGGACTCGCCGGGAATCTGCTAGTTAGTATTATATCTACCGTCAGATAGCAGTTCCCAGGTGACATGTGTACAGGTTAGTTCATCGACCTGAGGTCGTCATTTGTCTCGTGTGAGTTCCCACTGTGCTTTGATTTCTACCCTACCACGGCTCAAAGGAGTCGTGCAAACAGGTAGCTTTTGGGTACAGTCCCGAGCCATATGGAGGCATGTGAGCGGATCAGCAGGGGATTCGTCTCTCCCGGTATTGGGGGCGAGATCGTGCTGTGTCTAGGAGAGCCATTACACAAATCCATGGCCATGGTAGGAGATTTACTGGTAAGTACTCCAGTAGTATCTCAGGGTGTATTGAGGCTTCACTCCGACACGACTTATACTGCTATTGGGGGTCTGACGTTACTAGCCCCTTAGGCGGATATGCGATACTCATTGACGAACGGACCGGACTGTATATACATTGTCACTGTTAGGCTCAGTAGGGTTTTTCCGGATGAGTGCGCTCATCGGCATCCCTTGAGGTCAGTCCATGGGCAGCCGTTACGCATTGCTAGTGCCGCTGACGGTTTGTAGTTAAACCCACTGCCAGGGTGCTGACGAGTCATTAGAGTCCCCCACAGACATTTTCCCAAGTTCGGGCGAAACGTTGTAGAGGCCGTATGGTTTTATGGCAGGGTTCGGAAAATGCACGTGCGTTTTCGCACGTGTTATTTTTCGGGCAGATAATACTGGTCGGTTTTGGTTTAAGCCGGATCCGAGTATTATATTGAGTAGGTATAATATCTTTGTCTCAGTTGCATTTGTATTCGGTCGTAATACAAATGCGGGTATATTTATACAGTTTCGGGGTTTTCCTGAAAGTCGTTTCAGGATCACTTTTGGAAGTTGCCAGTTTCCAGTATTCTATCAGCCGTCTTTTAACATTCTGTTAAGCCTCTCTTCCCTGCCTTTATTCCTTTTCTTGTTTGGACGGGACGGATTTATCTTTTCTACAGATGGGGTGAGTCATTCATGATAAGGTGACTAGGCTTATTGGTGTAGGTTTTTCATTGGTTGGTTTTTAATGAAATGATGACTAGGGAGATGAGTCATCATTTTCATTATGCTATTTTGTTTTCCATAGGATATTTACACATGATATTTGTGATATGGTAACCTCCCTCCTCCTACGGTCACCTCCCTCCTTCATTATATATGGCCGGCCACCCTTGTGAGAAAAAAGAGAATTGATTCATTCATTTTTGGCCAAAGACTATGGTTTTGTGTGCATGGAAATTTCATTGCTTCTTTCAATTTCCATCACCAATTTCCATCGGCAACTTCATTTACCGATCGTCCACGGACTTGGACGAAGTGAGACAAAGTCATCTACTCAATCTCTACATCATTCTTGGTCGTCTCTTTTAGCAAACTTGACGATCGAGTTGCCTCGAGTCAGAGGCGGGAGCCCGTTTAAAGAATCGTCGACGTGGTGCCACCTCGACAAGGATTTCGGAGATCGACGAGATCGGAGCAGCCGCAACGGAGCGTGGGATGATGGTTGAAGAACGAAGGACTCGGATCGTTCGGTACAATTTTCCTACACTCTTTACAGTTTGTTAGTTTAGCAATAATGGCAGATCCGGGTTAAAGTATACGTTAGCGCCAGTTTAAAAGTTTTGTTCCGCATTTTGGCATCTGTAGACTGCCGGGGCGCTAGCGTAGACTAACAGTGGTATCAGAGCCTCACCATTTTGCTATGCTAACTTGTGCTAACGCGTTTAAAATATCGATCCGACCGAAAATCAAAAACGGCAAAATCCTAGCTTGACAGTTTTTGTCGATTTTAAACAGTGTCAAAATCAATTTCTGGATGTCTTAAAAATCCATGCAGGCTTTTCTAAGAACCACGAAGAAATTTGGGGTTGTGATCCCTCCAAGATGCCGCGGAAGGGCGGCCAAACCCATGGTTTGGCCGCGCTTCCGCGGCCACGTGGGGAGCACGTGCTGCCAATTTTTTCCAGTGGGTTCTGTTTGTGATTTTGGGGTTTCTGATATATAAAGTTTGGGCCCAGGTTTTATTACTGTTCTACAGATTTGCGTGGGGCCCACTTCTTGATATTTGGTCGATCGAAATTTAAACATGTTAGTTTACAGTGCTTACATTATATCTCCGACCGGGAATGTCATTTGATCGGTAAACCGCGTCTGATTGCTATAGTTCTTTTAGACGGGTTTGCGAACGTGACATTCGCGTTGATGTTATGTGTTGTGCTGTGATGTTGCGGATTTGTCGTGGTGGATAGCAGTGTGCAATGGTAGTACAGTTTGAGTTTATTTGTACATTTGATATTGCGGGGCGAGCGTCCAACTTGTGGACTGCCGTCACTGCCTATTGTATAATATTCTTTTGGGGCACGACCAGGTTGCGGTCGATGTACCTATTGTACTATTTTTCATTACTGTACTAGGTTTTACCCCGAGACAGAGTGCACGGATAGCCGGGTTCGGGAGGGCAACGGGTCCGCATCTCATGGCTTTGAGAGGCAGAGGGGTCCCACTTCAGAATTGGCAGACTATTCGCCGCACTCGTAGGGGGTACAGGTTGACCCAAGGAGGGGTGCTCAATTTACCGGATTCCGTGAAGTGCCGGGTATTCCATTCACTATGCTGTGGGGACTGCCTCGCTTCAGCTTTTGGCGGGTAACTTGTCGCACCCGTAGGGGTCTAGGTTTCATTGCACAGGCTATCCACACGACAGGGGAACGTCGAGTTTCAGCAGCGGCTCTGTGAAACTCGGGGATCCCAGATATCTGTATTGTTCTGTGATGCTTATTACTTTTCTGTAATGTTGCATATTATCACGCCTGGAGCGATTATGTATATTGGTTTATATACTATTAGATGTTGTATATGTTTTACACCCGCGCTAGTCCAGTCCCCGCTCTGTCGTTAGTTAAGTAACCTAACGGGTGATGACGGGACCCAGTGACGAATGCGGATGGCATATACGTACATTTTATTTTCGTTCTTTTCTGGTGTGATTGAATGATGGGACTGCGTCGATTCTGATCAACGCAAAGTAAAAACAAACCTGTATACAGTTGTTGGAACAATTTAAAAAGTGTTATTGCAAAGACGTTTCCTTTTGTTATGCATAGCGGTATTCAGTGGAATATCCTGCACCTCATTCGACGAGGCAAGGGCCGATATCCCTTCACCGGGACCGACCCCTTGGACAGAAGTTTGCGTCAGGGTAATAACTTCACTATAGTCGATTACAAGTTGCTTTGCATAGCGGTATTCAGTGGAATATCCTGCACCTCATTCCACGAGGAAAGAGCCGAGATCCCTTTACCGGGAGTGACCTCTTTAGCAAAAGGTTTTCGCCACTATATTTTAAAAAGCTATCAGGTTCCTTCAGCGATATCAAGTTCACTACGCTAAAGGTTTTTCGCCAAAAACCAGCCGTAGCCCTCCGTCACTTCTTTTGGGTATTTAGTAGTATTCAAGCTATGCATTTTAGCCAAAGTTAAGGCATAGTGTTTGGTAGCTGCTGGGTATTCAATTGTTGCATAGATAGATGAGTTAGTTTGGGACAGTCGTTCTGCCGTTTGGCCAAAGTCAGGGGCATGTGCGGGTGGGTTCAAATTGACAAGATAGTGATGGGTAGAACTTGGCATGTGACTTATGACACTTTGACCAAAGCCAAGGTTATAAGAGCATGGGGCAAAAACTATATCAGGAGTTTCTAAAGAAACTGAAACTTGCCGAGTATGCGCATACCTTCTGGAGTATGAGTAACGTGGATGCATTCCATCACGTTATCATGCGATGAGAGTTGGATGCTGATTCCCACTGATGAGTTGGTTTACTCTTCGGGTGATCCCGATTGATTCTTCTTTAGGTTTGGAGGAGAATTTGACAGGACAATGGGAGGTTTCCGGATTAGATAAAGTGATGACCATTCTGATCTAGGTTAGAGTGCACGCAGAGTGTTTCTTTTCTCTCTCTCTCTCTTGGCAGCGACCTTTGACCGACCCTAGACTATGACTCAGTGACCAGGTTGACCGAACCTTCTTAAAATACTGGCTTTTTGGATTGTCTGAGTTGCATAAGTCATTGCCACTCCTTCTTTTACCCTTTGCATTTCTCAGAACACCCATATTACTACGGATATCCACTTCCATTGGATAGATCCATCGTATGGTTATATACGAACTCGAAGGGACTTCTTCGGGGATGGATCCAGGTTCAGGAGAAATAGAATTGGTTTATTCAGTTGTCTTTTATTATTACCTTCTCTCAGGTTGCGAGAGCTCCTTGGTTTAGGAGAGTACACCTATTACGCCTATTGGATAGTCTTATTCCAAACCATAGGCTGGTGCCGAAAGGTAGGGAATGAAGAAAACCAATTAGCCTAAGTAGGGTGTGCAGAAGGTAATATGTAAAGACAAAATAAAAGGATTAGAAAGAGGGCAAAGTAAATTGCGACTGATATCATTCACGACCAAAACCGCGTACTTCATCGCCGCTCCTATTTCACCTTTAAAAGAATAAGGTATTATTCAGTTGTCTTTTATCATCACCTTCTCTCAGTTGCGAGTACTCCTTGGTTTAGGAGGGTACACCTATTATGCTTACTGGATAGTCTTCTTCCAAACCATAGGCTGGTGCCGAACGGTAGGGAAGGAAGAAAACCATTTAGCCTAACGATGGTGTACAGAAGGTAACGACTAAAGACAAATAAAGGGATTTGGAGAGATGGCAATAAAATATACGGTTGAAGTCATGAATTGGATTATGGAAGAGGCATTGCTATGAATACCAGGATACCCCTACGAAACATTTTCATGTTTCAGTGCATTGTTAAAGGAAAAACTGTTTTCCCGATTAGACACTTACTCCAAGGGTATGTATTTACCAGGTTCCATTCTCATATCTGTATGGTTTTACAGATGATGAGTGGGAGTAAGATATTGGGAATTAGATGATCATCCTCATTGTATCGGAATTCGTTGTAATTGGTGATATTTAAGGAAATCGCCAGGGTACAGTTTTCCACCTACAACGCACAGGTTTTGAGTTGTTTAACTCAGCGGACTTATACAGAGTATTGTATGTTGTCCAAGTGTCCATCAGGACAAAGGGGTAGGTCCTCGTGCTTTGTTCTGTTTACTTATAACTTCTCTAGTTTTTAGACAAGTGTTTCGTAGAAATACATGATCTAAGTTTTGAGAAGTTGTGGGTATAAGAACAAAGTAGAGAACCAGGTATCACAAGTATCGGGATTCTTCAAAGAGATCGAAGATGTAGATTCTTGTGATTGGTATTCAGATGATAGTGATGGTTTTGAGAAACGTGTTTCTCTTTCAGGTTACTCATAATTGGATGGATTCCTAAGTTGAGTAATGCTGATTAGCCTCTTTCCATTAAGTTGATATGCACTGGAGACAGCTGCATGGATTGAATCTGGTTCCAATTAAATAAGTGCCAAAGTTTCTGTATTGGATATAGAATGGATCGTACCTTAAAAGATATTAAGGTACGGGGAGTTGTCCAGCTTATGATTAAAACCAGACACTGGATAACTCAGGGCACGTTTCTGTAATGGCTGTTTGTGGGTTGACCCTGGCTATGACGAGGGTTGATATTCTACCATTAAGAAGATCAATAGTGATATTGTTCTTGACTTGCCACAGTTTTGGTAAAAATGGATCTTTTTCAGAAAACAGTAGTGGGAGTATGGTAGAACTGGAAGTGATTCCAGAACCGCGAACGATTACGGAAAATTTAATAGGACCTATACATTCAATCAGGTTTGACATTCCAATAGCCACTCCACAGGTATGGTAGGTAACCTCAGACGCCCGAGAGGTACTTCGGTAGCCTCAGAGACGGTGACAGGGAGGTTCTTATCTACCAAGACTTGAAACTACTGTTGTTCCAGGATATGAGACCCGGTAGGATTGTTGTCGTAGTCAGTGGGAGCAGCGGAAGCAAAGTGGGCAAGATGCTTATATCTATTTATAGACTTGAGCAGTTATAGCGGAGATAGATCATCTAATTTTGATGTGACAGTCATGGGTTTGACTTCAATCAGAATAGGGGATGGATCAGTTAAGAAGATAGTAGGGTGTGATGTCATGGTATCTGATGACATACACAGAGTAGGAAGTAAAATTCCTATACTACGATCGGTTGTACTGTGGTCGTCACACAGTTGTTTCTCCAGACAGGATATGGATATAATATTTGACATTCTGGTTTCTAGATCTATGGTTTTAGATCTGGATTTGGGTAGTTTCCCAATGTGGGTACTTTGACAGATATTCTAATGGTTTTTGGAATAGTTGACTCCTAGCATGGTGGTGTACCTGCAGGTGATGGAGTCACCCTCTCTAAAGGTGTCTTACAGACTAAAGGGGAGAGGGATGTGCATGATTGGCAGATCACTTGCTTAGGCAATTGAGTCAATCATGAGATGTCAAGTACCACACCAAATGTTGGTTTTGCACTAGATGCAATAAGTTTGTATTAATCTAATCCTGGAGAAACATAAGGAAGCAGTTATAGAACATAAGTGCATGTTCTACGGATTTGATGACGGCAGCCTCCTTCGGGAGACGATTATCATTCCAGGCTTCAAAGGTGACGTGGATGACAGAGTGACTGTCAGAGTTTTAGTTTTTCCCTCTGACGAAGAGGGACAGTATTATGGACAGTTGGTCCAAGAGGATACTGTGGGAAGCAAGGTGCCCGATACTGATTAGGTTCAGTGATCGATTCAGTCTAAGAAGTTTGGATATGGAGTTCATTTATGAACTAAGGTCCCATCAGATATCCAGACATGTTGTAAGACAGGTATTACTCAATTCGGGAGATGGTTTTCTCCGCGAACTTGAGATTAAGAGAGATATAGAAAGATACTTCTAGGCGGATCCACTCACTGAGGCTATTTCTCGAACACAATAGTTTTACAAACGGGCTTTGTGAAACTGACTAGTAGAGGAGTTGGATGTTCGGTTTCACACGGGCTGTGAGTAGTCGACATCGCAATATTAGCCTTGAGTGCAAGTGGGAGATTGTTGGAGATAGTGCCCTCATAGTCAATTATTGGATCGCAGGTACGTGATTGCAATGATTGCGGAGGACCTATCCCGGTAGGACAGTCTTACTGGAAATGATAGTATGTTATCTGGTTTGCCTTTATCAGTCGTGTACATGTTCAGGTGACTGATTGCATGTTACACTTTGATAGAGCCCTTAGGATCTTGCTTTACCACCAACAGTATGATGGCGATCATATAAGTGAGAGTTGGGTGGTTTATACGCATATCCTTAATTGTGGTCCCTAGTCGTGGGAGTTTCGAGACAGGGCATCGATACTCCGGAGTAGACTAGTGTATACAGTCGAGACCCCGACGAGGGGCGGTGGCCGGTCTCACAAGCCACTGGTGTCAGTTGGATCACCTAAGATGTATACAGGTGCTCATTGGGTTATGAGTACACCGGACAGGACTCGCCGGGAATCTGCTAGTTAGTATTATATCTACTGTCAGATAGCAGTTCCCAGGTGACATGTGTACAGGTTAGTTCATCGACCTGAGGTCGTCATTTGTCTCGTGTGAGTTCCCACTGTGCTTTGATTTCTACCCTACCACGGCTCAAAGGAGTCGTGCAAACAGGTAGCTTTTGGGTACAGTCCCGAGCCATATGGAGGCACGTGAGCGGATCGGCAGGGGATTCGTCTCTCCCGGTATTGGGGGCGAGATCGTGCTGTGTCTAGGAGAGCCATTACACAAATCCATGGCCATGGTAGGAGATTTACTGGTAAGTACTCCAGTAGTATCTCAGGGTGTATTGAGGCTTCACTCCGACACGACTTATACTGCTATTGGGGGTCTGACGTTACTAGCCCCTTAGGCGGATATGCGATACTCATTGACGAACGGACCGGACTGTATATACATTGTCACTGTTAGGCTCAGTAGGGTTTTTCCGGATGAGTGCGCTCATCGGCATCCCTTGAGGTCAGTCCATGGGCAGCCGTTACGCATTGCTAGTGCCGCTGACGGTTTGTGGTTAAACCCACTGCCAGGGTGCTGACGAGTCATTAGAGTCCCCCACAGAAATTTTCCCAAGTTCGGGCGAAACGTTGTAGAGGCCGTATGGTTTTATGGCAGGGTTCGGAAAATGCACGTGCGTTTTCGCACGTGTTATTTTTCGGGCAGATAATACTGGTCGGTTTTGGTTTAAGCCGGATCCGAGTATTATATTGAGTAGGTATAATATCTTTGTCTCAGTTGCATTTGTATTCGGTCGTAATACAAATGCGGGTATATTTATACAGTTTCGGGGTTTTCCTGAAAGTCGTTTCAGGATCACTTTTGGAAGTTGCCAGTTTCCAGTATTCTATCAGCCGTCTTTTAACATTCTGTTAAAGACGGATTTATCTTTTCTACAGATGGGGTGAGTCATTCATGATAAGGTGACTAGGCTTATTGGTGTAGGTTTTTCATTGGTTGGTTTTTAATGAAATGATGACTAGGGAGATGAGTCATCATTTTCATTATGCTATTTTGTTTTCCATAGGATATTTACACATGATATTTATGATATGGTAACCTCCCTCCTTCATTATATATGGCCGGCCACCCTTGTGAGAAAAAAGAGAATTGATTCATTCATTTTTGGCCAAAGACTATGGTTTTGTGTGCATGGAAATTTCATTGCTTCTTTCAATTTCCATCACCAATTTCCATCGGCAACTTCATTTACCGATCGTCCACGGACTTGGACGAAGTGAGACAAAGTCATCTACTCAATCTCTACATCATTCTTGGTCGTCTCTTTTAGCAAACTTGACGATCGAGTTGCCTCGAGTCAGAGGCGGGAGCCCGTTTAAAGAATCGTCGACGTGGTGCCACCTCGACAAGGATTTCGGAGATCGACGAGATCGGAGCAGCCGCAACGGAGCGTGGGATGATGGTTGAAGAACGAAGGACTCGGATCGTTCGGTACAATTTTCCTACACTCTTTACAGTTTGTTAGTTTAGCAATAATGGCAGATCCGGGTTAAAGTATACGTTAGCGCCAGTTTAAAAGTTTTGTTCCGCATTTTGGCATCTGTAGACTGCCGGGGCAATAGCGTAGACTAACAACCCTAACCCTAAGAAAGCCTGATTGATTTCTGGAGACTTTCTTTTGTGTGTATTCTGGACATTGAAAATCTGTGGTTGGTTTAATACGTATATACCATTACTCAATGTACCTGACCCAATCAGAACTTGATTAAGGTGAATGTTTACAACATTGCTTACAAACGCAAATTCATAACCTTATTTAGAAACCAAAGATACAGAAATGATATTACAAGTTGCGTTGGGTACAAAAAAGCAATTACGCAAAACCAAAACATGTCCATCTGACATTCCCAGGTGATAGTCCCCCACGGCTTTAGCATCCATGCTAGCTCCGTTCGCAACTCTGAGGGTCATGTCACCTGCTTTCAAAACACTACGGTTTCTCAACGCCTGCAAAGAATTACAGATATGAGATCCTGATCCGGTATCCAATACCCAGGAAGTAGAGTTTATTGAAAGACAGTTTTCAATAACATACACACCTGAAGCTGAAGCTGCAACCTGCTTCAATTCCTGTGTTCTGGCCTTCCAGGCCCTGCAATCATTCTTCCAGTGTCCTTTCTTATGACAATAGAAGCATTCTTCTTTATCCACAAGCTTCCCCGCTTTCTTTGTTGCTTTAGCTTTTCCCCTCGTATCCACTTTACTAACACCGCCTCTTGGTTTGGCGGGGGCTTTCTTCTTCCTTCCCTTGTCTTTCGCCTTGGACCTAGAAGAAGATGATCTTTCTACAAACAAAGTGGATGTTTCCCTACCTTTCTGTAGGGTGCCCTCTGCGCTCCTCAGCATGTTGAGGAGCTCTGAAAGTTCAACTTCTTTTTCTTGTAAATTGAAGTTCAGTATAAACTGGGCGTAAGTGGAAGGAAGGGACTGGAGAACTAAGTCCGTATAGAGCTCACTCTCCAATGTGGTCCCTAGGTCCGCAAACTCCTCAATGTAACCGATCATCTTAAGCACGTGTTCTGCTACTGATGATCCGACGGCCATCCTTGCCGAAAATAACTTTTTCGACGCTTCGTATCTTGCGATACGAGATTGCTCTCCATACAGTTCTTTTGTATGAAGAAATATGGATTCCAAGTCCATATTCTCGTGCCTCCTCTGATGTTCATTGTCCATAGAGGCAAGTACGAGGCACTTGGCCTTCGCGCTATCAATCTCCCAAGTCTTACGGATTTCCTTATCGATGACGCTGGAAGTGGGACCAGGGACAGGGAGAGCTTTGGTGGTAAGAAAATACCCCAGCTTGTCGTAAGTGATTGCCATCTTGACATTCCTGAGCCAATCTTTGTAGTTTGGCCCTGTCAGTATGTTTTTATCTAGAAGTAACTTAAGTCCAGTCATGTCGATTGGTCGCTGCAATTAGGAGAGAGAAGAAGAAACACTCAGCATGATGCTCTTGCAAGTTTAGAGTGGTTTTTAGTTTGTCTAAACAGGATGGCTCCCACTGTTTCTTGAATCCCTCCTCAAACCAAAAAGGAAGAATTAGTCAGGATCAATCTCACCGTACAATACTTGCTTAACCGTTCGGCCAGGCTGGTGTCGGTACTTCGAGGGAGGTTTTCCAACGCTTTCGCGAAGTTCCTTAATTAAATAACCTCTTTTCCCTGGGGGCGTAGCCCCGCTAATACTTTTCTAGACACCTACTAGGTTTATAGCATTGATCGTTTAGTGAGAAATTTCCCGAGGAGTAGCATATACTCACAGTAGGATCGGGATCCAAATATCATCGCGTGACGAAACTGAAGGAATCCTACCAGAATCATCACACTCCAAATGGTATGCAATACTAGCAAGTTTCAGTTCTTTTGAAACTCCCGATGTGGATTTTTGCCCCATGCTCTTATGACCTTGGCGTGAGGTCAAAATGTCATAAGTCACATGTCAAGTTCTTCCCATCATTATCCAGGTTAATTTGAATCCACCCGTACCTACCCTTGACGTAGGACAAAATGGTAGTACGGCTGTCCCAAACCAACGCATTCTATCTATGCAACAGATAAATATCCGGCAGCTACCAATCACTATGCCTTGGCGTGAGGTCAAAATACATAGCTTGAATACTACCGAATATTTAACTGAAATGATGGAGGGCTACGAATGGTTTTGGCAAAACCGTGAACGTAGTGAACTTGATATAATCGATGGAACGAGATAGCTTTTAAAAGGAGTGGCTCAAACTCCGCATTTAAAAGTTAGTTTTGAAAAGAACCGAGTGGTTTTTCGAAAGTGTTCCAACGACTTTTACTTGGTTTATTTTCTTGCATTAGTTCCTTTAATGCGTGATATTCTTGCATTAGTTCTTTTAATGCGTCCCATCATTTAAACCTACCATTGCAGAAAACAACCAAAATATGACGTACGCTTATACCATTCGCATTCGCCACGGGGCCCCGTCATTACCCGTTAGGTTACTTAACTAACGACAGAGCGGGGGCTGGGCTAGCGCGGCTGTAAAACATAAGCAACGCCTAAATAATATCATATATAGATATATTGCAATGATATACATTTCAGATCACAGATGAACACATTGGATATACTAGGAACCCGCAATTCGTACGAGCCTGTAACGAAAAGCAGATTACACGGTCGCGGTGAATAGCCAATACCCCACCCAAGACCCCTACGGGTGCGGCAAACTACCCGCCAAGTACCCGAAGCGAAGCAACCTCCCTCATCCCCGTGAGTAGGCCACTCGGCACTTCGGCATACCCGGTAGTTTGTGCACCCCCTCCATGGGTCTATCCTAGGAGCAAAAACAGTAAAAAGAAATTATACAATGACGGCTACAACCCCGACCCGGTTGTGCGGCCATACAAATAATTATTACATCAATTTACAAATTTACAAGAATTGAAAGAAAAGAAAACTCTCGTCTCACAACCCCCGGCTATTCACCCGCGACAATCCAATGAATTCATATACACATTCCAGCAATATTACAGATCACAGATTTGTATAACCCCACTAATCGACATATAGCGATTAGTAGACGTTCAATACAAATATCACATTACAGAAAAACCCGTCAGCTAAAGTCTTTTAGAAGTTCGATCAAAAATACGGATTTTTAGGCCCCAAACACAAAATTTTCGTTCTGGAAAATCTGGGCTGAAAACACATATTCCAAAAATCCCAAAACAACCCCAGAAAAACACTGCACCAAAGATGGACCCCGGCCGAGTCAACTCGGCCGCGGAACCGCGGCGGGAGCGTGCTCCCGCCGCGTTTCCGCGGCGCTTTGAATCGTTCGTGGGACCAAATTTGGTGGTTATTCAAACAAAAGCCTGAGCCGATTTTTAAGATGAAAATTATCAACTTTTGAACAGAATAAAAATCGGCAGAAACTTGACTATTCGGGTTCGTTTCGTAACTTTTTCTTTGATCGATCTTCTAGCTACTTTGCTAACATGTAAGATAGAGTTTAACTTGGCTCTGATACCACTGTAAGTCCATGCTACCTCTCCCGGTACTTTCGGGCATGCGGAATTTGATAAAAAACGATTTTCTTAGAGGTGGTAACATGGACTTAAAACCCGAATCTTTGTTAAACATCTAACTAACAACCTAACTACGAGTTGCTAACTACTCGGTTAGGGGGTTATACCTTTCTTTTTCTCGAACTCCTTCGTCTTCAAACTTCGATGGTCGTCCGAATCGGCTTCTCCCCGTCGTCTCCTTGCGCCGAAGATAGATCCACCTGAAAGCTTCAACCTTTGGCTCCTTCTTTGAACTTTGAAGAAACTAGTTCACTCGGTTTGCTAAACCTTGTGAACTAGAGTGAGTAGAGAAGAGTTTGTATGGGATTTTATCTATGGTTCTTGGTTCTCAACTCATGAGACAAGTGAACCATAGAGTCAAGAGAGGGAGAGCAAGAGGAGGAGATGAGAGCTCAAGAACAAGAGAGAGAATGAGCATGAAAGAATGAGAGAAGACTTTTCTCATTTGGCTCTCATAATCCAAAACAATCATAACACCTCATATCAATCAAGTATTATGTGATGGTTTAAGCAACCATAGCCATATCATTTCATGCACTCATTTTGCACAAAAGAGCAAGCAAGCAAAAGTCTTTGCCATGAAATGATAGCTATAGTTATCATGATGGTCAACTAGTCAAGCCTAGTCAACAAAGTCAACAAGTCAACAAAAGTCAACAAGTCAACAAAGTCAATCCCTCAACAACCATGTCACCATAATACTTAATTAATATAATTGTTAATCACATATCATATTCTCATTAGGGTTGAGCAAAAAGTCAACAGTCAACTGTCAACGGTCAACAACCCTAATGAGAATCCTTCGCCTCTGTCTCTCCGTCAACTGTGCATACACACCCGCATCCGCGTTCCGAGGAACACAAATACAAACTGGATAAATCCAATCCCAATACATACACTAGGATCTGGCTTAAACCAAAGCCCGCTAGTGTAAACTGTCCGGACACTGTACGTGCACAAGTGCACGGATGTGACCGAACCCTGCCGCAAAACCATGCGACCTGTCGCAAAACAATGCAACCTCTACTCTTTTGCCTAAAGGCGAATAGCTTTCTGTGTGGGACTCTAAAGACTCGACACTACGCTGGCAGTGGGTTTAACCACAGACCGCAAGCGGCACTAGCTGTGCGTAACGGTCCCCAGGTAGATACCGACAAGAAGACTGACGAGATGAAACCCATCCGAACTCCTACTGAGCCTGAATGTGACATTCTCCGTACAGTCCGGTCTGTTCGTCTGATACATCGCATGGCGGGCCTGGAGGGCGGTAAATGTCAGTCCCCCAATAGCGGTACAAGTCGTGTCGGAGTGAAGCCCAAAACACCCTGAGATAACACTGGAAGCCTACCAGTATATCTCGTTTGCCCTGGCCAGGGACTACTCGTGTAATGGCTCTCCTAGACACAGCGCGATGTCAACCCCCAATACCGGGAGAGACGAATCCTGTCTAACCGTCACTGCCTCCAAGTGCTTCGGGACTGCACCCAACTACCGCCTGTTTGCACGACTCCTTTGAGCCGTGGTAGGGTAGTAATCAAAGCACAGTGGGAACACACTCGAGGCGAAGTGACAGTGTCAAGTCAGCAGACTAAGCTGTACTCATGTCACCTAGGAACTGATAACTGACGATAGGCATAATACCAACTAGTCAGTTCCCGATGAGTCCTGTCCAGTGTACTCGTAACCCAACGAGCACCCGCATACTATCTCAAGCACGACGTACCGACGGCTGTAGGACAGACCGTCTCCCACACTGGGATGAGAAGCGCATGCGCTAGTCTACTCCGGAGTATCGATGCCCTGTCTCGATAGTCCTGCGACCAGGGACCTGCATAAGGATGTACTTATAGATTACCCAGCCCCACTAGTGTGACTGCCATCACATCGCTGGTAATCAAGCAAAGATCCTAAGGGCTCCACTAATGTGTATAGGCGATATACTAAAATAAACACATGTACACATTGAAGTAGAAACAAACCAAGTAGCATACTACTATTTTGTTTCGGAGCAGCCGCAACGGAGCGTGGGATGATGGTTAAAGAACGAAGGACTCGGATCGTTCGGTATAACCTTTCTACACTCTTTACAGTTTGTTAGTTTAGCAATAATGGCAGATCCGGGTTAAAGTATACGATAGCGCCAGTTAAAAAGTTTTTGTTCCGCATTTGGCGTCTGTAGACGGCCGGGGCGCTACCGTAGACTTACACGTTGTAGTATTGGGCTGTTTGTTGTTGATAAGAGGCAGCCCTGATCTGGGCCCGGTCTCTCTTCTCCAACAAGATGTCCAGGTTGGTCCGCAGCACCGAGGTGTTTGTATCATCATCAAAGTGCTTGACCCGGTGACTGTGTAGTCCGATCTCCACTGGGACCATTCCTTCGGTCCCGTAGCAGAGGATGAAGGGGGTCTCCCCGGTGGAAGTCTTCTTTGACGTGCGCAGGGCCCACAAGACCCGGGGTAGTTCTTCGACCCAACTGCCTTGTCACCCTTCTAGGCGGGTCCGAAAGCCCCGGAGGACATCTCGGTTAGTGACTTCAGCCTGTCCGTTGCATTGGGGATGCGCGACCGAGGCAAACTTCATGAGGATATGGTATTCTTTGCAGAAGTCCTTCACTTTCTCGTTCTCGAAGTTCGTCCCGTGGTCGGTGATGATACATCTCGGGATGCCGAACCGGAGTATTAGATTGTTTTGCAGGAACTTGATGGTTATGGCGGCGGACGGTTTCCTGATGGGGACGGCCTCGATCCACTTGGTGAAGTAGTCTACTGCGACAAGGACGTATTTGTGCCCGCATGTACCGGTAAGGAACTGGCCGATCATATCCAATCCCCACTGGGCGTACCGCCATGGGGATGTTAGGGCAGTCAGCTCGGTAGCGGGGAGGCGAGGGATGCTGCCGTGGAGCTGGCAGCTCCTGCATCTCCGGACTAGCTTCTGGGCGTCCTCGTGAATAGTGGGCCAGTAGTACCCCTGGAGCAACGCCTTTTGGATCAAGGTTCGAGCCCCTTGGTGCGCACCGCCAACCCCCTCATGGATTTCCCGAAGGACGTAGTCGGCTTCGTGGGGGTCAACGCACCGGAGCAGTGGCTGAGTGAAGGCCTTCTTGTAGAGGTTCCCATTGCTCCAGACAAAGTGGCGGGCTTTGGCGCGGAGACAGCGGGCGGCTTCCCGATCTTCTGGGAGCGTACCGTCCTTCAGGAATACCACGAGGGGCTTCCTCCAATCTTGGTCGCCCTCCTGCGCCGTGTATACGTGGAGTGTTGTCGCTCCGTCTTCCACGCTGGGCTAAGGCAAGGTTTCGAAGAGGATAGACCGCTTATTGTTGGCCGAGTATGACGAAGCCAGCTTGCTCAGGGCGTCGGCTTAGGCATTCAGCTGCCTGGGTATTTGTTCTACTTGGACTTCGTCAAAGTTCCTCCGAAGTTTCCTCACCTCGTCCAGGTACTTCATCATCAGAGGCTCCCGAGCTTCAAAGCGGCCGGTCACTTGACCGACAACAAAGGCTGAGTTGCTGCGGATTCGAATTATCTTCAGTCCCAGCCCGGCGACCATGCGCAGTCCGGCCAGAAGGGCCTCGTACTCTGCCGCGTTGTTCGAGGCCTTGAAACCGAGCTTCAGAGAGTACTCCATTTCTGCTTCGTTCGGGCCCCGGATAATGAGGCCGGCTCCACAACCTTCCTCGGTTGAATACCCATCGACGTAGATGACCCACTCAGGAACCAAGCCAGGCCTTTCCGCGATGGGACACTGAGTTGCGAGGGGCAGCGTAGACTCCGGTTTCTTGCTAGGGATGGTGCATTCAACGACGAAATCGGCCAGGGCCTGCGCTTTGATGGCCTACCTCTGGCGATATTTTATATCAAACTGAGATAGTTCCCACCTCCACTTTTCTAAGCGGCCTGAGGATTCTGGCGATGCAAGGATAACCCCCAACGGGCGCTCGGTGAGGACGATGATGGTGTGTGCTTAGAAGTAATGCTGCAGCTTCCTTGAAGCCATCACGAGGGCTAAGACAATCTTCTCTATGGCTGGGTACCTCATTTTTGGGTCCTTAAATACGTGGATCACATAATACACCGGCTTCTGCGCTCCATCGACCTCCCGGATGAGCACCGAGCCTGCTGCTTGGTCGGATACCGCCGAATACAGCAACAGCTCGTCTCCTTCAACTGGTCGGATGAGCAGTGGTGGAGTCGCGATGTGCTTCTTCAATTGGTCAAAGGCGGCTTGGCACTCCTCTGACCACTCGAACCTCGGGATCTTCCTCAGAGCCTTAAAGAACGGGAGGAATTTCTCCCCTGACCTGGACATGAAACGGCTCAGAGCGGCGACTCGTCATGTGAGCCACATGATCTCGACGTTGGTCTTGAGCGCGACCATGTTGAGGATAGCGTTGATTTTCTCTGGGTTAGTTTCGATTCCTCGGTGAGTGACCATGAACCCGAGGAACGTTCCCCCGGTGACTGCGAATGCGCACTTGGCGGGGTTTAGCTTCATCTTGAACTTGCGGAGCACTTCGGAGGCCTCGCCCAGATCCCTAGCATGGTCGGCCGACAAGACGGATTTGACGAGCATGTCGTCAACGTAGACTTCCATATTCCTGTCGATCTGTGGCTTGAACATGCGATTGACCAACCGTTGGTACGTAGCCCCGGCATTCTTGAGGCCGAAGGGCATCACCTTATAGAAATATACCCCCTGGTCCGTTGTGAATGCGGTGAGATCTTCATCTTCCGGACTCATACGGATTTGGTTGTAGCTGGAGAAAGCATCCATGAAGCTCAACGGCTCGTGGCCGGCTGAGCTGTCTACGAGCTGATCTATCCAAGGGAGTGGATAGTTGTCCTTGGGGCAGGCCTTTTTGAGGTCGGTGAAGTCGACGCACATGCGCCACTTCCCGCTTGACTTCTTGACCAGAACTACATTCGCCAGCCACTCCGAGTAGGGTACATTCCTGATGAAGTTGGCGGCGAGAAGCCGATCAACCTCCTCTTCGATAGCCTTCTGTTTGACCGGGGCGAAGCTCCTCTTCTTCTGTCTGACGGGTCGGACCGCAGGATCAACCCCGAGCTTGTGGGAGATGATTTTGGGATCAATCCCAGGCATGTTAGCAGGCGCCCAGACGAAGACGTCGGAGTTATTTCTGAGGAATCTGACCAGGTCATCTCGCTGAGTCTCCGTCAGGAGTGATCCGACCTGGACGGTTTTTTCTTGGTCCCCTTCTGTCAGGGGCACCTCGGTCAGAGGTTCGACCGGCGTCCCCCGGACCTCCTTCCGCTCGTCTCGGGTGTCCAGGGAACCCCTGATGTCGTTATTTACCTCAGCATCGTCGGCCGGCCGCTCGGACGAAGACGTTTCGGTAAGACATATCTTCGTGACCCGCTGGTTCCCGTAGACATGACCTATCCCGTCCTCATCGAGAGGGAACTTCATCGCCAGGTGGTAGGTCGATATCTGGGCCTGGAGGGAGTTCAGCGTCGGACGGCCGAGGAGGACGTTGTAGGCCGATGGGACTTTTGCTACGATGAAATCCACAGGCAACGTACGTGTGCTGCCGGGCTCCCTGACGTTGAACTGCAGGGTGACCACCCCTTGCGCTGGGATGGAGTGGTTGGTGAATCATGAAAGGACGTGAGAGGTCGGTTTCAAGTCTGCTGGGGTGACCCCATGCGTAGAAAGCAGTCGTGGAAGAGGATGTATGCCGAGCTGCCTGAGTCGACAAGTATCCGATGGACCTCAGACTGGTGGATTCGGGCCGTGATCACCAGTGGGTCGTTGTGGGGCATGGATATGCCGTGGAGGTCTCCGTCGCCAAAGGTGATGGGCTCGTGGCCCCTAGCCTTTTTGCTCGGACAGCCGTTGGCGTCTGTTGCCGGCGTGGGGTGCCGACCATACCAGTGACGAGACCTGAGGCGTGGCTCTCCGACGTGGGACTTGGAGGTTGAATGGGAAGTATCGAGGAGCCTGCGACCACCGGAGTCTGCGAGGCGGCGGCCGGTGGAGGAGCCGATGACATTCAGTTGAGGTTCGCCCGCGCCTCCGTTGGCTGGTACCTGGATTTTCAGGGCGATTACTTGCCATGGGGATGGAGATCGGAATGCCAACTTTGTTTTTGCAGAGTTTGCGTTTCCCACAGACGGCGCCAACTGATGGAGGTCCTTTTCGGGTCTCCGTCAGATGTTGTCTTCTGTCGATCTCCCGATGGATTTTGGTGATGTCTTGTTGCGTGTGGGTCTCAATGGGTTTTGAGGAGGTTGGTGATTTGAGGAGCTTAGCGCCGAATACCTGCAAAGAAGCCCCGGGGTGGTTTGGTACCACCGAGGACCCTCCGACGATCAAGTCCGCACTAGATCCGAGCAGAGTAACGGCTAAGTGGAATAAAAAATGGCTTACTTGACCCCTCTGTGATGGGAGTTTATATAGCGGTGGTGGCACGCAGCAGCAGGCGCGAGAATCTTGCCGGCAGTTACGCTCCCGACGTCACGCCCGTGCAGAGAGCGGATCGCCCATTAATGGGGATCGTGATGGCGTGGAACGTGGGATGTTGCTGGCGGAGAATCCGCGCATGGCG
Source organism: Agapanthus africanus (assembly GCA_030015575.1). Classification (NCBI taxonomy): domain Eukaryota; kingdom Viridiplantae; phylum Streptophyta; class Magnoliopsida; order Asparagales; family Amaryllidaceae; genus Agapanthus; species Agapanthus africanus. The sequence goes on along the minus strand of CM057347.1, from coordinate 550,515,018 downwards.
AGACTTGCGGAGCGGCGGTTACGCCCGTTAGCGGTGGAGTTAGTCGGAGGACCGAGGAAGACGGCCTCGGCCTGGAGGGCTCGGGGACGAGCGAGAAGACCGAGGAGTCTTGGTCTTGTGGCAGCTCGGGGCGAGCTGAGGGGCCGAGGAGGCCAATTTGCAGGGGGCTCCGAGGAGGGCCAGCTTGTGCTTGTAGGTCGCGTACCGGGGTGGCCTGGTCGGCCTCTGTAGGCCCTTTCTTCTGAGTTCGGGGTCACGCCATCTGCCACGTGTCCCGATCTTAGGGATCGCCAATATTGAGCACCAGAATTGAATATATATTTTTATGGTAAAATAGTGAACACATGTCTGATTGGTTTATCCAATCACCATTGTTATGCTGCATCACTAGTGGATACGAAGACCAGATTGAAATATCATTTGTCATTCTTTACTCTCCAGTATTAGCGGGGCCAAGGGAGAGCGGGCATGGTCCCGGTCCCTTAAGTTTCCGATGAACCTATATAGATTTGCTACTCTTTTTATCATAAAATGCCCTTGAAGTTGACTAGAAATACGTATATTAATATGCTTCAATCATGGTAAAGTTATGGTTCATTGGTTGTTCGGTTGTGTTGCTTGCTTAGATGGTTGCCTCTTTTATATATATATATATATATATATATATATATATATATATATATATATATATATATATATATATATATATATATATATATGGAGAGAAAGAGAATAACGGAGGAAAGATGCCATAGGAGGGAATTTCCTCCTATGGCTTCGAAAAATACAATCTCCATTATGTTTTCTGACGATCGGCACTCATCATCTTCATAGTTATCATCTAAGATATAAGTTCACCAAATTTTATGTGATTCTACAACTTTTTCACCGTTGAATTAGTGGGTTCAAAATTAACGGTTTACCGACAATAGAACTTTTTACATTGCTAAATCAACGGTGAAAAAGTCGTAGAATCACATGAAATTTGGCGTACCCACATCTTAGATGATAACGAAGAAGATGATGGATTCCGATCGTCGGAAAACACGACGGACGATCGTCGGAAAACACGACGGAGGGCGTATTTTTTCGACGCCATAGGAGGAAATTCCCTTCTATGGCCTCTTTCCTCGACTATTCCTCCTATGGCCTCTTTCCTCCATTATTCTCATATACTCTTTCCTCCATTATCCTCCATTATTCTCATATATATATATATATAGAGAGAGAGAGAGAGAGTACGGATCCTATAGGACGGGTTCATGTTCTTAAAAACACGAATCTGAATGAGGACCATTGGTTCCTTTGTTTGTTTTCAACGGTTAAGATTAATATACCTTAATAAATTTTTTCTTAATGGAACAAATACTATTCTTTATGATTTTAGGGATCTTTTTTTTCCCTTGCTCCTTCAGATCACGCTCATCGTTTTCTTCCTTCCAGCCGCAGCACCCAATTCGATTTCAGGTTCCAAGGAAAGTCCATCAATCAGGTATTTACTCCTTTCAACCGCTTCTTTGATACTTTTTTTTTGTGTTCAGGCTTTAGTCGCATTTTAAAATCTGATTTGTTAAAATAGGAGTTTCTTTTTTTTTTGGCCATTGATGGGTATCTCTTATATTGAGTTTGATGAATGTTGTAGGGTCTAAACTTTGATGAGTCCTTGATATTTTTGTGTTTTGAGGCTTTAATTGGTTATTTACTTGAAATGGGATTTTGTTTTTTAATTTTTTTTTATAAAATATATGTTTGATGTTGATACCCTTTCTCGAAATGGTCAATGATAGGCAAATGTTTTTTTCTTTATAACCAAAAGGTTCTGAACAGTATTTAAACTAAAGATGCTTACTTTCATAATAAGAATTAGTGTTGAATACTTAGAGCACAATCAATTATTTCTATTTTTTTAAAAAGAACAGCATTAACTTTATATATATATTATTGAAAACTGAAAACTGTCGATGTAATGTTATATTGAAAACTGAAATTTTATATTGCAAAATAAGATGAGAGCAATGAGAAGGAGTGACTACAACCATCAGATATTATTTGATTGCTGAGATATAATAGTTGTTTTTAAAGGTAAATAAAGAAAATATAACATAGGCAAATTAAATCTTATAGAATATCTTTTCCACTCTTTGAGAGACAATCCACCGGAGATAAAATCTATCAAATAAATTAGAAACACATTTTCTCTTATAGAGAGAACAACATGCTTTGAAGCATTACTCGATCTTAAATAAACTTAAAAAGTTTAGTTAACATAATTTGAATATCAAGAGGAATAATTTAACTAGTGGGTTCAACTCTCAATGTCAAATAGATGGTTGCATTTTGGATGCTTCAAATATAATTGATTGTGTTCTTAAATATATTTTTATCATTGATATAAATATAATTTTATTTTGATCACATAATTGTTTAGCTTTCTTTTAATTTCTCTTTTATTTAATTTATCATTAATCCTTCAATAATTCTCCACAAAAAAATAATCCAAATTGAGAAATAAATATTAATATGAGAGAAATTCCCTAGGATTTTGTAATGAATTTTTATTTTTTTTATTTTCTCGTTTTTATATTTAAATTAAAAAATGTTTATTAAATCTCTGCCATCAAATAATATCCAACATCTAACGGCTGCTATCACTCCCTCTCATAGCTCTCATCATATGTTACTTCTCACAAGAAAACAACAGTGAGCAATGATGTCAATCCCTTCGGAAACTCAAAAGGGCAACAACCACTTTTTCGACAACTCGAAACTTCATTGCGCCCTCAAACGGCGGGGCCTATGCGCCACCCGGGCCCTAAAATGGTCGATCCTTCACTCCTTACTGTGTCACTGATCAGATTTCAAAAGATCCTTCGCCCGTCACTTCTACTAGATTCGTTCTCTCCTGAAGGTCGTTTCAACTCTTTCAATTACCTCAAAACCTCCTCTCTATATATATATAATTGATAGATGGACATTGGGCATAGACTGACCAGACGGCGGCAGATTCGATGCTATAAGGCCAATTAGGCACAGATTCCGTTCAAACTTCAATTTCTACTATTACCCCGACTTGTTGTCAACATATCTACCAATTTATATACTCACATGATTGCAAAATTTGCAGTGCGAACTTTAACCCTCTAAATTAGCCTGCCTGTTCTAGATTTATTTTATTACATTGGCATGGGACTCTCCTTCCCTCCATCAGCTAACCCAAAACAAATAAACCACAATAATAATAATAATAATAATAATAATAATAATATCAAACATCCATAGAGAAAGAGCAGACTTCTTCTCAAAGAGGCTTTATCAAGCAATAATTTCCTGGAAAGAACAATAAAGCATCATCACTTATTACTTGTCTTATATATTAAACAACTGGTTATAAATCGTGCATATTCTCCAAAACCATGTATCAAGGCAGTAATGAGTAATACCATATTCTAACAGCAGCATCAACAACTACATAAATTATTTGGCAACCATTACCTGCTGCATTCACTGCAACCCTAAACAGTTTTACAAATTAACTCGTATTGCAAAATATCATGCAATCTTCTGAACAATTGTGTCATGCTCCTCTTCCCAAAATACAGAAACACGAGAACACAACTCGACCAGTCATGATATCTATGGTAAGGAATCATCCTTCCATATCCAACTTAAGACTTCTTTCACTATATCAAGTCACACAGAAATAATAATAATTCTAATACATGTCCATTGATACACCAAATAACGAAAATGAAAGAAAATGCTGGAATAACAAAAGTCTCAAATCCCATACTGATCCAAATAATAAATAAGTAGACAATAATACACAAGTCCTAATCTTTTATGGGCTCATAAAAGAATCTAATTAAATAACGTGCATTACATGAATAAATAAAGCAACATAATGGCCTAGATAAGTGAAAGATACGCCTCAAATCTCGGTTACCTCCTCGAAATACTCTTGATCTTGTGGTTCTACTGACAATAGATCTGGGCCATACAAAACCCAGAAGTCAGAGCGTCAAACAACACGATAATAACAATGGCATGAATATGACATGATAGATAGTTATAACAAAACGAGCGACATGTAAACAACAATAAATAATAACAAAAATAACATGCGACATAACAGTCGGAACATGGTAAATTAACATATCATGTGAAACTTAAATGTCAATGTCATTAAATCTTGTCTATCCTAATGATATTTGAAATCAGTTAATAAAATCTTACTCGTAACTCAACAGTGCCCCGTGCGTACCCAGGACCACGGTAACAAATTCTCGGGTCCGAATCCCGAGACGTGCCGCTAAGCACTAAATCCTACATATCAAGTGCAGATGAATGATATCAGCATCATCATTCTGAAACACAGAGGCCCCTCTCGACTGATCGGTCTCTAAAATCTAAAGTCCTCTTAAGTTACGATTTGGGTTCCATTTCTTGATTTCTCCTTTCCCCAATTCTATATTTCATGTCAGGTGTGAATCTAATTCTTACCCAATACCATCTCTAGAACAGTCATGTAACAGGTCATGTCAATTCAAGTCAAGTAGTAGTAGGCAGTATCATGAATTCGTTGATATTGGGTAATCATTAAATTGCAAGAATATCCTGACATAGTAATAAGTAAACAAGTTCAAGTATGGATAAATATAAGCAATTAATATAGCTAGCATTATCAAAAATAACATAATCACATCTATAACCATGAATAATGTGTATTTACTTGGCATGCACATGAAAGTTCAGTTCTGGAAATTCTGCAGCACTCTGATTTGTAAAATACTTTAAAAATAGCAAATGATCTCTAAAATGACGTGTCATAAGCCAAAACAAAGCTAATTCGATAAGATTTACGCTGATATAAACTAGAGCATCTCATATTATTTCTACAAAGAGTTATGGATGTTTAATGTTGGAAGTTTGGTGCTAGAAATTCCCTGGACAGCAGTCCAGAGGTGCATTCCTTCGCAGTTTATGATAGTTAAACAATTTATTTTGTAGGAAAACTTTTTACAGATCTAAGGTATTCCGAGTTAGCTTCGAAACAAGCTAAAGAACACCTGCTAACGAATTTTGTGCAGTTTATAATAAATTTTTCAACGCAAAGGGTATAGTTTATTTCAGATTTGTCCTCTCCGCTTGGCAACGACATTTCATGTGTAAAACTACAATATTTTTCACCTATATTTTGCAACAACGATCACTATACAGATATAAACTAATGGTCAAAACAAGGGTTTCATTTGGCCAATTGATCGAGCACATTCACATAATCAATCACTACATACATGAATATAAACAAATATAAGGTATCAATTCTCAAACTTGTATTATATTAAACTTGTTTACGATAATAGTAAAATATAACAATTAATATTAAAAACATAATAGTTCGAATTTACAGTGTAATAGACATGTGGATAACACATGAAAACACAAATTGATATGCAAGATGTGTATGAATTATACAGTTACTATGATTGTTACTATAATTGACAATTGCTATATATGTTGAACTTTTCTTATATGTATTTTTTTCCAGTGAACTATTAAAATCTATAATTAGCTATACATAACTAGACTGATAATTTAACTTTTACATATGATTCAGTACTATATTCGTGATCAAACCATATATATTTAATGTAAGAGATATAATAATAATAATAATAATAATAATAATAATACAACAAGATTAAATCTTACCGTAACTAGCAAGTATACAAATACTTGTCTCGAGTCAACGATCACGCGAACAGAAATGACGATGAAAACGCGAAACTTGAAGCCGACACAAGATCTTGTCTTGGTGTGCTTCGGTCGAGGTTAGGGGGCTTGGGTAGGGTAAGCGGCTGAGGAAAGAAGACGGCGGCGGCGCAGAGAACCGAGGTGACGGCGGCGGCGGCGGCGCGAAGAACCGAGGTTGGGTGTTCGTCCTGGCTGTGTAGACGAGAGAGAGGACGAAGAAGATGGCGGCGGCGAACCAAGGCGACGACGAAGGTGCTCGGGTTTGGGGTTTGCAAGATTTCAGCTAGGGTTTTAAGAAAAGAGAAGGATGGGGGGATTCAGCTAGTTTATGGGTTAGGGGTTGATTGATGTGAGGAGAAAGGAGAAGGATGTTGGGTTTAAATAGGATAGATGCACTTTGCGCTTAAAACCCCCCTTTTATTGGTTTTCTTACAAAACACCCATAGTTAAATTTGTTTAAAGGATTTGCAAGGATTAAATAAGATATTATATGATAAAGATAAGTTATAATATATACATAAATACATTGATAATTAGTTAGTAAAATATAAACATATTTATTTATCTTCAATAAAATATTAAACTCCAATTAAAAATAGTTTCATTTGAGCAATTAATAACTAATACTATTACTAATGTCATACAATTTTTCTTGGATGTTACATTATACCCAACTATAAAAGAATTTCGTTCTCGAAATTCACGGAAAACGAAATGAAAACAAGACAAGAAAATTACCAGTTTCAAGGAAACAAATTTGAAAATTTCTGACGAATTTCATCTTCCCGCTCTCAAGTGGACTTTTCATGCGAACGACCACCCCAAGAAATGAGAACCAACAGGATAACTCTATTCTTTAGGACCTCTCGACGATCTAGGATAGTAGAAAGTCGCTCTTCATAAAGATAGATCATTGCCTAAAATCAACTCCGAATGATCCAAAACATGATCTCATCTCGTATGTATCGGTGAAGTTTAGATACATGGAATACGTCATGGACACCTGTCAAGGCTGGTGGTAGGGCCAAACGGTATGCCACTTTCTCAATCCGCTCGATAATATCAAACGGTCCAACAAATCAAGGACTAAGCTTGCCTCAATTACCAAATCGGATCACATCCATCATCGGTGATATTTTTAGGAACACGTGATCACCAAAAACGAACTCTAGGGGTCTTCTTCCCGTATCAGCCCCTCTTCTGACGGTCTTACGCCACTTTCATATGCTCACGAATCATCGAACCTTATCCACGATCTAAACAATCAGCTCCGGTCCCAACAGCTTCCTTTCTCCAATATCATCCCAACACACAGGTGAACACCTGCGACCATACAATGCTTCAAACGAGGTCATCCGAATGTTGGCCTGAAAACTGTTGTTATAAGAAAACTCGACTAAAGTGCAAGTGATCTTCCTACGAGCCCTTGAAGTCTAACGTACATGCTCACAACATATCTTCAAGGGTTTGAATAGTCCGCTCGGACTGACCATCTGTCTGTGGATCATATGCTATGCTGAACTTCAGTCGAGTACCCAAACTTTCCTGTATACTCTTCCAAAAATGAGATAGGAATCGAGTGTCTCGATCAGACACGATGCTAACCGGCACCCTATGTAGTCTTACCGACTCTTGCAAATACTTCTCCGCTAGAAACTCCGTCGACTGACCAACTCGAAAAGGTATGAAATGAGTTGTCCAACAATCACCCAAACAGCATTATTGCCTTTTGGACTCCGTAGTAGAGCGTCACGAAATCCATGATAATATGCTCCTACTTCCACTGACGAATCGGAAGTGGTTGCAATAAACCGGCAACCCTCTGATGCTCATTCTTCACTTGTTGGCACACCAAGCACCTCGACACGAAGCAACCGATCTCTCTTAATGCCTTCCCACCAGAAATGTTGTCGCATATCTCTGTACATCTTCATACCTCCCGGATCACCGAATACATAGAACTGTGTGTTTCCTTCATGGCTTCATCACGAATCTCACCCTTCGGCACACACAAGCGACTCCCGTATCTCAGCGATCTATCTTCATGAATTAGTAAGTTCGTTCGAAAACCTACTTCAACTTGAACTCGAAACTTTTTCAATCGAGCATTTTGCGCTTGAGCAGCCTTTATATGGTCTATCAAGGATGACTATACTAGAAATTGCATTAACTGCCCTGAAGAGCCCGATAAGACTAACTCCAACTCAAGCCCCTGAAAATCGGCTATAAGCACTGTCTGCGAAGCCAACATCATCATTGTTGGCAACCGACTCAACATCCAGCACTACATTCACCTTTTCCGGATGATACTTCAAATCTAAGCCATAGTCGGCCACCAACTTTAACCATCTTCGCTGCCTCATGTTGAGCTCCTTCTGAGCAAACACATTCTTTAGGCTTTTATAATCGATGAAGACCTCCCCCCTCTCACCAAATAGGTAATGTTTCTATAATTTTCGAGCAAAGAAAACTGCAGCCAACTCCAAATCGTGCGTCGGATAATTTTTCTCATGCATATTCAGCTGTCGAGACGCGTATGCTATCACACGCCCATGCCGCATCAACACACAACAAAAGCATTTTCTTGACACATCACTGTGAATCACCAACCCTTCGGAACCATTCGACACAGTTAAAACCGGAGCGGTAGTTAGCTTCTATTTCAACTGGTCGAATGCTTGAGTATATTTCTCGGACCATACAAAAGGCTCTTCCTTTCGAGTCAACTTAGTCAACGGCTCGGCTATTCGAGCGAAATCCTGCACGAATCTTCAATATACCCAACGAGTCCGAGAAAACTTCGAACCTTCGCTGTTGTCCTCAGAATCGGCCAATCCCAAACTGCTACAATCTTTTCCGGATCCACTGTTATGCCATCTCCTAATATAACGTGGCTTAAGAATTTCACTTCATCGAGCCAAAACACACACTTGCTCAGCTTGGCATACAATTTCTGTTGCCTAAACATCTGAATACAGTCCTTAAATGCTCTTCATGCTCCTCCTTGTTCTTCGAATACATCATGATGTTATCAATAAAAACCACAACAAACCAATCTAGATGCTGGGAAACGACTCGGTTCATTAGGTCCATGAATATCGCGGGAGCGTTCGTAAACCTAAACGGCATAACTAAGAATTCGTAATGCATGTACCGTGTTCGAAATGTCGCCTTGCAAATATCTTCTGACTTCACTCGAACTTGATAATATCCCGATCGAAATTCTAACTTCGAAAACACACTTGTGCCGCAGAGTTGGTCAAATAACTCGCTGATACGAGGAATGTGGTACTTGTTCTTAATGGCCACCCGATTCAGCTCTCGATAATCGATGTGCATTCACCGAGTGTCATCATTCTTCTTGACTAACAGAACTGGAGCTTCATGGTGAGCCACTAGTACGAATTAAGCCCTTCTCCAAGAGGTCCGCAACTTGCTTCTTCACTTCTTCTAATTCTACCGGTGACATTGGATAATAAGATTTAGAAATCGGCACTGCTCCAGGGATTAGGTCGATCGAAAACTCAATATCTTGCTTTGGCAGCAAACCCGAAATGTCCTCGGGAAAAACGTCCTTGAACTCACGAACTACCAATGATGCTTCGTCTTTGTCTACCTTTATCGCCGATAAGACAACATTGATCGGCTTGGCGCTGAAGTCAACTGGCCCGACGGATCTGCTGCCTTCCAAGAACTCAAATTCTGGATGACTAGGAATCTGAAAAGTCACCTTCTTTGCTCTACAGTCCGTGTGGGCGTGAAAGTGCCAAGAAAATACATATCCAAAACCACATCGTAGCTGCCGGTATCGATCATTAGAAAATCTGCAAATAACTATTTACCACAGACTACGACGGGACACTCCTTACATTCTCTATTAGAAACAACCTTTTCATTTCTGGTGTGTATGTCCCAACCTCTTATATAGAAATAACGCTCTACAGTACATGTCAAAGTTTTATCTAGAGGTTGCGCTAATGAACTTGGAAGATATAAAGCAATGAAAACAAGATTAGATGAAAGCAAAGAATTCAAGAATTTGAATGATAAAGCAACAAAGGTTCAAGAGATTTAAGGTCAATGAACTGGATCTGATACCCAACTAGAAATTTAACCCATTACCTAAACTAAATCTAAACCTAGGTTCTGATACCAACAAAACCTTGTCACGTCCCGCTTCTTAAAATACGGAAACACGAGAATGCAACTCGATCAACCATGCTACCCATGGTAAGAATCATCCTACCATAGTCACCTTAAGCTTTCTTACAGTATATCAAGCGACGCAGAAATAATAATAATTCTAATACATGTCCATTACCGCGCCAAATAATAATGAAAGCAAATGTTGGAATAACAAAAGTTTCAAATCTCAAACTGATCCAAATAATAAATAAGTAGACGGTACACAAGTCATAGTCCCTTATGGGCTCACAAAGGAATGTAATTCAATAACGTGTATTACTGGAATAAATAAAGCAACCTAATGACCTAGATAAGTGAAAATGTGCCTCAAAGCTCGGCTACCTTCTCGAAATACTCTTGATCATGTGGTTTTACTGACAATAGATCCGGGCCATGCAAAATCCAGACGTCAGAGCGTCGAACAGTACGATAAAAACAATGGCATGAATGTGACATGATAAATAGTTATAACAAAACTGGCGACGTGTAAATGACAATAAACAATAACAAGAAAAACATGTGATATAACAGTCGGAACATGGTAAATTAACACATCACGTAAAACCTAAATGTCAATGTAGCTAAATTTTGTCTATCATAATGGCATTTGAAATCAGTTAATAAAATTTTCCTCGTAACTCAATAGCATCTCGTGCGTGTACGGACCAACAGATTCTCGAGGCTGAATCCTGAGACGTGCCGCTAAGCACTAAATCCTACATGTCAAGTACAGATGAATGATGTCAGTATCATCATTCCAGAACACAGAGGCCCCTCTCGACTGAACGGTTTCTAAAATCTAAACTCCTCTTGAGTTACGATTTGAGTTCCATTTCTTGATTTGCCATTTCCCCAATTTTATGTTTCATTTCAAGTGTAAATCTAATTCTTACCTAATACCAACTCTAGAATAGTCATGTCAATTCAAGTCAAGTAGTAGGCAGTATCATGAATTCGTTGGCATTGGGTAATCATATTGCAAGAATATCCTGACATGGTAATATGAATAAATAAGTTCAAGTATGGATACATGTAAGCAATCAATATAACTAGCATTATTAGAAATAACATAATCATATCTATAATCATGAATAATGTGTATTTACTGGGTAAAATGAAAGATCGGTTCTGTAAATGCAGCAGTGCACTAATTTATAAAATACTTTAAAAATAACAAACGGTCTCTAAAATTGACGTGTCATAAGCCAAAACGAAGCTAATTCGATAAGGTTTATGCTGATATAAACTAGAGCATCTCATGTTATTTCTACAGAGAGCTATGAATGTTCAAAGTTGGAAATTTGACTAGAAATTACCTGGACAACAGTCCAGAGGTGTATTCCTTCGCAGTTTATGATAGTTAAACAATTTATTTTGCAGGAAAACTTTTTAAAGATCTAAGGAGTCAGCTTCGAAACAAGCTAAAGAACACCTGATAACGAATTTTGTTCAATTTATAATGAATTTTTCAACGCAAAGGATACAGTAAATTTCAGATTTGTCTCCGCTTGGCGACGACATTTCATGTGTAAAACTACAATATTTTTCACCTATATTTTGAAACAACGATCATTAGACAAAATATAAACTAATGATAAAAACAAGGGTTTCATTTGGCCAATTGATTGAGCACGTTCCCATAATTAATCGCTACAAATATGAATATAAAGCATCAATTCTCTAACTTATATTGTATTAAACTAGTTTACGATAATAGTAAAATACAACAATTAATATTAAAAACATAATAGTTCAAATTTACAGCGTAATAGACATATGGATCACATGAAAACATAAATTGATGTGCAAGATGTATATGAATTATATAGTTACTATGATTGACAATTACTATATATGTTAACTTTTCTTATATGTATTACTTTCCTGTGAACTAATAAAATCTATAATTAGCTATGCATAACTAGACTGATAATTTAACTTTTATATATGATTCAGTACTCTATTTGTGATCAAACAATGTATATTTAATATAAGAGATAGAATAATAATATTACAACAAGATTAAATATTTGACGTAACAAGCATGTAAAGCAGGTATACAAATACTTGTCTCGAGTCGACGATCACGTGAACGAAAACGACGACGAAGACGCGAAGCTTGAAGCCGACACAAGATCTCAGCTTGGTGTGCTCCGGTCGAGGTTAGGGGGTTCGGGTAGGGGTTGAAGCAGCCGAGGAAAGAAGACGACGGTGGCACGAAGAACCGAGACGACGACGACGAGGTTGGGTGCTCGGCCTAGATGTGCAGCCAAGAGAAGAAGAAGATGGCGGCGGCGAACTGAGGCGGCGGCGAAGGTGCTCGGGTTTGCAAGATTTCGGCTAGGGTTTTAAGAAAAGCGGATGGGGGATTCGGCTAGGTTATAGGTTAGGGTTTGATTGATGAGAGAAGAAAGAAAGGAGAAGGATGTTGGGTTTAAATAGAATTGATGCACTTTGCACTTAAACCCCCTATTGGTTTTCTTACAAAACACCTCTAATTAAATTTGTTTAAAGGATTTGCAAAGATTTGCAAATATCTTACTATATCTCTATTCCACATATTTTTTATTAATACTATCATAATAATATATAGATATGTTACATATTTAATGTTTTTTGTGTGTGTATAAGATATTATATGAAAAATATAGGTTATAATTACATAAATGCATTGATAATTAGTAAAATATGAACATATTTATTTATCTTAAATAAAATATTAAACTCCAATTAAAAATAGTTTCATTTAAGCAATTAATAACTAATGCCGTACAAGTTTTCTAGGGTGTTACAAATTGTGTGAGTGATTTAATAATTTTCACATTCTAGAGTATTGTGAGGACTTCAATGACTAGATAGAGGAATTCTGAGGTGTGCGAGTCGTGTCCATATCCTCTCCATTGCCTAGGTGGCAATGGCAAGTCCGGTAGTTAATGTATATCGTTGGATTAGATCCAATAGATATGAGCTTACAACAACAGAAAAAAAAGTTTAGGGGGAGGGGAGAAGGGGGAGCTTACCCATCCCATCTCATCCTCCCTCTCTCCCATCAACTCCTTTCCTTTCTCCCATTTACTCTCTCCATGTTATCAATATGCTAGAATTAACAAGATGGTAGAGGTTTAATTAAATTTTGTTTTCTTTTCCTTTTGATAAACTTTTGTTATATGTATATAAAAGTCCAACTCCAATGTTCCCTCTTTCACCCCACCCCCTACCCCCCACCCCTGCAACACAACCAAAACTAAAGAAAAAAGAACCCATTCCTCCTCATTTATTACCAACTTCTACATTTTCCATAAAAATATATAATTTGATATTTTGATATGTTCATCCATACCCAACTCCTCATCTCTGAAATCATTTGCAACTGAGAAAGATTATTCGATATTAGAATTTTAGAAAGAAGAAGAAGAAAGGCAACATTGTTATTGCTTTCACTCTTCATAAATTTTAAGTTTGATAGCATTTCGACAGAACTATAATCAAAGAGGACATTAAGGTTGAAGGCAATAGCATCCAACAAAAAGGGAAAAGGAATGAAGAGAAAAGAACATCAGAATTGAGAGAGAAGATGAAAGTATAGGAAAATTAGTAGCCATAATAACAATATATTTTTATCTTCCAATTTTCTTTCTTAGCTTTTTAAGTCACGGCACTTTTGATCAAGGAGATGAGTATACATAGGTACCACCTATTTTATTGTTCAATGCATTTTACCCTTTGGATCTAATCTAAATGCTCACATTAACTACTGGAGCCTCCATTGACACCAAGACAATGGAGAGGATTTGAACCCGGGCGAGCCACCTACAAAATGGGCAGGCAATCGCTTGGTAAGGGTACCACCTGACTTGGCAACTCAGATGACAATGCTAACAAACTTTAGCAAAGCCGCCAGAGAGAAAAGTCTTCACTTGTTAATTCATAAAAACTAATAAATGGTAAATTTTATAAAGCACCTTCGAATTTCAGGATTTTTGAGATAGCACCATTAAACTTCAAAAATACCCTGAACCCAACTTGAGGCACGAAAAGAACTGAATAACCCCAACATGGCATTGTATGTGGACCAAATGGCCCTAAAATGATCTGAATATGGCATTTTTGATGGGAATACCCTAGGAAAAATACCTTTCAAGGGAGGGAGGGCAAAAGAAAATTTTAACGTTCAATATAACATCTCAAATATTTTAAAACCCAATGGTGCTTTATAGAACTTACCTTTAAACAAAATACTTGGTTTACATGCTATATACTAAACTGAAGTGCGCAGGCTGGAATTTAAATGACTAAGTTCCTAATATAAAGTAACGGCTTTGAGTTAAATCTTAATCACATCATTTCTCCTCAGCCTGTACAATTACGATGTTTATAGTAATCCACCTACTGCCAACATCTTTCAGAAGCCCCATACCCCATATTAAAAATACTGAATATTAGAAATTTAGAATCCATCACAAAGAGTTCAAATTATTCATATGGGCTCTTTTACAAAGTTCAACTCAGTGTTGGCATGGTTTCATGATTCACTAATAGGTAGAGAATTCCATGATAAGACGGTTAAGAATTCTATGATAAGATGGTTAAGAACTATATAGGTCCTCCAGAACAAAATCCATGTCCTGAATTTATAGGCTAATTGAAAGGCTTAAACGTCACTAAAGAATCTCATTTGGCTATAGGTAAAAGAGGCCCTCAAAACAGGGCCTGGAACACACACACACACCCCTTCCCTTTCCCCCTGATTCACATGGGGGTTTGCAGGCCCTTTTCATAGTCAGGGTTATAACCCAAGTATTCATGGTGAATGCTTTGAATATTGGCTAGATAAAAGATATAAAATTAAAAATATATATTGGCAAGTGCTTTGCAGTATATAATTTGATCCCTTACCATGCTTCTCGATCCTCAATGCATTTGTAGCTCCTAGAATGATCATGTTTCAACTTTCAACTAATGCCCTAGCCTTTAATCCGTCTTCTGCTTTTACTTTCTCAGGGACAAAATCTGGACAAGAAAGAACAAGTCAACTTCATATTGGAAGTTTTAGCCTTGTAGCTGACTCCAATCCATTCCATGGCATGGCCCACAGACAATTAAAAGGAAAAAAAAAGTCAATTGAAAGCTTACCGGACAGGAACTCGTATCGCTTAGTGTTGCTTACGGTTGACGCTGAAACAAGAACAGTAAGCAACAACCATGACAAGCAATAGATAGGGAAATTTACTTTGAAAGAAGTATTGCTTAGCATATCAGCAAGTTTTTTTTTAATGATTGTTATACAGAAGAGAATCAAATGTATGGTCGAATAAGTCTAGCACACATAGAAATTACAATTATGCAGGTGTCCTTGGAATTGTCCATACTCGAATACTCCAGTCGGTGATGCACTAATAGAAGGGAACTGGTAAGTATTCTAGACCATTGCCATATTTATTACTTAATACTATTATCAATGGTTGGGATAAATGCCTTATTATAGTATTTGTACTGCTAAGTAAGGAAAGATATATTGAGAACCATCTGTGATTCTGTGTACAACCACCGCTTCTTTTTATTTAATATTTTCTTCAGTTTACTATTGCTAATCTTTCAACAATACATAATGATCCGTCATGAATTAAACTATTTGGTCCTACACAGGGGACGGAGCCAGAAAATTTTGCTTGGGAGGGCCCAATATATTGTAAACTATTAAATAATATATTATAAATTAAAATTTGGGTAATTATTTCTTGTAAAATCCTTATAAATCAATATCTTCAACTTATCTCCATTTTTAACATTGAAAAATGATTAATTCAAATTCACCTATGAAATAACCATTAACTTTGTAAAAAGCCTGAGAATAAAAAATATATATATTATTTGTCAAGTGTTCTACGACATATCTACTAATCTAATTTTATAAAGATGAATAATTATTATATTTTGATTTTGTTATAACAAGAAAAAATTGTCATATTAGAGAGGGGGGATGCATATAACAAATGGTCCAAAGATACCATAAGGATTTATAACAGTTGAGTCTAACATTGCTATAATTTAGAAAAACACATTAATCTCCTATTTCAAAAGAGCTACAATAGTACAACAAATTAATTTAAACAATCTATTTCAAACGAGACTCAATAATATTTTATCAAATAATTCCAGGTAATAATCATCAAATCGATTGGAATTTAAAGATAAAATCACATGTAGCAACATATATAGATGCATGGTTTAAAATTGGGTAAATTGCACCAATATACCCCTAAACTTTCCATTTTTTTGCGATAAGAACCCTGGACTTCAAAAAATAGAGATAAGTACCACGAACTATTATTTTGGACATAAATACCCAACGTGGTTAATTTTTTTCATAACCGGACCGTTGTATCCTTTACTGTTTTAACATTTTTCTATGAAAAAATATAGTAAATTACATTCAATAAAAATAATGAATTCCACAAAATTTAATTTTAGAATGCGACTGATGATCATATGAGCGATGATTGAGTGGATGGCGGTTGGTTGAAGGTCGAAGATGATCGGAGGAAATGGGCAGAGAGATAAATGAATGAAAAGAACAAGCTTTAAGGACTTAAGAGAAATTTTATAGTTGGGTATATAAGATTTAAAGGTTGGGGATTTTGAAAATTAGGATTTTAGAGATTTCAATATTTCGGATTTGATGGTTGAAATATTGGAAAGGTTTGGGAGCTCTAAATTTGATACTAAAAGATTTTGGGGTTTAGAGATTTTAGGATCTAGACAAGGTTGTAAAAAGCACTAGACGGAACTAAGCGGTTGAGATACCGCCTAGCGTCTAGCCGCTTAGGCGCCGCGTAGGTGATTTTTTAAAATTATTGTTAAAATTATATTTAATATATATACATATTGAAATTTCATATATTGACATTTCGGCATAGAAAACAACATATTGAAATTTCAGCATTAGAAACCGATATATATTGATAATTCAGCATAGTAACCAATAATATATTGATGTTTTATCAGTAAAACTCATTAAAAATAGATTTTAAGCTATATAATTCAAAAATTATTCAGAAAAAGGAAGACAAAATTGACTAACTTTTATTTCATTAAATATGGGTTTAATTCAAGTATGGTAAAAAGAGAACAAACCCGACCTATGATACTTCAAAAATAACTAAATTTCATTCTATTAAGTGGGATGGGTCCACTTAGGCGCTTGCTTAAAAGGGCTAGGCGGATTAAGCATTTATTAAACGCTTAAGCCGCTTAATTAATCCACGTTGGGCTGAATCGGAGTTGCTTAGTGTTCAGTCGAAAATAGTGCACTATTAACATGACAATTTCCTTACTTTTCTTAATCATCTAAAGGTGTTTGTTATAAATATAACACATATTAAAAGTTCATCAGCAAAATACCATTTACCATGTGTTTATATATTATAATCAACATTATGAAGGAAATTGTATGTTTAATATTTTACGCATAATATTTTGTATCTCAAACATAACTAACATTCTTCATTGAGATATTGTGCAAGTTTAGCTCAGGTCAGATATCCGGAATCAAGAATCTGCTGATAAAGTAAAGAAAGTCGAAGAATCAAATACTGGCAGAGACTCAAAAAAGATAAGAAGGTTCCAGACATCAAATAAATACCCAAATATTAACAAGAGAAGATTCCAGAAGAATGAAGCCAAGAACCCACCGAGTCGTGGCCGATCCGCGGTTGAGTCGGCCGAGTTGCCGCGGTTCAGCGGTCAAGAAGAGGAGTTAGGGTTCAAGATTCTTCTGGAAGTTTATGTGCAACTTAGTATGTTGGGATTTTCTGTTCCTAGATTTGGGGCTATAATAGGGACCGAGGGCTACATCATTTAGGGATCCAATCTCTTCAAAAAAAATCAAGAAAAAAGCCAACAAATCTCTACATCAAATCCAATATCAAAAAGGGGATCTAAGATCTAAGATCAAGAATCTTCGATCTTAAGATTCAAGATCAAGAAATTATCGAGAAATTCATCAAACGACATCAATCAAGTCTTCTTTACACGAAGCCAATCATCGTCAACGAGCAAGCGATCCAAGACAGGTCCAAAACTCGAGATGATCAAGCGACGCGAAGAACGACGGAACATTTACTTCTTCGAGGCAGAGATCGAGAGCAATTCTTCTTCCTCTTGTAATCTAAACTCAAAGAAATGTATTGTGAAGTTGAGTAATAAAGGTAGATTATCAGTTTTATCAATTCGTTTTCTTCTAATTTCCGCATTATGAATTTTTTCTCTATTCTTTCTTTTATTTTCATGATGCGCGAGTAATTCTCCGCTTGATAGGATTCGTAGGATTAGGGCAGATCAATGGATGAGAAAATTCTATACTCTTTTTAAGTCTTATGAACTTTATAAACTTTAGCGAAAGAATCATCAACATCCTTATCGGGCGCAATATCAAATTCTTGATAATCTTGACCACGATTTGAGATAAGATTGACGATATTTTTGTTAAGGGCTAGACATGAATGGAGATCAATGAAAGGACAAGGGTCAATTGAAGAGAAACCCTAGTTTCTTCCAAAAGAACCCCAATCCGCATTTATCGCCATTAATCTAGTTTTAAATCTATCAATAGATAAGAGGAGTCATCTTTATTACTCATCCATGGCTACTGAATCCCAATGAATCCTGCAAGGCTTCTTCATATAAAATTTTCTTGATAATTCAATTAGATCTTGAAACTATTTTCTTGATTTTCTTGAAACTATTTTCTTGAAACTATTTTCTTGATTATCTTGAAACTATCTTCTTGATTTTCTTTATTTTCTCTTTCCTATTTCTTTCAACCGATCTAAAGCAAGAACCATAAAATTCCACGAATCCCAGAGAACGACCCGTACTCACTAAAGATTCACTACACGCAACACCGTTATTGATTGCGGTTATTTCACTACTACTTTTTTTCACAAAATCACAGATCAATCACTTAGCACCACTTCCGCCTACGCCGCTTTTTAGAACACTGGATGTAGATATTTTTTGGATCTAGATATTTTGGAGATAATATGTTTAGTGACTTAGAGTTTGGGGATTTGGGAGTTCTAGTGATTTTAAGGTTTTGAAATGATGGGTTGAGAAAGATTAAGAGGAGTTTGATATTAAGAATTTTAAGAATTCGAAATTTATAGAGTTGAGAATTTTGGAACCAGGGATTTAGAGAAATGGAGGTTTAGGGATTAAAAAGTCTGAGAATTTAAAGATTCAAAGGTTTGAATGGATGGCAATGTTTTAAATGTCAAATATCAGTGTCGTGTTGGACCAAAGATTTTAATATCGAATATCGAAGAAATATCGATAATATTTTCTAAATATTGGATTCTATAGTTTTGTATTATAAATACTATTGATATAACTAATAATTTTGACAAAATTGTTATCGTTATAACTTAATATAATTTAACATAAATATAAATTGTCAAAGTCGAGAAGATTGAAGTAAGAAAAAAGAAAGTATCGAGTCGAGAAAGGATCGAAATCGATGTCGAGGAGAATCACTAATTAAGGAAGGGACTGCAGTTGATGTCGAGAGCTTCAAGTCTGAGAGGAATCAAATTCGAAATCGAAATCCTTAAAGATCAGATGCCTATGAGGAAGAGGAAGAAGTTGGAGAACGAAATCGAATGATTTTCTTATTGAAGATCGAAGTTGAGAGGAGATCAAAATCGCATCTAAGAAATGGAGAAATGATGAGCCATCTCTGGGTGGATTTATAAAGAAATAGAGTTAATAAAGCAACAGGTCGGATAAATTTTATGTTATGAAAACCCAAAAAATAAAAAATAAAACCTAACAAGATTTTCTAGCAAGTATAACGATATTTCTGCTAATGTACAGAAATATTGCAGATATACCAACTTTCGGCCGATATATTCTAAATTTCGGAAAACGAAATTGTGTCGATTACTCTCCAACCATGTAGCATGGATACCGATATGGAATACGATACGGATTCGTGGATATACTACTTTCCAAAAAGTTAGGATACGGGATACGTTTTTATATCGATTTTAAATTAACTAAATATTAATATATATTAAAGTATACATACCAATTATAATAATATAAATAAATAATGGCATTATGTTATATATTCGATGAACTTTCAAATTTTTGGGTGCCTAAATTTTCGAGAGAAAGAGAAGATGTGTCGATTCGAGAGAAATTGGTCAGACATTTACAACTCCAAACGAATCTGAAAGAATCCGAGAGTTTCAGACTTCGATACGCGATCGGGGACGATTAGTGAGGCATATATAAGTATTTGTGCTTTATAGCTCTCCAAAACTGAAATTTTGACGATATATGTCGGATATCGGTCGACATTTAAAACACTATCGGATGAGTTAAGGAAGATGGTGAAGAGGAAGAAAGAAGAAAATATGAGAGAAGAAGAAGACTGGGATAAAATTGTCAAAGCATAACCATTTTGGATGATACCATCGTTAAATATTAACGTTTGCAGACATTTCAATAGTTTACGGTATAATTTTACAATCGGTGATGGAAGAACACGGTACTATCCTCTAATTAAATTAGTTTAGGATACTTATCGTAAAAAAATGTAAAGTTCAAAAGTATATTTATGCAATTTACCCTTTAAAATTTCAACATATGGCCTGAAAATAAAAAAAACACTATAAGGATTTGAACACAAGATATCCTAGTCGACTTAATTAGATCTTTACCACAATACCGAACTAGAAAACATCTTGTTCTAAAATTAATATCAAATAACACATTTATACGAGTATGAAACATTTAATTATATAGAGAGAATAATGTACAAAAGAAGCCTTATGAGGTTTTTTCATTAGGTGGCGTCAAAAAATACCCCCTCCACCATTTTATTCGACGATCGGCACTCATCATCATCTTTATCATCTAAGATGTGGATACACCAAATTTTATATGATTCCACCACATTTTCACCGTTGGTTCAGCAATGTAAAAAGTTCTATTATCGATAAACCGTTAATTTTCCACCCATTAAATCAACGGTGAAAAAGTTGTGGAATCACATAGAATTTGGTGTATCCACATCTTAGATTATGATGGGTGCCGATCGTTGAAAAAAACCGTTGGGGTGTACCTTTTCGACACCATAAAAGAAAATTCCTTCTATTGTCACCTTTCCTCCATTATCCTCACATATATAATATAAGGATAATGGAGGAAAAGTGCCGTAAGTGGGAATTTCCTCCTATAGCGTCGAAAAAGTAGACCACAATGATTTTTTCGACGATCGGCACCCAACATCTATATCATCTAAGAAATGGATACACCAAATTTCATGTGATTTCACCACTTTTTCACTATTGACTTGGCAATGCAAAAAGTTCTATTGCCAATAAACAGTTAATTTTGCACCCACTAAATCGACAGTGATAAAGTGGTAGAATCATATAAAATTTGGGGTATCCACATCTTAGATAAAGATGATGAATGCCAATCATCAGAAAAAATCATGGAAGATGTATTCTCTCTTTCTCTACACACACACGAGAATTTTGTCGGAGCCCGGTCCCGCCTTTCCCTTTTGGTTTTGCCACTGGTCCTACATTAAGTTATCCAGATGATTCTACTCAAACAATTTACGAAATCTTACACAAACAAAACTCTTAATTTGTCATTGTTTCTTCCTAAATAAATTAATTAAATACAAATATTAAAATAGTATAACACTAATAACATCATACGTATTTAGTATAACTATGTTCATATAGTTAATTTTATAAAAAAAAAAGTCTATGAAATTTCATTAATGAAACAATAATTTCATAAATGAATTTTCAAATCAAAACGGAAAAATTTCAATAGTCATTTAGAGCAGTAGCTATGTAGCACAGGTCAGATATGGATACGGGATACGATATAGATTCGCGGATTCGTGATTTTCCAAAAATCTAGGATACATGATACGTTTATATCGATTTTTATTAAATAAATATGAATATATATTAAGATATATATATAAATAATAATAATATACATAAATAATGTCAATATGTTAATATTTAATGCACTTTCAAATTTTCGAAAGCCTTAATTTTCAAGAGAAAGAGAAAAGACGTCAATTCGAGAGAGGTCATTGAGACATTTACAAGTTCGAGCGAATACGAAGAGAGTTTTGGACTCCGATTCGTGATCGGGGACTATTGTAACGACTCTGAATTTACTGTACAAAAATTTTTAGTTTAATATACCAAAAGGAGTTTACAAGCTGTTGGGGTCGAAAATTACACCCCAGTTGACCAAGTCAAAGTCAACCCCAAGTAAACGGGCCCAAGCCCAGGTCAAGTGGGCTCATGCCCAAGTCGAGCCTCGCGGCCAGCCTCCCCCATGCCAATATGAAAATTATGTAATAAATAATTTTGATGTAATTTTTATGAATAAATTTAAGAAAAATGGGCATAAAGCCAAATTTTTATAAAGCCCATGGCTCATGTGCAAAAAAAATGAGCACATGAGGCATGGGATGGGCAAAATGCCATTTTGTAAAGCCCAAGAGGCTGTGTAAATTTGTAAGTCTATATAAGGTAACATGATAATGAAATGAAAAAGAAGATAATTCATTCCCCTCAAAAATTAGGGTTTCTGTGCCTCATTCTCCTTCCTCAAGGTTCTAAACCTTCTTATCTTTTTTGAATTAAATCAAGAATTTAACTCTTACTTTTCCAAAAATAAATGGTTTTTCACCATAAAACCCTTGAAGGGGAGCTCGAACCTGCCATCAAATCCCTAAAGGGGAGATTTCTAAGTCTCACCCTTTATTTACCAAGATCCAGCCAACAGAGAGGAAGGAGACCCACCTTCAAAAATCCCATTCCGGAAGGATCCGAGGCTCAAAAGAAAATCCAAGGCGAAAGAGGAGAAGAAGGGGGGTCCCCTTCGATCATCTTTAAAGATTTCTAAGATTTTAACTCCATTCAAGATCTGTTGGAGTTTAACTCCATAAATCAAACCTTTTTTTTAGGAGTTTAACTCCGTTCAACATCTCTCGGAGTTTTTCATAAATAAAAAAATTCTTTCGGAGTTTAACTACTAATTCCTGGGTAAAAGCCCCTTCTTTCCGCGGGCGCCCAGCGCCGACGTGCCGGGCGCTGGCGCCCAGCGCCAGCATTCAGTGCCCGCGTGCCAAGAACGTAAGGCGCCGGCGCCCACGCGTCCTTCGGACACTATTCACCCCTCTTTCCCATGCACTCCACACTAAAAATACATCTCCCGTTAGAAAAAAATTTCTAACGGGGTGTTGCCCCGCACCCTGCAAGGAGGTTGCTAACCTCCTTGACCCCCATCCCACTATCTGGATAGCGGGACCCCCGTAAACTCTGCGAGGCCCCCGATATACCCAAGACCCTTCAAAACACAACACACGCCACATTGAGTTCACATGACCGGTTTGACCCATCAATCAGAGGTTCCTTCGCTCCAAAGACAAGAGTTAATTAACGGCAGCTTGGTCCGCGGCTACCGGAGAATCGGATCCCTACAATCAATAAACTCACGTCTATCCTAGACAGGAGGAATCTATAGTACGCCTGACAAACGACGCGTATTCCCATCTCAATGGGATGACGAAAAACACCCAACACAAGCATGAGTACAATTTATAGGTTAATTTTTGTTTAAGAACAGCAAGAAACAACTTGTAGCTCACTGTTAAAGCCTTGCACTGCTGTGACGTAGCCCCTGTGTTCAAACCCCATCAGACACATTATTTTTTTCTGATTTTTCTTTTAAACTTTTTGGAAGCCTAAAAGTTACACGTGCAATGCACATAAAAATGAAAAGTCTAAAGAAATAAACATGTGCAAAAGGGTATTAATACAGACTTAAACACGTGTCCAAAATCCACCGCCCCCTCCAACAAACGACCGGCGAGATGCCCTATTTGGCCGACACCGACGGGGCCTCCGTATCCAATTAACCCCGTGCTTTGCACACTCGACTCTTGGCCAACCCCTAACTACCCTGCACTGTTTGATTACTCTGCAATCAAACAGAGACCTCTCAATTCTCTATTTATCACCTTTTTAATGCATTTTAATTCATCATTTTAATTCCAAAACCCTAATTCCACACTATAAATACTACCTCATGCCCTAGCCTTTTCTCATTCTGAAAATTATAGCCAAAATTCTCAGTTTTCTAAATACAAGAAGAGTATAAGTGGAGTTAGCAAGAGATCAACTTCCGGCGATGATCGAAGCAAGTTACGGCGGCCCCGCAATGCCATGAAATTCAACACTTCCTCTTCTACCTTTTCATAAGATAACTAGCTAGTAAGTCCCTATCAATTTCTCTTCTCTTTCCTTGAAAAGTTCTTTTTCAAAACATGTCGTTAAGTGGAGTTAATACCGACATTTTATTCTAAACCCTAGAAATTACATTTTTTCTTAAGTATTGCTCATTCATATTTCTACACCTTACTTGTTAACATAAAACTAATGTTTAGAACAAACTTTCATTCCAAAATATCGTGAAACATAACTTTAAATCAACTTTTACATTAAAATGCCATGAACTTTGTATCTACGATATTTAATTGTTTTACTTAATTATACCATTAGAAAACCTCACAGGATAACGACCTACCTCTTACACACACATGGTTTCCATAGCACGATACTCTTCGAGCGTATTTTTAGTTACGAACACAATATTTCATTAAAATGTCATCTATTATAAAAACGGTTTTCTTTGGAATTGTATTTTAAAATTCCTTTGCAAATAAGTCTCTACAACCCTTTTTAGGGGACCAGCTATTGGATGGTGTGGATTATCGCACATTCTTAGACTAGTAGAGCGAGATCCAGACCTCCTCACGGAGCATTCGGTCTCGAAAGGTTTTTAATACGATTTTTAAGAAAAACACAATTTTCTACTTAATAATAAAAATTAATTTTTAATAATTATATAAATATTATAAATCCATATATTTTCAAAATATAATAACCTTATATTTTTTCAAATAAAAGAATTACAAGTTTCATCAAAATACCATCAAGATACCAACGAAAGTCAAGCTTTACAGTAAAATACCATAAACTATTCAAGTTAAGGTAATTATCACTAAAATACCTCAATTCTTAAAATTCACATTCATGGAAACCCTAAATAATATAAATAAATTCTCGAGGTTATTTTGAAACTATATATTAAAAATATTTTTCATAAAACCCCCTCGAGTTATATAAAACTATATTTAAGGACTTTAGTAAATATAGATTTAAACGGGATCAATTCTCTTGAGTCCCAGGGAGCCGGAGAAAGTAAGTGCTTGCTTATTTAAGGTAGAAAAACTTAACGGTGTTATCAATGGTAATTGTCTTGGAAAAAGACACAAATCATGTCGTCCATGTACAGCAGTTACCGATAACTCCCAAATCTAATTCGGGATCCAAATCAGTTATAAGTGTCTGACTCAAGTCTGAGTCTAAATCAAACTTGAATTCAACTCAAACCAGAATTCAATTCAAACATGAATCCAAACTCTAACATGTATACTTGAATCTGAACCTGAATATCAAACCTGAATACAAGACTTGACCGAACCATGGCTATAACTTGACATGACTACAAGCTTATATCCTGAACCTGACTACTTGAACAGCTTGTATTCATGGTCTCGGCAAGCCATATAATCTATACAATACATTACGGGGTTAAAGGGGTAGATTGGTACGGAATGTATAGCGTGGCACGAGATGATCACTAAAAGACACCTATATGAACTCTCGTGCCGTTGTCCCGCGGGTTTTGACGGGGCCTTGTACTACATGTTATCGTAGTCCACGGGGAAAGATGGACTTCTCTCGTATACACAAATATCTTCTGTACCAAGCTACAAACAACTACGTTAGAATAGCAACCTTAACATGTACATCTTACCAGTTAATTTCTTATTGATTGCTATATTCCTTTCTTTTTTTTGTGACTTACCGAGCGCTAGTTTGCTGACGACATTCATGTCTTTTCTTTCTTTGGAATGTTCATCAGAAGGACCAAACTCTCTCGAGATTGAGCTTAGCCAGGAGGACATGGACCAGTTCACCGAGCACAGGGCTTCTAGCTTCCTTGTACTTATTTTTCATTTCATATGCCACTGTTTAGGCATTGCTTTATATCATTGTACTTTCCTTTTCAAAGCAATTGTCTTGTAAAGATGAATGTTAATAAAAATTGTTGTTTATATTATATCTCTTATCATTCTTGTGCATTTTTACATATATTGCTTAATTACGCTTAATGTATTTATTACTTAGTAAATATGCCGCGTGTCTGCCGCATCTCCGCCTCCGTACACTGTGAAGCGGGACGTGACAACTATTCTTGAGGCATTTACAAGTATCCATGCTTTGTAGGGTTGTCGTATGTTTCACTGGTTGAGATGTTTGCCCACTGAGACAGTACGTGAGTTGGATTCAGAATGTCGTGAGATAATTCGGTCCATATTCAGTGCAAACAATAGAACATTGAGATGAACTTGCCCTAGTACGAAGGACCGGAAATGACACACCTCTAGTGTACCAGTTATCGTACCCATGGCAAACGATGGGTAGCTAAGTGTGGGGCGAATGACTGCTGAAAGCATCTAAGTAGTAAGCCCATCCAAAGACGAGTCTCTCCTATTCCGACTTCCTAGAGCCTCCGGTAGCAAAGGCGAGACAACGGGTTTTTTGTCTCTGCAGGAATGGAGCAAAAAGTATTATGAAACTAAGATAAGGTCAAGACAGGACGAGCCGTTTATTATTATGATAAGTGTCAAGTGGGAGTGCACGTTTATTATTATGATAAGCGTCAAGTGGGAGTGCACTGATGTATGCCGCTGAGGCATCCTAAGATGATCATCTCATGGCTATTGAGAATGAATCAAATCAGATGATTCTATTGCTCAATATGTCTAGCTTGCTCTTACGGAACCAAGGTCAAGATTGATAGTCATTCATTCACCATCACTGATAAAGGATTTCTTGAAAAGTTAATGATTGACAATCCTTCTTAGAAATCGAATGGACTCGTTTTATACGTATGCGAGCAAGATAATCAAAGAAGAAAGAAGACAGGTTCTTCCTTTTATAGCTTTGGAGCCGTATGAGATGAAAGTCCCATGCACAACATTGAATTTGAGAAAGTAGTGCGGAACTCTCTTTACGCATATGAATCAACCACTCCAGTCATAAACGAGAACCCAAACACTACTTACAATGGAATGTAGTATGATAGGGATAGTCTTCTTTGATATGTTTATACTACGTAAAAGTGCAGCTCAAGATGTGGAATGTTTTTGGATCAGATATGTGTGGCATCGTGGCATGTATATATGTATGTATTTCTATATGCATGTAGTATAGTGAGGATCCTATAGGCCAAGACCTGAACCCGTAATTCACGCACCAATGTACAATATCTTTTGTTATCTATATTTAAGTCCTTACAAAATTAAATATTTTTAATATAGTATAACATAAACCCTGCTTTATGCCATTTCACTTAAATTCATAATGGGTTGATTCGGGTCTATTTGGAAATTGGCAGATTCAAGTTCTAACCATTTAATCTCTCAAAACACTAATTCTACTTCTCCATTTTCGTTCTCATTGGTGGTGGAGGCTGCAGATTCCAGCGGTAATATCTCTTGTGGCAGAGATTCAAACGGGTCGGCAAGTATTGAAGATCGCCAAAGGAATATAGATAAGTAATCTTTCACTTTTATGCATCTTCTTCATGTTTTTCTGCTTCTTTCAACGTAGATTGAAACAATGATTTTTCCGATCTGGAATCGTAGTGTTCCCTAATTGGGAACACTCGTTCCAAATCGCAAATAGCGGTGATTTATAATAACACTAGATTTATTAGTGTTTATGAGGGGGCGAGGATATATAAACTATAACAAATGGAACGATGAGGCGAAGGAGGAAGACACAATAAACTTTTGTGTTTTAATGGTGGGAGAAGAATCGAAGAGGGGTCATCTCTTAGAAAAAGGCTGAGGAGAGAATATAGGTCAGTTTGACCCCAACTCGACGGAAAATTCCATGACCGTCTTTGCCAACTTGCAATCAAACATATTCTATACTAGATACAGCAAAAAGTCCATCAGTCACTCAAAAAGTCCATCAGCCACTCAGTTGATTGGCCAACCTACTAAAGCAGTCAATTGTTTCATTGCAGGTTTAGAAAAACTTGAGCAAGATTTCACGCTAGCCCATACTATATTTGTATTGATTGAATATGGGTACGCTTGTGTGAATGAGATAATAACCCTAAAAAGGAACCTTTCAAAACATATCTTTTAAATTTCAAGCCAATCCGGGAACCTCAACCAATTCTCTTCATCAACCTCACATAGAGTCCTATTCCTATGCTCTATTGTGTAGGCTGTTAAGAGGCTCAAAGAACGAGTTACCACGGCAATGAGTAATACACTATAAGTTATCGATGCAAGAGCAAATGACTTGTGATGAGGATTAACAAGACATGATAGAATTAGCTGAGGTTCTAGCTATGTCACTAAATGCAATCTCTTGCAAAATTTCACTTAGAATGTTGAGGTTTAGCCACATAGGAGGCATTATGCATTTTGGGAAACATAATAGATCTACGGTCTACCCATAATATCATAAATCCTCAACTTGTGTATAGATCAGAGTTAGAAGTAGACAAGAAGATGGTGATTGAAGTTACAATTGGAAGAAGTGGCAGGCTGATTTTGTTCAATATAGATTTCTAAGTTCTATCTATGAAGAGTTACAAAATGGTGCTTAATATGCTTTAGATGGAATTAGTAAAATCTATCATACGTACTATGAGCACACTAATAATGCTCCAAATCAAGGTTGTACAATAGAGCCCTTTGTTTAATTTATTCTTTAAGTGGTGCAAAAATAGAAGGCATTACTCTTGTAGTGAAAAGAAAAATACAATGACAAAAAGAGAGGAGAGAAAATTGAAGGGCACAAGTGAAAACGGTTGACAAATAAAAATGAAAGAAAAATGATATATCTAAAAAAGAAAGAAGAAAATGGATAGAAAATAAAGCGAAGATTATAAGGAGAGGAAAAAGAAAAACATTAAAAACGCAGAAATAAGCTATAAGAAATCAAAGGATAAAGAAAGAAAGAAGAATTAAAAGAAAAAGGAAAAGCAAAAAGAAACCACGAGTGAAGAAGAAACAAAATATAAGAAAACAACAATAAGAACTATAGCTTGTTAAAGTTTGTAGAGCTGAAACTAGTCTTTGATGAGCAGCAATAACGCAATTTGTGATCAACCGTTGCTTCTACATCATTGAATGCAGGATTTATCAACAAATGGAAGAAAGGAAAATGGCTTAATGAATTTGGAATTGATGGAAGATATTTGCACTCCTGTAACATCCAAACAATTCATCTCATTTTTGACAAAACAAATTGTATTGTTTATTACAAATTTGACAAGATAGAGAATAATGATTGATAACATCACACGTATCATCATCACT
Organism: Agapanthus africanus; assembly: GCA_030015575.1. Taxonomy (NCBI): domain Eukaryota; kingdom Viridiplantae; phylum Streptophyta; class Magnoliopsida; order Asparagales; family Amaryllidaceae; genus Agapanthus; species Agapanthus africanus. The sequence continues at coordinate 550,485,560 of CM057347.1, read as the reverse complement.
TAACCTTTTTCCATAAAAATGTGCCGGCTATGATACAAGTCTCCATAACATAAAAATCAAAGTTTTATAACTAGTTGTCGACATAAAAGCAATCCACTCTTAATTAATGCTAAACTTCTCAACAGGAAACATAGGGATAAAAGAAGGGTTTTTTAATAATTGTAAAGGTAAGTTGGGATCAACCAAAATCCTCAGGAGGGAGAGGTCTACAAGAAAGAAATGACACTTAAAATCAAGGGAAATGGTTGTAATTCAGGTTAAAAGTGTTATGCTAACTCAAACCTAGAAAGACGGGCAATTTCCTGGAACGGTTGGGTGCATCTTAGAACATAGAAGTCAATTGGAAAAAATTTAAAGTTGAATACAGTGGCATCCAAGACCCAACATACAAACAATAGGCGGTATCCTTTGTTAAATGGATGAATATTTAACTGATAAGATGATTGAGTAGTCGGTTTGTGCATTTCCCCATGTAAATCTCTATGTTGTCAGCCTTATGGTTCTTAAGCTTCCCATGCTAATCCTTAATTTCACGAAGTAAATATAGGCTCAGCCATGTTTGGTCTTGATCAAGTGCATAAGTGTCCCCTTCCAATTTCGACATTTGTATAACACTCAATCTTTCGTATTTCGCTAAACCCAAGTAGATTGATGTATAGCGGGGGTCCCTTCACCTACCAACTAGGGCAGTTTGGCCTCTGTTTTTTTACATGTCAATACTGTGCATGTAAGAATGGAATTTATATTCTGGAATATCTTGCATAAGTATTTATGTTCTGCGGCATAAGTTAAAACATACAAGGGAAGTTCGCACCCCTTCTCTTTTTAATTATTATAATCGTATAGTTTTGGGAGACATCTTTGCTTTGGTTCTTTCAGGTACAATTGCTAAGAAAAGAAGAAGATATATTTAAGGAAATCAAACACAAGGATCAACATTGAAAACTTTGCAAGTGGGGCTTACAAAGATGATGGTAGGTGATGGAATTTCTATTGCCGCTGGCACGGGCGAAGGCATCTTGGGCGAAGAGGTGTAGAAACATCTCCTGCAACCAATAGATTCGTGTCATCCAGAAATTATTGAATGAGATAAAATGAATAACAGGTAAAAAAATTGACTTCTTTTTTTTCTTTTTTCTTTTTTTTTTGGGAATTTAGGGTTTGGCAATAAAATTGAGAGAGAGAGAGAGAGAGTACAGAGGCCTTGTTGATGAGGAAGACGGCATCATGGGTGGAGCGAGTGTCGGAGATTCCAGCAGAAAAAGCCTCACCACGAACGAGGCGGCGCACTCTGCTCATCGGAAAGGCAACGCACGATGCTCTTCTTTCCTCCTCCGACGCTTTGGCCTCACCTGATCTATCATCGTCATCGTCAACACCACCACCAGCATCTCCCCTCTTTTCACCGAGACTCATCTTCTCCCCTCCATTTCTTTTCATTTTCCCTTTCCCCGATGACGAGAGAATGCTAACCACATCTACTTCTTCATCACCGGCCGCCGCCATGCCCGGTGCTTTTTCCACCGCTTCCCCTCTCTCTTCTCTATTGTATCCGTATTCGGACGGATTGGGAACCCCTGGTCTTTTCATCCCTGTTATGGGCCTTGGAGCATCTGAACCGCATGTCGGTCCCATTGAAAAACTACAATACCAAAATCTCTTGGTTTACACTGTTTGGAGGCCGATACGTGACCATTGATTTTAAGATGAGAAAATCTGGACCGTTGATCTTAATAGTAAAGAATAGTATGGGACGATAATAGCATGGACTTCAAATCCTATTCAAACATCCCTTTTCTATCGGATTTAGGCATCCTGCTATTATTTTATTGGTTTTTTTAATAACTAAACGGTCCCTTAAAACTTGGTTCATTACTAAAACCCCAAACGCTTGATGATTATTATCTACTCCCCTAAAACCTTTAAGTTGTTACCCTCAAAGATTTCCATCCAAAGATAACATCGCAATTAGGATCTTTTTTAATCACCCTCAACTTCTCTATTTTCGATTTAGTTTTTACACCGATCCTTACCTTGCGAATCTAATCATATTCGCATTCCACTACTGTATAAGAAGAGAACGTTGAGAAATAAGATCATGTTTCCACGGCGATTTGAGAATACTAACCACATATTCTTCATCTTTTCGTGGGAGCTTGGTCAGGGGTGTTGCTATCTTTGAAAAGCCTTCAATGAATCTTCTGTAATATCCAACCAAACCCAAGAAACTCCAAATGTCCTTCACTGACTTTGGTGTCGGTCATTCACTTACTGCTGAAACTTTCGCTGGATCCACAGAGATTCCTTCTCCCGATAACGATATGTCCAAGAAAACCAACTTGATTTAGCCAAAACTCGCAGCTGTACTTGGCATATAATTGATGTTGTCGTAGAGTTTCCAGGACATTTCGTAGGTGCTCGGCATGCTCTTTCGGGCTCTTAGAATACACCAGGATGACGTCGATGAAGATGACAACAAACATGTCTAAGTACTCCCGGAAAACTTGATTCATCAGGTTCATGAATATTGCTGGTGCTTTGGTCACTCCAAATGGCATTACTAGAAATTCGTAATGGCCATAGCGAGTTCTGAAAGCCGTTTTATGAATATCATCTTCTTTGACCTTCACCTGATGATAACCTGAACGAAGATTTAGTTTAGAGAAAACACAAGATCCACTTAGCTGATCGAATAAATCGTCGATGCGCGGGAGTGGATACTTGCTCTTTATCGTTACTTCGTTCAAGGCTCTATAATCGATGCACATTTTGTATAAACCTTCCTTCTTCTTTACAAGTGATACTGGTGATCCCCAACTTGAAGTGCTGGGACGAATCCATCCTTTCTCCAATAATTCGTCCAACTGAGTTCGTACTTCCTTCAAACCTTCCGGACTTAAACGATAAGGTGCTTTGATCATCGGTTGTGCTCCTGGTACTAAATCAATACTGAATTCAAGAGCTCGATCGGGAGGCAAACCTGATATATTGTCAGGAAACACATCGTCGAACTCTCGAACCACTTCTGGCCTTGATTCTTCCTCCGCTTGAGTTGCTGCAATCACTGCCTTCCTTGGCTTCACTTTGTATGTACTTCGCTCCAGTGGACGGTATCCGCTTTTGAAATAGAAGACCGGATGGTCTGAAATCTCGAATACTACCCTCCTTTGACGACAGTCGATGGTAGCATAAAAAGTTCCGAGCCAATCCATACCTAGAACCATATCGAAGTTCGGTATGTCCAGCACTTTAAAGTCAGTGTATAATTCTCTGCTGCAGACGACTACTGGACACAAGCTGTATCCCATTGTTGCCTTTAGAATGCCATTTCCTGAACTGACATTCCAACTGGATACAAGCAGTGTGACTGGAATCGCATGAGTTCGAACGAACCGTTGCAACATAAAGCAGTAAGATGCTCTAGTATCAAAGAGTGCTAGTGCAGGGAGTGAGGCTACTAAGATCGTACCTAAGGTATGTGGGATATGTTTTAGGTGTAGGTAAAGGTATGTTGATATATAGTAAGACTGAAAAGAAAATTTGAGAAAGAAAGGTTACCAGTGATAACTTGGCCAGTGGCCTCAGCTTCTTCCATAGTCATCGTGAAAGCCTGACGCCGTGGTACATTCCTCCTGGCCTTAGAAGCATTCCTCGGAACGTTCCTTTGAGCTTGATGGAATTGACGAGGAGGGGGTGCAGCTTGTGGTCCTCTAGGTGGTGGAGCAGGTGGTGCAAGTCTTGGAGCAGGTGCCTGAAGAGCTGGTGGCTGCGGATAGGTGATTGCTGGCCTGGGTGCAGCAACTGGGTTTTGTCTTTGGGGCACGACCCAATATAATGAGTAGCTGAGCCGCAGATTAGGCAAAGACGGTTGGCTCGCCGGCAGTCTTTCATCACATGCCCATTTCTCTTGCAGTAGGTAAAAAGGCTGGGCTAGGACGGTTGTTCTGTACTCCCGGTCGCCTTGGCACAAAAGGTGGCCTTGGCGAGGCTCCTACTGCCATCTGGTTGGCAGCGCGCTTAAATCCAGTAGATTATGGTCTTCCCCTCGCTTTTACTATTGCCTTATAACGGCGGGCAGCTTTCAGAGCCGAATCATGAGTCGGAAAATCTCATGTGGCCAGTACAGCCTGGATTTCCGAATCCAAACCCTATTGAAATCGACGGGCTCTGATCTCATCCGTCGGTATCAGGTGTGCCGCAAATCTGTTTAAAGTATGGTGTTAGCTGTGTAATATGTGATATATTGAACAATTCGAATTATTGAGACATATCTTACCGACTGAGCATGGTGAACTCAGCGTCATATTCATCTACCGACTTGGTCCGCATCGAACCTTGTTGCGGATGAATGAACTGCTCTTCTATGTCGAACCTGGCAGTCTCAGGGAAGCACTTAGCGTCGAACATGTCGCGGAAAGTATTCCACTCGATGGGTGGTTCAAGACGGCTTTCTTCAGCCTTCCACCAGTTCCGTGCATTCTCCATGAGCTGTAATTTTGCAACACGAACCCAAACTATTTCCGGCACTTGTGCCACTACCAGATCATCTTCTATACTCTGAGCCCATTCCTCAGCTTCCAGTGGGCTCCCCTGTCCTGAGAACTGTTTGGGATGTAAAGCTCTGAATTATTTCACCCCAGATGGTTCAGCCTCGGGACGGTTCAAGAGCTGCTGATGTCCCTCTAGGAGGCTACGAATTGCCTCAAGCAGAACCGTTTGCTCGTTGGGTGGAGCAGGAATGGCAGGTGTGATTGGTAGTGGAGGTGGAGCGTTGCTGAAGTTGGTGCTAGTGTTGTTTGGGGAATCCATAACCTTGAAGAAGAAAAAATTGGGTTAGGACAGATTCAAGTATTTGAAATGATAAGTTTCAAGGAACATGAATTGTAAAGAATGTTTTAGTTGCTGGTTCTTGTGTTATATTGTTTAGGTTGTTCACGCAGAACAGAATTGCATGGCGGGGTTTCATACAACTCTGACCTGCATGGGCCACCAACAAAACCTGTCATGCCTCGCTTCCCAGTATACGGGCAGAGGACGCGACGAGGCCGCTACGTATTTACTCTGAAATAAATACGCTAAGCGTATCTAAGCAATATAAAAATAAATGCACAAGAAACAAGATATAATAAAACAACAACTTTATTTATTCACATTCTTTTCGTACAATGCATGGAAAAGTAAATACATCTGAAAGAAAACAATGCCTAAACAGTGGCATAACAGAAAAGGAAAAGTACTGAAATAAAAGTGTACAATGTAGCTAGAGCTCTGGATCGTATGCAACCTGGTCCAATTCCTCGCTAGTAGGCTCGATCTCTGGAAGATCCGAATCACCTGACGACATTCAAAGAAGAAAGAAAGAGAATGTCGTCAGCGAACAAATCGCTCGGTAAGTCCTAAGGATAAGGGAGAAATAAAATAGATAGAAAGAGAAGGTAGCTTTTAAAGCTGTATTATATGAGTATTTAGTGTTAACGCTGTTGTTTGTAGCTTGGTACAGAAGGATGCCGGTGTATACGAGAGGAGTCTCTATATGCTAGAGACTATGGCAAACGAAAAGTACAAGGAACCGTTATGCCACGGTACAACAGCAACTGAATATAGGTTAGGTGTCTTAATCTTGCAGTCTCGTGCCACTTCTAACACCTTCCGTACCAATCTACCTCTTAAACCCCGCGATGTCTTGATTGTATTGTTTGTATTGTATTTCAACTTGTAATTGAATTGTAATATAGATTGTATATTTGGATGACTTGCCGAAACCATGATATCAGTAAAATGGATATACTGGAGAATCATGGATGTAACTGGAGAATCATGTCAATGGAAGTATATCTATGGTTCGGTTCAGTCAATACAGATTGAATAGATTGAATATATGAATTCATGTTGAATTGTAATATTGTAGATTGTACTTGAATCATATTCAAGTCAGATTATTAATGAGACTCGGTCCGAGTCAGACAATTAGAAAAGAAATTGAAGTCTTGATTGTTTTGATGTTATCGGTAACCGCTGCACATGGGCGGCAGGATTTGTGTCTTTTTCAAAGACGATTACCGTGTTGATAACACCGTTGTTAAGTTGTCTACCTTAAATAGGCAAGCACCCACTTCTTCGGCTCCCTGAGACTCAAGAGATTGGTCCCGCTTAAACCTATGTTTATTAGGGTCCTTAGGGTAATTTATAGAACTTGAGAGGGTTTTATGTAAAAATACTTTTATATAATTTTCAAAATATACCCCAAGTATTTAATTATCGTCTTTAGAATTGTCATAGACGTAGATTTTATATTCGTGATATTTCTAGTGAAAATATCCTAATTTCATAATATAGGGTATTTAATTATAATATTGAACTTGTATGGAATTCATGGTATTTTAATGTAAAGTGATTCTTGTGATTTTTAGAAAAATTGGAATATTTATATTATTACAAAATATATATTTTAATGATACATATATATATATATATTTATATAAAAATAATTTTACTATATATTATATTTCTAGAAATCTCATTTTCTTAAGATTTTCGTATTTTAAATCTCTCAAGACCGTATGCTCCTTGTGGAGGTCTGCATCTCGCACTACTAAGCCCAGGGATGTGCGATAATCCGCACCATCCCAGTCGGGTTCCCCAAAATGGGTAGTAGCGGCACTTTGCAAAGATTTATAAAAAATACTTAATCCTTTAGAAAACGGTTTTATTAATTCATGGTATTTATTTGAAATGTTTCGTTTTCCCGTATTCTATGTTTCCGTAAGGTATTGTGCTATGTAGCATATGAGTGTTATGAGGAGGTAGGTCATTATCTCGTGATCTACCTAAAGGTATAGCAAGTTTGTGATGTTTAAATGTCGAAATGAAACTATATGGTATTTTAGTGAAAAAGTACGGTAAAAGTTACAAAATGAATTAGATTTTCGTGAAACTTGATCAACATGTTTATTAATGTTTAATAGTCAACATGTAAGAGTTTTGTTTGAATGTATTTAAGAAAATGTTGGATTTTTAGAAAGAACCGAATCAGAAATCGGTTAACTCCGATTCCGTCGGGTTTTGAAATTTCGTATTTTTAGAACAAGATTAGAGAAGAGGGAGGGGGACTTACGGGTTTAGAAGTTAGGGATGAGGAAGAGGAGACGGGAGGAGGCGCCGGTGCGTCGTTCGTCGCCGGGAACTCCTAGGGTTGTTGTCGGAAAATTGCCGAGCCCTACGCTACTTCAAAAGTACACTAAGTTTTTAGGAATTTTCTTGAGAGTTTTGTTCAGAATTTTGGAGTGAGGGGTGTGTGGGGGGGTGGGGGGGTGGGTTGTATTTATAGGGTTAGAGTAGGTGAAATGTTGAAATGAAAAAATGTGATAAAATGTTTTAAAAGTGGAGTAATTGGTGTTTTAAAGTGTCTCTGTTACTGATCCAGGAAAATAAAGTATGCAGGTTTATAGAGGAGACCAAAAGGCACCACTTTGATGTTGATGACTCGGCGGTCCGGCCGAGTCCGGCCGGCGGCGGCGGCCCGAGTCGGCCGGTCCGCCGGCCGATTCGGCCGAGTCAAGTGGCCGGAGTGCTCCATGTCGCTTCATTAGTCCCTTGGTACAGTTAGGTTTTCATGTGTAGTGGGTTTTTTGTGAGTTATGAACGTGTAAACCCTTGGTATTCTAAAAATTCAAAATAAAACAATATTAAAAAATAATATGGGGTATAGGATTTATACTCTGGTGACTTGGTTCAGCAGTGCAAGGTATTACCAATGAGCTACAAGCTCCTTCTTGTAATTAAAAAGCAAAACAAATATTTATTGTACTCACAGAAAATGCAAGTACCCCAAGTATACATTAATTTTTAAACAAATTTTTACACACTAAAATTAGAGTTGTTACAGTCTACCCTCCTTACAAAAATTTCATCCTCGAAATTTACAACTTTTATTTGAGGACTAGTTTACAAAGAGATAAGGATATCTTGCACGCATTTCATCTTCTCTTTCCCAAGTCTATTCTCCTGGAGTGTCTTTTCTCCACATCACTCGAACCAAGTTAACTTCCTTATTCCGAAGTGACTTCACTTTCCTGTCCAGGATCTCAACAGGTTGTTGCTCACAAGATAAGTCGGGCTGTATAGTGAGCTCGGAACGATCAAGAATATGGCTGGGGTCACTCACATACCTTCTGAGTTGGGATATGTGGAACACATTATGCACTTCTTCCAATGAAGGTGGAAGTGCTAAGCGATATGCCACTTCACCGACTCGTTCGAGTATGTCGAACGGTCCAATGTATCTCGGACTTAGCTTACCCTGTCTCTAAATCGGATCACTCCGCGGTTCGGAGATATCTTTAAGAACACGTGATCTCCTGGCTGGAACTCCAAGTGACGTCGCTTTGCATCAGCCCAATGTTTTTGTCGATCTTGGGCTATGCGCATTCTTTCTCTGATAGTACGAACCACATCAACAGTCGCTACTATCATCTCAGGTCCAAGAAGTTCTCTATCTCTGATGTCGCCCCAACTTAATGGCGATCGACACTTCCTTCCATACAGTGCTGCAAAAGGTGACATTCCTATACTTTCTTGGTAGCTGTTGTTGTACGAAAGCTCCACAAGATATAGGTGATCTTCCCACGATCCTTTGAAGTCTAACATACATGCTCTGAGCATATCTTTCAAGATCTGAATAGTTCGCTCAGACTGACCATCTGTTTATGGATGATAAGCCGTGCTGAAATTCAAACTTGTTCCCAAGCTTGCTTGCAGACTCTGCCAAAATTGCGATCGAAACCTGGTGTCACGATCGGAGACAATGCAGACCGGTACTCTATGAAGTCTTACAATTTCCTGTATGAGTTCATGGGTATCAGGGATAGTACATATTTAAAGAGTTTAAATTTTAAGTAGATTATTACCACCGTGTACTTCTTTGCTAATGTCTCAGTTGATTGGCCAACTCGAAATAGGATGAAGTGAGCCGACTTTGTGAGTCGATCCACAATGACCCATACTGCATCATTACCCTTTGTGCTGCGAGGAAGAGCGGTCACAAAATCCATCGTGATGTGTTGCCACTTCCATTCTGGGATTGGTAACGGTTGGAGTAATCCACCTGTCCTGTGATGTTCAGCCTTTATTTGCTGACACACCAAACATTTTGCGATGCTTCTGGCTACTTCACGCTTCATTCCATGCCACCGGTAATTATGGCGTAGATCTTTATATATCTTTGTACCTCCGGGGTGTACTGAGTAGGGAAGCTGTGAGCTTCTTTCATTAACTCTTCCCGAACAGGACCTTTTGGTACATACAATCTGCTGCCGTATCTCAAAGATCCGTCTTCATAGATGATGAAGTCTGTTCTGAGTTCATTCTCCACTTGTTCTCTGATCTTTTGCAACTTAGCATCACTTGCTTGAGCTGCTTTGATCTGATTGACAATGGTTGATTGAACTTGTAAATTCATCAAACTTGAAGTGTTACCTGGCATGACTACTTCAATCTCTATCTGATGCAAGTCTTGTTGTATCTTCCACTGAGCGGTGAGATGCATTGCTAATAGTTGACGACTAAGAGCATCTTGAACTACATTCATCTTCCCTGGATGATATTGCAGGTTGATGTCAAAGTTCGCTATGAGTTATAACCATCGTCTCTGCCGCATATTCAACTCTTTCTGAGTAAACACATATTTCAGACTCTTATGAACTGTGTATATGTTCACTCGTTCACCAAGAAGATAATGGCACCAAATCTTGAGAGCAAAGATGACGGCTGCCAATTCCAAATCATGCGCCGGATAATTACGCTCATGAGTTTTCAGCTGTCTTGAACCATAAGCCACAATCTTACCTTGCTGATGTACAACACATTCTAATCCCTTACCGGATGCATCGAAATCCACTTCGAAACCTCCAGATTGGACCGGTATAACGAGAATAGGCGCTGATATCAACCTTGACTTAAGTTCTACGAAAGCTTGTTCGCATGCTTCTGACCACACAAATTCTTCATCTTTACATGTGAGCTTGGTCAGGGGTGTTGCTATCTTTGAAAAGCCTTCAATAAAACTTCTGTAATATCCAACTAAACCTAAGAAACTCTGAATTTCCTTCACTGACTTTGGTGTCGGCCATTCGCTTACTGCTGAAACTTTCGCTGGATCCACAGAGATTCCTTCTCCCGATACGATATGTCCAAGAAAACCAACTTGATTTAGCCAAAACTCGCATTTGCTGTACTTGGCATATAATTGATGTTGTCGTAGAGTTTTCAGGACAATTCGTAGGTGCTCGGCATGCTCTTTCCGACTCTTAGAATACACCAGGATGTTGTCGATGAAGATGACAACAAACCTGTCTAAGTACTCCCGGAAAACTTGATTCATCAGGTTCATGAATATTGCTGGTGCGTTGGTCAATCCAAATGGCATCACTAGAAATTTGTAATGACCATAGCGAGTTCTGAAAGCCGTTTTATGAATATCAGCTTCTTTGACCTTCACCTGATGATAACCTGAACGAAGATCTAGTTTAGAGAAAACACAAGATCCACTTATATGATCGAATAAATCGTCGATGCGCGGGAGTGGATACTTGTTCTTTATCGTTACTTCGTTCAAGGCTCTATAATCGATGCACATTCTGTATGAACCTTCCTTCTTCTTCACAAGTAGTACTGGTGATCCCCAACTTGAAGTGCTGGGACGAATCCATCCTTTCGCCAATAATTCGTCCAACTGAGTTCGTTCTTCCTTCAAACCTTCCAGACTTAAACGATAGGGTGTTTTGATCACCGGTAATGCTCCTGGTACTAAATCAATGCTGAATTCAAGAGCTCGATCGGGAGGCAAACCTGATATATCGTCAGGAAACACATCGTCGAACTCTCGAACCACTTCTGGCCTTGATTCTTCCTCCGCTTGAGTTGCTGCAATCACTACCTTCCTTGGCTTCGCTTTGTATGTACTTGGCTCCAGTGTACGGTCTCCACTTTTGAAATAGAAGACCGGATGGTCTGGAATTTCGAATACTACCCTCCTTTGACGACAGTTGATGGTAGCATAAAAAGTTCTGAGCCAATCCATACCTAGAACCACATCGAAGATCGGTATATCCAGCACTTTGAAGTCAGCGTAGAATTCTCTGCTGCAGACGACTACTGGACACAAGTTGTATCCCATTGTTGCCTTTAGAACGCCATTTCCTGAACTGACATTCCAGCTGGATACAAGCGGTGTGACTGGAATCGCATGAGTTCGGACGAACTGTTGCGACATAAAGCAGTGAGATGCTCTAGTATCAAAGAGTACTAGTGCAGGGAGTGAGGCTACTATTGTACCTAAGGTATGTGGGATATTGTCACGACCCAAAATATTAGCTCGTGACCAGCACTTAAATCACGCAATGTCTAAAGGCGTGACGTAATTCAAGTAAGCTGAAACCCAGAAATCTAAACATTTTTAAGAAAATAAAGGAGGTGTGAAATCAAGGTATAATGAAATCAAGTTTTCTTAATGCATAGAAAAGGAACATGAAAATGCAAGTGAAATTTACTAGTTTGAAAATGTGTTTCGTCTTTTTAAAAAAAATTGGGTAGCACCTCCTTTGTATTTTTTGATCCAAAACCACAATACAAGATAATATAAAGGCATCCCCAAGCGGGAGCTAGCTCTTAGCCAAACGGCGGATCCACAACCACGCAGGCATAAATATAAGTATACGACGCCCAACGGCGAAGATCACAACAAAAGATAAAGAAATAAGCAAGACATCAAAACCACAAGTAGCGGAAAACCCCTCGCTCTAAGTCTCGCAACCACAAGTCTCACTAAGCCTCATTACTTATACAATTACTAAATTTGATTGATGGAGTTGACTAGATACAATATGAAATATAAATACAAGAGTGGGTACGATACAAATGTCCCACCTACCAAAGCAAAACACCCGGATGCAACTGTGTGCCAGTGATGCCACTACTGATCCATGCGGGCAACCTGCAAGAACTGTGGCACAACGGGGTTGAGTTGCCAACTTGTGAGTAGAAAAACATCTACAAGTAGAAATCGAATAAACAATGACTCCTAGGTCAACTATATCATAAAGGTAATACTATGATATCTAGGGTGGCCGGGTTTGTATATGTGCCGACAAGGTAGTCAATGCCTATAAGCATGTGGATAACATCCAACAGTATAATCAATGCATGTATGCATGTGGATCTCATCCACCCATGTAATCAATGTATGTATGCATGTGGATCTCGTCCATGTGTCAACCACTGACACAACAACATCATGCATGTAAATATCATAAAAGCATATGCATGAAAATATGAGGATATAAATCAACATGTGTCCCTCGCGACACCTCAAAATCATGGAACCTGAGTGTCCAGCATCGACACTCGAAACATCATGAAACCCGTGTCCAGCATTGACACATAAATCCTCATATCTCTTGGGCTCCGTCAGTCCGGATCGGCCCACGGGTTCCGTCAGTCCGGATCGGCCCATATCATCTCTCGACTTCGGTCGGTATCTTTCGGATATCCGCCGAGCCCAAATACTATCACCGATGGGTAGTGCTCCCCTGCCAGGCTCACCGTCTAACAATACGAGTCTTCTTACCCCGGGGCACCTCACCGGTTCCACCATGTACCCGCAGATGGTGCCTACCGCTCCTCGAATCGGGTTTCACATGCCACTCTCAGAACCGAGAAAACACATGGTAGACGCACTGAAATATCATATCAAGAGAAACTAGGTTTTTAAAACAGTACATGCTTTCTTTTAAAATAGCCACGGTTCTCAAATCCAGAAATCTCATGAAAACAACATATCTCAATGCGTAAAAGCGTAAAGCATGATGTATGCGGCATATAACAGAAATGTAAGCATATCCATATATCATGCAACATGGAACAGTGATGTAACATGTTAAGGGAAAACCGCTCTTTTAAATGATTCCAGTTTTAAAAATATATCCCGCGGTTCCCAATTTCTCCAAAGTCAAATGCAACATCGTATAAAGGTGCATATGCAACAATAGAAAATAAATAATGCAAGGAGTCATACCATGATGCAGCAATTCTACTGTGTAGTGACATGACAATTATCGATGATGAAGTGTGTGAGCTGGCAAATCTGTGTACGTGTAACATACGCATCATCGATAATGGTGCAGGTGTACTAGCACAGGTATAAGTAATGCAATGCGAATAACATGAATGCAGCATAAGGTAAATCATCAGCTAAAAGCTATAAGGTATACATATCTAACATGATCGAGTCGGTGGATCTATCAATCGGCATCCAGCCTCACAACATCACATACGGTATACTCCATCATACGGCATCCTCTAGTCAAGGGTATAGATCAAACCTCAAGTCAAACTCATCACGTACGGAAAATCATCGTACGGCGGCATTAAGCTATCAGGGATCCTATCAACCTATAAGACGAGGAGGGTACGGACCTAACGTCTCATACGGTTATTACTCACGATTCACAACATATATAAATTTATCTATATACCTATGTCACAGGTCACATCCATAACAATCTCATATCAGGGGACCGGCAAGGTATCAATTATCTCAATCGACTCGCATCCGTATACCAACATATCATCATATCACATGTCAAATCGTATTATCTTTTCATCGCATTTATATCTCACAAAGGTCAATTTTACAAATACATTCTACCTTTACTATAAGCATAAGTATCTAATCTAACAGGCACACCCGAACCATATAAACAGTTTTTGAAAGATATGAATCGTAGTTTTGAAAGTAGGGGCTACGGTGTTTTTAAGGACAAGATATCGTTTGAAAATCCGTAACGTCCCTCAAGGTATCTGTTTAAAAGATGCATACGATTCTTCAGTTTGGAAATAGGTATAGTTCGGATGACACATCCACGTCGACTATCTAGTCCTATAGTACCCTAAACGGCAATATCATCAAATATCATCCTCAAGTCCCGTCATCACATACTAGTCGTATCATATCGCTTCTGACTATCCTTTAGTTTCAATTATGGTTCTCTAACTACCTTTTAACTCTATCTAGTTTTCTATTAAAGGTTTCATTAACCATTACTATGAATCGGTTTCTATCAAAGGATTGCGGGGATGCTATACGCCATCCACCCGACTTCCCCCGTGGATATAGATCCACTCACCTTGCGACTTGCTCGCCGGAGTCGATGACGCCACGCTCCGTCGCCTCGGAATCCACGCGAAGGTACCTACAATAATACACAATCACAATCGTTTATTAAAATCGAATCCGGAAACCAAAATGGCACACGGATCGCTTATAGGTTAGAACCTATAGGCCACGCATGCAAAACCAACCAATTATCTCTTGTCGTTGATGTACGAACATCCAACAACCAAAAACAATACCAAATATCAAAACTTAGCATTTCAAAACACGGAAAATATAGCCAAAATCACACCAAAGTGCTCCCAGATTTTGACTCAGGTCAAACTAAGAAAAGTTGCATATACAAAGGGCCTTATATATATAGCAGATAACACCCGACAAAACCCCACAGCCATCCCTCTTAATCTGGCCGCAATTTGCGGCCAGAATGCTTATTTTTGCGGCCACAGTACAAGGGTTGGGGCTCAGGTCTTCAGGGTACACTTCAGGTTGCCTGCACGACTCCCAGTATTCGCTAAATAATTTTTAGTGTCTCCGGGTTACTCCAGATTCCCATATACCCTCACAATTCAACACAAAAACAACATGGATCAATTCCTAAATCTGTATTTTGGTTTCTATACTAAATCCCAGCCCCTGAATTCAATCCCTAAGGTCTTGTACAACCCCTACACATCACCAATTCCCCACAATTTCCCAAACCCTTCTCTTGGGATTTCTAAGATCACAATTACACACAAAATCAACCTCTAAACTACACTATTATGCAAGGAGACTAGAAACTAAACTAAAGGAAATGGATTATACCTCATGGATATAGCCAAGCAAAACCCTAGCTCCCCAAAGTCCTCAAAATCCAACATTGATGGGTCTAAAGTGTAGAGGGTGAAGAGGGGATCGACTTTAATGAAAGGGGTTTAGGATTTTGAGGAGTATTTTGATATGGATCTAGAGTTGAAGGTGGAGGGAGGTGATGAAGAAGAAGGAGAAGAAAAATAATGGGGAGGGGAAAAGAATGGCTGCCCTCTCGCTCTCCTACTCTCACTTTCTCTTATTCTCACCCTCCTTTTCTCTCTTTAATCATTCTCTCTTTTTAACCCTTTCCTTTTTCTTTTAAAACCAAACCATATAATACCCCAAAACAATACAAGAAAAAAACATGTAACCAAAATGCAACATGACATGGTGCACTAGCCATGAAAAACTGTAGAAACACGGATGGCTTAATCGCGATTAGTGCACTAATCGGGTAAAATTTTAAACATGCATATAATTAATTATAAAAATGCCAAGTCCAATAAATATATTATTAAATGAATAAATCATTTTAAATTTCCATTTATTTCACAATTATCGGTATATATTTATACCCTTTTTCGAAAACCCCAATTTCGCAAATCGGGCAGTTTTCGGGAAATATATTATTTTAAAATTAAATTCCAAAAATAATATTTTATATTTTCTGAAATGTTACAGATATGTTTTAGGTGTAGGTAAAGGTATGTAGATAGATAGTAAGACTGAAAAGAAAATTTGAGAAAGAAAGGTTACCGGTGATAACTTGGCTAGTGGCCTCAACTTCTTCCACGGTCATCGTGAAAGTCTGGCACCGTGGTACATTCCTTCTGGCCTGAGGAGCATTCCTAGAAACGTTCCTTTGAGCTTGACGAAACTGATGAGGAGGAGGTGCAGCTTGTGGTCCTCTAGGTGGTGGAGCAGGTAGTGCAAGTCTTGGAGCAGATGCCTGAAGAGCTGGTCGCTGCGGATAGGTGATTGCTGGCCTGGGTGCAGCAACTGGGTTTTGTCTTTGGGGACACGACCCAATATCATGAGCAGCTAAGCCGCATATTAAGCAAAGATGGTTGGCTCGCCGGCAGTCTTTCATCAGATGCCCATTTCTATTGCAGTTGGTACAAAAGGCTGGGCTAGGATGGTTGTTCTGTACTCCCGGTCGCCTTGGCACAAAAGGTAGCCTTGACGAGACTCCTCTTGTCATTTGGTTGGCAGGACGCTTAAATCCAGCAGATTGTGGTCTTCCCCTCGCCTTTACTACTACCTCATAACGGCGGACAACTTTCAGAGCCGAGTCATGAGTCGGAAAATCTCCTGTGGCCAGTGCAGCCTGGATTTTCGAATCCAAACCCTGTTGAAATCGACGGGCTCTGATCTCATCCGTCGGTATCAGGTGTGCCGCAAATATGTTTAAAGTATGGTGTTAGCTGTGTAATATGTGATATATTGAACAATTCGAATTATTGAGACACATCTTACCGACTGAGCATGGTGAACTCAGCGTCATATTCATCTACCGACTTGGTCCACATCGAACCTTGTTGCAGATGAATGAACTGCTGTTCCATGTCGAACCTGGCAGTCTCAGGGAAGCACTTAGCGTCGAACATGTCGCGGAAAGTCATCCATTCGATGGGTGGTTCAAGACGGCTTTCTTCCGCCTTCCACCAGTTCCGTGCATTGTCCGTAAGCTGTAATTTTGCAACACGAACACAAGCTATATCTAGCACTTGTGCCGCTGCCAGATCATCTTCTATACTCTGAGCCCATTCCTCAGCTTCAAGTGGGCTACCCTTTCTTGAGAACTGTTTGAGATGTAAAGCTTTGAATTGTTTCACCCCAGCTGCTTCAGCCTCGGGACGGTTCAAGAGCTGCCGCTGTCCCTCTAGGAGGCTGAGGATTGCCTCAAGCAGAACCGTTTGCTTGTTGGGTGGAGCAGGAACGGCAGGTGTGATTGGTAGTGGAGACGGAGTGTTGTTGAAGTTGGTGCTGGTGTTGTTTGGGGAATCCATAACCTTGAAGAATTTTTTTTTGGGTTAGGACAGATTCAAGTATTTGAAATGATAAGATTCAAGGAACATGAATTGTAAAGAATGTTTTAGTTGCTGGTTCTTGTGTTATATTATTTAGGTTGTTCACGCAGAACAGAATTGCATGGCAGTGTTCCATACAACTCTGACCTGCATGGGCCACCAACAAAACCTGTCATGCCCCGCTTCCCAGTATACGGGCAAAGGACGCGACGAGGCAGCTACGTATTTACTCTGAAGTAAATATGCTAAGCATATCTAAGAAATATAAAAATAAATGCACAAGAGACAAGATATAATAAAACAACAACTTTATTTATTCACATTCTTTTTATACAATGCATGGAAAAGTAAATACATCTGAAAGAAAGCAATGCCTAAATAGTGGCATAACAGAAAAGGAAAAGTACTGAAATAAAAGTGTACAATATAGCTAGAGCTCTGGATCGTATGCAAGCTGGTCCAAGTCCTCGCTAGTAGGCTCGATCTCTGGAAGATCCGAATCACCTGACGACATTCAAAAAAGAAAGAAAGAGAATGTCGTCAGCGAACAAATCGCTCGGTAAGTCCCAAGGATAAAGGAGAAATAGAATAGATAGAAAGAGAAGGTAGCTTTTAAAGCTGTATTATATGAGTATTTAGTGTTAACGCTGTTGTTTGTAGCTTGGTACAGAAGAATGCCAGTGTATACGAGAGGAGTCTCTATATGCTAGAGATTAGGGCAAACGAAAAGTACAAGAAACCGTTATGCCACGGTACAACATCAACTGAATATATGTTAGGTGTCTTAATCTTGCAGTCTCGTGCCACTTCTAACACCTTCCGTACCAATCTACCACTTAAACGCCGCGATATCTTGATTGTATTGTTTGTATTGTATTTCAACTTGTAATTGAATTATAATATAGATTGTATATTTGGATGACTTGCCGAAACCATGATATCAGTAAAATGGATGTACAGGAGAATCATGGATGTAACTGGAGAATCATGTCAATGGAAGTATATCCATGGTTCGGTTCAGTCAATACAGATTGAATATATGAATTCATGGATTCATATTGAATTGTAATATTGTAGATTGTACTTAAATCATATTCAAGTCATATTATTAATGAGACTCTGTCTGAGTCAGATAATTAGAAAAGAAATTGAAGTCCTGATTGTTTTGATATTATCGGTAACCGCTGCACATGGGCGGCAGGATTTGTGTCTTTTTCAAAGACGATTACCGTGTTGATAACACCGTTGTTAAGTTGTCTACCTTAAATAGGTAAGCACCCACTTCTTCGGCTCCCTGAGGCTCAAGAGATTGGTCCCGCTTAAACCTATGTTTACTAGGGTCCTTAGGGTAATTTATAGAACTTGAGGGGGTTTTATGTAAAATTTTTTGTATAATTTTCAAAATACACCCCAAGTATTTAATTATCGTCTTTAGAATTGTCATAGATGTAGATTTTATATTTGTGATATTTCTAGTGAAAATATCCTAATTTCATAATATAAGGTATTTAATTGTAATATTGAACTTGTATGTAATTCATGGTATTTTAATGTAAAGCGATTCTTGTGATTTTTAGAAAAATTGGAATATTTATATTATTACAAAATAGATTTTTTAACGATACATATATATATTTATATAAAAATATTTTACTATATATTATATTTCTAGAAATCTCATTTTCTTAAGATTTTCGTATTTTAAATCTCTCGAGACCGTATGCTCCTTGCGGAGGTCTGCATCTCGCACTACTAGGCCCAGGGATGTGTGATAATCCGCACCATCCAAGTTGGGTTCCCCAAAATGGGTTGTAGCATCACTTTGCAAAGATTTATAAAAAATACTTAATCCTTTAGAAAACAGTTTTATTAATTCATGGTATTTATTTGAAATGTTTCGTTTTCCTGTATTCTATATTTTTGAAAGGTATTGTGCTATGTAGCATATGAGGTAAGGAGGTAGGTCATTATCTCGTGATCTACTTAAAGGTATATCAAGTTTGTGATGTTTAAATGTCGAAATGAAACTATATGGTATTTTAGTGAAAAAGTACGGTAAAAGTTACAAAATGAATTAGATTTTCGTGAAACTTGATCAACATGTTTATTAATGTTTAATTTTCAACATGTAAGAGTTTTGTGCGAATGTATTTAAGAAAATGTTGGATTTTTAGAAAGAACCGAATCGGAAATCGGTTAACTCCGATTCCGTCGGGTTTTGAAATTTCGTATTTTTAGAACAAGATTAGAGAAGAGGGAGGGGTCTTACGTGTTTAGAAGTTAGGGATGAGGAAGAGCTGACAGGAGGAGGTGCCGGTGCGTCGTTTCGTCGCTGGGAACTCCTAGGTTTGTCGTCGGAAAATTGCCGAAGCTTCGCCCTTCGCTACTTCAAAAGTACACTAAGCTTTTAGGAATTTTCTTGAGAGTTTTGTTCAGAATTTTGGAGTGATGTGTGTGTGTGTAGGGGTTGTATTTATAGGGTTATGGTAGGTGAAAGGTTGAAATGGAAAAAATGTATTAAAAGTGGAGTAATTGGTGTTTTAAAGTGTCTCTGTTACTGATCTAGGGAAATAAAGTATGCATGTGTACAGGGGAGACCAAAAGGCACCACTTTGATGTTGATGACTCGGCGGTCCGGCCGAGTCCGGCCGAGTCAGGTGGCCGGAGTGCTCCATGTCGCTTCATTAGTCCCCTGGTACAGTTAAGTTTTCATGTGTAGTGGGGTTCTTGTGAGTTATGAACGTGTAAACCCTTGGTATTCTAAAAATTCAAAATAAAACAATATTAAAAAATAATGTGGGGTATGGGATTTGAACTCTGGTGGCTTGGTTCAGCAGTGCAAGGTATTACCAATGAGCTACAAGCTCCTTCTTGTAATTAAAAAGCAAAACAAATATTTATTGTACTTACAGAAAATGCAAATACCCCAAGTATACATTAATTTTTAAACAAATTTTTGTACACTAAAATTGGAGTTGTTACAGTTAGGATTGGTTAGGGTTGGGATTAGGGTCGGGTCGGGTTAGTGTTAAGGTTCGGGTTCGGTTGGGTTGAGGTTAGGGTTAGGGTTCGGGTTCGGGTGGGTTGGGGCTAGGGCTAGGGTTGGGGGTCGGGGTGGAGGTCGGGATCGGGGTCAGGGTTTGAAAGTTCCCAGTTCCCTCGCCACTAACCCATGGCCAATGCGGAATCTGAAAACAAAAATTTTCAGGGCACTAAAAACTTATACCCTAAAATCTAAACCAAACACCTAAACTAGAATACTAACAAGATAGAATTCACGATCTTTGTAGTATCTTCATTTGCTCTAATTGGGTTGGACTCTAGTATGCTCTCAAGAGTGCCGGATCGCGCTTGCAAGCCGGTCTCCTTTCGCCGAAGATGATCCACTCGAGGGAACCAAGTTCAAGCTTCAATTTCATCCTTGAAATATCTAAAGATCTTAGGATGCTAATATAGGATGCTTAGTGATGCGTGCGAGTGTTCTAATGATTTTTCTTTCACTTAATCCTCTTGAATCCCAACTCATAAGAATGTAGAGGAAGGAGGAGGAGAAGGAGCCATGGAAGAGAGAGAAACAAAAATGGTGGAATGAAAATCCTTCACAAATTCAAGCATGCTTCATGTATTTTGTAAAAAGAAATTTTCTATTTTAAAACTACAACCATTCTTGAATAGTATTTGCAAATGAATTTATAATTCATTTGCCCATACCTTCCACCATTTCTCTTTTTCACCTCATTTTATATGTTTTTTGAAAGAAAATCCTAGAAATGAGTTTTCTTTCTTCTAGAAGTATTCTTGTATAAATACAAGAATACATCCCTGCAAATACATGCACGTATTCGTATCAAAATACAAATACCCAAGAGATAGAAAAATAAAATGAACATAATACTAGAATATACATATCGGAATATATATATGTAAATTATTAAATCAAAATTGATTAAATAATCTAGCTTAATCCTAAACCGGATAGTATTATTATCCGCTCGATTAAAGTCTGTGCGGCTAGCATACATACCTAATCGGAACCCTGAACGTATCAATATACGTCCACTATATCATTTTACCTGAACCGGGAAAACTCTCTGTGTGGAATTCTAAAGACTCGTCAATACGCTGGCAGTGGGTTTAACCACAAGCACGTCAGCAGCGCTAGCTGTACGTAACGACTACCCAGATATTGAGCGAAAAGAAGGCCGACAAGCAAACTCATCTGTACCCCTACTGAGCCTGTCTGTGACAATCTCCATATAGTCTGGTCTTTTCATCTAAAATAATCATATACCGGGTCTAGGGGGTGGATAACGTCAGACCCCTACTAACCCGATAATTCATGCCGGTCTGAAGCTCATCACCCACTGAGAAACTAATGATATCACATCAGTAAATCTCATCTATCTTGGCCAAGAATTTCTGGTGATGGATGACCCAACAAAGCGTGACATCGACTCCCAATACCGGGAGAGAAGAATCCCTGACGATTGTTCACTGCCTCCATATGGCTCGGGACTGTACCTAACTAAAACTTGTTTGCCCGACTCCTTTGAGCTGTGGTAGGGTAGTAATCTAAGTACAGTAAGAACTTACACAAGACAAATAAAAATCTCAGGTCAAATAACTAACCTGTACTTATGCCACAAGAGAACTCCATGTCTGTCTCATCAAAATAGATGATCTATCTTTGCTATACTTGTTTTAGTCTCTAAGTAGACATAAGCTACTGGCCCACCACGCTTCCGCTGCTTCCACTGACTACAACAACCCTCTGGTAAAGTCATATACACGTGCACTTCTAAATTCAATTTAGAATGACGTTATAGTCATCCACCTACCAGATCTCATAGTCAATGACAACAGTAGTGACAAATTTGGGTTATCAAAACCTCCCTATCATCGTTTTTTAGGAAACCAAAGTATCTCTCGGGTGGCTGAGATTACCCACTAAATCTGTGGAATGGCTAATGGATTGTCGAATCTAATTGAATTTCCAGGTTCCACTAAATTTTCAGTAACCGTTTGTTGTTTTGGAATCACTTCCAGTTCTACCATACTCCTACTTGTTTCTTCTGAAAAAAGATTCTTTTTATAAAAATGTGGCGAGTCAAGAACAAAATAACCTTTGATTTTGCAAATGGTAGAATGTTAAACCCCTTCTAAAATGCCAGGAATAACCCACAAACTGCCATTACAGAAATGTGCCTTGAGTTTATCCGGATTCAACTTTTAAACAGAAACTGGATAACTCCATATCTTAACATCCTCAAGATATGTAACCATTCTATGTCTACATAGAAACAAAGGAACTAATTTAGATGGAATCATATTCAATTGGCATGCAACTGTTTCCAGTGTATATCACCTAAATGGAAGAAGGCCATGCAGCATTATTCATCAAGGAGGGCGCCCACGGATGAGTAACCTAAGAGAGAATCAAGTTTTCAAATATTACTACGATATAATACCTAGCATAAGTATCTACATCTTCGACCACCTCGAAGAATCCTGATACTTCTAACACATGATTCTCTACTTTATTCTTATACCTATAAAGTTCTCAAAATCTTTGGATCTTGCATTACAACGAATGCGTGTCTAAAATCAGAGAACTCATAAGTAAATTGAACGAAGTAAGGTTACCAACCGCTTGTCCTAAAGGACACTAGACAACATACATTTCCATGTATAAGTCCCAAGAGTATTCTAACTCAAATTCTGTGTGTTGTAAGTTGAAAACTGTATTTTGGTTAAGAACGTCTATACCGTTAATCAATGCACCTTATCTTATCCTCAACTGATAAAGGTAAATGTTTAAAACACAATTCTTAAAATTTATATCTAACTTTATAAAATAAAGATACAGATATTCAATTTTAAAAATTGGCGCATAACAACGATTATTCAAAACCAAATATTTGTCGTAAGGCAAAATCAGGTGATTTAATCCACTATCACCGATTACAAAGAATTCTGATATTGAGAATCAAAACACCCATTTCCCAATATTCTACTCTTTCTCAGCATCTGTAATGCCCTACAGATGTGAGATCCAAACCTGGTAAATACATACCCTAAAGTCAGAATCTAATTAGGAAAACAGTTTTCAATTAATATCGCACAGGAAAACTGAAACATGAAAATGTTTCGAAGGGGTGGCCGGGTATTCCTAGTAATGCCTCTTCTACTACCCAAATTCATGACAATATTTGCAAATTTTCTTGTCCTTACTCTAATCCCTTTATATGTCTTTACTTCTTACCTTCTGTACACCACACTTAGGCTAATTGGTTTTCTTCTTTCCCTGCCATTCGGCTTCAGACTAAGGTTTGGAGGGAGACAATCCAATAAGCGTAACAAGTGTACTCTCCTAATACCAAGAGCCCTCGCAACCTGAGAGAAGGTAAAGAGAAAAGACAACCGAATAATTCTATTCAATTTCTCCAGAACCTGTGGCCATCCTCGAACCGAAACAAGTTTTTTCGAGTTCCTATGTATCTGCACGAGATGGTCTTTCCAAACAGTATGGATCTCCATAGTGATACGGAGTGTTTTGGAGAAAAAGCAAAGGGAAAGCAGGAGTAGCAGGGATATATGCGATTTTGTCGTGAATCATGGAAATCCAAAACCGAATGGTAAAAAGGCCGGTCAACTAGGTGTTGAGTTATAGTTTTAGGCGGGTCATGGTCGCAAACCAGAGAGAGAAAAGAAAAACTCAGCGTGCACTCTAACATAGAATAGATTGGTTACTCACTTTATCTAATCTGGATGGCTCACACCATTTCTTCAAATCTCCTTCAAACCCTAAAAGGAGAATTAGTCGGGATAACCCGAGGAGTAAACTATTCATCAGAGGGAATCAGGACCCAACTATCATCGCGTGATAACTTGATGGAAGCCACTCAAGTCACCACACTCCAGAAGGTATGCGCATGCCTGGAAAGTTTCCCCTATATTTGAAACTCCCGATATGATTTTTGCCCCAAACGACTTATGACCTTGACTAGGTCAACATATCATAAGTTGCAAGTCAAATTCAACCCGTCATTATCCTCGATTAGTTAGACCCACCCGTATGAGATCTTGACTAGGTCAAAATGACCGTACGAATGTCTTAATCAATCGCATCACCATGCAGCAGAAAAGTATTACAGAGCTACCGAACACTACGCCTTGATAATATTTGCTAAATATTAAAACTCATGTAATATAATTAATCATATAAATATTAATATAAACGAAATAGCATGTTGCAAATTTAAAACTTGCCTGATCGAAATCTCACGACGAATATACGGATATTACGTTCCGAATGCCGAATAACGACACGGAGCAAAACCCACGTACGCAGGACTTGACCTGAACTGAGCAACTGCATGATGTGGTGATTGGAGTAGACGACGACGGTGGCTGGGTCGTTTGGATCGTTGGCGATGCGAGCAACTCCGGCGAAAACTTAGTCAGAGACCGAGAAAAGAGAAAAGAAGACGAAGAAGAAGATGACGGGGTTGTTGGGTTCTGGGGTTTCAACATGGATGGGGAAGAAGAGGGAGTTGGTTGGCGACGAGGTGTTGGGGAGACGTGGTCGGCGGTGAGGTTGATGGGACGAGGAGGTTGGGTTGGTGATCGGGGAAAAAGAAGGAGAATAAGAAGGTGCGGTGGTGGTGTGCGTGCTGTGGTGTTGCTGACGAGATGAGGAAAGTGATGGAGGGTGATGGTGGAGGTCAGGTTCCGGCGACGAGGTCGACGAGGGCGAAAGAGATGGGTTCTCGGCTTGGGGGCCGGCTCGAGGTTCAGGCAAGGAGACGGGGAAGATGATGATGGCGAGGCAACGAGGAAGAGGAGAAGATGAGGGTGGTGATGACGAGGAGATGAGGACGGCGACGAGACGGCGAGGCGTGGGTTAAGGGTTCGGGCGAGAGGGACGCGAGAGGAGAGATGAAGACGGGGGAGAGAGAGGGGTATATAATAATAATATTATTAATATTATATATATATATATGTATATGTATAGAGAGGGAGAGAGAGGTAGGGACGAAGAGAGATAGAGAGATAGTTTTATAAAAATAAATTTATTAATATATTGTATATATTTATATATATGTATACTTTTATATATATTATATTTATAGTAATAATATATATATATATATATATATATATATATATATATATATATATATATATATATATATATATTGTAGGATTTTGCAGATAATACCATATCTTTCTAAATATTACACGTATCCACTCAAAAATATAGCTTTTAAATATATAGAATATACGTAATAATTTTAACCATAATACAACATCCTGTAATTAAATACATATACCCCCAATAAAATCTACGTAAATATACGTAATGATTTCTAATTATTTGTCTGTCTAACTCTTCGGATATGAACATGATGTATAGGCGCAACAACCTGATATAGGGTAATTTGCCATGCAAGGCTAGATAGGAAAAGAATATTATTTGTTCTTATATTGTATTATAAAGAGATATGTAGAGCTTAAGATATATTATATATATTTAGTACTCGATTCCCATGGATACACTGTACTAGCAAATATTTGATATAATCTCGCACCATATTGGGTTTCAAATATGCGGGTCGGGTTGGATAATGACCACAGCTACTAATTGCATCATTCGCAACCCAATATCAACAATAGTAAAGAATTTTACCGCAAGATTTAAAATACCAAAATATATAGTATAATTGTATTATGGTGTTACATTATACCCAACTACAAAAGAATTTCGTCCTCGAAATGCACGGAACAGGAAAAAGACAAGAATATACGGATCTAAGAAAAGAGCTATGGAAATATTTGTCGAATTTCGTCTTCATATTCCCAAGTAGATTCTCCATGCAAACGATTCCCCCACGAAACGAGTACTAGTGGGATTACTTTATTCTTGAGAACCTTTTCTCGTCGATCCACAATAAATATTGGTCGCTCTTCATACGTTAATTCTTCTCTTACTGTCAGTTCTGAGTAATCTAGGACGTGTGTCTCATCTCGAATATACTTGCAGAGTTGAGATATATGAAACACGTCATGAACACCCGCCAAGGATGGTGGTAAATCCAATCGATAAGCTACCTTTCCTACACGCTTGATGATATCGAAAGGTCCCACGAATCGAGGACTAAACTTGCATTTACTACCAAATCGGATTACTCCCCTAGTAGGAGATAACTTCGGGAATACAAGATCACCAATTGCGAACTCCAAAGGTCTTCATCCAATATCAGCCCAACTTTTCTGTCAATCCTATGCCACCTTCATATGATTTTGGATCACGTTAATTTTCTCCACCGTTTGCACAATAATATCCGGTCCCAATAATCTTTTTTCTCCAACATCGTCCCAACAGACAGGCGAGCGGCACTTACGATCGTATAATGCTTTGAATGGAACCATCTGATAGCCGCCTGAAAACTGTTATTGTATGAAAACTCCACTAAGTGCAAATGATCCTCCCATGAACCCTTGAAGTCTAACATGTATGCTCTCAACATATTTTCAAGAGCTTGGATCGTTCCTTCAGACTGGCCATCTGTCTGAGGATGATAGGCCGTGCTAAACTTCAAGCGAGTTCCCAAACTTTCTTGTAGACTCCTCCAAAAGTGTGATAGGAATTGAGTATCATGATAAAAAACGATACTCACGGGTACTCCATGCAATCTCACAATCTCCTGCATGTACCGTTTTGCCAAAGCCTCCGTCGACTGACCAACTTGAAATGGTATGAAGTGAGCTGCCTTGGTCAATCGATCGACAATCACCCAAACTGCGTTATTGCCCTTTGGACTCCGTGGTAAAGCTGTTAGGAAATCCATGGTTATATGTTTCCACTTCCATTGAGGAAACGGAAGTGGTTGCAATAAACCGGCTATCCTTTGATGTTCAACCTTGACTTGCTGACACACCAAGCACTTCGATATATAGCGAGCAATCTCTCTTTTTCATGCCTTCCCACCAGAAATGTTGTTGCAGATCTCTATACATCTTTGTGCCTCCCGGATGTACTGAATACGCGGAACTATGGGCATCTTTTATGAATTCTTTACGAACATCTCCTTTAGGCACACACAAACGACTCCTATATCGTAACAAACCATTCTCATAAATCAACAAATCTGTTTGAAGTCCCGCATCTACTTGTTCTCGAAACTTTTGCATTATTGGATTGTGTGACTGTGCTGCTTTAATGTTATCGATCAAGGATGACTGTACTTGCAACTGCATCAACTGTCCCGAAGAATCTGGTAGTACAATCTCCAATTCAAATATCTGAAGATCAGCTATAATCTCCTTCTGTGCAGTCAATATTCGTATCGCTCGCAACCGAGTTAGAGCATCCGGCACTACATTAACTTTCCCCGGATGGTATTTTAGATCAAGATCATAGTCAGCCATCAGCTCTAACCATCTACGCTGCCTCATGTTGAGCTCTTTCTGTGTGAACATATACTTTAGGCTTTTGTGATCGGTAAATACTTCTACCCTTTCGTCCAATAAGTAGTGTCTCCAAATTGTCATGCCCCGTTTCCCGGTGTACGGGTAAGGAGACGTGACTAGGCCCGCGACGTATTTACTCAGAAGTAAACACATTAAGCGTAAATAAGCAATATAATATAAATGTACACAAGAAAGACATGAGATATAAATGAACATCAACTTTTTATTTATTAAACATTCTTTACAATACAACTGAAAAGTAAATACAATGCGGAAAGCAATGCCTAAACAATGGCATGAACTGAAAGTAAAAGTATATACAAGTGACTAGAGTTCCGGGTCCTCGATGAAATGATCCAAATCTTCTAAACTAGGCTCGATCTCCAGAGAGTCGGGTCCTCTTGACTACATTCCAAAGAAAGAATAGAAAAGGAATGTCGTCAGCGAACAATCGCTCGGTAAGTCCTAAAGAGAGATAGAAATAGACTGAACAGGTAAAGAGAATATATCGGGTATAATGTATGATTGTTATGTTAACGTTGTTGTTTGTAACTTGGTACAGAATATGCCAGTGTATACGAAAGGAGTCCAACTATTCCGTGGACTAAGGTATACGGAGCACAAGGAACCGTTAAGCCACGGAACAACATCAACGGATATTCAGGTTAGGTGTATTAAAGTGACCATCATCATACCACTTTTAACACATTCCGTACCAATCTACCCCTTTAAAAACCCCGTAATATTTATTGTATTGTTTATAGCTGTAAGACTTGTCGAAACCATGATATCAATTGCTCATGTAAACGGATAAGGATGTAAACGGATAATCATGTGATCAAGTCAATGTATATCCATGGTTCGGTCAGTTCAAGTCATGTTGATATAGATAGCATTCTGGTATAAATGGATTCATGTTGTATTGGAGTTATATTTGAATTGTGTTCATGTTTAGATTGTATTCCGATTAGACTGAGACTCTGTCTGAGTCAGACATTTAAACAGAATTGAATTCCTGAATTAGGTTTTGGAGTTATCGGTAACTGCTGCACATGGACGGCAGTATTTGTGACTTTTCCAAGCCAATTACCATTGATAACACCGTTTTAGTTTTCTACCTTAAATACGCAAGCACCCACTTTATTCGGCTCCCTTAGGCTCAAGAGAATTGGTCCCGCTTAAACCTATATTTACTAGGGTCCTTATTGTAAATTAATAAACTTGAGAGGGTTTTATGAAAAATAGTTTTGATAAACTTTCAAAATAAACCTCAAGCATTTATTTATCGTATTTAAGGTTTTCATGGATATAATTTTTAAAAGCGAAGTATTCTAATGATTATAAACCTAGATTGAATAGTATATAGTATTTTAGTGTAAATTGGAATCGTATGGATTTGTGATGGTATATTCATGAAATTTGGGATTCTTTTGTTTAGAAAACATGGAATTTATTATATATATTTGTCACGACCTGCAGGGTACGGAACGTGACTGGCACTTAAGTTTACGAAACGTCTAAAGACGTCCGTAAAATAAGTAAGCCAAAGCCCAGAAAACAAAACCAATTAAGCAAAAGAGTGAAGAAAACCCAAACATTTGAAAGCAAGTTTATCAAATAAGTCATGTAAAACCCTTTTTAAAAACAATACCAATTTTTCCGAAAATTTCGGCAGAGTCTCCTTTGTAAATACTGACCCCCAAAATGGGTACAACAAAAATATGCATGAATCCAACAAAATAGGGCATCCCCAAGCGGGAGCTAGCTCTTCGCCACAAGGCGGTCACAAATCCCACGCAATATAAATGACAACAAGCATAATAATCATAATAAAGCATAAGAAAACATCATGTCGACTCAAGTGAGCTCGACCCCAAAATACAACATAAAGTCCACAAACCTCACAGTCTCATCTCTAGGTCAATATACAATAAAACTGGTAGAAACAGTAGATGGAGTACACTAGATACAAAGAATATACAAGGTGGTACAAAAATAATAACATAACCCACCTATGAGCAAATCTCGAGCTCAGGCAAAAGAGGCAAAAGAACAAGTGCGCCCGCCGCTACCGAACTGACGGAGCGGACCTGCAAAAGACTGTGGCACAATGGGGGTGAGTTGCCAACTCGTGAGTAATAAATAACATCTACAAAGGCTATCGTATGCATGCACACAAGCATCCTAGCATCTAAAATACAGGTATGACGGGATGCACTAGCAGGTGTATATACAACATCAGTGTACTAATAGGTATGCAACATGAATATCTGAGGTCTCAATGGGTATATATAAGAAACATTTATCTCTTTTTGTTTTTGAAACTTTTTTAGAATGCCAGCATAAAACTCAAAGAATCGACGAGAACCGGTGTCCAGCAACGACACCCAAAAGCTGTCTCAAATCTCATAAATGTATGTCTGGCCTCAGCCGTCCGGCTGACCCATCTCAAATATCAATATCTCATCATCTAGCGGCCACGGTCGGTATTCTCTGGATATCCGCCGTCCCAAACAGTCACCGGTAGGTAATCCATCCCCTGCCAGGCTCAACGTCAACACCACATTCCTCTTGCCCCGGGGTACCTTACCGGGCCCACCATGTACCCGTGCCGGTTCCTCCACTCCTCGACACGGATTTCCAAAACCACAGCAAACTCATGGTGGACGACACTTACATCACTAGAAAACCGCAATTTACATATTTTAAAAATATAATAAGTTTAGAAATTTTGCGGTTTTCCCCCGAAGTCCAGCAATATCATAAAATCTCAAGAAATCCTCATAAGTGCATATATCAATGATAATGAATGCGTATGATATCAATAATCAAGTTGCGATGTGTGATCAATGGATTAAGCATGAACAATTAATATGATAAAGTACATGCACATGAATAGCAATTCTACGGTTTCATTTTAAGGAATTAAAGGCAATAGCACAAGTTTAAGTATCAATTAGTAAAATGTTTAAATTAAAGGTTATCTAGTGTGGTGGCATGGCAATTACCAGGGTGTGTGTGTAAGCATGAATAGTGCTCGTGCTGCATATAAAAACCCTGGCAATGGTGCAGGTGTCCTATAAAATGGTTTCGTATAGGTATGTCAATATAATGCATGGATGCAGCAAATAGTCAATTAAGTATTTCACCCCTAATTACTAACATTACTAAGGATCTTGTAAGTTACTAAAACTATCGGGCGGCTTGCGCCATCCAACGATAGTCCCCCGTAGATGTTACATCTACTCACTGGAATCCCTGGCTAGCTGTGTCCAATCACCGCCTTTCCCTTTCGCGCCGCGTCTGACGTCTCCGCGACCGAACCTGGAATTTACATCAATACCAAACATAAGGTTACATATCAAGAACGACGCAAAACCCCAACGAAACTACTAAAGTTCGCTAGCTAGGTACAACGTGCACAAAGTGCGCGGAACACACGCGAAAATCGCAAAAACTGCCAAAAAAAAAACGCCGATTTGGTCGCCCGGCAAAACTAAAACCCGACTACCCCAAAAATCCGCACTCACGCAACCTAAAAGTCGTAGGACAAGCCATTACAATCATCAAGATATCAAAAATAATTCATCACATAATTTTATAACAAAACTAGTAAGCATTTGCATTCCAAAATCGGTACAAAAATCGCCGATTTGCGACAAAACGACTACAATCTAGCATAAACACCCAAGTCACACCATTAGATAACCACTACACAAAATTTCAACACATTAACCATGCTCCAAAACCTAAATTCCACAACCAACCCTTTCTTGATTTTTCTCAAAAGCAATTGCAAATCAAAATCCATACTAGAAAAACTTAACTAACACTAATTTCAAACCCAATTAGCAAGTTAACCTTCTAGATTAGGTTAGCAAAACAACTAGATAACAAATTAGGTTTAATCAACTAAATAATGGTTTATAAACCTTAATTCAACTCATTAATCATGCTTCACAACCCATTTCCATACACTAACCCCTTTGTAGATTTTCCTAAAACAACAATTTACAACCAAATCACACTTCTAAAATTAACTAAATTAGCATAATTGAAGACTACATAAACAAGGTGACCATATAGATTAGTTAATTAACAACTAGATTAACTATAAAACAATCTAATTAACTATCATGGCTTCAAAACCCTAGTTTAAACAAACTACTCTTTTTAAAAAAACAAGATTAGAAATTAGCTAACTTTTAACACTAATACCATATAATTAAAGGAATTTAGCAAAAAAGAAAGTAACTTGATGGAAATTATACCTCAATTGAGATCTAGCAAGAATAAATTTTGCTCCAAATGATGGCCTCAAGCATCAAGATCCAAGCTCGGGAGGTGAAGGAAAAGAAAGATGAAGGAGGGTTTTAATTTGCAAGCTTTAATTTGAATTTTTGATGTGTTTTCTTGAAGAAATTTGAACAAAATGAAAAGAAAAGAGATGAAGAAGGGGGAGGTGCAGGTTTCGGCCAGATTAGGAGGTGAGGGGAGGGGTATGGGTGAGTGGGAAAGTCAAGGGTCAAGTCTCCAAAAGTCAAAGCACCATACCTTATCAATTATAATTAAAATAAATCAATAAACCACTAAATCAACTCAAGAAAGGAAACAAAGAAGTGAGGCCAGAAATTTCTGGACTTGCACAAGGTGGGGCTGTCCTAGGGCTGAGGGAAAAGAGAGAGGGGTTTTACAAAAGAAATTTTATGCAAAAAGGCCCCCTACAAGTCAAAAATTGCAAGTTTTAGCTCAAAATTCAATAAATTCGTTTCATATCATAAAAATTTGTTAAAAATCAAAATAAATTACTAAAAATTTATGTTACCACTAGATTTTAATTATCATAATTTTAGAGATTAAAATTAACCCGGAAAAATTTGTATTTATCGCTAATTTAATGTATTTTCTTACCGGCTTAAAATAATATTAAAAAATTGAAAAATTAGGGAAAATTTTTAAACGACCAGAATTTCATAATTAACTCATTAGCTACTAAAAACAAGCAATTACCTATCCATTTTAGGTATAATTAGCCCTAAACTGCAAAATAACAAGAAAGACGGTTTTCGGAAAAATACCGAATTTTCACCGAATTTCAGGAAAACACCAAAACGACTTTTCAAGACGCTACAATCTTCCCCCCTTAAAGAAATTCGGTCCCCGAATTAAAAAATATAGCTACGCGTACCTTCAAAGAGATGGGGATATTTCTTCCTCATCTCGCCCTCGGTCTCCCAGGTAACCTCCTCGCTGCTCGGGCTACGCCAAAGGACCTTGACGGTTGGTATAATCTTCGACCTCAACTTCTTCACCTGCCGATCCAGGATGGCCACCGGCTGCTCTGCAAAAGAAAGGTCGCGCTCTAGCTGGACTGTCGGGTGCTGAATCGCATGCGAAGGGTCGTGAAGGTACTTGCGGAGCATCGAAACATGGAAGACGGGGTGAACATCGGGAAAGCTGGGAGGAAGAGCCAAACGATATGCAACAGCGCCAACCCGCTCTAGGATCTCGAAGGGACCTACGAATCTAGGGCTAAGCTTCCCCTTTCGCCCAAAACGCATCACGCCCTTCATCGGGGAGACTTTCAGAAAAACATGGTCGCCAACTGCGAACTCTAATCTGCGACGGCGCCTGTCTGCATAGGATTTCTGCCTACTCTGAGCCGCTCTCATCCGGTCTCGGATCAACTGTATCTTCGCTGTCGTCTCCTCAACAAGCTGCGGCCCCAAAATGCTGCTCTCGCTGAGCTCTGTCCAACAAACGGGCGATCTGCATCTCCTCCCATACAATGCCTCGAAAGGTGCCATCTGAATAGTATCCTGGAAGCTGTTGTTGTAGGAGAACTCCACTAGAGGTAAATGACGATCCCAGCTACCACCAAAGTCTAAAACGCACGCTCTGAGCATGTCCTCGAGAGTCTGAATGGTCCGCTCTGACTGTCCGTCGGTCTGCGGATGAAACGCTGTGCTGAAGCTCAAACGAGTGCCCAAAGCCTCCTGAAGTCTCTGCCAAAGTCGGCTGGTGAACTGAGTGCCTCGATCTGACACGATACAAGTCGGTACGCCATGTAGTCGCACGATCTCGTCAATATAGAGCTGAGCATACTGAGCGAAGCTGAAAGTCGTCTTCACTGGCAGGAAGTGAGCCGCTTTCGTCAATCTATCCACGATCACCCAGATGGAGTCGTACCCTCGACTGGTCCTGGGTAGACCTACAACGAAGTCCATCGAAATCTGTTCCCATTTCCACTCTGGAATGGGTAACGGCTGTAGCTCTCCTGCGGGCCTCTGGTGCTCGGCCTTGACTTGCTGACAAGTCAGGCATCTCGAAACGAACTCCGCAATGTCCCTCTTCATCCCGTCCCACCAGTAGGTCTCTCTCATATCATGGTACATCTTGGTGGAACCGGGGTGGACACTATACACTGATCGGTGTGCCTCCTCAAGAATGTCGCGCCGCAATCCATCAGCATCTGGTACGCACAGTCTAGATCCATATCGTAAAATCCCCTGATCGTCAACCACGAACTCGGAAAATCTGCCCTGTCCCATCTGTGCCATGATCTCTGAGCAACGGTCGTCACTGCGCTGTGCCTCATATATACGGTCAAGCAACTGTGGGCGTGCACGAACATGCGCGAGCTGTCCCCCTGTCTGAGTGAACTCGAACTCAACTCGGCTGTCGCATAACATCTGCCAATCTGCTGACGACTGCCTCTGCACTGCGCGCAAAAAGGATAGACTACCCCCGGGCCTCCTACTCAACGCATCTGCCACCACATTCGCCTTGCCGGGGTGATATAAGATCTCGCAGTCGTAGTCTTTCACCAACTCCATCCAACGACGCTGTCTGAGGTGCAGGTCTCGCTGCTGAAATATGTACTTTAAGCTCTTGTGATCGGTGAATATCTGACACGACTCGCCGTAAAGGTAATGCCGCCAAATCTTCAGTGCAAAGACCACTGCAGCCATCTCCAAATCATGAGTGGGGTAGTTCTGTTCATGCTTCTTCAACTGCAGAGAAGCATAAGCGATCACCCGGCCATGCTGCATCAATAAGCATCCTAATCCCACTCGCGAAGCATCACAGTAGACAACAAATCCGCCTGATCCCGAAGGTAAAGATAATACCGGCGCCGTAGTCAAACAAGTCCGTAGCTGCTGAAAACTGCGCTCGCACTCCTCTGTCCAAACGAAAGGAACTCCCTTCCGGGTCAAACCGGTCAACGGTGCAGCTATACGGGAGAAGTCCTGAACAAAACGCCTGTAGTAGCCCGCCAAGCCTAGAAAACTATGGATCTCAGTCACCGATGTAGGTCGGGGCCACTGCTGAACAACCTCAATCTTCTTCGGGTCCACACAAATGCCGTCTCTCGTAACCACGTGACCCAAGAATCCGACGCTGTCCAGCCAGAATGCACACTTGGAGAACTTCGCGAACAGCTGGGGCTCCCTCAGAGTCTGTAACGTAATCCGCAAGTGCTGCTCGTGCTCCTCTCTGCTCCGGGAGTACACCAAGATATCGTCGATAAACACGATGATGAACAAGTCAAGATACGGCCTGAATGTACGGTTCATCAAATCCATGAATGCTGCTGGGGCGTTGGTGAGTCCGAACGACATCACCAAAAAATCGTAGTGGCCGTAGCGCGTGCGGAAAGCTGTCCTCGGTATATCCTCCTGTCGAACTCGCAGCTGATGGTATCCTGATCGCAAGTCGATCCTCGAAAAATACCCCGCACCCTGAAGCTGGTCGAACAAATCATCAATGCGCGGCAACGGATATCTGTTCCGAACGGTAACTTTGTTCAGCTGGCGGTAGTCGATACATAAGCGCAAACTTCCATCATTCTTCTTGACAAACAGGACCGGAGCACCCCACGGAGAAACACTCGGTCGAATAAGCCCCTTATCTAACAAATCCTGCAACTGATCCTTCAGCTCTCGAAGCTCTGCCGGGGCCATCCGATAAGGCAGTATAGAAATAGGCCCCGAACCGGGAATCAAATCAATGCAGAACTCAACATCGCGCTCAGGCGGTAGCCCAGGTAGCTCATCAGGAAAAACATCAGGGAACTCACAAACTACCGGGACCCAGTCTAACGGAACCTCTGCAGCTCGAGTATCACAAATAGACGCTAAGAATCCCTGACACCCCTTCCGCAAGAGTTGACCAGCGCGAAGAGACGAAATTAAGCTGGGAAGGGTGACACTGCGGTCTCCCTGAATAACAAGGACTGGCTCTCCCGGAAAGCTAAATCTGACTGCCTTCTCA
Organism: Agapanthus africanus; assembly: GCA_030015575.1. NCBI lineage: Eukaryota > Viridiplantae > Streptophyta > Magnoliopsida > Asparagales > Amaryllidaceae > Agapanthus > Agapanthus africanus. Next base: position 550,449,821 of record CM057347.1, on the reverse strand, counting down.
CGGCAGTCCACCGAAGCATAACAAGTGGCTAGCCAATCCATGCCCAGAAGCACATCAAAGTCCAACATATCGAGGAGTATCAAATCAACTGATGAATCCCTCTCCCCGATACGAACGGAACACAAACGAAATACAAACCGAGCGACAAACGACTCGCCTACCGGAGTAACAACAACAAGCGGCTGATCTAACGACGACGACTCACGGCCCAACATCGGTGCAAAGTGTGTAGATACGTACGAATGTGTAGAACCTGGGTCGAATAATACCCGTGCGTCGAAAGAACAAACTGGCAAGGTACCTGTCACAACGGCATTGGATGCCTGCGCATCCTGCGGTGTCAAAGCAAAAACTCGGGCCTGTCCTCCACCGATAGCGGGCTGACCTCGACCTCGGCCTCTGCCTCCTCGTCCTCTCTGAACAGGACCGCCGCGTCCACGGCCTCTCGGTGCACCTAACTGGCGTGGAGCATCGCCTGGGGTAGGAAGTAGGGCTCTCTGAGGAGGGGGTGGTGATGGTGGTAGGGTCACATGCGGAACTGTCGCTACTCCCTGTCGTCTCACCGGACAGTCTCTGACAAGATGGTGCAAACTCCCGCACCCAAAACATCCTGGCGACGGCTGCTGCCCCTGGGGATAAGAACCATATAACTGTCCCCGCCCAAATCCTCTGCCAGGCCTATCTCTCGGAAAGAATCTGGCGCGCTGCCTCTGAGACGGTACATCGGTGCGCATCCTCTTCGGCCCAGAAACGGCCGAAGTCCGTGATATGCGTGCCTCCATCCGCAATGCCGTATCCATAGCCGCTGAATAAGTGTCGTAGTGCTGGGCGCCAATGGCAAGATATAGCTGGGCATCAAGTCCCTGTACGAACCTCTTCACCATCTTCTCCTCGGTATCCACCAAATACTGAGCATATCGGGATAACTGTGTAAACTGGATGTCATACTCAGACACCATCATCTCAGGTGTCTTGACTAAGGCCTCGAAGCTGCGAGCTCTGGCGTCACGAACGCTCTCTGGAAGGAAACGGGCTAGAAAGACCGCTGTAAACTCGGCCCAAGTCATAGGCGGTAGACCTGCAGCTCGACCTCTCAAGACTGACTCCCACCATGTCTGCGCGAGACCCTCTAGTCGGAAACTCGCAAGCTCTACCCATCAATCATCCGAACATCTCAGCGAACGGCAGATCCTGGCTAAACTGTCAAGGAACGTCTGTGGGTCCTCCGCTGCCTCGGTGCCGGTGAATACTGGAGGTCTCAGCCTCATGAAATCCTGTAGTGAAACCGGAATGGCCACGGTGGTAGTAGTAGGAGCAGGTATCATGGTCGTCTGTGATGTAGTAGGTACGTCATCCGGCCTCGGTGTACGACTGGCTGCAACTAGGGATCCTACCATCTGACGTAGCTCCTGCATGCCTCCCATCATCTGTCGCAACTCCTCCATACCAGTCTCGAGCCTATCCATACGGCCTGGGGAAGGTGGATCGGTCTGTCCCTGCGGCGTAGGCATACCACCCTGCTCAGTCCTAGTCTCGGACGAGCCAGCTCGAATCTCGTCTCTGGCGGCAGCCCTCTGTGCCCTCGTAGCCTTCGGCGGCATAGTGGCTGTTACAGGAAAACGGATAGTAAGGACAGTGCAATAGAATCATAGGATACACGGAATTGAAGAAGGAATTTTCAAGCAAGTATATCCTAAAGTCACTTAGGCGGAGTACCGTATCGTAAGTATGCCGCGGACATACGCACGCTACGTTACCCTGCCTAAGTCACTTACTCCATCTACCAAGGGTCATCCTACACTCACAAAGGTAAAACCTATCGCTCTGATACCAACTTTGTCACGACCCGCAGGGTACGGAACGTGACTGGCACTTAAGTTTACGAAACGTCTAAAGACGTCCGTAAAATAAGTAAGCCAAAGCCCAGAAAACAAAACCAATTAAGCAAAAGAGTGAAGAAAACCCAAACATTTGAAAGCAAGTTTATCAAATAAGTCATGTAAAACCCTTTTTAAAAACAATACCAATTTTTCCGAAAATTTCGGCAGAGTCTCCTTTGTAAATACTGACCCCCAAAATGGGTACAACAAAAATATGCATGAATCCAACAAAATAGGGCATCCCCAAGCGGGAGCTAGCTCTTCGCCACAAGGCGGTCACAAATCCCACGCAATATAAATGACAACAAGCATAATAATCATAATAAAGCATAAGAAAACATCATGTCGACTCAAGTGAGCTCGACCCCAAAATACAGCATAAAGTCCACAAACCTCACAGTCTCATCTCTAGGTAAATATATAATAAAACTGGTAGAAACAGTAGATGGAGTACACTAGATACAAAGAATATACAAGGTGGTACAAAAATAATAACATAACCCACCTATGAGCAAATCTCGAGCTCAGGCAAAAGAGGCAAAAGAACAAGTGCGCCCGCCGCTACCGAACTGACGGAGCGGACCTGCAAAAGACTGTGGCACAACGGGGGTGAGTTGCTAACTCGTGAGTAATAAATAACATCTACAAAGGCTATCGTATTCATGCACACAAGCATCCTAGCATCTAAAATACAGGTATGACGGGATGCACTAGCAGGTGTGTATACAACATCAGTGTACTAATAGGTATGCAACATGAATATCTGAGGTCTCAATGGGTATATATAAGAAACATTTATCTCTTTTTGTTTTTGAAACTTTTTTAGAATGCCAGCATAAAACTCAAAGAATCGACGAGAACCGGTGTCCAGCAACGACACCCAAAAGCTGTCTCAAATCTCATAAATGTATGTCTGGCCTCAGCCGTCCGGCTGACCCATCTCAAATATCAATATCTCATCATCTAGCGGCCACGGTCGGTATCCTCTGGATATCCGCCGTCCCAAACAGTCACCGGTAGGTAATCCATCCCCTGCCAGGCTCAACGTCAACACCACATTCCTCTTGCCCGGGGTACCTTACCGGGCCCACCATGTACCCGTGCCGGTTCCTCCACTCCTCGACACGGATTTCCAAAACCACAGCAAACTCATGGTGGTCGACACTTACATCACTAGAAAACCGCAATTTACATATTTTAAAAATATAATAAGTTTAGAAATTTTGCGGTTTTCCCCCGAAGTCCAGCAATATCATAAAATCTCAAGAAATCCTCATAAGTGCATATATCAATGATAATGAATGCGTATGATATCAATAATCAAGTTGCGATGTGTGATCAATGGATTAAGCATGAACAATTAATATGATGAAGTACATGCACAAGAATAGCAATTCTACGGTTTCATTTTAAGGAATTAAAGGCAATAGCACAAGTTTAAGTATCAATTAGTAAAATGTTTAAATTAAAGGTTATCTAGTGTGGTGGCATGGCAATTACCAGGGTGTGTGTGTAAGCATGAATAGTGCTCGTGCTGCATATAAAAACCCTGGCAATGGTGCAGGTGTCCTATAAAATGGTTTCGTATAGGTATGTCAATATAATGCATGAATGCAGCAAATAGTCAATTAAGTATTTCACCCCTAATTACTAACATTACTAAGGATCTTGTAAGTTACTAAAACTATCGGGCGGCTTGCGCCATCCAACGATAGTCCCCCGTAGATGTTACATCTACTCACTGGAATCCCTGGCTAGCTGTGTCCAATCACCGCCTTTACCTTTCGCGCCGCGTCTGACGTCTCCGCGACCGAACCTGGAATTTACATCAATACCAAACATAAGGTTACATATCAAGAACGACGCAAAACCCCAACGAAACTACTAAAGTTCGCTAGCTAGGTACAACGTGCACAAAGTGCGCGGAACACACGCGAAAATCGCAAAAACTGCCAAAAAAAAAACGCCGATTTGGTCGCCCGGCAAAACTAAAACCCGACTACCCCAAAAATCCGCACTCACGCAACCTAAAAGTAGTAGGACAAGCCATTACAATCATCAAGATATCAAAAATAATTCATCACATAATTTTATAACAAAACTAGTAAGTATTTGCATTCCAAAATCGGTGCAAAAATCGCCGATTTGCGACAAAACGACTACAATCTAGCATAAACACCCAAGTCACACCATTAGATAACCACTACACAAAATTTCAACACATTAACCATGCTCCAAAACCTAAATTCCACAACCAACCCTTTCTTGATTTTTCTCAAAAGCAATTGCAAATCAAAATCCATACTAGAAAAACTTAACTAACACTAATTTCAAACCCAATTAGCAAGTTAACCTTCTAGATTAGGTTAGCAAAACAACTAGATAACAAATTAGGTTTAATCAACTAAATAATGGTTTATAAACCTTAATTCAACTCATTAATCATGCTTCACAACCCATTTCCATACACTAACCCCTTTGTAGATTTTCCTAAAACAACAATTTACAACCAAATCACACTTCTAAAATTAACTAAATTAGCATAATTGAAGACTACATAAACAAGGTGACCATATAGATTAGTTAATTAACAACTAGATTAACTATAAAACAATCTAATTAACTATCATGGCTTCAAAACCCTAGTTTAAACAAACTACTCTTTTTAAAAAAACAAGATTAGAAATTAGCCAACTTTTAACACTAATACCATATAATTAAAGGAATTTAGCAAAAAAGAAAGTAACTTGATGGAAATTATACCTCAATTGAGATCTAGCAAGAATAAATTTTGCTCCAAATGATGGCCTCAAGCATCAAGATCCAAGCTCGGGAGGTGAAGGAAAAGAAAGATGAAGGAGGGTTTTAATTTGCAAGCTTTAATTTGAATTTTTGATGTGTTTTCTTGAAGAAATTTGAACAAAATGAAAAGAAAAGAGATGAAGAAGGGGGAGGTGCAGGTTTCGGCCAGATTAGGAGGTGAGGGGAGGGGTATGGGTGAGTGGGAAAGTCAAGGGTCAAGTCTCCAAAAGTCAAAGCACCATACCTTATCAATTATAATTAAAATAAATCAATAAACCACTAAATCAACTCAAGAAAGGAAACAAAGAAGTGAGGCCAGAAATTTCTGGACTTGCACAAGGTGGGGCTGTCCTAGGGCTGAGGGAAAAGAGAGAGGGGTTTTACAAAAGAAATTTTATGCAAAAAGGCCCCCTACAAGTCAAAAATTGCAAGTTTTAGCTCAAAATTCAATAAATTCGTTTCATATCATAAAAATTTGTTAAAAATCAAAATAAATTACTAAAAATTTATGTTACCACTAGATTTTAATTATCATAATTTTAGAGATTAAAATTAACCCGGAAAAATTTGTATTTATCGCTAATTTAATGTATTTTCTTACCGGCTTAAAATAATATTAAAAAATTGAAAAATTAGGGAAAATTTTTAAACGACCAGAATTTCATAATTAACTCATTAGCTACTAAAAACAAGCAATTACCTAGCCATTTTAGGTATAATTAGCCCTAAACTGCAAAATAACAAGAAAGACGGTTTTCGGAAAAATACCGAATTTTCACCGAATTTCAGGAAAACACCAAAACGACTTTTCAAGATGCTACAATATTTAAAATAGATATTTTGATAATATATATATATATTAAAAATAGAATTTATTTATTAAATAGAAAATCATATTATTCTTAAAAATTGTATTAAAAATTCCATCGAGATCGGATGCTCCGTGATGAGGTCTGCATCTCGCTCTACTAGTCCCAAGGATGTGCGATAACCCGCACCATCCAAATCGGGTTCCCCAAAATGGGTTGTAGAGCCTTAATTGCAAGGAATTTAATTAAAACAATCTTAAAGAATACAGTTTTATTAGTTTAAGGTATTTTATTGTAAAATTGTATTTATCCCACCAAATATTATTCTAAAAGCTATTGTGCTATGTCATGATGAGTGTTGTGTTGAGATAGGTCATTACTTCATGAATTTTCTAAAGGTAATATGAGCATATATGATGAAAGATGTCGAATAGAAAGTTTATGGCATTTAACCGTAAAAATGAAATAAAAGTTGCATAGCATGGTATTTTAAATTGAAACTTGTTCTCACTGTCGGTTTGTGGTTGCTAAACAATATATAAAGAAATGGTTGATTTGTTATTAAGAAAAGTTGGGTTTTTAAACAAAATGTAGAATCGGATGTCGGATTAACTCCACTTCCGATGAGTTTTGAAAAGAGAACTTTTTGAGAGGTGAAAAAGAGAGAAGAGAAGGGACTTACTGGATTAGATGAGAGAGGGGAGGTAGAGGAAAGGTTTGAGAGAGCTTCGTGGAGTCGCGGTCTCGTCGGATTTGTCCAGAGTCGTCGCCGGAAGATGACCTTGGGCTAACTCCACTTGTACAACTAGTTTGACTTGGAAAAATTTGAGAGTTTTGATGATAGATTTCAGAATGGAGAGGGCTAGGGTGTGGTGTGGTATTTATAGGATAGAATTAGGGTTTTGGGAATGAATAGAGAATTAAAAATGTATTAAAACTTGGATTAAAGAGGTGAATTAACACTCTCTGTTAATTTACAGAGAATTCAAAAAACATAGGGGTAGTGGGGTAGGCCAAAGGTTACAGTGTACAGAGTTTGGGGGTATTAGCAACAGGGGGACCGACGGCGTCGGCCCAAAGGGCGATCTCCCCGGTCGTGGGTATGAGTTGGGGTGTGGGATTTGTGCCATGTGTTGGTGTCTGCTCACATATTAATTTCCACATGTTTGATTTCTGAGACTTTTGATTTTTACGTGTATTGCACGTGTAAACTTTTAGGCTTCCAAAAAGTTTAAAAGAAAAATCATTCAAAATAATATGTGGCAGATGAGATTCGAACACAGGGGTTATGTCATAGCAGTGCAAGGCTTTACCAATGAGCTACAAGTTGTTTCTTGCCGTTCTTAAACAAATTAAATACTTATAGCATACTCAGGGTTGCAAATATTCCATTTAGTACTTTAACTTTAAACAAATTTCTGTACATTAAAAACAGAGTTTCTACCCTCCTTACAAAAATTTCGTCATCGAAATTTATAATTATTTAAGGACTGATTTACAAATAAGAAAGGGTATCTTGCACGCATGTCGTCTTCTCTTTCCCACGTTGATTCTCCTGGTAAGTCTTTCCTCTACATCACTCGGACTAAGTTTACTTCCTTGTTCCTAAGTGACTTTACCTTTCTGTCCAGGATTTCAACGGGTTGTTGCTCACAAGATAGATCCGTCTGTATAGTGAGCTCGGAGTGACCAAGGATATGGCTGGGGTCGCTCACATATCTTCGAAGCTGGGATATGTGGAATACGTTGTGCACTCCTTCCAATGAGGGTGGAAGTGCTAAACGATATGCCACTTCTCCAACTCGTTCAAATATGTCGAACGGTCCAATATACCTCCGACTTAGCTTACCCTTATTTCTAAAACGAATCACTCCACGGTTTGGAGAGATTTTTAGAAAGACATGATCGCCCGGTTGGAACTCCAAGTGTCGGTGCTTTGCATCTGCCCAGTTCTTCTGTCGGTTTAGGGCTATGCGCATTTGTTCACTGATAGTGCGAACTACATCTATTATCGCTACTATCAACTCAAGTCTAAGGAGTTCCATATCTTCGATGTCGTCCCAACTTAATGGTGAACGACACTTCCTTTCATAGAGCACTGCAAAGGGTGTCATTCTAATATTTGCTTGATAGCTGTTGTTGTATGAAAACTCCACAAGATGTAGGTGATTTTTCCACGATCCTCCGAAGTCTAGCATACAAGCTCTTAGCATATCTTTAAGGATCTTAATCGTTCGCTCAGACTGTCAATCTGTTTATGGATGGTAAGCTGTGCTAAAATTCAGACTCGTTCCCAAGCTAGCTTGCAGACTCTGCCAAAATTGCGATCGGAATCTGGTGTCACGATCGGAGACAATGCAAACCGGTACTCCATGTAATCTCACGATCTCCTGCATGAGTTCATGGGTATCAGAGATAGTACACATTGAAAAGTTAAATCTTACTTAAATTCAAACTTACCTCCATGTACTTCTTTGCTAGTATCTCAGTAGATTGGCCAACTCGAAATGGGATGAAATGAGCCGACTTTGTGAGTCGATCCATAATAACCCATACCACATCGTTACCTTTCGTGCTGCGAGGAAGTGCAGTCACGAAGTCCATGATGATGTGTTGCCACTTCCATTCTGGAATAGGTAACGGTTGAAGTAAACCAGCAGTCCTGTGATGTTCAGCTTTTACTTACTGACACACCAAGCATTGGCTATGTTTCCGGCTTTCACGCTTCATTCCATGCCACCAGTAATGCTGTCATATATTTTTATAGATCTTTGTACCACCAGGGTGTACTGAGTAGGGAGAGCTGTGAGCTTCTTTCATCACCTCTTCCCGAACAGAACCTTATGGTACACACAATCTGCTTTCGTATCTCAAAGAGCCGTCTTCATGATGATGAAGTCTGTTCGAAATTCACTTTCTACTTATTCTCTGATTTTTTGCAACTTGGCATCACTTGCTTGAGCTACTTTGATCTGATTGACAATAGTAGAATGAACTTCAACTTTGAAGTATTGCCTGGCATGATCACTTCTATCTCCATCTGGTGCAAATCTTGCTGTAGCTTCCACTGTGCGGTAAGATTCATTGATAGTGGTTGGCGATTAAGTGCATCATGAACTACATTCACCTTCTCTGGATGATATTGTAGGTTGATGTCGAAGTCCGCCATAAGTTCTAACCATCTTCTCTACCGCATATTTAACTCTTTCTGAGTAAACACATACTTCAGACTTTTGTGGTCTGTGTATATATCTACCCGTTCTCCAAGAAGATAATGACACTAAATCTTCAGTGCAAATATAACAGCTGCCAACTCCAGATCATGCGTCGGATAGTTGCGCTCATGAACCTTCAGCTGTCTTGATGCATAAGCTACAACTTTACCGTGCTGATATAGAACACATCCTAATCCCTTACCGGATGCATCACAATGCACTATGAAACCTCCAGATTGGTCTGGTATGACGAGAATAGGTGCTGATGTCAATCTTAACTTGAGTTCTACAAAAACTTGTTCGCATGCTTCTGACCACACGAATTCTTCATCTTTACGTGTGAGCTTGGTCAGGGATGCTGCAATCTTCGAAAATCCTTCAATAAATCTTCTGTAGTATCCTGATAAACCCAAGAAACTTCGAATGTCCTTCACTGTCTTTGGTGTCGGCCATTCGCTTACTGCTGATATTTTAGCCGGATCCACAGAGATTCCTTCACCTGAAACGATATGTCCGAGAAATTCGACTTGTTCTTGTTAGTGATATATGCTCTAGAGGCCATTATTGTATCATACTGGATTGTATATTACATAATGGATGCTTGAGATATTTCACAGTTATAATAACAGTCTTGCTCGATATGGTAGTATGCTACCTGGTTTGATTCTACTTCAATATGCGCATGTGTTTCTTTTAGCATATCGCTTATACATATTGGTAGAGCCCTTAGGATCTTTACTTGACTACCAGCGTTGTGATGGCAGTCACACTCGTGGGGGCTAGGTAGTCTATTAGCACATCCTTATACAGGTCCCTAGTCGTTGGATTATCGAGACGGGGCATCGATACTCCGGAGTAGACTAGTGTGTACGCTTCTTATCCCAGCAGGGGATATGGTCTGTCCCACATCCATTAGTACGATGTACCGGAGAAGGTATACGGGTGCTCACTGGGTTGTGAGTTACACTGGACATGACTCGTCGGGAACTGCTTATTAGTATTATACCTATCATCAGGTAGCAGTTCATAGGTGGCATGAGTACAACTTAGTCCGTTGACTTGCCATCGCTACTTCGTCTCGAGTGTGTTCCCACTCCATTTTGATTACTACCCTACCACACTCAAAGGAGTCGTGCAAACAGGTAGTAGTTGAGTGTAGTCCCGAAGCACTTGGAGACAGTAGCGATCAGATAGGATTCGTCTCTCCCGGTATTGGGGGTTGATATCGCGCAGTGTTCGGAAAGCCATTACACAAAGTCCCTGGCCAGGGCAGTCAAGAAATACTGGTAAGGTACTCCAGTAGTTTCTCATGGTGTATTGGGCTCTCCTCCGGCGTGACTTATCACGTTGTTAAGTGTCTGACGTTTACCATCCCCCTAGGCGGATATGCGAGTATCTCAGACGAACAGACCAGACTGTACGGAGATTGTCACCGATAGGCTCGGTAGGAGTCCGGGTGAGTTTGCTCATCGGTCTTCTTATCGACAGATATCTGGGTAGCCGTTACGTGCAGCTAGTACCGCTGACGGCTTGTGGTTAAACCCACTACTAGCGTACTGTCGAGTCTTTAGAGTCCCACACAGAGGGTTTCCTTACTACAGGCAATTGATGTAGACGTCGTATGGTTTTACGACTGGTTTTCGATCACGTACCTATACTTGTACACGGATGCTGATCGAGCAGACAATACTAGTGGGCTTTGGTTTAAGCCGGATCCTAGTATTGTATTACTGGATTGTTATCGTCTCAGTGTATCCATATTTTTTCGGAATACGGATACGGGTATGTATACGGTGAGAGGGGCATTCTTGTAATTTGTCAAGGCATGCATCTAGAAGGAGATGGAGAGACCTAGAGAGCTTAAGGAGAGCAACTTAAGAAGATGAGCTCAAGAAAGAAAAATGATCAAGTGTGTAGGCAAAGTGTAGAGAATGGCTTATAATATCACTCACTCATTGAGCCATGGAATAAATCGTAATAGAATATATGTGCCATGCCTCAATAGTGAACCCAAAGCAAATAAAATAATCAAAGCCCATTCTTTACACCATGCCACAATAAGTCTACTCCATTTCCACCACATTAATCCATTTGGAAAATGGATAATACAAATAACGAGGTGACACCTTCTAGAAGCATGCCTTGACAAATTACAAGAATGCCCCTCTCACCGTATATACATACATGTATCCGTATTCCGAAAAATACGGATACACTGAGATGATAACAATCCAATAATACAATACTAGGATCCGGCTTAAACCAAAGCCCACTAGTATTGTCTGCCCGATCAGCATCCGTGTACAAGTACATGTACGTGATCAAAGCCCAGTCGTAAAACTATACGACATCTACATCAATTGCCTGAAGCAGAGAAACCCTCTATGTGAGACTCTAAAGACTCGACAGTATGCTGACAGTGGGTTTAACCACAAGCCGTCAGCGGTACTAGCTGCACGTAACGACTACCCAGGTATCTGTCGATAAGAAGACCGATGAGCAAACTCATCCGGACTCCTACTGAGTCTATCGGTGAGAATCTTCGTACAGTCTGGTCTGTTCGTCTGAGATACTCGCATATCCGCCTAGGGGGATGTTAAACGTCAGACCCCTAACAACATGATAAGTCGTACCGGAAGAGAACCCAATACACTATGAGAAACTACTGGAGTACCTTACCAGTATTTCTCGACTGCCCTGGCAAGGGACTTTGTGTAATGGCTTTCCGAACACTACGCGATATCAACCCCCAATACGGGGAGAGACGAATCTTATCTGATCGCTACCGTCTCCAAGTGCTTCGGGACTATACCCAACTACTACCTATTTGCGTGACTCCTTTGAGTGTGGTAGGGTAGCAATCACAGTGGAATGGGAACACACTCGAGACGAAGTAGCGATGGCAAGTCAACAGACTAAGTTGTACTCATGCCACCTGGGAACTGCTACCCGATGATAGGTATAATACCAACAAGCAGTTCCCGACGAGTCATGTCCAGTGTAACTCACAACCCAGTGAGCACCTGCATACCTTCTCCAGTACGTCGTACTAATAGCTATGGGACAGACCATATCCCTTACTGGGATGAGAAGCGTACACAATAGTCTACTCCGGAGTATCGATACCCCGTCTCGATAATCCAACGACTAGGGACCTGTATAAGGATGTGCTTATAGGCTACCTATCCCCTTCGAGTGTGACTGCCATCACAACGCTGGTAGTCAAGCAAAGATCCTAAGGGCTCTACCAATATGTATATGCGATATGCTAAAAGAAACACATGCACATATAGAGGTAGAATCAAACCAGGTAGTATACTACTATATCGAGCAAGACTGTTATTATAACTGTGAAATATCCCAAGTATTCAATATGTAATATACAATCCAGTATGATACAATAATGGCCTCTAGGGCATATATCACTAACAATCTCCCACTTGCACTAAGGCCATGTATTGGCATATCGCAGACCTATTATCTCGAGTAGCCGCTCGAACTGAGTCTTAGGAATGGCCTTTATGAGTGGATCTGCAGTATTGTTCTCTGTCTCTACTCTCCGCACCTTGATCTCCCGTCGATTAGTGATCTCCCTGATCAAGTGGAACCGCCTCAAGATGTGTCTAGACTTCTGATGGGACCTTGGTTCCTTCGCTAAAGCTATAGTGCCGTTGTTGTCACAATACAACGGTATTGGATAAACAATGGATGGAACCACCTGAAGCTGTGTCATGAACTTCCTGATCCAGACTGCTTCCTTTGTGACATTATAGGCAGCAATACACTCCACTTCCATAGTCGAGTCAGCAACTGTGTCATGCTTGGAGCTCTTCCAAATAACCGCCCCTCCATTGAGGGTAAAGACATGACCCGACATGGATTTGGAGTCATCCTTGTCACTCTGAAAGTTGGAGTCAGCGAAGGCCTTGATCTGGAGGTCTTCCATGCCGTACACCAAGAACATCTCCTTAGTCCTTCTCAGGTACTTGAGAATGTTGTTCACTACTATCCAGTGCTTCTCCCCTGGGTTTGACTGATACCGGCTTACAACGCTCAGGGAGTATGCTACATCTAGTCTGGTACACAACATCACATACATTATAGAGCCTACCGCTGAAGAGTAGGGTATAATAGACATGCGAGCCATTTCCAAATCAGTGTCGGGAGACATCTCTTTGGAGAGGGTGATTCCATGACAAGCCGGTAGATTACCGCGCTTAGAATCTTTCATACTGAATCGTTTCAGTATGGTGTCGATGTACCTTGACTGTGAGAGTCCCAACATCCATTTAGATTTGTCACGATGGATCTGGATCCCCAGAATGTAGGAGGCATCACCCAGGTCCTTCATGGAGAACCTCTATGACAAGAATCCCTTGACTGATTATAGCATAGGAACTTCATTTCCTATCAAGAGAATGTCATCCACTTACAGGACGAGGAATACCACACTTCTCGCTACAATTTTACTATATATGCATGGTTCATCTGGATTTTTGATAAAGTCGAATTCCTTGACCGTCTCATCTAAACAGATGTTCCAACTCCGCGATGCCTGCTTTAGTCCATAAATGGACTTAAGCAACTTGCACACTTTCCCGCTGCTCCCACTCTGAATGAAACCCTCTGGTTGATCCATATAAACGCACTCTTCTAAATTTCCATTTAGAAAAGCGGTCTTTACGTCCATGTGCCAGATCTCATAGTCATGGAAAGCAACAATGTCAAGAAGGATCCGAATGGATTTGAGCATAGCCACTGGAGAAAAGGTTTCATCATAGTCCAAACCAGGTCTTTGAAGAAAACCTTTTGCAACAAGTTTAGCCTTATAGGTTTCCACCTGTCCATCTACACCAATCTTCTTTCTGAAGATCCATTTACAGCCTATGGGTTTTACCCTTTCTGGAGCAAAGTCCAAAGTCCATATTTTGTTAGTGTACATGGACTCCATTTCGGTCCGCATTGCATCCGGCCATTTTATGAGTCTCGTCTATGAATGGCTTGCTGGAAGCTAGTTGGCTCATCATCTTCGATGATGCAATTCTATTGATCCCCGTCTATGAGAAAACCGTAGTATCTCTCGGGCGGATGAGATAGCCTAATAGTTCTGCGGAGTGGCGCGGGTGTGTCCGGTTCTTTCAAAACGTCTGGTTCCACCATGCTTTTAGTAATAGCTTATGGTTCTGGAATTTCTTCCAGTTCTATTGCGCTCCTACTTATCTCATTTTCTAAAAATTGAGTTTCCAAGAAGTGGGCATGCCGAGAAACAAAGACTTTTTGTTCCTCTGCGTAATAGATCAGATACCTCCTGGAGTTCTTTGGGTATCCTACAAACTTACACAATACTGAGCGTGCCTCGAGCTTGTCCGCATGCTGCTTTCTTACAAAAGCTGGACATCCCCATGTCTTATACTTAAGATAGGGTTTCTTCCCACTCCACATCTGATATGATGTGGTAGGCACTGACTTGGTAGGAACCTTGTTCAAAAGATATGCAGCTGATTCTAGTGCATAGCCCCAGAAGGATTGCGGTAACTCAACATTACTCATCATGGAACGAACCATATCCAATAGGGTTCTATTCCGCCTTTCTGATACATCGTTGTGCTGAGGTGTGTATGGAGGAGTAAGCTGAGAGAGAATTCCATTCTCTTTTAAGTAGCCTAGGAACTCGGCACTTAAGTATTCACCACCTCGATCAGATCTCAGTGTTTTAATACTTTTGCCGGTTTGTTTTTTCACTTCATTCTTATATTCCCGGAATTTCTCAAAGGCCTCGGATTTATGTTTCATCAAGAATACATGTCCGTACCTAGAGAAATCATCCGTAAAAGTAATGAAGTAGGAATAACCACTTCTCGCATGTGTAGACATTGGACCACACACATCGCTGTGTATGAGTCCGAAGAGCGAGCTCTTTCTTTCTCCGTGTCCAGTGAATGAAGTCTTTGTCATCTTTCCTTTGAGACATGATTGACAAGTAGCATAGGACTGATATTCGAACGGATCCAAATATCCCTCCTTATGTAACTTTGTCAACCGTGTTTCATTGATGTAACCGAGTCTACAATACCACAAAAAAGCCTGATTTAATTCCAGAGACTTACTTTTAAGTGTGTTCTGGACACTGAAAACCTGAGCTTGATTCAATACGTATATTCCGTTATCTAATGTACCTGACCCAATCAAATTTTGATTTAGGTGGATGTGTACTACATCGCTTACAAATGTAAAATCATATCATTTCTTAGAAAGTAAAGATACAGATATGATATTACAGGCTAGACTAGGTACATACAAACAGTTAAGTAGAATCAATATCTGCCCACTTGTCAATCCTAGGGGATATTCCCCTACGGATTTAGCGTCCACGCTTATTCCGTTAGCAACTCTGAGAGTCATATCACTTACCTTGATAACTCTACGGTTTCTCAAAACCTGTAATGAATTACAGATATGAGATCCTGATCCGGTATCTAGTACCCAGGAAGTAGAGTTAATAGATAGACAGTTTTCAATTACAAACACACTCGTAGCCGAAGCCACAACGTGCTTCGAATCCTAGCTTCTGGCTTTCTAAGCCCTGTAGTCCTTCTGACAATGCGCTTTCCCATGACTACAAAGACATTCCTCCTTCCCTACTACTAGCCCCGAAACTTTTGCCCTGCCCTTTCCTTCTATCTTACTGACACCGCTTATCTGCTTGGTGGAGGCCTTCTTCTTCTTTCCATTGGCTTTCGCCTTAGATCTAGAAGAGGAAGATTCCCCAATAAACAAAGCGGGTGTCTCCCTGGATTCTTTCAGGGTGCCTTCTGAGCTCCTCAATAAATTGAGGAGACTTGGAAGTGTAACTTCCTTCTTTTGAATTTTGCAATCTAAGATAAACTGGGCGTAAGTAGATGGTAGGGACTGTAGAATCAAGTCGATACACAACTCGTTCTCCAACGTAGTCCCATAGTCCGTGATCTCTTCAAAGTAGCTAATTATTGTAAGGACGTGGTCTCCTACAGATGATCCGACATCCAATCTCGCTTGAAGCAATATCTTCGAGGTCTCATATCTTGTGATACGAGATTGCTCTCCATATAAAACTTTGGTATGGAGGAAGATGGAAGCTAAGTCCATTTTTTCTTGCTGCCTCTGGTGTTCACTATCCATTGAGGTAACACGAGGCACTTGGCTCTCGCACAATCCTTTTCCCATGTCAGACGCATATCCATATCCGCGACGGTGGAACTTGGACCTGCGACGGCGGGGGGTTTTGTAGTAAGAAGGTAGTCTAGCTTGTCATAGGTAAGTGCCATCTGGACATTCTTTAGCCAACCAATATAGTTTGGTCCAGTCAAATTATTAGCTAATAACCTATGTTTGGTCATTGTGGTCGCTGTAATAAGAAGAGAGAGAGAGAAGAAACACTTAGCATGACGCTCTTGCAAGTTTAGATTGGTTATTAGTTTATCTAAACAGGATGGCTCCCACTGTTTCCTCGAATCCTTCCTCAAACCATAAAAGAAGAATTAGTCATGATTAATCTCACTTTTACAATTCTTGCTTAACCTTTCGGCCAGGCTAGTGTTGGTACTTCGAGGGAGGTTTTCCAACACTTTCGCGAAGTTCCTTAATTACATAACCTCTTTTCCCTGGAGGCGTAGCCCTGCTAACACCGTTCTAGACACCTACTAGGTTTATAGCATTGATCGTTTAGTGAAAAATCTCCCGAAAAGTAGCGCATACTCACAGTAGGATCGGGATCCAAATATCATTGTGTGATAACCAAGAAGGAAGCCTACCATGATTATCACACTCCAAATGGTATGCAACACTAGCAAGTTTCAGTACCTTAGAAACTCCCGATGTGGATTTTTGCCCCATGCTCTTATGACCTTGACGAAGGCAAACAAATCATAAGTCAAATGTCAAGTTCTACCCGCCATTGTCCAGGTTAATTTAAACCCACTCGTACATACCCTTGACGAAGGCCAACAAAGTAGTACGACTGCCCCAAACCAACGCATCTATTTATGCTACATATGAATACCCAGCAGCTACCAATCACTATGCCTTGGCGAAGGTCAACAAACATAGCTTGAATACTACCGATTATTCATATGAAATGATGGAGGGCTATGAATGGTTTTGGAGAAACCATGAACGTAGTGATATAGTCGAAGGAACCATGATAGCTTTTTAAAAGAAGTGGTTTAAGTTCCGCATTTAAAATTGCTTTTTGAAGAAAACCGAGTGGTTTTGAAATTTCCAACGATTAAGCTTTGGTTTGTTTTATCTTGCATTAATCTTTGTTAATGCAGTCCTATCATTTACAACCTGTCATTGCAGCAAAAGAAACGAAAATACAACGTACGCTTATACCATCCGCATTCGCCACTGGGTCCCGTCTAACACCGTTAGGTTACTTAACTAACGCCAGAGCAGGGACTGGACTAGCGCGGGTGCAAAACATAAACAACGTCTACTATATATATATATAATAATAATGGAGGAAAGATGCCATAGGAGGGAATTTCCTCCTATGACGTCGAAAAAATACACCCTCCCTCATTTTTTCCGTCGATCGGCACCCACCATCTTCATCGTTATCATCTAAAATGTTGGTACACCAAATTTCATGTGATTCTACAACCTTTTCACTGTTGATTTAGCAATGTAAAAAGTTCAATTGTCGGTAAACCGTTAATTTTGAACCCATTAAATCAATAGTGAAAAAGTTGTAGAATCACATGAAATTTGGTGTGCCCACATCTTAGATGATAACCATGAAGATGGTGGATGCCGATCTTCGGAAAAAATGAGAGAGGGTGTATTTTTTCGACGCTATAGGAGGAAATTCCCTCCCATGGCCTCTTTCCTCCATTAACCTCATATATATATATATATATATATATACATGCATTCGTCTCACGCAATAATAGGCATTCCAGATCACAGATGAATATATTGGATATACTAGGAATTCCGCGTTTTGTTTAAGCCTGTAACGAAAGACGGATTCCACGGTCGTGATGAATAGCCAAATACCCCACCCCAGACCCCTACGGGTGCGGCAAACTACCCGCAAAATTCCCGAAGTGAAGCAACCTCCCTCAGTAAAATGAGTAGGCCACTCGGCACTTCAAAGAACCTGGTAGTTTGTGCACCCCACCTTGGTTCTATCCTAAGAGCAGAAATAATATAAGAAATAATATACATCGGTGGCTACAATCTCAACCCGGATGTGCCCCGCAAAATAATATTACATCAATATTAAAAATTACATTGAATGAAAGAAAAGAAAACACTCTTCTCACATCCCCCCAGCTATTCATTAACGACTATCCAATAAAATTCATATCCACAAACCATTACAGATCACAGATATGTGCACCCCCAACTAATCGACGTATAGCAATTAGCAGAGGTTTACGAACACATATATCAAACACAGAAAACCCGATTAGCTAAAGTACTTAGAATTTCGATCGATAACCAAATTTGAATCTACCTCAAGTATATCACTGTACACAAAAGATCCTATGCAGAAACAAAATATCACAAATATCATAAATCACCAATATAGATGCACTGTGGAAAATCGGGCCGAGTCACCCTTGACTCGGCCACAGAACGGCGACAAAACGCATGGTTTGACCACGTTTCTGCGGCAGTCTTAGGGACTCAGGAACCCAAATTTCTACCGTGTTCTCAAAAATCCCTGCACGTATTTTTCAGGCCCCTGAAAAGATTTTTGGACCTGTTTTAAAAATCGACAGAAACGGGGTTTTCGGACGTAATTTTGGGATTTTTCTGGGATCGAATTTCTAAAGACTTTGCTAACTAGCTAGTTAAGGTTTTATAGGCTTTGATACCACTGTAAGAAAATTCTGCCTCCCAGCGCGCGACATCGGCTTACAGTTCTAGCCAAAACTCGCACTTGCTGTACTTGGCATAGAGTTGATGCTGTCGTAAAGTCTTCAAGACAATTCGTAAATGTTCAGCGTGCTCTTTTCAACTCTTAGAATACACCAAGATATCGTCGATGAAAATGACCACAAACCTGTCTAGGTACTCCCGGAAAACTTAATTCATCAGGTTCATGAATATGGCTGGTGCATTGATCACTCCAAATGGCATCATGAGAAACTCATAATATCCATAGCGAGTCCTGAATGCCGTCTTCGGAATATCAGAATCTTTGACCTTCACCTGATAATAACCTGAACGAAGATCTAATTTGGAGAAAACGCAACATCCACTTAGCTGATCAAACAGACCGTCGATGCGCGGTAGTGGATACTTGTTCTTTATAATTACTTCGTTCAGAGCTCTATAATCAACGCACATTCAATATGAACCTTCCTTCTTCTTCATAAGTGGAGATCCCCAACTTGAAGTACTGGGACGAATCCATCATTTCTTCAGAAGTTCGTCCAATTGAGTACGAATCTCCTTCAATCATTCTGGACTTACCCGGTACAGTGCTTTGATCACTGATTGTGCACTATGTACTAAGTCAATACTGAATTCAAGAGATCGATCGGGATGCAAACCTGATATGTCTTCAGGAAATACGTCATCGAACTCTAGAACTACCTCTGGCTTGTCTTCTTCTGCCTGTAGAGTTGCAATCACTGCCCTCTTCGGTTTTGCTTTGTATGTGCTAGGCTCTAAGGTATGATCCCCACTTTTGAAATAAAAGACCGGATGTTCTGGAATCTCGAACACTACCCTCCATTGACGACAGTCGATGATAGCATAGAAAGTTCTTAGCCAATCCATACCCAAAACTACATCGAAGTTCGGTATGTCCAGCACCTTGAAGTCAGCATAGAATTCTCTGCTGCAGACGACCACTGGATACAAATCGTATCACATCGTTGCCTTTAGAACACCATTCCCTGAACTGATATTCTAGTTGGATACGAGCAGTTTGACTGGAATCGCATGAGTTCGGACGAACCATTGCGACATAAAGTAATGAGATGTTCCAGTATCGAAGAGTGCTAGTGCAGGAAATGAGGCTGCTAAGACTGTACCTAAGTTGTGTGGAATATGTTTTAGGTATAAGAAAAAGATATCTTGATAAGTATGAAGATTGAAAGAAAGTTTTGAAAGAAAAGAAGTTACCGGTGATGACTTGGCCAGTGGCTTCAGCTTCTTCCACAGTCATTGTGAAAGCTTGTCGCCTCGGTACATTCCTCCTTGCTGGAGGCGCATTCCTCTGTCCGTTCCTCTGTCCCTGAGGTAGGTTCCTTTGTGCTTGATGGAATTGAAGAGGAGGAGGTGCAGTAGGTCCATGAGGAGGTGGAGCTGGGAGAGCAAGATGAGGAGCAGGTGCCTGGATAGCTGGCCGCTGCGGATAAGTGATTACTGGTCTGGCTGCAGGATTTGGATTGAGTCTACAAGGACAAGATCCAATATCATATGTGGACGAGCCATAGAATAAGCAAAGGCTATTATCACGCCTGCAGTTGTTCAGTTGATAAAACTGCACATTTGTTATTACATTTTTCCTACTATTTCTATACTAGAAAAGGTGTTTATTATAATATATGATACATATGAGGGTTTATCTGTAAAAATACTATTTTTCATATGTTGATATATTATAATTAACATTTGGTAGGAAAATGTATGCAAATAATATCATTGACCAAATCCTAAGAAAACAAAGTCTACTAAATATTATTTGAGTTGTTGTGCAAAATTTTTCCAAGACTAAAATCAAGGAAATCAAGTTGTTAAAGAAAACCTGACTAATTAAGAAAGCAAAATTTGGAGATCAAGTCTGGCAGCAACTATGAGAAGATTTCAAAGATCCAAAGATTTCAGAGAACTCCACGTGCCAAGTAGAGAGAAACTGCTGAAAGAAAATCACAGGCCGAGATTAAATGGCCGCGGATCCGCGGCCATACCCCCCTGGGCCGCGGATCCATGGCAATGTTAGGGAGTTAGGGGCTGCGCTTTTCTGGGGAATATCTTTGCTGTTTTCTTCCTAATTTAGAAACTTGGGTTCTGGCTTTGGGACTATAAATATGGACCGAGAGCCTCTTGGAAAAATTATCAAGCCGACGAGATCACGAAGTCCAAGACGGCTCACGCATCCAAGCTGATCATCAACTATTCGTCTACCTCCTTGGAAGAGATCGAGAAGCAAACTAGTATTTGTAATCATTTTCTAAGGGATCAAAGTGTAATGAATATTGTTGATTAATAAAGGTAGCTCTTTTTCTTATTCTATTTCTTCGTAATTTAATTATGCATTTTCTCTCCATCTCTTTTTCTCCCAACATGCGCGAGTAATTCTCCGCTTGTTAGGGTTCGTAGGATTAGGGTAGGTTAATGGATGATGAAGATCCTTAAACCCTTTTTACGTCCTATAAAGTTTATAAACTTTATCAAAATAATCATTAACATCCTAATCGGGCGCGCTACCAATTTATTGTTAGTCTCGACCGCGATTAGAGATTAGATTAATGATTGTTTTGGTAAAGGCTAGATATGAACGGAGTTCCGTGTCGAGATAGGGGTTAAGAGTGGGATTCATTTTCCCTCCAGAAACCCTAATCTACACGCATCACCGTCGTTCTAGTTTTAAATCTATTAAAGGATAAAAAGGGTAACTTTTAATTAATCATCCATAACTACTAAATCCTAACGAACCCTACAAGCCCCTTCTTATATTAACTACATCCTTAAAAATCAAGATCTATATTTTGCATTAGCGCTTAACGTAGATCTAGAAACCATTCATCAATATTCTTTATCCCTCCTCTCTTTCTCAACACATCTAAAATAAGAGTAAAAGGTTCAACGTTTCCCTGAGGACGACCCGTACTCATCTCGGTCTAGCTACACGCGACACCGTTATTGATTGCGGTTAACTACTACAAAAATACTTTTCCACACCAATCAGCAGTCCTTCGCCAGGTGTCCTTTCCTCCTACAGTAAGTGCAAAAGTCTGGATTGGGCCGGTTGAATGGTACTCCCGGTCTCCTGGGTATAAACGGTGGCCTGGAAGAGGCTCCTCCTGCTATCTGAGTAGCGGGGCGCTTCACACCGGAAGATTGAGGTCTGCCCTTCTTCTTCACCACTGTCCCGTATCAACAGGCAGCATTTAAAACCAAATCATGGGTTGGGAAATCCCCTGTAGCTAATGCAGCTTGGATCTCCGGGTCCAACCCTTGCTGAAATTGTCTAGCCCTGATCTCAGCAGTCGGTATGAGATGTGCCGTGAACATGTTACGGTCTTGTGTTAGCTGTGTAGTATGTGATATCAGAAAATTCGAATATTTGAGATATATTTTACCTGTTCAACATAGTGAACTCAGCATCATACTCATCCACGGATTTGCTCCACATAGAACCTTATTGTAGGTGGATGAAATGCTGCTCCATGTCAAATCGAGAAGTCTCGGGAAAATATTTCGCTTCGAACATGTCGCGAAAAGTCTTCCATTCGATCGGCTAAGTAAGACGGCTTTCTTCCGCCTTCCACCATACTCGGGCATTATCCATGAGTTGCAGCTTCGCAATCCTTACCCAAGCAATGTCTGGCACTTGTGCTGCTGCCAGATCGTCCTTAATGGATTGAGCCCATTCTTCAGCTTCCAGAGGGATCACTTTCCCAGAAAATTGCTTAGGATGCAGTGCCCGGAATTGCTTCACTCCAGGTGCTTCGGCTTCTGGGCGGTGCATTAGGATAGTAGTCTGCTGCTGCCGTTCCTCCAAGAGGCTCTTGATTGCCTCAAGCAAAAACTTCTGCTCGTTGATAGGAGTTACAACGGTAGGCGTAAGTGGAAGAGGTGGTGGTGGTGGGGTGTTATCATTCACGTTGGTGCTGGTATTGTTTGGAGAATCCATAACCTTAAAAGAAAAAATAGGGTCAGGATGGATTCAAGGAATATGAAATATAAAGAATGTTTAGTTACTGAGTCTTATAACTCTTGTGTTATATTGCTTAGGTTTCTATGCAGAACTAACCTGCATAGGCCGCCAACAAAACCTGTCACGCCCCGCTTCCCGGTATACGGGTAAGGAGACGTGACTAGGCCCGTGACGTATTTACTCAGAAGTAAACACGTTAAGCGTAAATAAGCAATATGATATAAATATACACAAGAAAGACATGATATGTAAATGAACAACAACTTTTTACTTATTAAACATTCTTTACAATACAACTGAAAAGTAAATATAATGCGGAAAGCAATGCTTAAACAATGGCATGAACTGAAAGTAAAAGTATATACAAGTGACTAGAGTTCCGGGTCCTCGATGAACTGCTCCAAATCTTCTGAACTGGGCTCGATCTCGAGAGAGTCGGGTCCTCCTGAAAACATTCCAAAGAAAGAATAGAAAAGGAATGTCATCAGCGAACAATCGCTCGGTAAGTCCCAAAGAGAGATAGAAATAGACTGAAAAGGTAAAGAGAATATATCTGGTATAATGTATGATTTTTATGTTAACGCTGTTGTTTGTAGCTTGGTATAGACTATACCTGTGTATACGAGAGGAGTCCAACTATTCCGTGGACTAAGGTATATGGAGCACAAGGAACCGTTAAGCCACGGAACAACATCAACAGATATTCAGGTTAGGAGTATTAAAGTAACCATCATCGTGCCACTTTTAACACATTCCATACTAATCTACCCCTTTAAAACCCCCATAATGTTTATTGTATTGTTTATAGCTGTAAGACTTACCGAAACCATGATATTAATATAAGTCCATGTCATGCACCCCGTGTGTTCGCGGGGAGGCGGAATTTTCAAAAAAGACGATTTTTCAAAGCTCGCAACACGGAATTGAACTCCAGGATCGATGATAAACCCTAACTAACAAAATACTGTATGAGGTTTAACTACTCAGATGAAAGTTATACCTCACGAAACCAAGTCCTTCGGGTCTTCTAGTCACTGTCCTCCTCCTCGTCATCACAAGCTCTAAGGATCGTTTGGATCGGGCAACCTCGCCGGCCTCCTCGAGTCAAAGACGATCCACCCGAGAGTCTATAGTCCGAGCTCCAACCTCAAATCCGAGGTAACTAGGGCAACTAGTTTGCTAAACTAGATGGCCTAGGTGATGTAGAGAGTGAAGATGAATTAGTTTTTTTCTTGGAACCCTAGGTTTCTCAACTCATGAGACTTTTAGGGTTATGAGGAAAAAGAAGAAGACTTGAGGAAATGAGAATGGTGTTGTGAACCATAGAATGAAGCTTGGCTGCCCTCTTGATAGAATATGAAGCATATCAATAATCGAGGAGATAAAATATCTCACACAAATATCTAATAATCTTTACAAAATATCTAATGATGAGTCATGAACATGAGTCACCAAGTAGCCATGCTAGATTCAATGTTAAACTCCACCTCATTTCCTCACCTCATAAAGTTTAATCCAATAAAGAATTAAACCCTAATAGGTGTCCACTTCTAGAAGCTTTCCCAACAAATTACGAGAATGCCCCTCATCCGTATATACATACCTATATCCGTATTCCGAAGAATACGAATACAAAGAGACGAAATAAATCCATCAATACAAT
This sequence comes from Agapanthus africanus, assembly GCA_030015575.1. NCBI lineage: Eukaryota > Viridiplantae > Streptophyta > Magnoliopsida > Asparagales > Amaryllidaceae > Agapanthus > Agapanthus africanus. The sequence goes on along the minus strand of CM057347.1, from coordinate 550,425,570 downwards.
ACCAGGATCTAGCTTAAACCAAAGCCCACTAGTATTATCCGCCCGAACATCATACGCGCACAAGTACACGTATGTGATTGAAGCCCTGCCGTAAAAACCATACGGCCTCTACATCTTTTGCCTGATGCAGGAAAACCTCTGTGTGGGACTCTAAAGACTCGACAGTACGCTGGAAATGAGTTTAACCACAAGCCGCAAGCGGTACTAGCTGCACGTAACGGCTACTCAGGTATCTGTCAATGAGAAGGCCGATGAGCAAACTCATCCGAACTCCTACTGAGCCTGTATGTGACAATCTCCGTACAGTCCGGTCTGTTCGTCTAAGAGTATCGCATATCGAGCCTAGGGGGCGGATCGTCATACCCATAATAGCGCAATAAGTCGTGCCGGAGTGTAGCCCAAAACACCCTGAGAAACTACCGTAATACCTACCAGTAAATATCGCTTGCCCTAGCTAGGGACTTTGTATAATGGCTCTCCAAACACAGCGCGATATCAACCCTCAGTACCGGGAGAGACGATCCTATCTAACCTCCACTGCCTCCAAGTGCTTCGGGACTGCACCCAACTACTACCTGTTTGCATGACTCCTTTGAGCCGTGGTAGGGTAGTAATCAAAGTACAGTGGGAACATACTCGAGGTGAAGTAGCAGTATCAAGTCGACGGACTAAGCTGTACTCATGTCACCTGGGAACTGCTATTCGACGATAGGTATAATACCCACCAACAGTTCCCGACGAGTCCTGTCCAGTGTACTCATAACCTAATGAGCACCTGCATACTATCTCTAGTACGACGTACTAATGGCTGTGGGACAGACCATCTCCCCTGCTGGGATAAGAAGCGTATACACTAGTATACTCTGGAGTATCGATGTCCCGTCTCGATAATCCTACGACTAGGAACCTGTATACGATGTGCTTATAGACTACCCATCCCTCACTAGTGTGACTGCCATCATAATGCTGATAATCAAGCAAAACATCCCAAGGGCTCTACCAATATGTATAAGCGATATGTTAAGAAAACACATGCACATATTGAGGTAGAAACAAACCAGGTAGTATACTACCATTTCGAGCAAGACTGTTACTAAATCCGTGTATATCCTAAGCTTCTATTAAGTAATATACAAACCAGTATGATACAATAATGGCCTCTAGGGCATATAACACTAATAATCAATTGCTCATGTAAACAGATAAGGATGTAAATGGATAATCATATGATCAAGTCAATGTATATCCATGGTTTGGTCAGTTCAAGTCATGTTGATATAGATAGCATTATGATATAAATAGATTCATTTTGTATTGGAGTTATATTTGAATTGTGTTCATGTTTAGATTGTATTCCGATTAGACTGAGACTCTGTCTGAGTCAGACACTTAAACAGAATTAGATTCCTGAATTAGGTTTTGGAGTTATCGGTAACTGCTGCACATGGACGGCAGGATTTGTGACTTTTTCCAAGCCAATTACTATTGATAACTCTGTTTTGGTTTTCTACCTTAAATAGGCAAGCACCCACTTTATCCGGCTCCGTGAGGCTCAAGAGAATTGGTCCCGCTTAAACCTATATTTACTAGGGTCCTTATTGTAAATTAATAAACTTGAGGGGATTTTATGAAAAATAGTTTTGATAAACTTTCAAAATAAACCACAAGCATTTATTTATCGTATTTAGGATTTTCATGGATGCAATTTTTAAAAGTGAAGTATTCTAATGATTATAAACCTAGATTGAATAGTATATGGTATTTTAGTGTAAATTGGAATTGTATGGATTTGTGATGGTATATTCATGAAATTTGGGATTCCTTTGTTTAGAAAACATGGAATTTATTATATATGTTTAAAATAGATATTTTGATAATATATATATATATATATATTAAAAATAGATTTTATTTATTAAATAGAAAATCACATTATTCTTAAAAATTGTATTAAAAATTCCATCGAGATCGGATGTTCCGTGAGGAGTTCTGCATCTTGCTCTACTAGTCCCAGGGATGTGCGATAAGCCGCACCATCCAAATCGGGTTCCCCAAAATGGGTTGTAGAGGCTTAATTGCAAGGAATTTAATTAAAACAATCTTAAAGAATACGGTTTTATTAGTTTAAGGTATTTTATTGTAAAATTGTATTTATCCCACAAAATATTTTTCCAAAAGCCATCATGCTATGTCATGATGAGTGTTGTGATGAGGTAGGTCATTACCTCGTGGGTTTTCTAAAGGTAATATGAGCATATATGATGAAAGATGTCGAATAGAAAGTTTGTGGTATTTAACCGTAAAAATGAAATAAAAGTTTCCTAGCATGGTATTTTAAATTGAAACTTGTTCTCACTATTGGTTTATGGTTGCTAAACAATATATAAAGAAATGGTTGATTTGTTACTAAGAAAAATTGGGTTTTTTAACAAATTTAGAATCGGATGTCGGATTATCTCCACTTCCGACGAGATTTGAAAAGAGAACTTTTTGAGAGGTGAAAAGGAGAGAAGAGAAGGGACTTACTGGATTAGATGAGAGAGGGGAGGTAGAGGAAAGGTTTGAGAGCTTTGTGAAGTCGCGGTGTCGCCGGATTTGTCCAGAGCTGTCGCCGGAAGATGACCTTGGGCTAACTCCACTTGTACAACTAATTTGACTTGGAAAAATTTGAGAGTTTTGATGATAGATTTCAGAATGAAGAGGGCTAGGGTGTGGTGTGGTATTTATAGGATAGAATTAGGGTTTTGGGAATGAATAGAGAATTAAAAATGTATTAAAACTTGGATTAAAGAGGTGAATTAACACCCTCTATTAATTTAGAGAGAATTCAAACAACATAGGTGTAGTGGGGTAGGCCAAAGGTTACAATGTGCAGAGTTTGGGGGTATTAGCAATGGGGGGATCGGCGGCGCCGACCCAAACGGCGATCTCGCCGGTCGTGGGTATGAGTTGGGGTGTGGTATTTATGCCACGTGTTGGTGTCTGCTCAAATATCAATTTTCACATGTTTGATTTCTGAGACTTTTCATTTTTACGTATATTGGACGTGTAAACTTTTGGGCTTCCAAAAAGTTTAACAGAAAAATCATTCAAAATAATATGTGGCAGATGGGATTCAAACACAGGGGCTATGTCACAGCAGTGCAAGGCTTTACCAATAAACTACAAGTTGTTTCTTGTTGTTCTTAAGCAAATTAAATACTTATAGCATACTCATGGTTGCAAATACTCCATTTAGTATTTTAACTTTAAACAAATTTCTGTACATTAAAAACAGAGTCATTACACAAATGTTCAGAGCAAAAAGCACTGCTGCTAGCTCCAAATCATGAGATGGGTAGTTCTTCTCATGAGTCTTCAATTGTCTTGACGCATAGGGTATGACATTTCCATACTGCATCAGAACACATCCCAAGCCTTTCCCAGACGCGTCGCTGTGAATAACCAGTCCTCCGGATTCATCTGGCACTGTCAAGATAGGAGCGGTTGTCAATCTTTGCTTCAGCGCTTCAAAAGCCGATGCACACTTCTCGGTCCATACGAACGGTACCTCTTTCCGTGTTTGCTTGGTCAATGATTCTGCTATTCGGGCGAAGTTCTTTACAAACCATCTATAGTATCCGGCAAGACCAAGAAAACTTCTGATCTCCCATATATTTTTTGGAATTGGTCAATCATGAACAGCTGCAATCTTTTCAGGGTCAACGACAATTCCATCTCCGGATACAATATGACCCAAGAACTTCACTTCTTCGAGCCAAAACCCGCACTTTCTCATCTTAGCATAAAACTTTTCTTGTCTCAACGTTTGCAGTGCGATCCTCAAGTGTTCTTCATGCTCTTCTTTGCTGCTCGAATAGACCAGCATATCATCAATAAACACCATTACGAACTGGTCTAGGTATGGTGAAAAGATTCGGTTCATCAAGTCCATAAATATTGCCGGTGCGTTAGTAACTTCAAATGGTATCACTAAGTACTCGTAATGCCCATATCGAGTTTGGAACGCCGTCTTGCAAACGTCTTCTGCTTTCACCCGAACTTGATGATATCCGGATCGCAAATCCAATTTCGAGAATACCCTCGCGCCATTGAGTTGATCGAATAATTTGCCGATGAGAGGGATTGGGTACTTGTTCTTAATAGTCACCCTATTTAATTCTCAATAATCGATGCACATCCTCCGCGTGCCATCCTTCTTCTTGACTAGAAGAACTGGAGTTCCCCATGGTGAACCGCTGCTACGAATCCAACCTTTCTCTAGTAATTCGGCAACTTATTTCTTTACCTCTTCCAGTTCCATCGGCGCCATTGGATAATAAGCCTTTGAAATCCATGCTGCTCCAGAAATAAGATCAATCGCGAACTCCACATCACGTTTTGGCGGTAAACCCGAGATGTCCTCGAACACATTCATAAAATCCCGAATTACTGATGGTGGTTCTTCTTTGTTTACTTCCATCGACGAAAGAACGTCACTTGTCGACCTAGCCCTAAATTTGATTGGCCTGACAGATCTGCTACCTCCCAAGAATATGAACTCCGGATGTCCAAAAATATGGAAAATCACTTTCCTTGCCCTACAATCAATGTGAGCGTGGAAAATACCAAGAAAATCCATTCCCAAGACAACAACGTAGCTGCCTGTATCAATCACCAAGAAATCCGCAAGTAACTCCCATCCTTAAATAACAATCGAGCAACTCTTGCACTCATTGCTATATATAATTCTCCCATTCCCAATGTGTATGTCCCAGCAACTATACATGGCCGTGTGTGGAATAGAGTGTGCACTAATAAACTTGGACGACATAAAGCAATGGGATGCGCCAGAATCGAATAATGCCAATGCGGGAAAATTATAAACAAGCAGGATACCTGAAACAACATTTTCCGACGCCTTGGCCTCCTCGGCCGTCAAGGTGAAGGCCTGTGCTTGATTAGGCCTGTGAGTGATCAGCTTCTGCCCATAAGTCTGCTTCCACGGTGGTTTTTGAATATCGTCTCTCGATCGTAGTTTCGAAGGGCAAGCACTGATGGTATGGTCAGCTGATCCACAAACTAAACAAAGTCCGAGTCTCCTTCGACAGTCCTTCTGCATGTGTCCGGGTAGATGGAAAAAGTCACAAATCGCACCCCTTTTCTGATTTGATACAAAAGGCTTCTTCATAGGTACAGTGCCTCGTTTGTTTACCGGAATGCTTCTACGTACAGGAGCTCTGTTTGGCGTAAACGTCGTTTTACGCACTACAACCTCTTGCTGTAGATTACCATTTACTTTTACCGATAAACTCTGCTGCTCTCGGGCTGCCTTGAGAACTTGGGAGAATGTGGTTAATCCCAGAGATATGATGTATCTTTGAATCTCCACATCCAAGCTACGCATAAACCGCCTTGCCCTATCTGCCTCATTGGCAATCAAGGGCCCCGTAAATCGACCGTGCCGGATCCACTCAGCCGCATGTTTATCAACGGACCCACCATTCTGCTTCAAGCTAATGAACTTCCATTTCCTCCCGTGTAGACTGCGGAAAGAACTTCTCCAGGAAACTTCATGAAAAAGTTTCCCAACTAATCGGCTTGGTCAGACGGGTCTCCTCTACGAGCCACCACTCGCGAGTGTAATCTACCAATTGGATGCGTACTACATCCACCCTTTTCTCATCTGGAGTCTGCGCGACAACGAGTAGGTTATCTGTATCAACTAGTCACTGCTCCGCTGGAAATGGCTCCTCCAATCCAGTAAATATGGACGGACCGAGCTTCCTAAAGTCTGCCACGGTGCCCTCACGCTTTGTTGGCATGGGTGCTGCCGCCCTCTCGGCTGCTGTGACAACGGACTGTTGGACTGTTCTCAGACCCTCTTGGAAAGTCTTGACCTGCCGCTGATTTAGCTCAGTTTGACGCTTCTGGTTTGCTAGCATACCACATACAACTCCAAGTAATGCGGCGTTATCTACACACCTCTGGTATGACCGCAAATCTCTATTCGCTATAATTCTGAGGCCAAGACACTGAAGGGGATTAGTAACGGTAAACATAATTCAATAAACAAGATATTGATAACTATAGATTCAAGACTGGCAAAATAGTAATGTGGCAGGACATGCTCTTAATCCCGGGTTTCCTGATTAGTGTATTGGGTTCAATACCCAACTATAAAAGAACCAAACCCGACTAACCCTAAATCCTATGGCTCTGATACCAAACAATCCCTGTCACGCCCCGCTTCCCAAAATACATGAATACAACACGTAACAGAGCCAACCATGCTACCTATGACTAGGAATAATCCCTCCATAGTCACGTTACAGCTGTCATTCAGATATAAAGAACATTAAATAAAATCTAACTAACACATGTCCATTTGCCACGGTAAATAAAAGTCAAGAAATGCATATAGCGGAAATGAATCAAGATCCAATAATAATATCTGAATCATGTCCCTTATGGGATCACATCGATAAAATAAAGCTACGGAAATAAATAAACTAAGCATCTCTAAAACTAAACATCTAGCTCCTCATTGTTCGGCTTGCTTGCTAAAATACTCCTGATCTTCCTACGACAAAATCAAAGGAACCGGGCCATGCAAAACCCAGACGTCAGTGCATTATAAATATCAAAATATTAGTAATAACCAGGATATGATGCTATAATTAAACATGTATAAATAATAAATATAGGTGTAAAACAGTGAGCTATATCTATGTGATGTGTATCCTAAAGTCTGTGTTTCTAGGTTATCTATTCTACAAGTCTTTGAAATCAATTAATGGAATCGTCGATATAACTTAATAGTATCCCGTGCGTGCCGGGGCCACGGTCAAGTCTCTCGGGGCTGAATCCGAGACGTGCCACTAAGCAGTAAAAACATGTATCATGTACATACAAATGATGACAGCAGCATCATTCCAGGGCCGGAGCCCGTATCGACTGATCAGTCTGTGGAAGTATCGAACTGTTGAGTTACAAGTCAGGTTTCATTGTTGATTTCCCCTTACCCCCAGGTTTTGTGTTCAAGTCGGGTATTGATGATATCGATCTAATGCCAACACAAGATCAAGCCGGTACAGGTCTCGTCTATCTAGACAACAAGTCACGTCCGTCAGAACAACAAGTCAGGATTGTCGACATTAGTAATAATCTAAGCAACAGGTCTAGTAATGTCTTGTGAACATGCTGGGCAATATATTTTAACCAAAATAGATACCAAATGTAAAAGCGTAACCAATATCTAAACACGGTAAACATAACTAACGCCAGGATGTATATGCGTCTATTTATAATAACCGTTTTACGTCTGTTACCAGGTATATTGCAATCTAGATAAAAATTAACTGATAGAAAAATTATAATAATATTATGATGATCCGGCATGCAACTAGATAAAACCATTATTGGTACGGATACCGACTAATGCTATAAAACTGTAAATTGATAATATTTGCTAAATATTAAAACACATGTACTATAATTAATCATATAAATATTGATATAAACGAAATAGCATGTTGCAAGTTTAGAACTTGCTTGATCGAAATCTCATGACGAATATACGAATATTACGTTCCGAATGCCGAATAAAGACACGAGACAAAACCCCACGTACATAGGATTTGACCTGAACTAAGCAACTGCGTGACGTGGTGACTGGAGTAGACGACGACGGTGACTGGGGTCGTCTGGATCGTCGGCGATGTGAGCAACTCCGGCGAAAACTTAGTCGGAGACTGAGAAAAGAGAAAAGAAGAAGATGGGGTTGCTGGGTTTTGTGGTTTCAACGTGGACGGGGAAAAACGGGAGTTGGTCGGCGACGAGCTGTTGGGGAGACGTGGTCGGCGGCGAGGTTGAAGGGACGAGGAAGTTGGGTTGGTGATCGAGGAAAAAGAAGGAGAAGAAGGAGAAGGTGTGGTGGTGGTGTGGGTGCTCTTGTGTTGCTCACGAGACAAGGAAAGTGATGGAGGGTGATGGTAGAGGTCGGGTTCCGACGACGAGGTTGATGAGGGCGAAAGAGATGGGTTCTCCGCTTGGGGGCCGGCTCGGGGTTCAGGAAAGGAGATGGGGAAGATGATGATGGCGAGGCGATGAAGAAGAGGAGAAGATAAGGAAGGTGATGACGAGGAGATGGGGACGGCGACGAGACGACGAGGCGTGGGTTTAGAATTCGGGTGAAAGGGACGCGAGAGGAGAGATGATGATGGGGGAGAGAGAGGTATATAATAATAATAATATTAATATATATATATATATATATATATATATATATATATATATATATATAGGGAGAGAGAGGCAGGGACGAAGAGAGATAGAGATGTAGTTTTATAAAAATAAATTTATTAATATACTGTATATATTTATATATATGTATACTGTTATATATATTATATTTATAGTAATATATAATATATTGTATGATTTTACAGATAATACCAGATCTCTCCAAATATTACCCGTATCCACTCAAAAATATAGTTTTTAAATATAAAGAATATACGTAAGAATTTTAACCATAATGCAACATCCTGTAATTAAATACATATACCCCCAATAAAATCTAGGTAAATATACGTAACGATTTCCAATTATTTTTCTGTCTAACTCTTCGGATATGAACATGATATATAGGCGCAACAACCTGATATGGGCTAATTTGCCATGCAAGACTAGATAGGAAAAGAATATTATTTGTTCTTATCTTGTATTATAAAGAGATATGTAGAGCTTAAGATATATTATGTATATATTTCATACTCGATTCCCATGGATACACTGTACTAGCAAATATTTGATATAATCTCGCACCATATTGGGTTTCAAATATGCGGGTCGGGTCGGATAGTGACCACAGCTACTAATTGCATCATTCGCAACCTAATATCAACAATAGTAAAGAATTTTACCGCAAGATTTAAAACACCAAACTATATAGTATAAATGTACTAGGGTGTTACAAGAAGTAAACACAGAATGGAAATGCGGATAATCAAGGAAAAGTACATTTCAATGGGGCCAAATATGAAATGCAATTTTCTCGGTTGTGTGGATAGCCCGTAATATCATATTCTAGACCCCTACGAGTGCGGCAAGCCACCCGCCAATTCTAGAAGTGAGGCAACCTCAATCAACAAAGTGAGTGGACCACTCAGCACTTCCAAAATCCGGTGATTTGGGCAGCTCTCCACAGGTCAATCCTATACCCCTACGAGTACGGTGAATAGACCGCCAATTCTAGATTAAGGTATCCCGGTCTCAACGCCATGAGAAGATGGCCCGTTGCCCTCTAGAACTCGACTACTCGAGCACTCCGCTATGGGGTAATCCTAGTGCATGTAATGAAAATTTGAATATACAACGGTGACTACGTCCACAACCTGGACGCGCCCCAAAGAATAATATACAAGCCACAGTGACGGCAGTCCACATGTCAGACGCTCGCTGCGCAATATGAATATACATTACATCATAGAGAATTACATCTAATACTATATACTCCGGGCTATCCATCGCGACAAATCTTGTTAAGAATATGTATGCCCTGGAGGCCATTATTGTATATTATAGTGGATGCTTGGACATATATATAGTACTTTCTTGCTCGACATGATAGTATGCTATCTGGTTGCTTTTTATTTTAACATGTGCACTTGTTTTAGTTTAATATCTTATTGATACATGTTGATAAAGCTTTTTGGATGTTGGCTTGACTATCAGGACTATGATGCAGATCATACCAGTGGGGCTTGTGTAGTCCACAAGTACATCCTTAACAGTTCCTAGCCGAGGGAGTATTGAGACAGGGCATCGATATTCTAGATTAGACTAGTGAGTACGTTTCCTGAGTCTGTATGGGGCGATGGTTGATCCCAAAACCATTGGTGTTCGATATCAAAGATTGTACACAGGTTCTCATTGGAGAATGAGTACACCGAACATGACTCCCCGAGAACTCCTAGATGGTACCATATCTATCGTTAGATAGCAGTTCTCTAGTGACACTTGAACAGGTTAGTCTGTAGACCCGAGATCGTCATAGTGTCTTATGTGGTTCCCACTGTGCTTTGATTTCCTCCCTAACACGGCTCAAATGAGTCGTGCAAACAGGTGGTTTGTGGGTACAGTCCGAAGTCACATGAAGGCAGTGAGCGATAGGAGGGGTTTCGTCTCTCCTGGTATCGAGAGTTGATGTTGCGCTATGCTCGATTGGATATAACAGCAAGTCCCTGGCCAGGGCTAATGAAATTTACCGATAAGTGTTATTAGTAGTTTCTCGAAAGGTTATAGGCCACACATCATCATGACTTATCGAATTATTGGGGTCTGACGATTCCACCCCCTAAACTCGATATGCGACATATTAGACGAAGAGACCAGACTGTACAGTAAGTGTTGATTATAGGCTCTACGGGAGTTTGGACAAGTTTGCTTGTTGATATTCTCTTCGTTCAATACCTGGATAGCCGTTACATCCAGCTAGTACCGCTGACGGCTTGTGGGTATCTGAAACGATCATTACCTACTGCTGGAGTATTAACGAGTCTTTAGAGTTCCACATAGAGGTTTCCTAGCTCAAGCGAAACGAATTAGGGCTTGTATGGAGATATGTGCGAGAGCTTGATTAAATACGAGTATATGATACCGTATTCTAATCTAGCGTTATATGATATAACCGAATTATTGAATCAAGTGTTGATTCAATGATTTGATGTGTGTGTGTGTGTGTGTGTGTGTGTGTGTGTATTTATATTTGATATTAGCCGGGTTATATATAATGCAACCGGATTATTGAATCAAGTGTTGATTCAATAATTTGATATATATATATATAATATTAGTCGGGTTATATATGATATAACCGAATTATTGAAACAAGTGTTGATTCAAAGATTTGATATATATATATATATATATTTATATTTGATATTAGCCGGGTTATATATGATATAACTGGATTATTGAATTAAGTATTTGATATTAGCCGGGTTATATATGATATAACTGGATTATTGAATCAAGTATTGATTTAATAATTTGATATATATATATATATATATATATATATATATATATATATATATATATATATATATAAACTAATATTAAGCTCACTTAAGATTTTCTTCTCTTTATATTTATATATATATGATATATATATATATTCATTTTTAGATAATGATATATATATATATATATATATATATATATATATATATATATATATGAATTAAAGAAAAGAAAAATGAGTCATTTTTCTTTTGATGCTTGGAGAAGTCTTGAGAAGCTATGACCCATCTTCTTTCTTTTGTTTGATTCATACATTATTAATCATTTTTTTTCTTTAGCTCATCTTATCTTCATGGTTCACACTCTCACTTCCAAGTTCATCTTCTTCCTTTCCTCACTAGTTTTTTCGAGGTTGAGAAAAAGAAAAAGAAAAAGAAAGAAAGATTTTTGGAGAGCAAAATTCCTACTTCATCAACCTACACTACTCTAGCAAATTAGTATAGGTTGTTCTCTTTACTAATACCTTGATTAGTGAAGTGAGAGCTTGAATGCGAGTTGCCTCAAGGTGGATCATCTTCGACAATGAAGACTTTGAGCAAGCTCATTCCAACCTTCGAGTGGAGTCAAAGAAGAGTTCTAGGACTACTACTTGGAGTTTTTGAAATGAAGGACTAGACTACAAAGGCTGTAGACTCTTTTCACTTAGTTTAGAACTTCTTTTGCTTAACTTTGAAACCTTAATTCTTTAGTTCGATTCTTATTTAGTATACTTAGCCCTCTAGATTTTTAAAATTGTATACTTGATACTCATAGAACCCTAGTAGAGGTACTAAGACATACTTTCAAATCCAACACAATTATAACCACTAGGCACTATCCATCACAGAACATGCAAACTTGCGAGTATCAATTCCGTAACCCCGTCTAATTGATACATATATTAATTACACGACGTTTTACCAAATGTTATGATACATGCAACCATAAAAAATACTACGACAATCGAATACCGCACATAAATAGACAACACTTCAATTTTCCAAAACACCAAAAATCAAGTGTGCTAAAAACCGACAAGAAATTCCATGCTAAAACTCACTCCGGGAGTCCGAAATGAGCTCAGATTGAGCCGAAACTTCACAGAGGGCCCCGTCATAAAATTAACGTCGACCCGGAGTGCACTTAGAGGGTACCCATCCCCTAGGCCACCCTAAGGTGTCCATAGGGGTGGGCAGACCCGAAACTGCCTTCTGAGGAGTTTTGGGACCCCATCACCTAAGGCCACCATTTGGGTGGTCTCGGAGGTGTGGGCCCTCCCTAGGTCCCCTCAGGACTTCCCCAGGGTCCCCGCGCACCTCCCCACGGCTTCTCGATCCAAACCGAGAGCCCGCGGGGAGTCAAAACATCAATATAGCATGAAAATCCTTACAGTTTTTTCGGCAATTTTTGCGGGGCAAAAACCGGCAGGATTCGGGAATCGTATCTATCTAGTTTAGGGTGTTTGGGTGGCTCTGATACCATTTAAAGTTCCTAGTTCTCTCGCCGTTAACCCACGGCTAATGCGGAATCCGTAAACAAAAATTTTCAAGACACTAAAAACTTATACCCTAGAATCTAAACCAAACACCTAAACTAGAATACTAACAAGATAGAATTCATAACCTTTGTAGTGTCTTCATTTGCTCCAATTTGGTTGGACTTTAGAATTCTCTCAAGAGTTTCGGATCGCGCTTGCAAGACGGTTTTCCTTCGCCGAAGATGATTCACCCGAGGGAACCAAGTTTAAGCTTCAACTTCATCCATGAAGCAACTAAAGATCCTAGGATGCTAATCTAGGATGTTTAGTGATATGTGTGAGTGTTCTATTGATTTTTCTTTCTCTTAATCCTCTTGAATCTCAACTCATGAGAAGGTAGAGGAAGAAGGAGAAGGTAGAGGAAGAAGAAGAAGGAGGATCCATGAAAGAGAGAGAAATAAAAATGGTGGAATGAAAATCCTTCACAAATTCAAGCATGCTTCATGTATTTTTAAAAAGAATTTTTCCATTTTAAAACTACAACCATTTCTCTTTTCCACCCCATTTCATATTTTCTTTGAAAGAAAATCCTAGAAATGAGTTTTCCTTCTTCTAGAAGTATTCTTGTATAAATACAATAATACGTCCCCGCAAATATATGCCCGTATTCGTATCAAAATACAAATGCCCAAGAGATAGAAAATTACAATGAACATAATACTAGAATATACATATCGAAATATATATATATGTCAATTATTAAATCAAAATTTGATTTAATAATCCGGCTTAATTCTAAGCCGGATAGTATTATCACCTGCCCGTTTAAAGTCTGTGTGGTTAGCACACATGCCTAATCGGAACCTTGCACGTATCAATATACGACCACTACATCATTTTTCCTGAACCGAGAAAATCCACTGTGTGGGACTCTAAAGATCCGTCAATACGCTGGCAGTGGGTTTAATCACAAGCACGTCTGCGGCACTAGCTGTACGTAACGGCTACCAAGGTATTGAGTGAAAGGAAGGCCGACGAGCAAACTCATCTGTACCCCTACCGAGCCTTTCTGTGACAATCACCATACAGTCCGGTCTCTTCGTCTAAAATAATCGCATATCGGGTCTAGGGGTGGATAACTTCAGACCCCTACTAACCCGATAAGTCGTGCCGGTCTGAATCTCATCACCCACTGAGAAACTACTTATATCACATCAGTAAATCTTATCCAGCATGGCCAAGGATTTCTGGTGATGGCTGACCCAACACAACACGATATCGACTCCCAATACCGGGAGAGATGAATCCCTGACGATTGTTCACTGCCTCCATGTGGCTCGGGACTGTACCCAACTAAAACCTGTTTGCACGACTCCTTTGAGCCGTGGTAGGGTAGTAATTTAAGTACTGTGGGAACTCACATGAGAAAAATGAAAATCTAGGTCAAATGACTAATCTTTACTCACGCCACAAGAGAACTTCTATTTGACGATAAGTATAATACTATCTAGAAGTTCTCGGCGAGTCCGTCTGGTGTACTCACCTCCAGTGAGCACTTGTATACTATCTTAGGTGACTTAACCTTAATGGCTTATGAGACCAGCCACCGCCCATCGTTGGGGTCTCGAAAAGGATACACTAGTCTACTCTGGAGTATCGATGCCCGGTCTCGATACTCCCTCGACTAGGGACATTTAAGGATGCGCTTATGAACTACCCAGCTCCTATGTATATGATCGCCATCATAATGCTGGTAGTTAAGCAATAATCATACGGGCTTTATCAAAATGTATACACATAATGATAAACACAAACCAGATATCATACCATCATCTCGAGTAAGACCGTTCTACCTATATAGGTTCTCGCTCAATTATCATAATCGCCTACCCGCAATTATAATAATTGCCTTGAGGGCACTATATCCAACATGGTTGGGGTTGGGGTTAGGGTTAGGGTCAGGGTTGGGGTCGGGGTTAGGGGTAGGGTTGGGGTCAGGGTTGGGGTCAGGGTTAGGGTAAGGTAGGGTTGGGGTTAGGGTTAGGGGTCGAGGTCGGGGTCGAGTAGGGTCGGGTCTGGGTCGAGTAGGGTTGGGTTGGGGTCGGGCTGGGGCTGGGGCTAGGCTGGGGTTGGGTTCGGGTTTGGAGGTTAGTTGGGGTCGGGGTTGGTCGGGGTCGGGGTCGGGCTAAGGTTAGGGCCGGGCTGGGGTCGGGGTTGAGGGTCGGGGTCGGGGCCACGGTTAGGCTGGGTTAGGGTTAGGGTTGGATTAGGGCTGGGTTGGGTTAGTCTAGGGTTAGGGGTAGGGTTGGGGTTGGGGTCACTCCCCGCTTCCTAAAATAAGTAAATATGGTACGCGACAAAGCCAACCATGGTATCTATAGCGAGTAAAGATCTTTCTATAGTCACTGTTCAGTTGATAAAACTGCACATTTGTATTACAATTTTCCTACCATTTTCATATTAAAAAATGACTTTATTATAATATATTATACATATGAGGGTTTATGTGTAAAAGCACCATTTTCCATGTGTTAATATATTTTAATTAGTATTTGGTAGGAAAATGTATGCAAATAAATCTATTGACCAAATCCTAGTAGAAATAAGCCTACTAAATATTATTTGAGATTATTGTGCAGAATTTTCCAAGTTGTTATGCAGAATTTATCAAACAAATCAAGTTGTTGAAGAAATCTTGCCAAATTAAGAAGCAAAACTTGGAGACCAAGTCTGGAAGCAACCGAGAAAAGATTTTTAGATTCTGAAGGTGCCTAGGATTGCCACATGTCACAAGATGCAAGCCCAAGAAGACTCATAAAAAGATCTCACCCATTGGCCGCGGATCCGCGGCCATAGCCCCTCTTTGGCCGCGGATCCGCCGCAATAATAGGGAGTTGGAAGGAAAGATTTTTGGAGATCAATCATTGCTAAATTTTAGCAAGTTTTCAACAATAAGATTCTGGCTTTGCACTATAAAAGGGCACCGAGAGCCTCTTGGAAAAGCTATCAAGCCGACGCGATCACGAAGCCCCAGACGCTCACGTATCCAGGCTGATCATCAACTGTTCGTCTACCTCCTTAGGAAAGATCGAGAAGCAAACCAAGTTTTGTAATCATTTTCTACGGAATAAAAGTGTAGATTGTTCAGTTGATTAATAAAGGTAGTTATTTTATTTAATTCTTTTGCATTTTACATTATGTTTTCCCTCTCTTTCTTTTCATCTTCTTCTCCCAACATGCGCGAGTAATTCTCCGCTTGTTAGGGTTCGTAGGATTAGGGTAGGCTAATGGACGATGAAAATAACTAAACCCTTTTTAAGTCCTATAAAGTTTAGGAACTTTATCAAAAGAATCATTAACATCCTAATCGGGCGCGCTAGCAATTCTTTGCTAGTTCCGACCGCGATTAAAGATTAGATTAATGATTGTTTTGGTAAAGGCTAGATATGAACGGAGTTCCGTGTCGAGATAAGGGTTAAGAGTGGGATTCCTTTTCCCTCCAGAAACCCTAATCTACACGCATCACCGTCGTTCTAGTTCTAAATCTATTAATGGATAAAAAGGGTAACTTTTAATTAATCGTCCATAACTACTAAATCCTAACGAACCCTACAAGCCCTCTTATTATATTATCTACATCTTTAAAATAATCTAGATCTATATTTTACATTCTTGTTTAACGTAGATCTAGAAACCATTCTATAAAATTCTTTATTCCTCCTCTCTTTCTCAACACATCTAAAGTAAAAGTAAAAGGTTCCACGTTTCCCAGAGGACGACCCGTACTCATCTCGGTCTAGCTACACGCGACACCGTTATTGATTGCGGTTACACTACAAACACACTTTTTCACATCAATCAAATGGCGCCGTTGCCGGGGATACGTGCGTAATTTTTTATTTTTACTATTTGTGTTGAATTCTTTGACGAGTCATATCATTATTAACACAAAACTGCAAATTGTATATTTAACGATTATTGTGTGAATTTTTGCGAGGAAATCTGGAGTCACAAACTTGAGGAAACAGGAAACAGAGACATTTTTAGAGATCCAGAGGAGCACAAAAGGCTATACAAAAAAATTTCATCAACTGTTCCTTCTGCCACGCGGCGGAACCGCGGCAAAAGCACCCATTCTGCGGCGGAACCGCGACAAGTTGGAGGAATTAGGGAATAAATCTTCTCTGGTATCTTTCTCAACTCCTTCTCTCTCTCCTCAAATCCAATAAAATCTATTTTCTGCAGGATTCTTTGCAAAATAGCGCCGCTCAAAAATCTTTTTGCAAAAGTTTTGTGATTGGTTTTGTTTTGCATATTTTAATACGGACTCTAAGGGGCAAAGACCAAATCAAGATTAGGTGGGGATTTCATCACCCTTCCTAAGCCCCACAAATCACAAACTGAGCATATAGATCAACCCTTCATTAATTTAAAAAATATCTAGACCAGACTCTAAGGACTGTCGCGCTCAATAAGGACAGAGGAAGGTCGTGGGTAATCTATCGTTTATCCGCATTACTTTTGTAGTGCCTAGGCAAGTGTGACAAAGGCTAGTGGTTTTTAATTAGGCCCACGACGTGGTTCCTTCCCACTTACCTGGCACTTATCTGGCTACAAGGGTAGTACGGAGGCGGTAGAGGATTGATCCTGCGGCTTGTCCTTTGGAAGTCTAGGAGCGGTCTAGAGACTGACCTAGGTAACCTTAGTTCTAGGGTTGCTTGTGCATCTTAGGGAGATTTGTCTTGAGTCTCACTTTTTCAAAACAAGCCAATTTTAAATCACACACACGCTGCCACTTGCACTAAACCCGCTTAGTGCATGCTCGGCTGGACACGGGATCCTAGTGCCCGTCTTGTCCGCGTTCCTGCTATCGACGCCGAAGTCGGTACTTCTTCATCTTCTTTTCCCCCACCACACACCACATCAACCGAGATGGACGACACTCCATCAGATTATAACACCACGCTGCCACCGCCCGAAGGTGCGCAGAATCCACCGCGCATCTCTCTCCAAGAGAGATGCTATCCTATTCGTGGTCCTCTTCCCACTTGTCTATCTCTTCCACCACCTAACGGGGATAATTTCGAAATTAAACCCCACTACATCAATCTGCTGCCCAAATTTCACGGGCTTGAGTCAGAAGACGCGTACGTTTTCATCACCAAATTCGAAAACGTATGCGCAATGATGGGTACTTCACAATTGACTTTAGATGCTATGCGCTTACGTCTTCTCCCATTCACACTGTGCGACTTGGCAGAAAAATGGCTTTATAATACTGCTGCACACTCTATCGCTAATTGGGATGAATTCGTCGTAGCATTTCTTAAGAAGTTTTACCCAAATCATAAGACTGCACATGTTAGGAGCGAGATCAACCAGTTCACCCAGCTTCCCAATGAACCATTTTGGAAGTGCTTTGAACGTTTCAAAGATCTGCTTGTCCAATGCCCCCATCACGGAATACAAAGATGGGATTTATGTCGGATTATATATGAGGGCATTAATCCAGCGACAAAGCAGATGCTTGAAACAATGTGTCAATGCAATTTCATGTCTAAAGATGACGGTGAAGCATGGAAATATCTGGAAGACCTTGCTGAACACACGTTGCAGTGGGAAAGCGTAAGACTACCTTCAACTAAGGGAGGTATTCACCAGCTCGACGTTTCTATTGCAGTAAAAGCCGAAATGGCAGCGATACAGAAGAAACTCGACGCTATTGAAAACAAGTTCTCATCTTTCTCCCTAAATCAGGTCACGCTTCCTAAGACCGTCTGTGGTTGCTGTTCGGATCCTTCACACTTAACGGAAGAATGTCCTATGAATGCATCGTTTCAAGCTAATGCTGCTTTTCAGCAGCGACCTAGAAACGACCCTTATTCTTCCACATACAATCAAGGATGGAGGAATCATCCTAACTTTGCTTGGAATCAAAACCAACAAAGCAATTATCAAAGACCTCCTCCACAGCAACCACAACCACAGAATCAGCCCCCCTTTCAGTCACAAAATTTCCAAAATCCGGCCAACATTTCTACACCACAAGTGGCCGGTACTGACAACTCACTTGCACAAACTTTGGATATGTTCATGAAACAATCCATGCAAAATTCGGCTGAGATAAGGTCTTCTATTGATACCCTAACGAAAAACTCCTCCTCCCATGGTGAGAGTATTAAATCAATAGAAAACCAAATCGCACAGTTAAACTCCGCAATGAGTGTGAGAGAGAAAGGGAAACTCCCATCTCAACCCCTACCGAATCTTGGCCATTCACAAAGTCATAATGTGAATGCCATTACTACGTTGAGATCGGGGAGAGTGCTGAATAACCAAGTGGGTGAGCAATTTGATGATAGTGACACCAATGATACCCCAGCTTCTTCTTCTTCCCCTAATTCGTCTAGTCTCCCACCTTCACCCGAGCCTATTCTCCGTTTTCCCCATGGCTCGAACCCTTCGCCCACTTCGCCAAATCTATCTAAGTCGATTCCCACTCCAGTTTTGGGATCGAATCCGTCCCCACAATCCTCTCCAATGTTGGACCAAACCCTTATTGATAAAGCACCTTATCCAAACAGGTTAAGGGGCAACAGACCAAGTCCACAAATGGAGAAGATTGTGGAAATTTTTAAGCAAGTTAACATAAACATTCCTCTCCTAGATTCTATTCAACAAGTTCCGTCTTATGCGAAAATCCTAAAGGACTTGTGCACTAGGAAAAGAAAAGTTCAAATACTTAAAAAAGTTTTCCTTGCGAGTAATGTGAGCACTGCTTTTACACAACAACTACCCAAGAAACGAAAGGACCCCGGAAGTCCTACAATTTCTATTTCCATTGGGGGTAAAAATATCAATCGTGCTCTACTCGATCTTGGTGCTAGTGTTAACTTGCTTCCGTATTCTGTGTATGAGCAATTAGGGATCGGAGAGTTAAAACCTGCGCATTGCACTCTTCAGATGGCCGATCGATCTATCACCCAACCAAGGGGTGAGCTCGAGGATGTGTTAATCAAAGTCGGGGAATTCATATTTCCTGTGGACTTTATCGTTATTGATACACAACCTGTAGCAAACCCACGCAATCAAATCCCGGTGATACTCGGTCGACCCTTTTTGGCCACTTCCAACGCGGTAATCAATTGTAGAAACGGCTCTATGACCCTATCCTTTGGGAAGAAGTCAATTGAGCTTAACATTTACAAGTTGGGAAGTAAACCCTCCGAACCCTATGCTCATGTGAGTTCTGTCGAATTAATGGATGTCGACAGCAGCGAATTTGATCAACCTCATGATACAGACTCTTTTCATATGTTGTTGTTTGACCCAACCATTTACTCTTCCACCGAGTTGTCCGGGTCAACATCTAATGAGGAACCTTATATTGAGTCTGACGATCACCCCATTTTTTCTGATGACATTATTTTTCGGGGTATCGATGAAAGCTTTGAGAAAATTTTCGCTGATGAACTCGTATTTTTACAAGACACGGGTGTTGAGATGAATCAACTCCAAGATGAAGAAATTGGACCTCCACCCCTTCTTTTGGAAAATCATGACAATGCGAGTAATCCATCATTACTATCACTGTGTCGTTTTTCCAAATTGAGACGCAATCCTTTTCCAATACATCTCTTGTCACCTCCCCACTTCTTCACGTCAATAGCTGACATGTTCTTCCACCAACCTTGGTGCTTCATCGATAAAATTTTTGAATGGTTGGTGTTGACCTTCGGTCTTTGCAAAGCTTGGCATTGACCAATAACCTTGACCCCCTCGTGTGTTTTTAAAAGATTAACATAGTTTAACTCAAGTTTGGGGGAGGGGGATATTTTGGCTCTTGAAAGAAAATGACTTTTACAAAATTGTGAGCCAAAAATAAGTTTGGGGGAGGATTTTCACTTTCATATATTCTTGCCCCCATTAATAATTTCCTCCCAAGTCTACAGGTTTTTTGAGCTTAACGGATGACATCAGTGAGGACACTGCTGTAAACAGGTTTGGGGGAGGTTTGTGCTTATTTACACATCAATTTGCATCATATTTTGCATAAGCACAACATTTTCAAAAATTAAAAAAAAAATTATAACAAAAGGGTAGAAAGTGAAAAAATTACATCCAAAAGATAGGAATAGTTTAAGAAAACCAAGAAAATTAGAAGTTTTCTTAAACGAACTAGTAATAAGTAGTTATGAGCTGTTGTCCCAAGGGTTAGTAAGATAAAGGAAGTCACTAATCTGAGGATAAAATAAGTCTGAAAAATAGTTTCTATTCTGGAAGCCAAACATTTGAATGTTGATACCCTACCATATGCACTTACACACGTCTTGAAACTCGGGATAGTAGAGGATACCTTGAAATGCTCTTGTCTAAAAGCCAAAGTATAAAGAAGAAAAAAATGAAGAAAATATAAAAATGGTGAAAAGAAAAAAAAAATGAACACTGGTTTTGTTATTTCCAAGGCAGCAATAAAAAAAATATAGCGAGGGTGCTTTTTCACCTAGTGCCCTAAGGCCAACTGGTCTGGAAGTCACTGCTAAGCCTTAGGTGGTGCAAGACGAGGAAAATATTATCACCGAATCTGCAAGCACATAAGTAATCGGTCGGTTAGTATCTCAAGAAGTATTAACGGTCGCATGAAAATGTGTGAGCAAATCTTTAATATTCATTAAATTAAAAAGTACTAAGGTAGATGGACAAGAGTATGATAGCTTGAATTGAATTCTTCGAGTGTAGGGATGTTCTTTACACACACGTAGGGTTATATGATCAATGTTTGGATGAAAGGTAGGAATGAAGAATAAAGACGATGTTTTATTGAGGGATAATGTGATTTCTAACATTTTTTCATGACTATTAAGATAGGGCTCATGACAACTGAAAAGCTAGTATAGTTGGAAACTCTTCTTTTCAAGGCCTTTCTTTTATGGTTCTTATCTTTATATGTAAATTTCACCATCTTTCTTTTGTTATTGGATTTTGTGGGTGTAATCCGTTGAAAACCCTCAGGAGACAACACTCCTCCTACTAGGGACACCTAGAGGTTTAACGGCTTGTTGCACGTGCTCAGTGCAATCGTGTCTGCCTACGAAAGTGTGCTTAGTTTTCTTATTTCTTTTTCTCCTCTTGAATAAACTAGTTTGCTCGGGATGATCAAAGATAAGTTTGGGGGTATTTGTTCAGTTGATAAAACTGCACATTTGTATTACAATTTTCCTACCATTTTCATATTAAAAAATGACTTTATTATAATATATTATACATATGAGGGTTTATGTGTAAAAGCACCATTTTCCATGTGTTAATATATTTTAATTAGTATTTGGTAGGAAAATGTATGCAAATAAATCTATTGACCAAATCCTAGTAGAAATAAGCCTACTAAATATTATTTGAGATTATTGTGCAGAATTTTCCAAGTTGTTATGCAGAATTTATCAAACAAATCAAGTTGTTGAAGAAATCTTGCCAAATTAAGAAGCAAAACTTGGAGACCAAGTCTGGAAGCAACCGAGAAAAGATTTTTAGATTCTGAAGGTGCCTAGGATTGCCACATATCACAAGATGCAAGCCCAAGAAGACTCATAAAAAGATCTCACCCATTGGCCGCGGATCCGCGGCCATACCCCCTCTTTGGCCGCGGATTCGCCGCAATAATAGGGAGTTGGAAGGAAAGATTTTTGGAGATCAATCATTGCTAAATTTTAGCAAGTTTTCAACAATAAGATTCTGGCTTTGCACTATAAAAGGGCACCGAGAGCCTCTTGGAAAAGCTATCAAGCCGACGCGATCACGAAGCCCCAGACGCTCACGTATCCAGGCTGATCATCAACTGTTCGTCTACCTCCTTAGGAAAGATCGAGAAGCAAACCAAGTTTTGTAATCATTTTCTACGGAATAAAAGTGTAGATTGTTCAGTTGATTAATAAAGGTAGTTATTTTATTTAATTCTTTTGCATTTTACATTATGTTTTCCCTCTCTTTCTTTTCATCTTCTTCTCCCAACATGCGCGAGTAATTCTCCGCTTGTTAGGGTTCGTAGGATTAGGGTAGGCTAATGGACGATGGAAATAACTAAACCCTTTTTAAGTCCTATAAAGTTTAGGAACTTTATTAAAAGAATCATTAACATCCTAATCGGGCGCGCTAGCAATTCTTTGCTAGTTCCGACCGCGATTAAAGATTAGATTAATGATTGTTTTGGTAAAGGCTAGATATGAACGGAGTTCCGTGTCGAGATAAGGGTTAAGAGTGGGATTCCTTTTCCCTCCAGAAACCCTAATCTACACGCATCACCGTCGTTCTAGTTCTAAATCTATTAATGGATAAAAAGGGTAACTTTTAATTAATCGTCCATAACTACTAAATCCTAACGAACCCTACAAGCCCTCTTATTATATTATCTACATCTTTAAAATAATCTAGATCTATATTTTACATTCTTGTTTAATGTAGATCTAGAAACCATTCTATAAAATTCTTTATTCCTCCTCTCTTTCTCAACACATCTAAAGTAAAAGTAAAAGGTTCCACGTTTCCCAGAGGACGACCCGTACTCATCTCGGTCTAGCTACACGCGACACCGTTATTGATTGCGGTTACACTACAAACACACTTTTTCACATCAATCAGTCACATTACGGGTGTTAATCAGATATAAAAAACAACAAATAAAATCTAACTAACACATGTCCAACTGCCACAATAAAATAATTCGAGAAAGTAGCGGAAAGGAATAAAGATCCAATAAGTAAATAATATCCTAATCACGTCCTTTATGGTATCACAACGTTAAAACTTTAATATGAAAACTAAACATCTCAAAACTAATCGGCAAAGCTCCTTACTGCACATCCTGCTTGCCAAAATATTCTTGATCTTTCTGCGACAAGGTTAAAGGAACCGGGCCATGCAATACCCAGACGTCAGTGCATCATAAATATAATAATAATAAACCGAGTAATGTACTATATAGTGTGTTATGTGCAAAATGATGCATAATTACAACCAAACAAGCACATGTGATATAACCGCAGGCCATAGGTATGTCACGTGTATCCTAAAGTCTGTGTTTTGAGGTTATCTATCCTATTGGTAATTGAAACCAATTAAAGTAATTCTTATCGTAACTCAACAGTATATATCCCATTCATTCCCCATGGGACCACGGTATAATCTATCTCGTTCATTCCCCACAGGACCACGGTACAATAAACAATAGATATTCGTTCACGCCTGGAATCACGGAAAACAATAATAATATTCTCTTGAGTTACGTTTTGGTTACATTCTTGATTTCGCCTTTCCCCCAGGCTTTCCTATTCAAGTCAGGTATCAATAGATTGTCTACCTAATGTCAACACAGGAACAGTCGTATACAAGTCTTGTCTAACAGACAACAAGTCAGGTCAATCAGGATAACTAGTCGATATTGTCGGCATTAGTAGTTATTCAAGTAACAAGTGTAAACAATATAGTAATGACAATAGCAAGGAACGTATCGTGCACATGTCAGGTATTGTGTATTAAACAGGAGAACTATTCCATGAAATAACAATAATCAGTTTATTTAATCCATTGTACAATTAACTAATGCATACTATTTAAACTGTAAAGTCTGATAAATTTATTTATAATATATATTAAAACTATTTATAATAAACATTTTACGTTATCTACTAGATATATTTTAGTCTAGGTAAAGGATAATGGAACTACAGTGGAATTATATTGAAACTATAATGAACTAGCATGCAGTAAGATAATCTTGTAATTGTTACCATATACGGATTAATACTATAAAAATTGTATATTGCTAATAATTTTCTAAACAATAGATATGTGTATAATATAAATAAATATATATATTGGTGTATGTAACATAGCATGTTGAAAGTTTAGAAACTGGTCTCGATCGATCAAAACACGGATATCCGCACGACGAAAACGTTTGAGAACATGACATGCTCATGACTTAGGCCAAAGATGTTGATGTACTACTCCGGGATGCTCGTTGGTGCTCTGTGGATGACTCTAGTCTAGCATCTGGGTCGAGGCAACGACAATGGGTCGGGGTTTGCCGGTGACGAGGTTAAGTCATGGATGAAGCTCGGTGAGAAGAAGAAGAGGGCGAGAGGTGATGGGTCTGGTTTTTTTTTTGAGGAGGTGGTGACTGGAGATGGACCTGGGTCATGGTCGTCGGCTAGGGAAGTAAGTGGTGGCGGTGGTGTTGCTGGGTCAGCTCCGACGATAGAAAAAGGAAAAAGAAGATGATGAAGAAGAAAAGAGAGAGAGATGATTGTGTTGGGTTCTCTAGGTTCAGTGAAGGCAAGGAGTAAGAGATGGTTGGGTCAGTGATGGGAAGATGAGGGAGGTAAGGTCGACGGTGAGGTGACATAGTGCGGTGATGGGTTAGGCTTGGGGTTCTCGAGGGAGGAGGTGAGGTGATAGGTCAGGGTATTGAAAAGGGAGGTGATGACGATGGGATGATTGCGAGGATGACGATATGAGGAGGAAGGAGGAGGAGGTGAGAATGAGGGATGTGACGACAGAATTTAGAGCACGGGGCGAGGCGAGAGAGAGAGAGAGAAAGAATAGAGAAAGAGAGAGATAGAGACGGGGAAAGAGAGAGATAGAGACGGGGGGAGAGAGAGAGTTTTTATATAAAAAGAATAAAATGTAAAACTGTATATATATTATATATGGTATATTAATATATATAAATTAAAGTATATAAAGTTTAGAGATAATATCAAATTGCTACCAAACTTTACCAGAATCTTATCAAAAATATATTTTAGGGACCAACATATATACGTAAAGATTTAAGCCATAATGCAATAATATAATATTAAATACATATACTCTCTGATGGAGGTCCTTTTCAGGCCTCCTTCAGATGTTTTCTTCCGTCGATCTCCCGGTGGATTTTGGAGATGATCTCCTGTTGCGTGTGGGTCTCAATGGGTTTGAGGAGATTGGTGATTTGAGGAGTTTAGCGCCGATTACCTGCAAAGAAGTCCCGGGGTGGTTTGGTACCACCGAGGACCCTCCGACGATCAAGTTAGTGCTAGATCCGAGCAGAGTAACGGCTAAGTGGAATAAAAAATGGCTTACTTGACCCCTCTGTGATGGGGGTTTATATTGTGGTGGCGGCACGCAGCAGCAGGCGCGAGAATCTCGTCGGCAGTTACGCTCCCGATGTCACGCCTGCATACAGAGCGGATTGCCCATTAATGGGGATCGTGATGGCGTGGAATGTGGGGTGTTGCTGGCATAGAATCTGTGCCTGGCGAGATTCACGGAGCGGCGGTTACGCCTGTGAACGGTGGAGTTGGTCGGAGGACCGAGGAAGACGGCCTCGGCCGGAAGCTCGGGGACGAGCGAGGAGGCCGAGGAGTCTTGGTCTTGTGGCAGCCCGGGGCGAGCTATGGGGCCGAGGAGGCCGATTTGCAGGGAGCCCTGAGGAGGGCCAGCTTATGCTTGCAGTTCGGGTACAGGGTTGGCCTGGCCGGCCCTTGAGGGCCATTCCTTCTGAGTTCTGGGACACGTCATCTGCCACGTGTCCTGATCTTGGAGATCGCCAATATTGTGCATCATCATTAGCCCCCCACTCCTATCCCGACCAGCTAGCGGGTCGGGTCAGGAGTGGACTGCCGGGCCTCCCGAGGTGAGCTCCCTCCTAAGGTTTCGTCGGGACGCGTCCCCGGGCTGTCAGTTGTCTTTTCTGCTAACGAATCAGGGCGAGATCTTTGCATTTAAGGAAGGTGCGCCGGTTCGTGCATTCTGCCATTGAAGCGACGGTCTACGTGTCAAGCGTCGATTGGCCGACGCGACGTATGTAGGCCTACGACGTCTGATGGGATGCGGCCCAGCGCAGGAACAACACGTGGAGCGATCGGAGCCGCTGGATACGAGGAGTCATTTTGGCGGGAGATGACGGGCGTCGTTGGATGAGGTCGCTTGCAGCAATAAACAGGGGTGGGGCCCGTCCTTGGGCCCCTACTCCTTCATATTTCCCGCTTCTAAGTCCTGGTTGCTCGGCGCTCGTCTTCTTCCTCTCGCTTTCATTTCCCGAGGATCCCTTTTCTCAAGGTTAGATGTCTTCCTTTGTAGAGTCAGTAGATGTTGTAGGAGTAGGTTCTAGGGACCCTTTAGTTATGTCTGAGTCCCCCCGGGGAGCAGGGGTCAGATCCTCTCCCCGGGATCGTGCGGCGGGGGCAACCCCCAGGGAGGAGGCGGAAGATGTGGCCCCCAGCACCTCGTGTTGGGTGAGGCATGGTGACGAGCTCGCCAATGCTTAGGCTCGCTTCTACATCCCCTCGCGTTACATGCTCCGATTGTCCAAGGAGGGGGAGAGGGCGGACCAAGTACGGGGCAGGGAGATCGCCCTGTATTTGGAAGCTTTTGGGGGGCGGAATGTGCCTGCCCTTCTTTCCCGAGGCCATCGCAGCGCTGAACTTTTTCGGTTTGGCCCCTGGCCAGTAAGTGCCGAACTCGTAGAGGATCCTCCTCAGGTTCCTGATCCGCCTGAAGTTGCAGGCGATCCCCTTCAGCCTCTCCCTCCTCGATTCTTCTCTTGTCTTCAAAAATCACTCTGGTGGTCGAGCGGGCGACCCGAGGTAGGTCTATCTTTTAGAAAGCGGCCGGGGGGTACCGCCGGGACAGGGGTCGTGGCCCTATCCTCTTCCATTCATGATTGGAAGAAGAAATTTTTCTTCGTTTCCCCTCCCGCAGGCGAGTACTGGCCCGTGCCTACAAAGTGGTCGAGGGAGAAATGCTTGTCGGAGAACCAGTCCAACAACCCTGCCGCGGTGAGAGCGGCGTCGTGGGAGCCCATCCCCCGATCCGACGTGCTGCTATCTGAGAGGGTCCTGATTTGGGCCAGGCTGAGCCCCGTTGAGTTCGTCGGTAAGTTAGGCTTGCTTTTTGGCTTACGTATTGCTTCTGTCGCTGACTTCTTTGCATTTGTTTTGTGCAGGACCCATGGATTTCGACTCGCTCAAAGCCTCCATGCGCCAGCCGAGGAAAGTTACGAAGGATGGGGGCGCTAGCTCTTCTCGTGCGAAGCCCGCCTCGGCTCCTCCTAGTAAGTCTACGGTAGCGCCCCGGCCGTCTACAGACGCCAAATGCGGAACAAAAAACTTTTAACTGGCGCTATCGTATACTTTAACCCGGATCTGCCATTATTGCTAAACTAACAAACTGTAAAGAGTGTAGAAAGGTTATACCGAATGATCCGAGTCCTTCGTTCTTTAACCATCATCCCACGCTCCGTTGCGGCTTCTCCGATCTCGTCGATCTCCGATCTGCTCGTCCAAATGGCACCACATCAACGATTCTTTAAACGGGCTCCCGCCTCTGACTCGAGGCAACTCAGTCGTCAAGTTTGCCAAAAGAGACGACCAAGATTGATGTAGAGAATGAGTAGATAACTTTGTCTCACTTCGTCCAAATCCGTGGACGATCGGTTAATGAAGTTGCCACTCGAATCGGGCGATGGAATGAAATGAGCTGTGAAATTCCATGCACCCCAAATACTATCATAATCTTTTAATAAATGAATCAAGCATGCAAATGAGAGAGGGGAGGGGCCGGCCATATATAGATGGAGGGAGGTGAGTGTAGGAGAGGGGAGAGTGACCACAAGAGAAAAGATCAACCAAAAATATCCTTCATGAAAACAAAACCTCATTAATGCAAATGGTGATTCATTAACCTAGTCACCATTGCATTAATGGCTCCATTAATGCACTAATGACTCACCATGCCAAGTCACCCTTTCTAGAACCTTCTAGAAGCATGACTCACCCTCATCCAAGAAAAGATAAATCCGTCTTGAACCGAATGTTAAAAGACGGCTGATAGAAAACTGGAAACTGGCAACTTCCAAAAGTGATCCTGAAACGACTTTCAGGATAACCCCGTAACTGTATAAACATACCCGCATTTGTATTACGACCGAATACAAATGCAACTGAGACAAAAATATTATACCTACTCAATATAATACTCGGATCCGGCTTAAACCAAAGCCGACCAGTATCATCTGCCCGAAAAATAACACGTGCGTAAACGCACGTGCATTTTCCGAACCCTGCCATAAAACCATACGGCCTCTACAACGTTTCGCCCGAACTTGGGAAACTGTCTGTGGGGGACTCTAATGACTCGTCAGTACCCTGGCAGTGGGTTTAACCACAAACCGTCAGCGGCACTAGCTATGCGTAACGGCTGCCCATGGACTGACCTCAAGGGAGGCCGATGAGAGAACTCATCCGGAAACCCTACTGAGCCTAACAGTGACAATGTATATACAGTCCGGTCCGTTCGTCTATGAGTATCGCATATCTGCCTAGGGGGCTAGTAACGTCAGACCCCCAATAGCAGTATAAGTCGTGTCGGAGTGTAGCCCAATAACACCCTGAGATACTACTGGAGTACCTACCAGTAAATCTCCTGCCATGGCCATGGACTTTGTGTAATGGCTCTCCTAGACACAGCACGACCTCGCCCCCAATACCGGGAGAGACGAATCCCCTGCCGATCCGCTCACGTGCCTCCATATGGCTCGGGACTGTACCCAAAAACTACCTGTTTGCACGACTCCTTTGAGCCGTGGTAGGGTAGAAATCAAAGCACAGTGGGAACTCACACGAGACAAATGACGACCTCAGGTCGATGAACTAACCTGTACACATGTCACTAGGGAACTGCTATCTGACGATATGTATAATACCAACTAGCAGATTCCCGGCGAGTCCTGTCCGGTGTACTCATAACCCAATGAGCACCTGTATACATCTTAGGTGATCCAACTGACACCAGTGGCTTGTGAGACCGGCCACCGCCCCTCGTCGGGGTCTCGACTGTACACACTAGTCTACTCCGGAGTATCGATGCCCTGTCTCGAAACTCCCACGACTAGGGACCACAATTAAGGATATGCATATAAACTACCCAACTCTCATGTATATGATCGCCATCATACTGTCGGTAGTAAAGCAAGATCCTAAGGGCTCTATCAAAGTGTAACATGTAATCAGTCACCTGAACATGTACACGACTGATAAAGGCAAACCAGATAGCATACTATCATCTCGAGTAAGACTGTCCTACCGGTATAGGTCCTCCGCAATCATTGCAATCACGTACCTGCGATCCAGTAATTGACTCTGAGGGCACTATCTCCAACAATCTCCCACTTGCACTCAAGGCTAATTATTGCGATGTCGACTACTCACAGCCCGTGTGAAACCGAACATCCAACTCCTCTACTAATCAGTTTCACAAAGCCCGTTTGTAAAACTATTGTGTTCGAGAAATAGCCTCAGTGAGTGGATCCGCCTAGATGTTTCTTTCTATGTCTCTCTAAATCTCAAGTTCGCGGAGAAAGCCATCTCCCGAATCGAGTAATACCTGTCTTAGAATATGTCTGGATATCTGATGGGACCTGGTTCATAAATGAACTCCAAATCCAAACTTCTTAGACTGTATCGATCACTGAACCTAATCAGTATCCGGCACCATGCCTCGCACAGTATCCTCTTGGACCACCTGTCCAAAATACTGTCCCTCGTCAGAAGGAAAACTGTAACTCTGACAATCACTCTGTCATCCATGTCACCTTTAAAGCCTGGAATGATAACCGTCTCCCGAAGGAGGCTGCCGTCATCAAATCCGTAGAACATGTACTTATGTTCTAAAACTGCTTCCTTATGTTTCTCCAGGATTGGATTAATACAAACTTATTGCATCTAGTGCAAAAACAACATCTGGTGTGGGACTTTACATCTCATGATTGACTCAATTGCCTAAGCAAGTGATCTGCCAATCATGCACATCCCTCTCCACTTTAGTCTGTAAGACACCTTTAGAGAGGGTGACTCCATCACCTGCAGGTACACCACCATGCTAGGAGTCATCTATTCTAAAAACCATTAGAATACTGTCAAAGTACCCACATTGGGAAACTACCCAATTCCAGATCTAAAACCATAGATCCAGAAACCAGAATGTCAAATATTATATCCATATCCTGTCTGGAGAAACAATTGTGTGACGACCACAGTACAACCGATCATAGTATAGGAATTTTACTTCCTACTCTGTGTATGTCATCCAAATACTATGACATCACACCCTACTACCTTCTTAACAGATCCATCCCCTATTCTGATGAAGTCAAACCCACGACCGTCACATCAAAATTAGATGATCTATCTCCGCTATAACTGCTCAGGTCTATAAATAGATATAAGCATCTTGCCCACTATGCTTCCGCTGCTCCCACTGACTACGACAACCCTCCTACCGGGTCTCATATCCTGGAACAACAATAGTGTCAAGTCTGGGTAAACAAGATCATCCCTGTCACCGTCCTTGAGGCTACCGGAGTACCTCTCGGGTGTCTGAGGTTACCCATCATATCTGCGGAGTGGCTATTGGAATGTCAAACCTGATTGAATATATAGGTCCTATTAAATTTTCCGTAATCGTTCGCGGTTCTGGAATCACTTCCAGTTCTACCATACTCCCACTACTGTTTTCTGAAAAAATCCATTTTACTAAAACTGTGGCGAGTCAAGAACAATATCACTATTGATCTTCCAAATGGTAGAATATCAACCCTCGTCATAGCCATGGTCAACCCACAAACAGCCATTACAGAAACGTGCCCTGAGTTATCCAGAGTCTGGTTTTAAGCATAAGCTGGACAACTCCCCGTACCTTAATATCTTTTAAGGTACGAACTATTCTATATCCAATATAAAAACTTTGGCACTAATTTAATTGGAACCAGATTCAAATCATGCAACTGTCTCCAGTGCATATCAACTTTAATGGAAAGAGGCTAATCAGCATTACTCAACTTAGGAATCCATCCAATTATGAGCAACCTGAAAGAGAAACACGTTTCTCAAAACTATTACTATCCTCTGAATACCAATCACAAGAATCTACATCTTCGATCTCTTTGAAGAATCCCGATACTTGTGATACCTGGTTCTCTACTTTATTCTTATACCCACAACTTCTCAAAACTTAGACCTTGTATTTCTACGAAACACTTGTCTAAATACTAAAGAAGTTATAAGTAAACAGAACATAGTACGAGGACCTACCCCTTTGTCCTGATGGACACTGGACAACATACAATACTCTGTATAAGTCCGCTGAGTTTAAGCAACTCAAAACCTGTGCGTCGTAAGTTAAAAACTGTACCCTGGCG
The DNA here is from genome assembly GCA_030015575.1 of Agapanthus africanus. Classification (NCBI taxonomy): domain Eukaryota; kingdom Viridiplantae; phylum Streptophyta; class Magnoliopsida; order Asparagales; family Amaryllidaceae; genus Agapanthus; species Agapanthus africanus. The sequence continues at coordinate 550,393,813 of CM057347.1, read as the reverse complement.
ATTTCCTCAAATATCACCAATTACAACGAATTCTGATATAATGAGGATGATCACCAAATTCCCAATAACTTACTCCCACTCATCATTTGTAAAACCATACAGATATGAGAATGAAACCTGGTAAATACATACCCTTGGAGTAAGTATCTAATCGGGAAAACAGTTTTGCTTTAACAATGCACTGAAACATGAAAATGTTTCGTAGGGGTACCCTGGTATTCGTAGCAATGCCTCTTCCATAATCCAATTCATGACTTCAACCGTATATTTTACTGCCATCTCTCCAAATCCCTTTATTTGTCTTTAGTCGTTACCTTCTGTACACCGTCGTTAGGCTAAATGGTTTTCTTCCTTCCCTACCGTTCGACACCAGCCTATGGTTTGGAAGAAGACGATCCAATAAGCGTAATAGGTGTACTCTCCTAAACCAAGGAGCCCTCGCAACTTGAGAGAAGATGATAATAAAAGACAACTGAATAATACCTTATTCCTTTAAAGGTGAAATAGGAGTGGCGATGAAGTACGCGGTTTTGGTCGTGAATGATAACAGTCGCAATTTACTTTGCCCTCTTTCTAATCCCTTTATTTTGTCATTACATATTACCTTCTGCACACCCTACTTAGGCTAATTGGTTTTCTTCATTCCCTACCTTTCGGCACCAGCCTATGGTTTGGAATAAGACTATCCAATAAGCGTAATAGGTGTACTCTCCTAAACCAAGGAGCCCTCGCAACCTGAGAGAAGGTGATAATAAAAGACAACTGAATAAACCAATTCTATTTCTCCTGAACCTGGATCCATCCTCGAAGAAGTCCCTCCGAGTTCGTATATAACCATACGATGGATCTATCCAATGGAAGTGGATATCCGTAGTAAAACGGGTGTTCTGAGAAATGCAAAGGGTAAAAGAAGGAGTGGCAATGACTTATGCAACTCAGACAATCCAAAAGCCAGTATTTTAAGAAGGTTCGGTCAACTTGGTCTCTGAGTCATAGTCTAGGGTTGGTCAAAGGTTGCTGCCATAGAGAGAGAGAAAATAAACACTCTGCGTGCACTCTAACCTAGATCAGAATGGTTATCACTTTATCTAATCCGGAAACCTCCCACTGTCCTGTCAAATTCTTCTCCAAACCAGAAAGAAGAATCAATCGGGATCACCCGAAGAGTAAACCAACTCATCAGTGGGAATCGGGATCCAACTCTCATCGCATGATAACGTGATGGAATGCATCCACGTTACTCATACTCCAGAAGGTATGCGCATACTTGGCAAGTTTCAGTTTCTTTAGAAACTCCCGATATGATTTTTGCCCCATGCTCTTATAACCTTGGCGTTGGTCAAAATGTCATAAGTCACATGCCAAGTTCTACCCGTCACTATCTTGTCAATTTGAACCCACCCGCACATGCCCTTGACGTTGGCCAAAATGGCAGAACAACTGTCCCAAACCAACTCATCTATCTATGCAACAATTGAATACCCAGCAGCTACCAAACACTATACCTTGGCGTTGGTCAAAATACATAGCTTGAATACTACTGAATACCCCAAAGAAGTGACGGAGGGCTACGGCTGGTTTTTGGCGAAAAACCTTTAACGTAGTGAACTTGATATCGCTGAAGGAACCTGATAGCTTTTTAAAATATAGTGGCGGAAACCTTTTGCTAAAGAGGTCACTCCCGGTCAAGGGATCTCGGCTCTTTCCTCGTGGAATGAGGTGCAGGATATTCCACTGAATACCGCTATGCAAAGCAACTTGTAATCGACTATAGTGAAATTATTACCCTGACGCAAACTTCTGCCCAAGGGGTCAGTCCCGGTGAAGGGATATCGGCCCTTGCCCCGTCGAATGAGGTGCAGGATATTCCACTGAATACCGCTATGCATAACAAAAGGAAACGTCTTTGCAATAACACCTTTTAAATTTGTTCCAACAACTGTAAACAGGTTTGCTTTACTTTGCATTGATCAGAATCAACGCAGTCCCATCAATCGATCACACCAGAAAAGAACGAAAATAAAATGTAAGTATATGCCATCCGCATTCATCGCTGGGTCCCGTCATCACCCGTTAGGTTACTTAACTAACGACAGAGCGGGGACTGGACTAGCGCGGGTGTAAAACATATACAACATCTAATAGTATATAAACCAATATACAATAATCGCTCCAGGCGTGATAATATGCAACATTACAGAAAAGTAATAAGCATCACAGAACAATACAGATAATATGGGATCCCCGAGTTTCACAGAGCCGCTGCTGAAACTCGACGTTCCCCTGTCGTGTGGATAGCCTGTGCAATGAAACCTAGACCCCTACGGGTGCGGCAAGTTACCCGCCAAAACCTGAAGCGAGGCAGCCCCCTACAGCATAGTGAATGGACCACCCAGCACTTCACGGAATCCGGTAATCTTGGGCACCCCTCCTTGGGTCAACCTGTACCCCCTACGAGTGCGGCGAATAGTCTGCCAATTCTAGAGTGGGGCCCCTCTGCCTCTCAAAGCCATGAGATGCGGACCCGTTGCCCCTCCAGAACCCGGCTATCCGTGTACTCCGTCGCGGGGCAAAACCTAGTACAGTAATGAAAAATAGTACAACAGGTACATCGACCGCAACCTGGTCGTGCCCCAAAAGAATATTATACAACAGGCAGTGACGGCAGTCCACAAGTTGGACGCTCGCCCCGCAATATCAAATATATAAATAAACTCAAACTGCACTACCATTGCACACTGCTATCCACCACGACAAATCCGCAACATCACAGCACAACACAAAACATCAATGCGAATGTCACGTTCGCAAACCCGTCTAAAAGAACTATAGCAATCAGACGCGGTTTACCGATCAAATGACATTCCCGGTCGGAGATATAATGTAAGCACTGTAAACTAACATGTTTAAATTTCGATCGACTAAATATCCCGAAGTGGGCCCCACGAAAATCTGCTGCACAGTAAAAAATACTGAGCCCAAATAAACAGTTCCAGAAACCACAATTTCCAACATAGAATGCACTGTAGAAAATTGGCTAAGTGATGTCACTTTCCTGCGGCGGATCCGCGGCCAAACCCATGCTTGGGCCGGGGATCCGCAGCGGAACAGTCGAATCAAGTGGTCGAATTTCTGCAGTATTCCTCAAAAACCATGCTTGATTTTCTGGTATGGTCAAAATGACATTTGGACCAGTTTTAAAATTAACAGAAACTTTAATACTTGAAAATTGTAGTTTTTAAAAATCCGTTCGATCGATCTTTTAAACGTGTTAGCACAAGTTAGTAAAGCAAAATGGTGAGGCTCTGATACCACTGTAAGTCTACGGTAGCGCCCCGGCCGTCTACAGACGCCAAATGCGGAACAAAAAACTTTTAACTGGCGCTATCGTATACTTTAACCCGGATCTGCCATTATTGCTAAACTAACAAACTGTAAAGAGTGTAGAAAGGTTATACCGAACGATCCGAGTCCTTCGTTCTTTAACCATCATCCCACGCTCCGTTGCGGCTCCTCCGATCTCGTCGATCTCCGATCTGCTCGTCCAAATGGCACCACGTCAACGATTCTTTAAACGGGCTCCCGCCTCTAACTCGAGGCAACTCGGTCGTCAAGTTTTCCAAAAGAGACGACCAAGATTGATGTAGAGAATGAGTAGATGACTTTGTCTCACTTCGTCTAAATCCGTGGACGATCGGTTAATGAAGTTGCCACTCGAATCGGGTGATGGAATGAAATGAGCTGTGAAATTCCATGCATCCCAAATACTATCATAATCTTTTAACAAATGAATCAAGCATGCAAATGAGAGAGGGGAGGGGTCGGCCATATATAGATGGAGGGAGGTGAGTGTAGGAGAGGGGAGAGTGACCACAAGAGAAAAGATCAACCAAAAATATCCTTCATGAAAACAAAACCTCATTAATGCAAATGGTGATTCATTAACCTAGTCACCATTGCATTAATGGCTCCATTAATACACTAATGACTCACCATGCCAAGTCACCCTTTCTAGAACCTTCTATAAGCATGACTCACCCTCATCCAAGAAAAGATAAATCCGTCTTTAACCGAATGTTAAAAGACGGCCGATAGAAAACTGGAAACTGGCAATTTCCAAAAGTGATCCTGAAACGACTTTCAGGATAACCCCGTAACTGTATAAACATACCCGCATTTGTATTACGACCGAATACAAATGCAACTGAGACAAAGATATTATACCTACTCAATATAATACTCGGATCCGGCTTAAACCAAAGCCGACCAGTATCATCTGCCCGAAAAATAACACGTGCGTAAACGCACGTGCATTTTCCGAACCCTGCCATAAAACCATACGGCCTCTACAACGTTTTGCCCAAACTTGGGAAACTGTCTGTGGGGGACTCTAATGACTCGTCAGTACCCTGGCAGTGGGTTTAACCACAAACCGTCAGCGGCACTAGCTATGCGTAACGGCTGCCCATGGACTGACCTCAAGGGAGGCCGATGAGCGAACTCATCCGGAAACCCTACTGAGCCTAACAGTGACAATGTATATACAGTCCGGTCCGTTCGTCTATGAGTATCGCATATCTGCCTAGGGGGCTAGTAACGTCAGACCCCTAATAGCAGTATAAGTCGTGTCGGAGTGTAGCCCAATAACACCCTGAGATACTACTGGAGTACCTACCAGTAAATCTCCTGCCATGGCCATGGACTTTGTGTAATGGCTCTCCTAGACACAGCACGACCTCGCCCCCAATACCGGGAGAGACGAATCCCCTGCCGATCCGCTCACGTGCCTCCATATGGCTCGGGACTGTACCCAAAAACTACCTGTTTGCACGACTCCTTTGAGCCGTGGTAGGGTAGAAATCAAAGCACAGTGGGAACTCACACGAGACAAATGACGACCTCAGGTCGATGAACTAACCTGTACACATGTCACCAGGGAACTGCTATCTGACGATATGTATAATACCAACTAGCAGATTCCCGGCGAGTCCTGTCCGGTGTACTCATAACCCAATGAGCACCTGTATACATCTTAGGTGATCCAACTGACACCAGTGGCTTGTGAGACCGGCCACCGCCCCTCGTCGGGGTCTCGACTATACACACTAGTCTACTCCGGAGTATCGATGCCCTGTCTCGAAACTCCCACGACTAGGGACCATAATTAAGGATATGCATATAAACTACCCAACTCTCACGTATATGATCGCCATCATACTGTTGGTAGTAAAGCAAGATCCTAAGGGCTCTATCAAAGTGTAACATGTAATCAGTCACCTGAACATGTACACGACTGATAAAGGCAAACCAGATAGCATACTATCATCTCGAGTAAGACTGTCCTACCGGTATAGGTCCTCCGCAATCATTGCAATCACGTACCTGCGATCCAATAATTGACTCTGAGGGCACTATCTCCAACACTCCTTCTCCGGTGAATGCGTCCCATAAGCGTTTGGAGGCGGATCCCACCCCGGGTCCCAGCTGAGTGTCGGGCCGGAAGCGGGCCCTGGTTTTGGATGACCTGGTCTCAGAGAAGGAGATCGGCTCTCCCCCGGAGCCGCTCAAAAGGAGCTCCCAGAGGTCTTCCCGGGGCCGGTCTTCGCCGATCATGGTAGAGGAAGGGGGCTTCCGGTTCGCAGTGCCATCGGGGCTATCCGTTGCGGATAGCCTTCTGCATGAAATAGAGGCATTTTCCGGGGGTAGAGTCCCCGGGGGGACCTTCAGGGCTCAGCTGGCGTCCATCGCCAAGGAGTCCGTGCAGGTAAGTGTTTGGCTCTTCGTGAAATTCGGTGCCTCCTTCATCTTTCTGATCTCTTTCCTATCTCTCAGGTTCTCCAGCACGTTGCCCTCGTCTTGCGCATGGAGGCCGAGGTGGTAGCCCCGGCAATGACGGCTGCGGGCCAGCTCGCCTCGCTGGAAGAGAGCTCTAAGCGGAAGCTGGAGGCGGTGACGGTGAGGGTTGCCGCCTTAGAGGGCGAGGTGGATGCCGGGAGACGGGAGGTTGCCCAGTACCGCGAGGCTGCCGCGACCACCGAGGCCAAGCTTGGGGACGCTCAGGCGCTCGCCTGCAACCTGAAGAAGACGGTGAAGACCCTCCGGAAGGAGCTGGGGGTGGCGGCCGAGGCGGCTAAGTCGGCCAACCTGAAGGCGGCGAAATGGGCCGACCTTTCGGCGGCGAAGGCGGTGGAGGGCTACAAGAAGTCGAAGGACTTCTATGATGACCTGTCCATGGCTACGACCCGCATCTGGCACGAGGCACTCGATGCCGTTAAGGCCCGGATGCCGGGGTTCGCCGATGAAGACCTCCGAGCCGAATACCCCCTCGTGGACGCCGACGAGTAGGGGGAAGAGATTCCTGACGAGGAAGCCGCCGAGGACCCTGCACGTCGTGTGGTGGTCGTCGAGGACCCGAGGTTGCACCTGATCCCGAGGCCTAAAGCCCCCGTCTTCCTCTTTTTATTTTTTGCTTCTGGAATTTGTGAGCCTCCGGGCCTTTTGTAAGGCCGGGGGGCCCAAAAATACCCTTTGTAAAGCTTTGCCTTTGGTAGTAATGAAACTTTTTGCTTTGGTTTCATCGGTTCGCACTTTATCTTTCGTTTGCGAAGGATTCTTTGTAAAATATCTCTGTTTGCACCGTCGTGTTTCCATGTCAGGTTGGCTATCTGTCTAGCGATCGTTCGTCGAGTTGATTTCGATCACTTGCCGAGCGTGCCAAGCGCTGGCGAGGAGGCATCCTCATGGGCCCCAAAGTCGAGGGGGGATCGTTTAGACTTAGATGCCCCTTGTGGGGGCCTCGGATCCTTTGCATGTAACGGGCAGAGGGCTGTTCGCCGTACCTGTGCCCAGCATGAATGGGAAGCTGCTCGGTGGCCCCACGGTGGACTTTGGGTCCTTAGCATTGGAGGGGCTGTAAGAAGCCCGCTAAGGATGACCGGGCAGTGAAGCTGCGCGGTCGCCTCTTGGCGAGGGCTTTGATCTCCGGCGTTGTGGGTAGGCAACCACCAGCCTAGGATGACCGAGCGGGGCAGCCGCTCAGATGCCTCTTGTGAGGGCTTCGATCCCTGGCGTCATAGGCAGGGAACTACCGGCCGGAGATGAACGAGCGGGGTAGATGCTCAGTTGCCTCTTGCGAGAGCTTTGATCCTTAGCGATGGAGGGGTTGTAAGAAGCCCACTAAGGGGGGACCGGGCGGTGAAGCTGCGAGGTCGCCTCTTGGCGAGGGCTTTGATCTCTGGTGTCGTGGGTAGGTAACTACTAGCCCGGGATGACCGAGCGGGGTAGCCGCTCGGATGCCTCTTGCGAGAGCTTCGATCCCTGGCGTCATGGGTAGGGAGCTCCCAGCCGGAGATGACTGAGTAGGGTAGCTGCTCGGTTGCCTCTTACGGGGGCTTTGATCCTTCAGGACGGGGACCGAGCAGGGTTACTGCCCTGTTCCCTTCCGAATGGCGGCGATGACGTGAGGGCGCCTTGCTTGAGATTCGGGGCAGATGCTATATGGTTTTATCCATCTACCTCTCCGACGATGCTAAGTTGATTTATAGCGCCGTGTATCGGAGGTTTAGACGGATGCGGCCGATGTAGCAGACTTCGTCAGATTCCCCCTTGTTTGAGGGGTTTTTGATTGTGGGGACGCTCTTCCCTACAGTCGCAAGCCCCTGCAGTTAATTACGCTACCGCATCGTGGTAACCACTTTCTTCTTCTCCAGAATTTCACTTCGTGTCGTGTGTGTTTTTTTTTTGTGGATGCCCGTGGATTGTATACGGAGACTAAGTTCTGCTGTCGCCCGTAGGACGTGGATTAGTCCAAATCCGTATTTACTTAGATTTGGGTTTGGTGCTTTAGTTTAAGGATACGTTAGCCATATTGAGGCTAAGATCAACTTAAATGTTCGTTAAGGATACGTTAGTCTGATTTGAGACTAAGATCAACTTAACGGGATCGTTTAGATCCGACAAAAGAGCATTTGGGGGCTCTATCGTTCCAGTTTAGGGACATAGTGGTCCATTGTATATATGGCCGTCGGGACCTGTCACCTCTCTGACGTCGTTGAATGATTACAACGATAGGTGTCAGAGGGGTTCGGAGATGTACCCTTGAACCAAAGTTGATTGGGGGTCTTATAGTCCAATTTGGGACTAAAGTCTGTTTGAATGTTTAAGGATACGTTAGCCATATTTGAGGCTAAGATCAACTTAAACGGGATCGTTTAGATCCGACAAAAGAGCATTTGGGAGCTCTATTGTTCCAGTTTAGGGACGTAGTAGTCCATAGGTAGTTTAGGGACATTGCGGTCCGTTGCCAGTTTAGGGACATGGGGGTCCATAGGTAGTTTAAGGACGCATAAGTCCGTAGGTTTAAGGACCCCACAGTCCGTATCTGGGTTTAAGGACGCATAAGTCCGTGGGTTTAAGGGCCCCACAGTCCGTGTTTTGGTTTAAGGACGCATAAGTCCATGAGTTTAAGGACCCCACAGTCCGTGTTGATGTGTGGTTGTCGGGACCCATCACCTCTCTGACGTCGTTGAAGGATTACAACGATAGGAGTCAGAGGAGTTCGGAGATGTACCTTCAAACCGGATGTAAATTGATTTAGGAGAGCAGCCGTGCTCAGTCAATTTAATTTGAGGACTTACGGCCATGATTGGGCTATGTCCAGTTGAAAATATTCAACGTTTTTATTTATCTCTGGCCTATTAGGCCTGTGCTAGGGCTTTGCCCTTGTTTAATAATGCACTGCATTTTTTGTTTTGTTTGGGCTCTGCCCTTTTATAAATGATGCAGAGCATCTATTTTGTTTGGGCTCTGCCCTTTTAATGCATTGCATTTTTATTTTGGCCTGCTAGGCCTTTTGGATTTGGGCCTGGCCCTTCAGTAAACAATGCAGTGCATTTGTCAGGCGCTTTGCGCCAATCATTGAGCGCAAGCGCTTGTGGTGGTGACACGAGTCACGCAAGCGCAGTGCGCTGCGCCAGTGCGCTGTGCTGTTGCGCTGCTGACACGTGGCGCGCTCTGGTGAGTTGCACTAATTTCAGAGAGCAATGCTCTATCTTAAAAGTACATAGCGCAAGTGGTTCTGGTGCTGACACGTGGCGTTCTCTGGTGGCTTGCGCCAACCCAGGAGCGCAACAGTGCAGTTTTGCAAGTGCAAGGCACTGTTTCAAAATCTTGATCCAATTTTGGATTCAAGAAAAGAATCTTTAAGATTCCAGAACCAATGGTTCATAAAAAGTGTAAGGCATTATTGTTATTTGTTTTTTATTGAAGATCATTGATCTTGTTCTTAGATCAATGATCTATTCAGAAGAAATTCTTCTATTTTAAAGGTTTTTACCTTTTTCTTGAGTCTCTTTTCAAGTTTCTTCAGAGTTGAAGTTCTTGATGATTCTTGATGTTGATGATGTTTTGAGTTGGGGTCATTCTCTGAGTGATTTGGGGAATTTTCCCCACCGTTGGATCTTTGATCCAAGGGCTTCTGTTTTACAGAAGACAATCTTCTTGTTTTAACAAGAACAGAAGGATCTTACTAGAACTTTAATTCTGTTTGGCGCAAACGCCCCAGCGCGTGACACGTGTCGCGCAGCGCACAGCGCAGCGCAACTGCGCAGACACGTGTCGCGTAGCGCACAGCGCAGCGCAACTGCGTTTGCGCTGACACGTGTCGCGCAGCGCAGCGCTTGCACAACGCGCTGACACGTGTCGCGCAGCGCTTGCGCAACTGCGCTGACACGTGTCGCGCAGCGCAGCTCTTGCGCAACTGAAGCGTTGCTTCCTTTTTTTTTTTTTTTTAAATAGAGCCTTGCTCTGATTGGGCGCGCTGCCATTGTTGGAGATAGTGCCCTCAGAGTCAATTATTGGATCACAGGCACGTGATTACAATGATTGAGGGAGGACCTATCCCGGTAGGACAGTCTTACTCGAGATGATAGTATGCTATCTGGTTTACCTTTATCATCGTGTACTGCTTTAGGTGACTTTACAGGTCACTATTGCACGTTGATAGAGCCCCTAGGATTCTTGCTTGACTGCCAGCAGTATGAGGGCGATCATATACGTGGGAGCTGGTAGTCTATAAGCACATCCTTAAAAGGTCCCTAGTCGTGGGAGTTTCGAGACAGGGCATCGATTCTCCAGAGTAGACTAGTGTATACAGTCGAGACCCCGACGAGGGGCGGAGGCCGGTCTCACAAGCCACTGGTGTCAGTTGGTTCACCTAAGATGTATACAGGTGCTCATTGGGTTATGAGTACACCGGAAAGGACTCGCCGGGAACATGCTAGTTGGTCTTATACCTGACGTCAGATAGCAGTTCCCTGGTGACATGTGTACAGGTTAGTTCATCGACCTGAGGATCGTCATTTGTCTCGTGTGAGTTCCCACTGTACTTTGATTACTACCCTACCACGCTCAAAAGAGACGTGCAAACAGGTTTTAGTTGGGTACAGTCCCGAGCCACATGGAGGCAGTGAGCGGATCTTCAGGGGTTCGTCTCTCTCGGTATTGGGGGTGAGGTCGCGCTGTGTCTAGGAGAGCCATTACACGAAGTCCTTGGCCAAGGCAGGAGATTTACTGGTAGGTATTCCAGTAGTATCTCAGGGTGTTCTGGGCTACACTCCGACACGACTTGTACCGCTTTTGGGGGTCTGACTTTTACCAACCCCCTAGGCCCGCCATGCGATGCTCATAGACGAACGGACCGGACTGTACGGAAATTGTCACTGACAGGCTCAGTAGGGTGTCAGGATGAGTTCGCTCATCGACGTCCCTTTTGGTCAATAGCTGGTGGCCCGTCACGTATTGGCTTATACCTCTGACGTGCTAGTGGTTAAATCCACAACCATAGTATTGACGAGTCTTTAAAGTCCACCACACTTACAGTTACTCAAGTTTCGGGCGAAACGCTGTAGAGGCCGTATGGAGATATGGCAGGGTCCGATCAGATACGTGCGGTATTGCACGGATCAGGATCGGACGGTTAGTACTAGAGGCCGTATGGATATATGGCAGGGTTCGATCAGATACGTACGGTATTGCACGGATCAGGATCGGACGGATATTACTAGCCGGCTTTGGTTTAAGCCGGATCCTAGTATAGTACAGTGTAGATTTTGTCTCTTTGCATTTGTATCCGGTCGGAATACAGATGCGGGTGTGTATGCACAGTATCGGGGTTTTCCTGTAATTTACTACGGGACCAGTTTTCTGGAGTTGCCAGTTTGCATTCCGTTCCGGCCGGTTTTCCTTTGTTCTTTTGCGGCCGGAATTTTGATGGAGGGGGTTATTTGCAAGTTTGCAAATAACATTTATGGAGGGGGTTTCTTGCATATGGATTGATTATGAAAGCATCTTTTGATACCATTCTTTTCTATCATCATTTCATGCATTCATGGTGATTAGAGTTGATTAGGGATTGATTTGAGATTGTTATCATTGCTATGGGTGTGGTCACCCTCCACCTTTTACTACACTCACCTCCCTCTTGTATTATGTATTCCGTCCACCATTTCCTTGAGAGAAGGGGGCCGACCACACAAATTGGGAGAGGAGAAATGAGAGAGGTTTTCCTTTGTTGTATGGAAATTATTCTCATTCTCATTTTGTATCAAAGTTCACAAGCTCTCTCCAAAATTTCATTCTCTTCTCCATCCATGGCAACTTCACTACCCCAAAAGAGACAACATGTTCTACACTACTTCTACAGCAAATCTTGGGTACGTCGACTTGCCAGCTTCGTGCCCGAGTTGCCTCGGTATAGAAGCGGGAGCCCGTAAAAGATGCAGACGATGTGGTGCCCTTCCGGCAAGGAGGCGACGACCGGAGTTTCCGCGGGAGATCGGGACGACGACGAGAAGACCGGAGGACTCGGATCACTCGGTATATCTTTAACCCATCTTGTAGTTTGCTAGGACTAGTTTAATGGCCCGATCCGGGTGAAAAGTGCGCGGTGGTGCCGGTTTGCTAGTTTGCAAAAAAATTAAAGTTTTTCGCTTCCGCATTTTGGCGTCGGAATTGACGGCCGGGGCGCCGCCATGCACTTACAGCCTTGGGCGCTGCGCCTGACGTATCAACTTCTGACACGTGGCGCGTTGCGCGCAACGCACGGAATTTGAAGCGTTGCTTCAAAATTTGAAATTTTGAAATTCAAACAGAGCCTTGCTCTGATTGGGGAAACAAATGCCCCCCCACCGTTGCGCTCACGTGGCGCACACGTGAGTGCGGCGGTGGCAAAATCTTGGTCGTTAGATCAACAGGTGAGTTGAAGGGGCGCAGGCGCCTATAAATAGGACCCCTGGCCCTTGAATTTTTTTTACCATTTTCAAGAACTTGAATTTCAGAGCCTTGCTCTTGTTTAAGAACTTTAGAGCCTTGCTCTCGTTTCTTTCTAAGAACTTCAGAGTTCAGATTTTTAGAACAACTTAGGTAAAATTTTAAATTAAATTAAATTAAATTAAATTTGATTAACAGAGCCTTGCTCTTATAGATCTTTGATCTAAAGAAAAACCCCTTTGGTGTTTTATTAACAGAGCCTTGCTCTCAAAAATTTATAGATCTACAGAGATCTTGTTCATGGGTTTTAACCCATGAACAGAGCTTTGCTCATGGATCAAATGTAGATCTTTTTTTTGATCTAAAAATGGAGAACTCCTAAAAGTTTTCATGGACCTTTAAGATCCCAAATTTTTAATCCTTAGGAGTTAAAGTTTTCTTTTGATGGATTTTTCCATCATTATTATAGAGCTAGGCTCTTTTTAGGAAATTTTATTCCCTTGAGACCAGAGTCTGACAAATGTCACTCTGTGACAGAGCTTTGCTCTGAAAGAGGAGATTTTCTCCTTGTCTCTAGGGATTTCCTATTAATGAGAATATTCTCTTGTGGATCTTTTCATTAATTGACAGTCTCACCCAATGATGGGGCTGTCTTATTAAATGATGCACTGTCATCCAGATTTTGTGGGTCCCCATTTGGTCCCCTACCCACTGCCTTGCAATGTGGTAAAAAAGATTTTTAAAACGCCAAGCGTTGGAATTACAACACTGACGGCTAATTTTTGTCCCTCCGCAGGAAACATGTCTGCCAATCTGTCTTTCCCGTTTGTTCGTTCGGAGGGAGGGTTTCCCCAGGCACCGGTGGACCGAGTGGTGCTTGCTCTCATTAAGGATCATGACCCCGAGCACAAGAGCCTTCACTTGCGGGGTAAGTGGTATAATGTGATCATCCAGGGTCGTCGAAGTTTCAGTTCCGCCACGCCGTCCGAGCCCATAGTTTTGATCCCCTATGCGGATGAACCCCCGGTGAAGTATGCCGTGGAGGTCAAAAATTGGAATTCGGATGACCTCCTCCAGCCTGCAATTGGTGCCATTCCCGTGCAGCCGCCGCCGGCAATAGACATTTTGGGAAGGCGAATCTGTCAGGGTGAAGCACGTCTTTGGGGACAGGCCTATAATATTGGATTGGTCCCGCGACCGCCCACCGGATATTTGCAGTGGGCCCGGTACATCTTATCGGCGAAAAGGACTCATTTGGCGAAAATTGGTCTGTATTCGGCTATCTACGTCTCACTCTTTGAGTATCCCTCTCCTCTAACGTGGTGGATTAAGGCTTTTATCGAGCAATAGAATATCCCCACCCACACCTTCTTGATGACGGACAAGGAGGTCTCTATTTCCTTGGAGGAGTTTGCCGAAATCTCGGGTCTGCCGATGAGGGGGGAGCATTACGAAGAGTTGCTTCCTCCTGAAGAATACGTCTTTGCCACCAAGCCGCTAGTGTTTGATCTGACTCCGGAGAACGCTATTCAGCATCAGTATCCGGGCTTGGTGAAGGTGTTGGACATCTATGAAGGGCTCTATCTGGAATCAGGCGTCCGGGGAGTCAGTTTCGCAGATTTTATCGCCCGTTTCATTCGACCGGAGTTTCTATCGGAGCGGAGCGAGAAGTTCGCCCAGCTCGATGACCCTTTTGGCTTCGGCTTGGACCGCCGACCCATATCGGAGAATGATCAAAGGGACTTTTATCTCCCCGGCGCCGTCGTCGTCCCTTTCTCAGAAATCGCCGTCCCGGGTATGGATGAGGAAACCTTTTTTGTAGGGTTCCTGGGCTTGTGGCTGTGCAGCTTTGCGCTCCCCATGCATCTGCGCCACATGCGGCCATCTGTTTTCTACCCAGCGCATCGGATGGTGGCTGGTTTGCAGTTGTCAGTAGGAATTGCCGGGCTGGCTTATCTTTATAATGGACTTAGCATAGCGGCAGACGCTAGTGAGCCTGGGGTGCAGCCCGCTAACTTCCCGATGCACTACTTCACCTCCTGGATGGAAATGCACGTGCACGGGGTGTTCGGCGCCCATAAGATTCCTCCATTTTTTGAGAAATGCAGACCCCCAAGAGTCATGCGGTTGGTCGGCGCTTCAATCGTGGTTGCATCTCCGCGGGATTCTAGAGGGCTGCTCCTTCGTTCGCACCTAGTCGGAGCGAAGGTTTCCTTTGTGGATAAAGTTATAACCATAGGCTCAGAGACCACCAAGTCAGTAGTGCCGCTGCGCGATGATTTTAAAGACGGGGCTTCCATATTGAAGGCTCGGGAGATCCTCCATCTCTACTCCATTCGGCCGGGCTACCTGGTGTTTAGGCAGAATGAGACGGCGCTCCTCATGAGGTATAACCCTCACCGGTTCGCTCAGCAATCGAGCTATCACCAGGGGATCCCGATGGAAGCGTTCTTGGAAGAGCCCGTGGTCAGCCAAGAGGGGATGAGGAACGCAATGCACCATTTCATGCGGCTCAACACGGGCTCCTATTTTTTCATCAGCGAGCCGAGCTGTGTCTCCAAGGTCCTCAACGTGTACGTGGCTTGGTACGCGCATGCAATGGGTCCAGTTATCCTTATGGAGAAGCGCATGCTGGTTGACCGCAAGGGTGCGCCTCCCGGCGGTGATCATAAGGCTCCCTTGAAGCCAAGGACCCCGGTCATTCCCCCGCTGAAAGATGCCGGAGTTGATCGACCACGCGTGCTGAGCCCTCCGCGTGGATTGCCGCTGCTTGTTACGGTGAATGTGCCACCGGTGCCCCATGCTCCAAGGGAGACGGTCAATGTGGTATTACCGGAGTCAGGCATAGGTGTGGATATCGGGACCCACCGCCCCAAGGTGCCCGCAAAGCGCAAATCGATCCCGGGTGCACTCAGGGCTGGCGGGCAAAAGAAGAAGAAGTCGCTCCTCTCCCTCGACGCTATCCTCGGTTTAGAGCCTCAGGCCCCTTTAATCGAAGGTATAAGCGAGTATGGCAGCAATGAAGGCTTCTCGGTAGATCCCGCAGACATCAACCTGGCGGCCGCCATTGCGGCTTCCGAGCGGTCAGCGAGGCTCGAAGCGATGATGAATAAACTCGCTTAGTCAGGTAATCGTTAGCTGTGTTCTTCGTCACTTTATCACATTTTTATCATTATTTTTGACTAATACTTTCCTCCATTTTTTAAACAGGTGTCACTACCGAAGAAGCCATTGCTGCCTCTTTAAAGACCTTCCAGGAAGAGGAGAAGAAGCGCGCCTTAATGGGCGTTGGTACGTCTCGCCTTATCAAAAAAAATGTTATCTTTTTTTATGGCCAACCTAACCTTCTTCCTTTGTTTCTTTGCAGGGGCTGCACCAGCTGATGCGGGGACTCTCCCCGGGCCCGCTACTGAAGTCCCAGTCTTGTCGGGGTTGCTGCGAGAGCCTCAACTCGACAAGTCGACGAGGGATGCCTTGAAGAATTTGGAGGCATCCCTGTTCACGGACGAGGACGTCTCCATGAAAGAGGCTTTGGTGAGGTCCGTCTCAATGGCTCGGGAGGAGAGAAAGCGGCTGAGGCATGAGGCGAAGGCACGCAGGGCTGCTTTAGCCGCGGGAGCGGGTCCAAGCACAATCATTCCCATTGGTTCTCCCTCCGAAGAGCTCCCGGCCGGCCAATCTACCGCACGCAGACAAGCGGCGCGTGCAGTTTGGGAAGCTAATGATAAGTCCACTTCAGGTAACGTACCTTTCAAGATTTCGTTGTAAGAATTGTGAACCTATCGGTTCTTATATATTTTGTCTTGCAGGGCCAAGTCCAACCGAAGGGGAGGCGGAAACCGTCGAACCCAAGGAGCCAGAGGAAGAAGCATCGGCCGAACCCGAGTCAACGGTGGGCAACGTTGCTGGGGCTGCTGAGCCTGAGTTGGGGGCTGAGGGAGCTGCACTCGAAAGGGTCGTTGATGCCGAGCCCGAGGTAGCGGCAAATAAGGCGACCATCATAACTGAGCCTGGGGCAGTAGCGGCCGAGGTGCCTGAGACCAGCGACCCCATGGCAACGGCGGATGAAATAGCAGCAGCCGCTGAGCCTGAAGGAGTAGCGGGTGAGATGGGTGTGACTCCCAGGGATGAGCCAGCCGCTCTTTCTCAAGAGTCTGGAAATACTCCGATCATTGCTCTCCCCGTCTACAGTCTTCCACCGTCTCCTGGTCATGCGAGCACAACGGCAGCCCCGGTTGAGTCCGGTGACGAGGCCACGGGAGGTGGACTCGTATCGATGGAGGAGGGAGATGCCTCTATTTCGGCCGGCGGTTCATCAGGTAAATCTCGAGTTACTGTCCCTTTTTATCTCGCAATCCTTTCTGACAAGCTTATCTTTGTTTTTAACGCAGGTGCGGCCAGTGCCGATACTCCACTGCTCAAGGGGGCGCCGTCAACTACTGTCTTAACAATGGCCACCTCTGTACCTTCTCTCGTGCCATCGCAAATGTTAGAAGGTATGGTCCTGTGCCTTATCAGTTTCATCTTTGCTGCACTATTTATGTACCGATGTCGTATTATTACGCCTTTGCAGGAGCGCTTTTTGATCACCTCTACCAGGTGCTGCGCCCATACTTCTCCTTTCCATTGGAACTCGCTTCATCCAGTGGCGTTGGTGAGTATAATTTACAATTAATACTCCTTCTCTTTCCAGCAATGGACTTGTTTCTGATTTTTCCTTGCCCTAATTGCAGTGCTACAAATCGAAGGAGGAGATGCAGGATCGGCCACGCCACCGGCCCTTCCGGCTTTGCCATCTGCTGTAGCTGGTATAGTAAATTTCCTTATTGATGAATCTTCCACATCTCTTGAACCGTCATTTGACTGTGTTTTGTTTTGTAGCTATCGTTCCGATTCCGGTCCCTCTTGAGTCTCGCATCCTAACGCCGGCAGGCCCCTTCCTGAAGCGTCCATCTTCAAAGGGTGCCGTGATGAGTTTGGGCATGTTAAGCGGGCACATCGAAGAGCTTAACGCAGACGCTCTCCCATCTGCCGCAGATTTCGTTGTGGAGGTTAACCCAATGTTGGCGGCGGTTGTAAATTTTCATAACGAAGGCGTCGTCTAATCTTGGGTTAATCACTGCAGGGAAATCGAGGCCTGCCTGCATCAGCTAGAGTCGATGCGTCTTGCCCCTAAGGTTTTGGCCATGAGTACTCAACAGGCAGCATGGCTCGAGCAAAGCACTTCTTATTTCCGCCATTTGGAATAAGAAGCAGCTTTAAGGCTGAAGGAATGTCAGGAGTCTTCAAGCGAAACTGCTCGCCTACGTGCTGAAGTTGAGGCGAACGTTGCCGAGGTGAAGGCTGTCTTCGAGGGCCTTCTGGAGCGTATCTCTAATGGGCTAGCACTGAAGCGGAAGCTTGATGCCGTCGAGCGTGATGCCCAAGGCCGCGAAGCAGCTCAGCAGGTCGTTGGGGAGCAGCTTGCATCCTTCATGCAGCAGCGGGCTCAAGTGGAGGCCGAACTGGCGGTGGCGGCCGATCAGGAAGAAGCGTGGAAGGAGGTGCGTGAACAATTGACAGGGCTGCTTAAGACGCTTCCTTCCCAGTAGCTGCCTTTGTATTAATATACTTGTAAAAAAAATTTCTTTTTCGAATAACATGTATCCATTCTTTATTCTTTTGTACGATTCACCTTGTACTTGATTGAATTAATAAATAAAGATACACATTTTTTTTGGAATGTCTTGTATGCTCTTTTGCTTTCTCCCTTCTCTTATTATCAGGATGCTGTCTTGATAAACATAATTGCCAGATAATAGAGTAAGCATCTTAGTTTTTCCAAGAGATAGCGATGGCTTAGGCCGCAGGTTCAGATCTGCCGCCTAAGACTTTTCAACTCTATGAGCCGTGAGGGTCCCATAGAGAATTTTCTCCCTACGGATCGAGAGGATCTCGTAGGTGTATTTTCTCCTTAGAAATCGTGAGGATTCCTAAGTGCGTTTTCTTTTATAAGTCGTAAGGATCCTATAAGAGAATTTTCCCTCTTACGAGTCGAGAGGACCCATAAGCGGTTGTTTCCCTCCTTGTTGAAATTCGACTTTGGAGAGTGAGACCCGTGAATAGTATGCAAGAGACCGTTTTAGACCGACTTGCAGGGTCCCAGTGCTCAGGAAACAAGTTTTTTAATTCCTGCTGCCTGAGGCTTTATCTTGCAAGTTGAGATGAATCGGGAATTTCCCACGGAGACACTGGTTTCTCTGCGAGCCGATGCGAATCAGGAGGCTCTCATTAAGGACGCTAGTTTCCCTGAATCGAAGGATTTTGCCGAAGACACTTGTTTCTTCGGGGTTGAAACGAACCAGGAATTTCTCGCGGAGACATTGGTTTCTCTGCGAGCCGATGCGAATCAGGAGGCTCTCATCAAGGATGCTAGTTTCCCTGAGTTGAGGTATTTTCCAAGGACACTTGTTTCCCTGGGATTGAAACGAATCGAGAATTTCTCGCGGAGACACTGGTTTCTCTGCGAGTCGACGCGAATCAGGATTTTCTTTGTCAAGGACACTTGTTTCCCTGAGTCGAAGGATTTTGCCGAAGACACTGGTTTCTTTGGGGTTGAAACGAATCGGGAATTTCTCACGGAGACACTGGTTTCTCTGTAAGCCGACGCGAATCAGGAGGCTCTCATCAAGGACGCTAGTTTCCCTGAGTTGAGGTATTTGCCAAGGACACTTGTTTCCCTGGGGTTGAAACGAATCGAGAATTTCTCGCGGAGACACTGGTTTCCCTGCGAGTTGACGCGAATCAGGATTTTTTTCGTCAAGGACACTTGTTTCCCTGAGTCGAAGGATTTTGCCGAAGACACTGGTTTCTTCGGGGTTGAGATGAATCGGGAATTTCTCGTGGAGACACTGGTTTCTCTGCGAGCCGACGCGAATCAGGAGGCTCTCATCAAGGACGCTAGTTTCCCTGAGTTGAGGAGTTTGCCAGAGACACTTGTTTCCCTGGTGTTGAAACGAATCGAGAATTTCTCGCGGAGATGCTAGTTTCTCTGCGGGTCGACGCGAATCAGGATTTTCTCGTCAAGGACACTGGTTTCCCTGAGTCGAAGGATTTTTCCGAAGACACTGGTTTCTTCGGGGTTGAAATGAATCGGGAATTTCTCGTGGAGACACTGGTTTCTCGGCGAGCCGATGCGGATCAGAAGGCTCTCATCAAGGACGCTAGTTTCCCTGAGTTGAGGAGTTTGCCAAGGACACTTGTTTCCCTGGGGGTTGAACTGATCTGTGGTGGTCTCTCAGGTTTTATATAAGTTACCGTCAAAACCGTGAAGCTAGGAATTTGATCTTCGCTTCATTTGCTGGCACTGCGTCTGCTGTATTGAGACGAATGTCGCGGTTGTCTCTAGGCTGTTAGTGAACCGTCGAGATTTGGCTTAGCTTTCTGGCGGAGCCTATTGGGAAAGTGTGGTCCCCTCTTTGTTTGTTCCCTTGGATTGTATACAGGGATCGATGTGATCTCAACTGTAGGGCAAAAGTTTCATTCATTTTTATTGTTTTATTTCCGCGATGTTCTATCATTTCAGCTTTTATATCGCGAAGGTCGCGATTGCCCAATCATTTCGGCTATTTTTCGCGGTGCCCAATCATTTCGGCTATTTATTTTATTTTTACTCGCTGCTTTTTATTGCGAGTTGCCCAATCATTTCGGCTATTTCGTATGCATACGTTTTTACTTGCTGCTTTTTATTGCAAGCTGCCCCATCATTTCGGCTATTTCGTATGCATGTGCGGCTTGCTGGCTTTTCACCGTAAGCTTGAAATTAGACACTGATTTCGGCATCAGCACCGCTACAACTGGGATAGTGCCAGGAGCGAATCATCATTTGCATCTGTCGATGTCGAACAAAGGTGGCTTAGCGAACAGGGTTAAGGTCCTGCCGACTAAGGCTTTTGACTTCATGAGCCGTAAGGGTTTCACAAAGGTATTTCTCCCTACAAGTCGTGAGGATCTTGTAGGTGTGTTTTCTCCCTAGGAATCGTGAGGATTCCTAAGTGTATGTTCCCCCGTAAGTCGTAAGGATCTTACAAGAGGGTTTTCTTCTTGTAAGTCGAGAGGACCTACAAGGGTTGTTCACCATGCGAACATATCCTCAGTCACGGATGGGACTTGGTTAGGGAAATGTTTATTCGCGCCCGTGGATTGTATACAAAGGTCAGAATTGAACCACTTGTAGGGCAATATCGAAGGTTGTGGGGATTGCTTAAGCACAGGTTTAGGTCTCTGTAACTTATGACTTTCAAATCTTATGAGCCGTGAGGGTCCCATAAGAGAGTTCTCCTTACGAGCCGTGAGGATCTCGCAAGTGTATTTTCTCCTTAGGAATCGTGGGGAGCCCTAAGTGTGTTTCTCCCTTGTGAGTCGTAAGGATCTCACGCGGGTGGTTTCTCCTTACAAGGCCGAGAGGACCCTGTAAGTGTCCTTTAACGAGGTGCGCCCTTTCAGGTTTTCACAAACACTCGCCGGTAGTCCTGCTGTTTTTACTCACGGAGCCCTTTCGGGTTTTCATCCATGCCCATTTTACTTATGGAAATACCTTTTTTTTATATTCTTTTTATTCTCCTTTTTTTAACGAGGTCGCGTCCTTTCGGGTTTTCACGAACACTCGCCGGTAGCCCTGCTGTTTTTACTCACGGAGCCCTTTCGGGTTTTCATCCGTGCCCATTTTGCTTATGGACATACCGTTTATTATATATATATATATTATATATATATTATATATATATATATTTTATTTATCTCGTCAGCCTAAGGATGCTGCTGTAGTAGTTTAAAGACGTTTCGTTCCTTCATTAGTTTAAGGACGTTTCGGTCCGTCCAGGAGAAGGCTGGCTACTGCTTATAAAGTTCGAGCTTAGGAAGATAGCGAGCGGACATAGTCATCGTCATCTATCATTGACCCAGGAGGTAATTCGCTAAGCGTAGTATTTCTTTAGGAAGCGACCATTTATTGGCCTGAAAGGCCTTTCACCATGCATATCCATGAGTAGATAGGCTCCACCCTGGTAGACCTTGTCTATGATGTATGGGCCTTCATAGTTTGGCTCGAATTTTCCCCGCTTGGCGCAATTGGGGATCATAGGCCTTTTGACCACTAGCACGAGTTCGCCTTGGCGGAATGTTCTCGGCCGGGTCAATCTTTCATATGAGCGCGTCATCTTTGCTTTATAAGCCTCCAGATTTTGTTGCGCTATGAGCCGTGTTTCATCAAGGGCATCGAGCTCCTCAAGCCGAAGGTGAGCATTTTCTTCATCCGTCAGCTTGTAGTGGACTGCTACTCGTAAAGAGGGTAACTCTATCTCTAGGGGAAGTACTGCTTCTGTACCGAATACCAACACATATGGCATTGTGTTCGTGGCTATCTTGAATGTAGTTCGATATGCCCAGAGAGCTTCTTGCAGTCTCTCGTGCCAGTCCTTCTTATTTCGGGACACCGTCTTCTTCATGATCTTTGTCAAAGTCTTATTGAAGGCCTCAGCTAGACCGTTAGCTCGCGGATTATAAACCGAGGAATATCTCCAGTCTATATTGTGTTGTTGCGCGAAGCGACTGATCTTGTGGCTTCTGTAAGCTGGCCCGTTATCGGAAATGATCCGTCGCAGAGTTCCAAACCGATATATGACGTGCGTCTTGAAGAAGTGGAGGATGTTCTCCGTCTTCACTTCCTTCAGCGGTACTGCCTCTGCCCATTTGGAGAAGTAGTCAGTCGTCGCCAGGATGAAACGATGTCCCCTGGACGATGCTGGTTCGATGGGGCCGACTATGTCAGTTCCCCACATTTCGAATGGCCAGCTAGCCACTGTCGGGTGTAGCGGATTTGGATGCTGGTGGATGAAGTCCCCATGAATTTGGCATGAGTGGCACTGCTTCGCATACTCGAGGCAGTCCTGAATCATCGTAGGCCAGTAGTAGCCCATCCGTTTGATCTTCAACTTCATCTTTGGGCCCGCTTGGTGAGAACCGCAGAGTCCGTCGTGAACTTCCTGAACGACTCTTTCCGCTTCTTCAGGTCCCAGACATCTCAACCATAGAGAATCAAACGACCTCTTGTACAGAGTATCATTGACGAAGGCGAAAGACAGCGTTTGTTTCATAAGCTGATGTCTTAAGGACGCATCTTCGGGCGTTCGACGGTATTTGAAGTAGTCTATAAAGATTTCTCTCCAATCCCCGGTATTTTCCCGATCTTTTATTTGCAGGGTCGTCTGCTCAGTCGCTCCCTTTTCTTCGGGTGATTTTGGAGATATTTCCGCTGGGGCAAGTACCTGACGGCTTTGTACCACGATTCTCACGTCATCGAGGTTCTCGTCAGCCAATTCTTTAGCGAGCTTGGCTAATGCATCCGCTTTGCTGTTTTCCGCGCGCGGTATGTTTTCCAAAGTGTAGGAGGGAATTTGGGTCAACAATTGTTGTACCTTTTCGCCGTACTTTACCAATTCTGGTTTGCACGTTTGGTAGTTGCCATTTACTTGGCTGACGACCAGTTGAGAATCTCCATATATGAGGAGGTTTTCAATTCCCATGTCGATGGCGATCTCGAGGCCTGCTATCAAAGCTTCGTATTCGGCTTCATTGTTTGTCCTTGGCTCTATTAGGGAGAAAGCAAAGCGCATTATCCCTCCTTGTGGAGTTACAAAGATGAGCCCTACCCCCGATTTGATTATAGGGGTACTTTGTTTGCGCTTCTTCATGGAAGATGCTCCATCGAAATAAAGCTCCCATCGGATATCACCACCGTCGATCGCATCAAACGCATGTTCTTCTGGAAGATCGCAATTCAAAGGAGAATCGGCGGGTATCGGATGCTCAGCGAGGAAGTCGGCGATGGCCTGGCCTTTCACTGCCTTGAGAGGTTGATACGTTATCGAGAACTCCATCAAGAGCAGGGCCCATTTAGCGAGTCCCCCCGTCAATATGGCCTTTGACATTAAATATTTAAGAGGGTCCACCTTCGAAATGAGACGGACCTCATGCGCCAACTGTTCAGTTGATAAAACTGCACATTTGTATTACATTTTTCCTACCATTTTTATATTAAAAAAGGACTTTAATATGATATATTATACATATGAGGGTTTATGTGTAAAAACATTATTTTCCATGTGTTAATATATTTTGATTATCATTTGGTAGGAAAATGTATGCAAATAATATTATTGACCTAGTCCTAGTAGAACAAAGTCTACTAAAATCTTATTTGAGTTGTTGTGCAGAATTTTCCAAGTTGTTATGCTGAATATATCAAAGAAATCAAGCTGTTGAAGAAATCTTGCCAAATTAAGAAGCAAACTTGGAGACCAAGTCTGGAAGCAACCGAGAGAAGATTTCTGAAATATGAAGGTGCCTAGGATTGCCACATGTCACAAGATGCAAGCACAAGAAAAATCATAAAGAGATCTCACCCTTTTAGCGTGGATCCGCGGCCCTAGCCACCATTTGCCGCGGATCCGCCGCACTTCCAGGGAGTTAGGGGCAGAGGATTTTTGGGATGAATCTATGCAATATTTTACCAAGTTTTCAACCAAAATATTCTGGCTTTGCACTATAAAAAGGCACCGAGAGCCTCTTGGAAAATTTATCAAGTCGACGCGATCACGAAGTCCAAGACGGCTCACGCATCCAGACTGATCATCAACGGTTCATCTACCTCCTTAGAAGAGATCGAGAAGCAAACTAGGTTTTTGTAATCATTTTCTAAGGAATCAAAGTGTACTTGATCTTGTTGATTAATAAAGGTAGTTCTTTTTCTTATTCTTTTTCTTCGTAGTTTAATTATGCATTTTCTCTCCATCTCTTTTTCTCCCAACATGCGCGAGTAATTCTCCGCTTGTTAGGGTTCGTAGGATTAGGGTAGGCTAATGGATGATGAACATCCCTAAACCCTTTTTAAGTCCTATAAAGTTTATGAACTTTATCAAAAGAATCATTAACATCCTAATCGGGCGCGCTAACAATTCTTTGTTAGTTCCGACCGCGATTAGAGATTAGATTAATGATTGTTTTGGTAAAGGCTAGATAATGAACGGAGTTCCGTGTCGAGATAAGGGTTAAGAGTGGGATTCCTTTTCCCTCCAGAAACCCTAATCTACACGCATCACCGTCGTTCTAGTTCTAAATCTATTAATGGATAAAAAGGGTAACTTTTAATTAATCATCCATAACTACTAAATCCTAACGAACCCTACAAGCCCTCTTATTATATTAATTACATCTTTAAAATAATCTAGATCTATATTTTACATTCTTGTTTAACGTAGATCTAGAAATCTTTCTATAAAAATTCTTTATCCCTCCTCTCTTTCTCAACACATCTAAGGTAAAAGTAAAAGATTCCACGTTTCCCAGAGGACGACCCGTACTCATCTCGGTCTAGCTACGCGCGACACCGTTCTGATTGCGGTTAAACTACAAACATACACTCTTTCGTAACAATCAAATGACGCCGTTGCCGGGGATACGTGCGTAATTTTTTATTTTTACTATTTGTGTTGGATTCTTAGACGGGTCATATCATTATTAACATAAAACCGCAAATTGCATATTTAACGATTTGTGCGTGAATTTTTGCAAGGAGATCTGGAGTCACAGAATTAAGGAGAACAGGAACAGAGACATTTTTAGAGATCCAGAGGAGCACAGAAGGCTATAAAATTTTTTTCATCAAGTGATCCCTCTGCCACGCGGCGGAACCGCGGCAAAAGTACCCCTTCTGCGGCGGAATCGCGGCAAGTTGGAGGAATTAGGGAATAAATCTTCTCTGGTATCTTTCTCAACTCCTTCTCTCTCTCCTCAAATCCAATAAAATCTATTTTCTGCAGGATTCTTTGCAAAATTGCGCCGCTCAAAAATCTTTTTGCAAAAGTTTTGTGATTGGTTTTGTTTTGCATATTTAATACGGATTTCTAAGGGGCAAAGACCAAATCAAGATTAGGTGGGGATTTCATCACCCTTCCTAAGCCCCACAAATCACAAACCGAGCATATATATCAACCCTTCATTAATTTAAAAAATATCTAGACCAGACTCTAAGGACTGTCGCGCTCAATAAGGACAGAGGAGGGTCGTGGGTAATCTATCGTTTATCCGCATTACTTTTGTAGTGCCTAGGAAAGTGTGACAAAGGCTAGTGGTTTTTAATTAGGCCCACGACGTGGTTCCTTCCCACTTACCCGGCACTTATCTGGCTACAAGGGTAGTACGGAGGCGGTAGAGGATTTATCCTGCGGCTTGTCCTTTGGAAGTCTAGGAGCGGTCTAGAGACTGACTTAGGTAACCTTAGTTCTAGGGTTGCTTGTGCATCTTAGGGAGATTTGTCTTGAGTCCCACTTTTTCAAAACAAGCCAATTTTAAATCACACACAAGCTGCCACTTGCACTAAACCCGCTTAGTGCATGCTCGGCTGGACACGGGATCCTAGTGCCCGTCTTGTCCGCGTTCCTGCTATCGACACCGAAGTCGGTACTTCTTCATCTTCTTTTCCACTACCACACACCACAACCGAGATGGACGGCACTCCATCAGAGTATAACACCACGCTGCCACCGCCCGAAGGTGCGCAGAATCCACCGCGCATTTCTCTCCAAGAGAGATGCTATCCTATTCGTGGTCCTCTTCCTACTTGTCTATCTCTTCCACCACCTAACGGGGATAATTTCGAAATTAAACCCCACTACATCAATCTGCTGCCCAAATTTCACGGGCTTGAGTCGGAAGACGCGTACGTTTTCATCACCAAATTCGAAAACGTATGCGCAATGATGGGTACTTCACAATTGACCTTAGATGCTATGCGCTTACGTCTTCTCCCATTCACACTGTGCGACTTGGCAGAAAAATGGCTTTATAATACTGCCGCACACTCTATCGCTAATTGGGATGAATTCGTCGTAGCATTTCTTAAGAAGTTTTACCCAAATCATAAGACTGCACGTGTTAGGAGCGAGATCAACCAGTTCACCCAGCTTCACAATGAACCATTTTGGAAGTGCTTTGAACGTTTCAAAGATCTGCTTGTTCAATGTCCTCATCATGGAATCAATAGATGTGATTTATGTCGGATTATATATGAGGGCATTAATCCAGTGACAAAGCAGATGCTTGAAACAATGTGTCAATGCAATTTCATGTCTAAAGATGACGGTGAAGCATGGAAATATCTGGAAGACCTTGCTGAACACACGTTGCAGTGGGAAAGCGTAAGACCACCTTCAACTAAGGGAGGTATTCACCAGCTCGATGTTTCTATCGCAGTGAAAGCCGAAATGGTAGCGATACAGAAGAAACTCGATGCTATTGAAAACAAGTTCTCAACATTCTCCCTAAATCAGGTCACGATTCCTAAGACTGTCTGTGGTTGCTGTTCGGATCCTTCACACTTAACGGAAGAATGTCCTATGAATGCATCATTTCAAGCTAATGCTGCTTTTCAGCAGCGACCTAGAAATGATCCTTATTCTTCCACATATAATCAAGGATGGAGGAATCATCCTAACTTTGCTTGGAATCAAAACCAACAAAGTAATTATCAAAGACCTCCTCCACAGCAACCACAACCACAGAATCAGCCCCCCTTTCAGTCACAAAATTTCCAAAATCCGGCCAACATTTCTACACCACAAGTGGCCGGTACTGACAACTCACTTGCACAAACTTTGGATATGTTCATGAAACAATCCATGCAAAATTCGGCTGAGATAAGGTCTTCTATTGATACCCTAACGAAAAACTCATCCTCCCATGGTGAGAGTATTAAATCAATAGAAAACCAAATCGCACAGTTAAACGCCGCAATGAGTGCGAGAGAGAAAGGGAAACTCCCATCTCAACCCCTACCGAATCCTGGCCATTCACAAAGTCATAATGTGAATGCCGTCACAACGTTGAGATCGGAGAGAGTGCTGAACAACCAAGTGGGTGAGCAAGTTGATGATAGTGACACATTTGATACCCTTTCTTCTTCTTCTTCCCCTAACTCGTCTAGTCTTCCACCTTCGTCCGAGCCTATTCTCCGTTTTCCCCAAGGCTCGAACATTTCGCCAAATCTATCTAAGACGATGCCCACTCCAATTTTGGGATCGAATCCGTCGCCACAGTCTTCTCCACAAACGTTGGACCCAAAACTCATTGATCGAGCTCCATTTCCAAACCGATTAAGGGCCAACCGACCTAACCCGCAAATGGAAAAGATTGTGGAAATGTTTAAGCAAGTTAGCGTGAATATTCCTCTCCTAGATGCTATTCAACAAGTCCCATCTTATGCAAGAATCCTTAAAGACTTGTGCACTAGGAAGAGAAAAACTCAAGTGCCTAAAAAGGTTTTCATGACGAGTAATGTTAGCACAGCTTTTACCCAACAAATACCAAAGAAACGTAAGGACCCCGGCTGTCCTACAATCTCTATTTCTATTGGGGGTAAAAATATAAATCGTGCTTTACTCGATCTAGGCGCTAGCGTCAACTTGCTTCCTTATTCAGTATACGAGCAGTTAGGAATTGGAGAGTTAAAACCCGCCCATTGTACTCCCCAAATGGCAGACCGATCTATCACCAAACCTCGGGACGAACTAGAGGATGTGTTAATTAAAGTCGGGGAATTCATATTTCCCGTGGACTTTATTGTTTTAGATACACAACCTGTGGCAAACCCACGCAATCAAATCCCGGTGATACTTGGTCGACCCTTCCTAGCAACTTCTAACGCTGTGATTAATTGTCGTAACGGTTCTATGAACTTATCCTTCTTGAAAATGACAATTGAGCTTAATATTTACAAGCTAGGAAGTCAGCCATCAGAACCTTCTGCTCATTTGCTGGATGTTTGTTCCATCCACGAGATAGCTCCCGAAAGCTGCATGGATGAGGAACTTTGCTTTGATGTTCTCGACAACACTAATGAGACATCGTTTGATCTTGCATCACTTCACAGTGAGGATATGTTCAATGAGTCCGACCTTGAGATTGAACCCGTTGACTCGTTGCAAAAGTCAGCAGCACTTTCCGAGTCAATATCTTATGCAAGTTTTGAACCTCTTAAGGAGTCCGAATATCATTCCGTTACCCCTCCTTCTATTGTCTCTCCGCCAATTCTTGATCTCAAACCGCTACCTTCTCATCTTACATATGCATATTTAGGAGAGAATGAGACTTTGCCAGTAATTATATCCGCTTCTCTAGCCATAGAGCAAGAGAATGCACTTTTGGCAGTCTTGAGATCGAATCGGCAAGCATTTGGTTGGACAATGGCCGACATCAAAGGGATTAGTCCCTTAATTGTTGAACATCACATACATCTGATGGATGAAGCCAAACCAACCCGAGACCCACAAAGACGGTTAAATCCCGTTATGAAGGAGGCGGTAAAGAAAGAAATCGTCAAGTGCCTTGATAGTGGAATAATTTACCCCATATTTGATAGTCAATGGGTAAGTCCAATTCATGTGGTCCCTAAAAAGTCTGGCATCACGGTCATCACTAACGAGGCTAATGAGTTAATCCAAACACGCACCCAAACTGGGTGGCGCGTATGTATCGATTACAGGAAACTCAATGCCGCGACGAGGAAAGATCACTTCCCTCTACCTTTCATTGACCAGATGTTGGAACGATTAGTGGGACGCGAATACTACTGTTTCTTGGATGGATACTCTGGTTACAACCAGGTCCCCATCGCCGAAAAGGATCAAGATAAAACCACTTTTACTTATCCTTTCGGAACTTTTGCTTATAGACGCATGCCCTTTGGGTTATGCAATGCTCCCGCTACATTTCAGCGGTGCATGATGGGGATATTTTCAGATATGGTGGAAAATTTTCTAGAAATTTTTATGGACGATTTCTCCATTTTTGGGGACTCCTTTGAGGACTGCCTTCGTAATCTTGACGCTGTCCTTACCCGCTGTAAGGATAAGAACTTGACTTTGAATTGGGAAAAATGCCCTTTTATGGTCTAAGAAGGTATTGTACTTGGACATATAATTTCACATAAAGGCATTGAGGTTGACAGAGCTAAAATAGATGTCATTCAAAACCTCCCTCTTCCCAATTGCGTCAAAGATATACGATCCTTCCTTGGTCATGCAGGATTTTATAGGAGATTTATTAAGGAATTTAGCAAAATTGCTACACCCTTAACCCTTCTATTGGCCAAGGACACTACTTTTCACTTCGATTCGGATTGTGAGGCTGCTTTTGAATCACTTAAAGAATCACTCACGACAGCCCCCGTTCTATTATCTCCGGATTGGAACCACCCGTTCGAGCTTATGTGTGACGCATCAGATTTTGCTATTGGTGCTGTCTTGGGACAACATATTGATAAGATGCCACATGTAATTTACTATGCAAGTAGGACCTTGAATGATGCACAAATAAATTACACAACTACCGAGAAAGAACTCTTGGCAGTTGTATTTGCATTAGAGAAATTCAGGCCCTACTTGATTGGCTCGCCTATTGTGGTTTACACAGATCACTCCGCCCTATGACATCTTTTAACGAAGAAGGATGCAAAGGCAAGGCTAATACGTTGGATCCTATTGTTACAAGAATTTGATCTTGTCATCAAAGACAAGAGTGGATGTGAAAACGTAGTAGCCGACCATCTTTCACGCATCACTTCTTCGCCAACTGTGACCGTGCCGATAAATGACTCATTTCCCGACGAACAGCTCTTGAATGTATCCTACGAACCTTGCTTCGTGGATATCGTGAACTATCTTGCGACGGGACTTATACCTAGCGATTGGTTGAAACAAGACAAACTTCGGTTTTTATCCCAAGTAAAATATTTTTACTGGGATGAACCATATCTATTCAAGTATTGTTCCGATCAAATCATTCGCAGGTGTGTCCCTAACGATGAATTCAAGAGCGTGTTATCATTTTGTCATGATCAGGCATGCGGCGGTCACTTTGGACCTCGAAAAACGGCGGAGAAGGTTTTGCAATGTGGCTTTTATTGGCCAACATTATTTAAAGATGCATTTGAACATTGCAAAACTTGTCCGCGATGTCAGCATTTGGGTCGGATTTCACGAAGGAACGAGATGCCACTCCAACCTATATTGGTTGTGGAAATATTTGATGTTTGGGGTATTGATTTTATGGGCCCTTTTCCCAACTCCTTTGGGAATCTATATATCTTGCTAGCGGTTGATTATGTCTCGAAGTGGGTGGAAGCTATACCGTGTCGCACTAATGACAACAAAGTTGTCATTAAGTTCCTTAAAGAAAACATATTCTCGCGATTCGGACACCCTCGCGCTATCATTAGCGACAACGGGACACATTTCTGCAATAGGTCTTTCGAGGCCTTGATGCGGAAATATTCAATCACTCACAAACTTTCTACACCCTATCATCCACAAACAAGCGGGCAGGCTGAGATCTCAAATAGGCAGATCAAACAGATATTGGAGAAGACGGTTTCTAAGAACCGTAAAGATTGGTCAACCAAATTGACGGATGCTCTTTGGGCATTCCGCACCGCTTATAAGACCGATCTTGGTATGTCTCCATACCGCCTTGTGTTTGGGAAAGCATGTCACCTCCCTGTCGAGATTGAACATAAGGCAATGTGGGCTATTAAAGAGCTTAATTTTGATCTTGATCATGCAGGCAGCTATCGGAAGCTGCAATTGAATGAGCTAAGCGAACTCCGCGATGAAGCTTACGATAATGCGGTGATAGTAAAAAATAGGACCAAAGTGTTCCACGATAAGAATCTTTTTAGAAAAACCTTCACATCGGGGCAACAAGTCCTTCTTTACGATTCCCGTCTCCATCTTCATCCGGGTAAGCTTAAATCTCGTTGGAAAGGACCTTTTGTGGTGCGGTATGTACACCCGCACGGGGCGGTTGAAGTCGAAAATTTGAAAAACGGTTCGATTTTTAAAGTAAATGGGCATAGATTAAAACCGTATTTTTCTGCTGACCCCACGGAGGAGCTCCTGTTTTTACAGGAGCCGCTTTATCAAAACTAAATTTCCTCCGCCTCACCTCCATATTTTTTTTTAACATTTTCTCATTTTAAGAATGGAGGTGAGTAAAAAAAATGATTTGATTGAATATCTGTGCGTGTCAAAGAATAAGTTTGGGGGAATTTTTCATTCAACTATTATTTTACCCCTTGTATCTCTCCCTTAGTATACAGGTCCATATTCTCAAAAGGCTACATCAGTGAGGACACTGCTGAAAACAGGTTTGGGGGGGAGGTTTGTATTCACTGAATTATCTTTGACACCGGGCATTAAAATTTTTTTTTATATAACAAAAGAATAGTAAGTGAAATATTACATCCAAAAGATAGGAATAGTTTAAGAAAACCAAGAAAATTAGAAGTTTTCTTATACGAACTAGTAATAAGTAGTTATGAGCTGTTGTCCCAAGGGTTAGTAAGATGAAGGAAGTCACTAATCTGAGGATAAAAATAAGTCTGAAAAATAGTTTCTATTCTGGAAGCCAAACATTTGAATGTTGATACCCTACAATATGCACCTACACACGTCTTGAAACTCGGGATAGTAGAGGATACCTTGAAATGCTCTTGTCTAAAAGCCAAAGTATGAAGGAAATAAAAAAAAAATGATGAAGAAAATATAAAAATGGTGAAAAGAAAAATGAACACTGGTTTTGTTATCGCCAAGGCAGCAATAAAAAAATATAGCGAGGGTGCCTCTTCACCTAGTGCCCTAAGGCCAACTGGTCTGGGAGTCACTGCTAAGCCTTAGGTGGTGCAAGACGAGGAAAGTATTATCACCAAATCAGCAAGCGCATGAGTAATCGGTCGGTTAGTACCTCAAGAAGTATTAACGGTCGCATGAAAATGTGTGAGCAAATCTTTAATATTCATCAAATTAAAAAGTACTAAGGTAGATGGACAAGAGTATGATAGCTTGAATTGAATTATCCGAGTGTGGGGATGTTATTTACACACACGTGGGGTTATATGATCAATGTTTGGATGAAAGGTAGGAATGAAGAATAAAGACGATGTTTTATTGAGGGATGATGTGATTTCTAACATTTTTCATGACTATTAAGATAGGGCTCATGACAACTGAAAAGCTGGCATAGTTGGAAACTCTTCTTTTCAAGGCCTTACTTTTATGGTTCTTGTCTTTATATGTAAATTTCACCATCTTTCTCTTGTTATTGGATTTTGTGGGTGTAATCCGCTGAAAACCCTCAGGAGACAACACTCCTCCTACTAGGGACACCTAGAGGTTTAACGGCTTGTTGCACGTGCTCAGTGCAATCGTGTCTGCCTACGAAAGTGTGCTTAGTTTTCTCATTTCTTTTTCTCTTCTTAAATAAACTAGTTTGCTCGGGACGATCAAAGATAAGTTTGGGGGTATTTGTTCAGTTGATAAAACTACACATTTGTATTACATTTTTCCTACCATTTTTATATTAAAAAAGGACTTTAATATGATATATTATACATATGAGGGTTTATGTGTAAAAACATTATTTTCCATGTGTTAATATATTTTGATTATCATTTGGTAGGAAAATGTATGCAAATAATATTATTGACCTAGTCCTAGTAGAACAAAGTCTACTAAAATCTTATTTGAGTTGTTGTGCAGAATTTTCCAAGTTGTTATGCAGAATATATCAAAGAAATCAAGCTGTTGAAGAAATCTTGCCAAATTAAGAAGCAAACTTGGAGACCAAGTCTGGAAGCAACCGAGAGAAGATTTCTGAAATATGAAGGTGCCTAGGATTGCCACATGTCACAAGATGCAAGCACAAGAAAAATCATAAAGAGATCTCACCCTTTTAGCGCGGATCCGCGGCCCTAGCCACTATTTGCCGCGGATCCGCCGCACTTCCAGGGAGTTAGGGGCAGAGGATTTTTGGGGTGAATCTATGCAATATTTTACCAAGTTTTCAACCAAAATATTCTGGCTTTGCACTATAAAAAGGCACCGAGAGCCTCTTGGAAAATTTATCAAGTCGACGCGATCACGAAGTCCAAGACGGCTCACGCATCCAGACTGATCATCAACGGTTCATCTACCTCCTTAGAAGAGATCGAGAAGCAAACTAGGTTTTTGTAATCATTTTCTAAGGAATCAAAGTGTACTTGATCTTGTTGATTAATAAAGGTAGTTCTTTTTCTTATTCTATTTCTTCGTAGTTTAATTATGCATTTTCTCTCCATCTCTTTTTCTCCCAACATGCGCGAGTAATTCTCCGCTTGTTAGGGTTCGTAGGATTAGGGTAGGCTAATGGATGATGAACATCCCTAAACCCTTTTTAAGTCCTATAAAGTTTATGAACTTTATCAAAAGAATCATTAACATCCTAATCGGGCGCGCTAACAATTCTTTGTTAGTTCCGACCGCGATTAGAGATTAGATTAATGATTGTTTTGGTAAAGGCTAGATAATGAACGGAGTTCCGTGTCAAGATAAGGGTTAAGAGTGGGATTCCTTTTCCCTCCAGAAACCCTAATCTACACGCATCACCGTCGTTCTAGTTCTAAATCTATTAATGGATAAAAGGGTAACTTTTAATTAATCATCCATAACTACTAAATCCTAACGAACCCTACAAGCCCTCTTATTATATTAATTACATCTTTAAAATAATCTAGATCTATATTTTACATTCTTGTTTAACGTAGATCTAGAAATCTTTCTATAAAAATTCTTTATCCCTCCTCTCTTTCTCAACACATCTAAGGTAAAAGTAAAAGGTTCCACGTTTCCCAGAGGACGACCCGTACTCATCTCGGTCTAGCTACGCGCGACACCGTTCTGATTGCGGTTAAACTACAAACATACACTCTTTCGTAACAATCACCAACGCATAGTGCCTGAGCTTTGTTATCGCGAAGATCAACGCTAGGCAGTGTTTTTCAATAGGGGAATAGTTGCTTTCTGCCCCCAGTAGAACTCGACTTAAGTAGTAGAGTGCTCTTTCCTTCCCTTGGTCGTTCTCTTGCGCCCATAATGCGCCTAAGGAACCTTCGAGGGCGGTTGTATAAAGAATAAGGGGCTTTCCCTTGACCGGAGCAGCCAACACTGGCGGGTTCTGCATGTATTGCTTGATCTCATCCAGCGCGCTTTGGCACCTTTGGTCCTCCAGTTGTCAGACAGAGTGAACTTGCCGAGCTGATACTGATCTTCGACCCAATTCTTAAAGGTGAAGCAGTCCTAGAGAGGGTGTCCTATCACTCGGTGATAAGGGCAATAGTCCGGGTGAGAGACTTCGCTTGCTTGTTCGGGGTGTTTAGACTCCGGCAGTGTAAGCATCTGATGTTTTAGAGCGAGGTCAAGTATTTTCTTCGTCTTGTCCCAAGGAAAAGAGTACGCTCAACCCATTTTTCTTATGAGGGATAGATCGGAACCGCTCGATTCCCGCTTGCATGGCTTCTTAGTCCCGCTTTTTTGCCGTTGAGCGTCTTTTTCGCCTTTCGACTTATTTCTGCCTCTGCGTCGTGCCTTTTTTATAACAGGTTGACAGGGAGCGGCATTTTCATCTTTCACAGCCTGTTGGAGGAGGCGTTGCGTTTTGGCTTTCTCATAAATGGCCATCTCACGGTTGTGGTCGTCTCTGACTTTTTGACCAGCTTCCCTTATAAGCTTGTCCATTTGTTCTTCGAACGACGGACTGGGCACTTTTGCATCAGGAACTTTTACTGGTTCAGGATTAGCATCTTCCCATTGAGCATCCGCTTCTTCATCGAAATCATGCACGACGTAGCAACCGTGGAGTAGCTCTTGTTTCTTGGACCGAATGTATCCAAGCCCGATTGTTTCCATTCTCCCATTAGGCAACTTGTGTTAAGTCCCGGGAACGTTCCATACCTTGTCATAGAACTTGGCTTTTCGAGCGGTCTGTTTAAAGGATATCCCCTGGCACTTCAGCAACCTCTTCAAGCCTTCCGTATAATATCTGGGCAGACGGATGGGTTGAAGCCTGTCAAGCATAGGATCCATACCGTGCCAGATTTCTTTCTCCACTTTGGTTTCTTCAGTGCGGTAGAATAGAATTGCTTTTTCGCCTTTTCTCCTGGGAGGGACGTAGAACGTCCGCAGCTCCTCTACACTATAGATATTGAGCGCATCCAATTCTTTATGGTGTTTAAGCGGCACCATGGCGACTTGCAGACTTTGCTCTTCGTCAGCGGACGTTTGTATTGAAGGTCGAGCAGAGAATACAGCATGGACCTCGTCTTCTGAGTCGCTACCAAAGATCAACATGGGAGCGGATTGTCCCGGCTTGCTGTGTTGGGGCAGACCCGAATAAACTATCTCCTCTTCTGTTGGAGATAGTGCCCTCATAGTCAATTATTGGATCGCAGGTACGTGATTGCAATGATTGCGGAGGACCTATACCGGTAGAACAGTCTTACTCGAGATGATAGTATGCTATCTGGTTTGCCTTTATCAGTCGTGTACATGTTCAGGTGACTGATTGCATGTTACACTTTGATAGAGCCCTTAGGATCTTGCTTTACTACCAACAGTATGATGGCGATCATATACGTGAGAGTTGGGTAGTTTATATGCATATCCTTAATTGTGGTCCCTAGTCGTGGGAGTTTCGAGACAGGGCATCGATACTCCGGAGTAGACTAGTGTATACAGTCGAGACCCCGACGAGGGGCGGTGGCCGGTCTCACAAGCCACTGGTGTCAGTTGGATCACCTAAGATGTATACAGGTGCTCATTGGGTTATGAGTACACCGGACAGGACTCGCCGGGAATCTGCTAGTTAGTACTATACCTATCGTCAGATAGCAGTTCCCTGGTGACATGTGTACAGGTTAGTTCATCGACCTGAGGTCGTCATTTGTCTCGTGTGAGTTCCCACTGTGCTTTGATTTCTACCCTACCACGGCTCAAAGGAGTCGTGCAAACAGGTAGCTTTTGGGTACAGTCCCGAGCCATATGGAGGCACGTGAGCGGATCGGCAGGGGATTCGTCTCTCCCGGTATTGGGGGCGAGATCGTGCTGTGTCTAGGAGAGCCATTACGCAAAGCCCTCGGCCGAGGCAGGAGATTTACTGGTAGGTATTCCAGTAGTATCTCAGGGCGTTCTGGGCTACACTCCGACACGACTTATACTGCTATTGGGGGTCTGACGTTACTAGCCCCCTAGGCAGATATGCGATACTCATAGACGAACGGACCGAACTGTATATACATTGTCACTGTTAGGCTCATTAGGGTTTTCCGGATGAGTGCGCTCATCGGCATCCCTTGAGGTCAGTCCATGGGCAGCCGTTACGCATTGCTAGTGCCGCTGACGGTTTGTGGTTAAACCCACTGCCAGGATGCTGACGAGTCATTAGAGTCCCCCACAGGCAGTTTCCCAAGTTCGGGCGAAACGTTGTAGAGGCCGTATGGTTTTATGGCAGGGTTCGGAAAATGCACGTGCGTTTACGCACGTGTCGATTTTCGGACAGTTGATACTGGTCGGCTTTGGTTTAAGCCGGATCCGAGTATTATATTGAGTAGGTATAATATCTTTGTCTCAGTTGCATTTGTATTCGGTCGTAATACAAATGCGGGTATATTTATACAGTTTCGGGGTTGTCCTGAAATTCGTTTCAGGATCACTTTTGGAAGTTGCCAGTTTCCAGTTTTCTATCAGCCGTCTTTTAACATTCGGTTAAAGACGGATTTGTCTTTTCTTGAGATGAGTGTGGATTCTTCTAGAAGGTTCTAGATGAGGTGACTAGGATTAAATGGTGTTAAGTTTTCATTGGTTGCATTTATTAAAGGATGACTAGGTTTAGTGAGTCATGCTTTGTATTAATGCATTCTTGGATTGCTTAAGATATTTTTTAAAGTGAGAAGGTTTCTCTTGTGGTCACCCCCCTCTCCTACGGTCACCTCCCTCCATCATATAAAGAGGCCGGCCTTCTCTCTCCTCCTCACACTCACTTGATGTTTCATTTTAGAGAGAAAAGATTATGATAGGTTTTATCGGTGTATGGAATTTCACAGTCCATTTCATTCCATCACCCGATTCCTTCGGCAACTTCATTAACCGATCGTCCACGGATTTGGACGAAGTGAGACAAAGTCATCTACTCATTCTCTACATCAATCTTGGTCGTCTCTTTTAGCAAACTTGACGATCGAGTTGCCTCGAGTCAGAGGCGGGAGCCCGTTTAAAGAACCGATCATGTGGTGCCACTTCGACGAGGACATCGGAGATCGACGAGATCGGAGCAGCCGCAACGGAGCGTGGGATGATGGTTGAAGAACGAAGGACTCGGATCGTTCGGTATAACATTCCTACACTCTTTACAGTTTGTTAGTTTAGCAATAATGGCAGATCCGGGTTAAAGTATACGATAGCGCCAGTTAAAAGTTTTTGTTCCGCATTTTGGCGTCTGTAGACTGCCGGGGCGCTAGCGTAGACTTACAGTGGTATCAGAGCCTAACCATTTTGCTATACTAACTTGTGCTAACGTGTTCAAAACTTCGATCGAACCGAAAAACCAAAACTGCAAAAATCCTACCTGACAGTTTCTGTTAATTTTAAACGGTCTCAAAATTTATTTCTGGATGTCTTAAAAATCTGTGCAGGGAATTATAAGAGCCACGACAAAATTTGGGGTCGTGATCCCTCCAAGCTGCCGCGGAAGGGCGGCCAAACCCATGGTTTGGCCGCACAACCGCGGCCACGTGGGGAGCACGTGCTCCCAAATTTTGTCAGTTGGTTCTCTGTGGGATTTTGGGGTTTTTGGTATATACAGTTTTGGCCCAGGTTTTGTTACTGTTCACCAGTAAGCAGTGGGGCCCACTTTTTGATATTTGGTCTTTGGTCGATCGAAATTTAAACACGTTAGTTTACAGTGCTTACATTATATCTCCGACCGGGAATGTCATTTGATCGGTAAACAGCGTCTGATTGCTATAGTTCTTTTAGACGGGTTTGCGAACGTGACATTCGCGTTGATGTTCTGTGTTGTGCTGTGATGTTGCGGATTTGTCGTGGTGGATAGCAGTGTGCAATGGTAGTACAGTTTGAGTTTATTTGTACATTTGATATTGCGGGGCGAGCGTCCAACTTGTGGACAGCCGTCACTGCCTGTTGTATAATATTCTTTTGGGGTACGACCAGGTTGCGGTCGATGTACCTATTGTACTTTTTTTCATTACTGTACTAGGTTTTACCCCGCGACGGAGTGCACGGATAGCCGGGTTCGGGAAAGCAACGGGTCCGCATCTCATGGCTTTGAGAGGCAGAGGGGCCCCACTTCAGAATTGGCAGACTATTCGCCGCACTCGTAGGGGGTACATGTTGACCCAAGGAGGGGTG
This sequence comes from Agapanthus africanus, assembly GCA_030015575.1. Lineage (NCBI taxonomy): Eukaryota > Viridiplantae > Streptophyta > Magnoliopsida > Asparagales > Amaryllidaceae > Agapanthus > Agapanthus africanus. The sequence goes on along the minus strand of CM057347.1, from coordinate 550,355,219 downwards.
CTCAATTTACCGGATTCCGTGAAGTGCCGGGTGTTCCATTCACTATGCAGTGGGGACTACCTCGCTTCAGGTTTTGGCGGGTAACTTGCCGCACCCGTAGGGGTCTAGGTTTCATTGCACAGGCTATCCACACGACAGGGGAACGTTGAGTTTCAGCAGCGGCTCTGTGAAACTCGGGGATCCCAGATTATCTGTATTGTTCTGTGATGCTTATTACTTTTCTGTAATGTTGCATATTATCACGCCTGGAGCGATTATGTATATTGGCATATATACTATTAGATGTTGTATATGTTTTACACCCGCGCTAGTCCAGTCCCCGCTCTGTCGTTAGTTAAGTAACCTAACGAGTAATGACGGGACCCAGTGACGAATGCGGATGGCATATACGTACATTTTATTTTCGTTCTTTTCTGGTGTGATTGATTGATGGGACTGCGTTGATTCTGATCAATGCAAAGTTAAAACAAACCTGTTTGAGTTGTTGGAACAAATTTAAAAAGTGTTGTTGCAAAGACGTTTCCTTTTGTTATGCATAGCGGTATTCAGTGGAATATCCTGCACCTCATTCGACGGGGCAAGGGCCGATATCCCTTCACCGGGACTGACCCCTTGGGCAGAAGTTTGCGTCAGCGTAATAACTTCACTATAGTCGATTACTAGTTGCTTTGCATAGCGGTATTCAGTGGAATATCCTGCACCTCATTCCACGAGGAAAGAGCCGAGATCCCTTTACCGGGAGTGACCTCTTTAGCAAAAGGTTTTCGCCACTATATTTTAAAAAGCTATCAGGTTCCTTCAGCGATATCAAGTTCACTACGCTAAAGGTTTTTCGCCAAAAACCAGCCGTAGCCCTCCGTCACTTCTTTTGGGTATTCAGTAGTATTCAAGCTATGTATTTTGACCTAACGCCAAGGCATAGTGTTTGGTAGCTGCTGGGTATTCAATTGTTGCATAGATAGATGAGTTAGTTTGGGACAGCCGTTCTGCCATTTTGACCTAACGCCAAGGGCATGTGCGGGTGGGTTCAAATTAACAAGATAGTGATGGGTAGAACTTGGCATGTGACTTATGACATTTTGACCTAACGCCAAGGTTATAAGAGCATGGGGCAAAAACAATATCGGGAGTTTCTAAAGAAACTGAAACTTGCCAAGTATGCGCATACCATCTGGAGTATGAGTAACGTGGATGCATTCCATCACGTTATCATGCGATGAGAGTTGGATCCTGATTCCCACTGATGAGTTAGTTTACTCTTCGGGTGATCCCGATTGATTCTTCTTTAGGTTTGGAGGAGAATTTGACAGGTCAGTGGGAGGTTTCCGGATTAGATAAAATGATGACCATTCTGATCTAGGTTAGAGTGCACGCAGAGTGTTTCTTTTCTCTCTCTCTTTGGCAGCGACCTTTGACCGACCCTAGACTATGACTCAGTGACCAGGTTGACCGAACCTTCTTAAAATACTGGCTTTTGGATTGTCTGAGTTGCATAAGTCATTGCCAGTCCTTCTTTTACCCTTTGCATTTCTCAGAACACCCGTATTACTACGGATATCCACTTCCATTGGATAGATCCATCGTATGGTTATATACGAACTCGAAGGGACTTCTTCGGGGATGGATCCAGGTTCAGGAGAAATAGAATTGGTTTATTCAGTTGTCTTTTATTATCACCTTCTCTCAGGTTGCAAGAGCTCCTTGGTTTAGGAGAGTACACCTATTACGCCTATTGGATAGTCTTATTCCAAACCATAGGCTGGTGCCGAAAGGTAGGGAATGAAGAAAACCAATTAGCCTAAGTAGGGTGTGCAGAAGGTAATATGTACATACAAAATAAAGGGATTAGAAAGAGGGCAAAGTAAATTGCGACTGATATCATTCACGACCAAAACCGCGTACTTCATCGCCGCTCCTATTTCACCTTTAAAAAGAATAAGGTATTATTAAATTGTCTTTTATCGTCACCTTCTCTCGAGATGCGAGTACTCCTTGGTTTAGGAGGGTACACCTATTATGCTTACTGGATAGTCTTCTTCCAAACCATAGGCTGGTGCCGAACGGTAGGGAAGGAAGAAAACCAGTTAGCCTAACGATGGTGTACAGAAGGTAACGACTAAAGACAAATAAAGGGGATTTGGAGATATGGCAATAAAATATACGGCTGAAGTCATGAATTGGATTTTGGAAGAGGCATTGCTATGAATACCAGGATACCCCTACGAAACATTTTCATGTTTCAGTGCATTGTTAAAGGAAAAACTGTTTTCCCGATTAGACACTTACTCCAAGGGTATGTATTTACCAGGTTTCATTCTCATATCTGTATGGTTTTACAGATGATGAGTGGGAGTAAGATATTGGGAATTAGGTGATCATCCTCATTATATCGGAATTCGTTGTAATTGGTGATATTTGAGGAAATCGCCAGGGTACAGTTTTCTACCTACAACGCACAGGTTTTGAGTTGTTTAACTCAGCGGACTTATACAGAGTATTGTATGTTGTCCAAGTGTCCATCAGGACAAAGGGGTAGGTTCTCGTACTATGTTCTGTTTACTTATAACTTCTCTAGTATTTAGACGAGTGTTTCGTAGAAATACAAGGTCTAAGTTTTGAGAAGTTGTGGGTATAAGAATAAAGTAGAGAACCAGGTATCACAAGTATCGGGATTCTTCAAAGAGATCGAAGATGTAGATTCTTGTGATTGGTATTCAGATGATAGTGATAGTTTTGAGAAACGTGTTTCTCTTTCAGGTTACTCATAATTGGATGGATTCCTAAGTTGAGTAATGCTGATTAGCCTCTTTCCATTAAGTTGATATGCACTGGAGACAGCTGCATGATTTGAATATGGTTCCAATTAAATAAGTGCCAAAGTTTCTATATTGGATATAGAATAGTTCGTACCTTAAAAGAAATTAAGGTACGGGGAGTTGTCCAGCTTTTGCTTAAAACCAGACTCTGGATAACTCAGGGCACGTTTCTGTAATGGCTGTTTGTGGGTTGACCCTGGCTATGACGAGGGTTGATATTCTACCATTTGGAAGATCAATAGTGATATTGTTCTTGACTCGCCACAGTTTTAGTAAAAATGGATCTTTTTCAGAAAACAGTAGTGGGAGTATGGTAGAACTGGAAGTGATTCCAGAACCGCGAACGATTACGGAAAATTTAATAGGACCTATATATTCAATCAAGTTTGACATTCCAATAGCCACTCCGCAGGTATGGTAGGTAACCTCAGACACCCAAGAGGTACTTCGGTAGGCTCAAGGACGGTGATAGGGAGGTTCTTATCTACCCAGACTTGACACTACTGTTGTTCCCGGATATGAGACCCGGTAGGAGGGTTGTCGTAGTCAGTGGGAGCAACGGAAGCATGGTGGGCAAGTAGCTTATGTCTATTTATAGACTAGAGCAGTTATAGCGGAGATAGATCATCTAATTTTGATGTGACAGTCATGGGTTTGACTTCAATCAGACTAAGGGATGGATCAGTTAAGAAGGTAGTAGGGTGTGATGTCATGGTATCTGGATGACATACACAGAGTGGGAAGTAAAATTCCTGTACTACGATCGGTTGTACTATGGTCGTCACACAGTTGTTTCTCCAGACAGGACATGGATATAATATTAGACATTCTGGTTTCTGGATCTATGGTTTTAGATCTAGATTTGGGTGGTTTCCCAATGTGGGTACTTTGACAGATATTCTAATGGTCTTTAGAATAGTTGACTCCTAGCATGGTGGTGTACCTGCAGGTGATGGAGTCACCCTCTCTAAAGGTGTCTTACAGACTGAAGGGGAGAGGGATGTGCATGATTGGCAGATCACTTGCTTAGGCAATTGAGTCAATCATGTGATGTCAAGTACCACACCAAATGTTGGTTTTGCACTAGATGCAATAAGTTTGTATTAATCCAATCCTGGAGAAACATAAGGAAGCAGTTTTAGAACATTGGTACATGTTCTGCGGATTTGATAACGGCAGCCTCTTTCGGGAGACGGTTATCATTCCAGGCTTCAAAGGTGACATGGATGACAGAGTGATTGTCAGAGTTTTAGTTTTCCCTCTGACGAGGGACAGTATTATGGACAGGTGGTTCCAGAGGATACTGTGGGTGGCATGGTGCCGGATACTGATTAGGTTCAGTGATCCATACAGTCTAAGAAGTTTGGATATGGAGTTCATTTATGAACTAAGGTCCCATCAGATATCCAGACATATTCGAAGATAGGTACTACTCAATTCGGGAGATGGCTTTCTCCGTGAACTTGAGATTAAGAGAGATACAGAAAGAAACTTCTAGGCGGATCCACTCACCGAGGCTATTTCTCGAACACAATAGTTTTACAAACGGGCTTTGTGAAACTGATTAGTAGAGGAGTTGGATGTTCGGTTTCACACGGGCTGTGAGTAGTCGACATCGCAATATTAGCCTTGAGTGCAAGTGGGAGATTGTTGGAGATAGTGCCCTCATAGTCAATTATTGGATCGCAGGTACGTGATTGCAATGATTGCGGAGGACCTATACCGGTAGAACAGTCTTACTCGAGATGATAGTATGCTATCTGGTTTGCCTTTATCAGTCGTGTACATGTTCAGGTGACTGATTGCATGTTACACTTTGATAGAGCCCTTAGGATCTTGCTTTACTACCAACAGTATGATGGCGATCATATACGTGAGAGTTGGGTAGTTTATATGCATATCCTTAATTGTGGTCCCTAGTCGTGGGAGTTTCGAGACAGGGCATCGATACTCCGGAGTAGACTAGTGTATACAGTCGAGACCCCGACGAGGGACGGTGGCCGGTCTCACAAGCCACTGGTGTCAGTTGGATCACCTAAGATGTATACAGGTGCTCATTGGGTTATGAGTACACCGGACAGGACTCGCCGGGAATCTGCTAGTTAGTACTATACCTATCGTCAGATAGCAGTTCCCTGGTGACATGTGTACAGGTTAGTTCATCGACCTGAGGTCGTCATTTGTCTCGTGTGAGTTCCCACTGTGCTTTGATTTCTACCCTACCACGGCTCAAAGGAGTCGTGCAAACAGGTAGCTTTTGGGTACAGTCCCGAGCCATATGGAGGCACGTGAGCGGATCGGCAGGGGATTCGTCTCTCCCGGTATTGGGGGTGAGATCGTGCTGTGTCTAGGAGAGCCATTACGCAAAGCCCTCGGCCGAGGCAGGAGATTTACTGGTAGGTATTCCAGTAGTATCTCAGGGCGTTCTGGGCTACACTCTGACACGACTTATACTGCTATTGGGGGTCTGACGTTACTAGCCCCCTAGGCAGATATGCGATACTCATAGACGAACGGACCGAACTGTATATACATTGTCACTGTTAGGCTCAGTAGGGTTTTCCGGATGAGTGCGCTCATCGGCATCCCTTGAGGTCAGTCCATGGGCAGCCGTTACGCATTGCTAGTGCCGCTGACGGTTTGTGGTTAAACCCACTGCCAGGGTGCTGACGAGTCATTAGAGTCCCCCACAGGCAGTTTCCCAAGTTCGGGCGAAACGTTGTAGAGGCCGTATGGTTTTATGGCAGGGTTCGGAAAATGCACGTGCGTTTACGCACGTGTCGATTTTCGGACAGTTGATACTGGTCGGCTTTGGTTTAAGCCGGATCCGAGTATTATATTGAGTAGGTATAATATCTTTGTCTCAGTTGCATTTGTATTCGGTCGTAATACAAATGCGGGTATATTTATACAGTTTCGGGGTTGTCCTGAAATTCGTTTCAGGATCACTTTTGGAAGTTGCCAGTTTCCAGTTTTCTATCAGCCGTCTTTTAACATTCGGTTAAAGACGGATTTGTCTTTTCTTGAGATGAGTGTGGATTCTTCTAGAAGGTTCTAGATGAGGTGACTAGGATTAAATGGTGTTAAGTTTTCATTGGTTGCATTTATTAAAGGATGACTAGGTTTAGTGAGTCATGCTTTGTATTAATGCATTCTTGGATTGCTTAAGATATTTTTTAAAGTGAGAAGGATTCTCTTGTGGTCACCCCCCTCTCCTACGGTCACCTCCCTCCATCATATAAAGAGGCCGGCCTTCTCTCTCCTCCTCACACTCACTTGATGTTTCATTTTAGAGAGAAAAGATTATGATAGGTTTTATCGGTGTATGGAATTTCACAGTCCATTTCATTCCATCACCCGATTCCTTCGGCAACTTCATTAACCGATCGTCCACGGATTTGGACGAAGTGAGACAAAGTCATCTACTCATTCTCTACATCAATCTTGGTCGTCTCTTTTAGCAAACTTGACGATCGAGTTGCCTCGAGTCAGAGGCGGGAGCCCGTTTAAAGAACCGATCATGTGGTGCCACTTCGACGAGGACATCGGAGATCGACGAGATCGGAGCAGCCGCAACGGAGCGTGGGATGATGGTTGAAGAACGAAGGACTCGGATCGTTCGGTATAACATTCCTACACTCTTTACAGTTTGTTAGTTTAGCAATAATGGCAGATCCGGGTTAAAGTATACGATAGCGCCAGTTAAAAGTTTTTGTTCCGCATTTTGGCGTCTGTAGACTGCCGGGGCGCTAGCGTAGACTTACATCTTCCTCCTCGGTATCACTCCCGAAGACAGGAATGGTGGCATTAGCTTTATCCTCTGGCTTGTGACACCTCTCCGTGTCTTCGAAATCCGGTAAGAAATATTTGGCATCTTCATATTTGCGGACCTCGTTCACAGAGAACGGGTTCAGTTCTCCCGTCACGGTATACTCGAGACCATTCTTAAAATACTTCATACACTGATGTTGCGTAGAAGGGATGATGTTGTACTCGTGTAACCATGGTCGGCCGAGCAGAGCATTGTAGCATGTCTTGGCGTCTATGACGTGGAACTTAATGTCCGCGATGAGTAGCCCAAAGCGTAGCGTCAGTATCACAGACCCAAGAGTTCTTGATGATTGGGAGTCTAACCCAGAGATGGTGATCTTGTCCCGAGCAAGGTGCTGGACGCTCATGCAGATTTCTTTTAACACCCGCTCATTGAGGAGGTTAACGGAGGATCCATTGTCGATCAGGATTTTGCCTATCTTTATATCGTGGTAGTATCCCGAGACATAAAGGGGGCGATTGTGTTTGCATGTCCCGAGGAGAAGGTCTTCATCGCCAAAAGTGACATCGGCCGTGTGCACTTCCTCCAATTCATCCTTCATCTTTTCTTCGGCCAGGAAAGCTTGGAATTGTTCCGGCTCCTGTAGTGCCTTAATTAACGAATCTCTCGCCTCTTTTGATAGTAAAAGGGCGTCAAGAATGCTGAGCTGCGAGGTGAGCTTCCTCAGATGCGCTAAGACGTTGTAATCCACCTTATTTCTCTTCGGCGGGTCCTTGGCAGTTAGCTCCTCCACAACTTGGTCATCTAGGGCGATCTCCTCAGGGACCTTCTCTTTTCCTTTATCTTTCTTGTTTGAGGGTCCGAGATTCTTTTCGAGTAGCGTGCGATTACGCAGCCGGATATTTTCGCAGGCCCTCGGCTCCTCTTATTTTCCCGAGGTGGACTCTTTAAAGAGGGGGCTAAGAGCCAGCTCCTCGTCGGAATCGCTCCTGAATGTGAGAACTTGTGATCCTCCAGCATTAACCATGCGACATTCGCCGGTATTCTGTTAAGCCCTTCGGTCGTATTTTTCTGCTCCGACGAGTTTTGCGCTTCTCCCGCTTAAAATGCTGTCGATGAGCAACATATCCTTGCCACCATCTATTGAAAGCTTTGCACTCTTCAGTGGGGTGCGAAATCTTCCGATGATACAAGCAGTAGGAGGGGTGTATTTCCACTTCACCGGTAATGCTTCCTTCAGAGGATGGTAACTTCATGCCCATTAATATGACCTTAGAAAACCTTTTCCTTGTCTTGAATTTGCTTTTATCCGTAGTTGATGCATTTTGCTCCAGCGGAAGTGTCTTAGCTCTTTCGTTAAGTCGCTGGCGCTTGGCCCTTTCAAATATAGCCGTCTCGCGTTCCCGATCAGCTTTACTTTTCAACAGAGCTTCATTGAGGAATGCGTCAATTACTTCATCTGATGGCCCCAGAATTTTTGGTTCAGGATCTTCCCCCATCTTTTCAGTGCAAGGAGTCTCCTCATCGTCCGTCAACGAATGGGAGATCATATGGCAACTCGCCACGTATTCCTCAAATTCATTCGACAAAATTTCTCCCCCATCTTCCTCTTGAAAGACGTGGTTGAGAAACTCTTGGAGTGTAATGGGAATCCGTGCTTTCTGGTTGTATTCCTTCAGCACGTCAATTTGTTTTTGTAAGTCTGTGCGCTTGTCGCCAGGCTTCACAGGCTTCTTGGATTTCTTCTTCTTCTTCGAAGATTTTGACGGCTGGTTGTGAGTGCTTGGGCCACCACCATCGGTCTTTGGGGTTGGACGTGGCTTCAACATCCCTTCAATGATCTAAGGTTCCAACGGGTTCTTCCACTTGATCGCTGGGCATGTTTGAAGATCGTTCAGCATCCTCTTTGTCTTGGCTGACAGCACAACCTCCCATGGGGCTTCTTCGACGAGAGAGCACGTTGCCCCCGGCATATTGATCCTTTTAGAGGCGTGAGGTTGCGGCGGATTCACCTTCCATCTGTCGGATAACGCGAACTTGCCCTGTTGGTACTGGTCTTCAAGCCAATTTTTGAAGACGTAGCAATCTTCGATCGGATGACCCAGTACTCGGTGATAGGGACAGTAGTTGGGCTCATTGACATCATTTGGCTGCGACGGACGTATTGGATCCGGCAGATTTATGATTCGGTTGCGCAACGCCAGCTCGAATAATCTTCTCGTTTTATCTCGGGGAAACGAGTAAGGACGTCCTAGCTTCTCCTCAAGGGGTACATGCGGACGCATATTATTTTGACGAACAACCGGCTTCGAGTTGCTCGGCTGTTGTTGAGCATTAGCGACGACGATCGTTTTCCCCTTACCCTTTTCATTTCGGGAGTCTGGCTTTGGAAGAGGAGGTCTATGGCCCATCTGATCCATTTGTACTAGCTTGTCGATCAGGGCCTGGAAGGTAGTCGGCTTGAAGAACATCATAAACTGCGAGATGGTCGCTTGCGGATCAAGGGTTCCCACAAACATACCCACTGCAGGAGCTTCTTCAATGGGTTGCTCGCATTTTGACCATAAGTTCCGCCACCGTATAGCATATTGGACCCATGTCTCGCCTGGCTTCACCCTGGCATTAATCAATGCCGTCATCGGGGTGCGTTCGCTAGCGCTTGCAAAACGCTGGGTAAACAGCAGCTCCATCTCCGCGAAGGTTTTGATAGAGTCGTTTAGGAGCTCAGAGTACCACTCGAACGCTGTATCTGACAAGCTGCCCACGAACTGGCGAAGCAACAACTTATCATCGCCGCCGGTGTTGCCGCAGAGCGCCCTGAACTGAGCAACATGCTGGTAGGGATTGCCCGTCCCCTTGTAGACGTGGAATTTGGGTATTGTATAGCCTGGCGGGTACTTGATCTGGTCGTACCAGCTCGGATATGGTCGTCCAGTTTTTATGACCTGACCGGCTGCTTCAGTCGCATGATGAACCCGTATTTGTTGGGCTATATACTCGTCCAAGTCAGCTTTGGAGATCGTCTCTTCCTTGGCTGTTGACAGAGCCGGTGGAGGATTTGACGTTTCTCCCCTATCGTCTTCAAGGACGATAGGGGGATCTTCAGCTGGAGGATCTTGTTGGATCATCATCCCCACCATGTCCTGGAACAGGAGGCCCATACGCTTTATGTTGGCTGCTTGTTCAGCAGCCTCTTTATCCTTCTTCTCCAATATCCGACGAAGGAATTCGGCGTCAGTTTCTTGCTCCTAGCGTTCATCCGAGAACGCTTCAGGGCTTTCTTTTGGTCCAGTGAGTGCGGCCATCGCGTTCATCATTTCTTGGAGCTTCTGCTGCTGCTCCTGCGCTTTGGTCACCGATCGCGTAAGCGGTCTATGACCTGTGGATATGCGGCTGTCCTCTTTACCAGACGCCATGTAGACGGTATGAACTATGATGCCCCCGGACCTAGGGCGCTTGGGTTCACCACCTTTGATATTCGCCGTAAGCGTGGGGACTTTCTCCGGCCTTTTTCTCTTGTAGGCCGTCGAAGTTGAAGGGACCATTGCTTTGGGCACCGAAGTGGTCGTCGTCTTTCGTGGCTTGACAGGGGGATTTTCTTCTTGCCGACCTTTCGACTTCTTGTGCTGGTGAGAGAAATTAGGATCAATCACCGATTCTCGGACTCATCGCCACATCTTGTAGATCTTGGAGGACAGCGATTGAGGAGACTGCTCCGGCTTTTCTGCTTCCACGGCGGTCTCTACCGGTGGAGGAGATCTTTTGAGCACCGCAGTTGGCAAATTTCTGCGTACCCTGTTCAGCAGCTCAAAGCTGTTCCCAGTTGGAACAACAGCATTAACTTCCACCGTTGGAGCTGGTGGAGTTATCCCAGAGGGGGAGTTGCCCCCGGTCTTCCTTATCTGGCGCCAGTGGCGTCGTCGGGCGTGACGAGTTGTCGGTATTGGTTCAGCGACAGAGACAGCTTCTTCTTGCACCCTGTCCGAATGAGGCGCCGCTGGTGCCAGCCTCTTAAAGACTGAGGTCGTCCTTTGAGTGGCAATATTTAATCTGTCAAAGACAGATTCTCGAGCTGGGGCAGGAGCTGGAATAGTCAGCCTCGAAAAGACTGACTCCTTGACAGGAGAAGCCGTTTTGGCGACTTCGGGAGCAACCGACTTCTTTGGGATGGACTTCTCAGGTATCATGGGCTTTTTAGCGGGCCCTTTGGAGTTGAGGCTCAGTCTGGTGAAGACCGAGGAGTTGGACGACCCGTTGAGAGGGGCCGTGGGAGTAGCAAGTCGATCGAAGACTGACTTCTTTGAAGCTTCCTCTATGGACACAGGGATGGTGAAGCTTGCTGGCGGGAGCATAGTCCCGAAGAACAGGCCAGTGGTAGCCTGAGTCACTTGCTCCACAGGCATAGTAAGGACAGAGGCCGCTTGAGGCCCATATGCTACGCCTCCAGGTGAGGCGGAGCGTCGGTTGCATTGGCACTTCGAGCAGTTCGAGCAATTTGAGGCCATTGATGCTTGATTTCTGCGCTAGGCAAAAGACCAAATCTTAGTAACTTGAAATTCAAAGGTAACCATTAACAAACCGCGATTCGTTCGCGAAGACGACACACGAAGTGTGGAGTGGAAAGAGGAAAAGGTCCCACCAGGCGTGCCAGAATCTGTTCCCCTCCGAATGGCGGCGACGACGTGAGGGCGCCTTGCCTGAGATTCGGAGCAGATGCTATATGGTTTTATCCGTCTACCTCTCCGACGATACCAAGTTGATTTATGGCGCCGTGTATCGGAGGTTTAGACGGATGCGGCCAATGTAGCAGACTTCGTCAGATTCCCCCTCGTTTGAGGGGTTTTTGATTGTGGGGACGCTCTTCCCTGCAGGCGTAAGCCCCTGCAGTTAATTACGCTATCGCATCGCGGTAACCACTTTCTCCTTCTCCAGAATTTCACTTCGTGTCGTGTGTGTTTGTTTTGTTTGTGGATGCCCGTGGATTGTATACGGAGACTAAGTTATGCCGTCGCCCGTAGGACGTGGATTAGTCCAAATCCGTATTTACTTAGATTTGGGTTGGTGTTTTAGTTTAAGGATACGTTAGTCATATTGAGGCTAAGATCAACTAAAACGTTCGTTAAGGATACGTTAGTCTGATTTGAGACTAAGATCAACTTAACGGGATCGTTTAGATCCGACAAAAGAGCATTTGGGGGCTCTATCGTTCCAGTTTAGGGACATAGTGGTCCATTGTATATATGGCCGTCGGGACCCGTCACCTCTCTGACGTCGTTGAAGGATTACAACGATAGGTGTCAGAGGGGTTCAGAGATGTACCCTTGAACCAAAGTTGATTGGGGGTCTTATAGTCCAATTTAGGACTAAAGTCTGTTTAAATGTTTAAGGATACGTTAGCCATATTTGAGGCTAAGATCAACTTAAACGGGATCGTTTAGATCCGACAAAAGAGCATTTGAGAGCTCTATTGTTCCAGTTTAGGGACGTAGTGGTCCATAAGTAGTTTAAGGGCATTGCGGTCCGTTGCCAGTTTAGGGACATGGGGGTCCATAGGTAGTTTAAGGACGCATAAGTCCGTAGGTTTAAGGACCCCACAGTCCGTATCTGGGTTTAAGGACGCATAAGTCCGTAGGTTTAAGGGCCCCACAGTCCGTGTTTTGGTTTAAGGACGCATAAGTCCATGAGTTTAAGGACCCCACAGTCCGTGTTGATGTGTGGTTGTCGGGACCCGTCACCTCTCTGACGTCGTTGAAGGATTACAATGATAGGAGTCAGAGGAGTTCAGAGATGTACCCTCGAACCGGATGTAAATTGATTTAGGAGAGCAGCCGTGCTCAATCAATTTAATTTGAGGACTTACGGCAATGATTGGGCTAAGTTCAGTTGAAAATATTCAACGTTTTTATTTATCTCTGGCCTATTAGGCCTGTGCTAGGGCTTTGCCCTTGTTTAATAATGCACTGCATTTCTTGTTTTGTTTGGGCTCTGCCCTTTTATAAATGATGCAGAGCATCTATTTTGTTTGGGCTCTGCCCTTTGATAAATGATGCAGAGCATCTATCTTGTTTGGGCTCTGCCCTTTTAATGCATTGCATTTTTATTTTGGCCTGCTAGGCCTTTTGGATTTGGGCCTTGTAAGTGCACGGCGGCGCCCCGGCCGTCAATCCGACGCCGGAGTGCGGAAGCGGTGATTTACTTTAACTTTTCAAACCGGCACCACCACGCACTAAAAACCCGGATCGTGCCATTAATCTAGTCCTAGCTATCTAGAGAGGGGGTAGAGAGATATACCGAGCGATCCGTGTCCTTCGGTCTTCTCGTCGTCGTCCCGATCTCCCCGCGGAATCTCCGGTCTCTACCATGTCGCCGGAAGGGCACCACGTCGCCGGCTTCTTTTACGGGCTCCCACCTCTGGACCGAGGCAACTCGGGCACGAAGTTGGCGAGTCGACGTGCTCAAGATTTGCTGTAGAATACGTGTAGAAAGCCATGTCTCATTTGGGGTTATGGAGTTGCCTTTTTGGTGGAGGAATGATACAAGCTAATGGAGATGGAACTTGTGGGATTTTTACAAAAGCAAAAGAGCAAAAATCCCACATGAGAAATTTGGACAGCCCCTATCCAATGTGGCCGGCCATGCTTGGAGAGAGTGAGAGGAGAGTGTGTCTTCATCAAAAATATGAGAGTCTCACAAGAATAATGCAAGAGAGAGAGAGATCAAATGATATCATGAAAGAAAATGATCACAAACACAAACCCACACTCCACCAACCTTATCATCTCATCACAAAGTCAAGCCATCATGAAAGAAGAAGTCAAATGGTCAAGGGATGGTGCAACCATCATGATCCAACAATATGCAAAGACCCCCTTCCAAATTGCTTATTTGCACAAATGAAAATAAGCCCTCCTCCACCAATCTTCAGCCAATGAAAGATACAAAGAAATATGGCTGAAACGGAAAATAAACTGGCAACTCCAGAAAACTGGTCCCGTAATAAATTACAGGAAAACCTCGCTACTGTGTATACACACCCGCATTGTATTCCAACCGAAATACAAATGCAATGAGACAAAATCTACACTATACTATACTAGGATCCGGCTTAAACCAAAGCCGGCTAGTATTATCCGTCCGATCCTGATCCGTGCAATACCACACGTATCTAATCGAACCCTGCCATATATCCATACGGCCTCTAGTACTAACCGTCCGATCCTGATCCGTGCAATACCGCACGTATCTGATCGAACCTTGCCATATCTCCATACGGCCTCTACAGCATTTCGCCCGAAGACTTGAGTAACTGAATGTGGGGGACTCTAAAGACTCGTCAATACTATGGCTGTGGATTTAACCACTAGCACGTCAGAGGTATTAGCCATACTTGACGGGCCACCAGCTATTGACCGAAAGGGACGTCGATGAGCGAACTCATCCTGACACCCTACTGAGCCTGTCAGTGACAATATCCGTACAGTCCGGTCCGTTCGTCTATGAGCATCGCATGGCGGGCCTAGGGGGTTGGTAAAAGTCAGACCCCCAAAAGCGGTACAAGTCGTGTCAGAGATCAGCCCAGAACACCCTGAGATACTACTGGAACACCTACCAGTAAATCTCCTGCCTTGGCCAAGGACTTTTCATGTTCTGGCTCTCGTAGACACAGCGCGACCTCTCCCCCAATACCGGGAGAGACGAACCCCCGAAGATCCGCTCACTGCCTCCATGTGGCTTGGGACTTTATCCAACTAAAACCTGTTTGCACGTCTCCTTTGAGCGTGGTAGGGTAGTAATCAAAGTACAATGGGAACTCACACGAGACAAATGACGATCCTCAGGTCGATGAACTAACCTGTACACATGTTACCAGGGAACTGCTATCTGACGTCAGGTATAAGACCAACTAGCATGTTCCCGGCGAGTCCTGTCCGGTGTACTCATAACCCAATGAGCACCTGTATACATCTTAGGTGAACCAATTGACACCAGTGGCTTGTGAGACCGGCCACCACCCCTCGTCGGGGTCTCGACTGTATATACTAGTCTACTCTGGAGTATCGATACCCTGTCTCGAAACTCCCACGACTAGGGACCATTTAAGGATGTGCTTATAGACCACCAGCTCTCATGTATATGATCGCCCTCATACTGCTGGCAGTCAAGCAAGAATCCTAGGGGCTCTATCAACGTGCAATAGTGACCTGTAAAGTCACCTAAAGCAGTACACGATGATAAAGATAAACCAGATAGCATACTATCATCTCGAGTAAGACTGTCCTACCGGGATAGGTCCTCCCTCAATCTTTGCAATCACGTTCCTGTGATCCAATAATTGACTCTGAGGGCACTATCTCCAACAATCTCCCACTTGCACTCAAGGCTAATTATTGCGATGTCGCATACTCACAGCCCGTGTGATACCGAACACCCAACTCCTCTACTAGTCAGTCTCACAAAGCTCGGTTGCGAAACTATTGCGTTCGAGGAATAGCCTCAGTGAGTGGATCCGCTTTTGATGTTTCTTTCTATGTCTCTCTATATCTCAAGAAAGAAACATCAAAATCTGGATGTCTGATGGGACCTAGCTCATAAATGAACTCCAAATCCAAACTTCTTAGATTGTATCGTCAACTGAACTTAATCAGTATCCTGCGCCATGCCTCCCTCAGTATTGCCTTGGACCACCTGTCCAAAATACTGCCCCTCATCAGAAGGAAAAACTATAATTCTGACAACCTCCCTGTCGTCCAGGTCACCTTGGAAGCCTGGAATGATAACTGTATCCTGAATTAGGCTGTCGTTATCATATTCCTAGAACATCTACTTATGTTCTAAAACTGCCTCCGACTGTTTCTCCAGGATTGGATCAATATCAACTTATTGCATCTGTTGCAAAAACAATATCTGGTGTGGTACTTGACATCTCATGATTGACTCAATTGCCTAAGCAAGTGATCTGCCAATCATGTACATCCCTCTCCCCTTTAGTCTGTAAGACACCTTTAGAGAGGGTGACTCCATCACCTGCAGGTACACTACCGTTTCAGGAGTCGTCCATTCTAAATACTCTTAGAATGCTGTCTAAGTACCCTTAATTGGGAAACCACCCAAATCTAGATCTAAAACCATAGATCTAGTAACCAGTATGTCTGATATAATGTCCAAGTCCCATGTGGAGAAACCACTGTGTGACGACCAAAGTATAACCGATCGTAGTATAGGAATATCACTTCCTACTCTGTGTATGTCATCCAAATACCATGACATCACACCCTACTACCTTCTCAACAGATCCATCCCCTATTCTGATGAAGTCAAATCTATGATTGTCACATCAGAAATTGATGATCTATCTCCGCTATATCTACTTTAGTCTATAAATAGACATAAGCTACCTGTCCACCAATGCTTCCGCTGCTCCCACTGACTACGACAACCCTCTGGCAGAGTCATATACACGTACACTTCTAAAGCTAGTTTAGAACGACGCTATACTCATCCTCCTGCCGGGTCTCGCAGCCTGGAACAACAGTAATGGCAAGTGTGGGTAAACAAGAACCTCCCTGTCACCGTCCTTGAGGCTACCGGAGTACCTCTCGGGTGCCTGAGGTTACCCATCTTATCTGCGGAGTGGCCAATGGAATGTCAAGCCAGATTGAATCTTTAGGTTCCTATGAAATCTTTAGTAATCGTTTGTGGTTCTGGAATCACTTCCAGTTCTACCATACTCCCACTACTGTTTTTTTGAAAAAATCCATTTTTATTAAAACTGTGGCGAGTCTAGAACAATATTACTATTGATCTCCCAGATGGTAGAAAGTCAACCCTCGTCATAGCCTGGGTCAACCCACAAACAGCTATTACAGAAACGTGCCTTGAGTTATCCAGAGTCTGGTTTTAAGCATAGGCCGGACAACTCCCTGTACCTTAACATCGTTAAGATATGAACTGTTCTATATCCAATATAGAACCAGATGCACTGATTTAATTGAACCAGATTCAAATCATGCAGCTGTCTCCCGTGCATGTCATCTAAATGGAAAGAGGCCATCAGCGTTACTCAACTTAGGAATGCTTCCAATTATGAGTAGCCTGAAAGAGAAGCAAGTTCTCTTAAACATTACTATCAACTGAACACCATACACAAGTATCTACATCTTCGATCACTTTGAAGAATCCCAATACTTGCAATACCTGGTTCTCTACTTTATTCAAATACCTATAACTTCTCAAAATTCGGAACCTGTGTTTGCACGAAACACCTGTCTAAAAACTAGAGAAGTCATAAGTAAACCGAATATAGTACGAGGACCAACCCCTCTGTCCTAATGGATACTGGACAATCATACAATGCTCTGTATAAGTCCCTTGAGTCTGATAACTCAATCCCTGTGTGTCGTAGGTTGAAAACTATACCTTTGGTCATGAAGAATTACACCGATGTTTAATGCTCCTTACCTAACCATCTACTGATATAGGTAAATGTCATAGACATAATTTCAAAAAGGTATATCTCACTCTATGAAAATAGACGTATAGATATATCAATTTGAAATTGGTGCATAACAGCGGATATTCAAAACCAAATATTTGCCGACCGGCAAACAACCCAGGTGACTTCCTCAAATATCACTGATTACAACGAATCCCGATATAATGAGGATGATCACCCAATTCCCAATAACTTACTCCCACTCATCATCTGTAAAACCATACAGATGTGAGAATCATACCTGGTAAATACATACCCTGGAGCAAGTGTCTAACTGGGAAATCAGTTTTCCTTTAACAGTACACAGTGAAACTGAAACATTGAAATGTTTCGATGGGGTATCCTGGTATTCCTAGTAATGCCTCTTCTATTATCTAGATTCACAACTGTAACCGCGTAATTCTTTGCCATCTTTCCAAATCCCTTTATATGTCTTTAGTCATTATCTTCTGCACACCCCTTTAGGCCAAATGGTTTTCTTCCTTCCCTACCGTTCGGCACCAGCCTATGGTTTGGAAGAAGACTATCCAATAAGCATAATGGGTGTACTTTCCTAATCCTAAGAGCACTCGCAATGTGAGAGAAGGTGAAGATAAAAGACAACCGAATAAACCTTATTCCTATTTCTCCTGAACCGGAATCCATCCCCGAACTGGAACAAGTTCCTTTCGAGTTCGTATATAACCATACGATGGAGTATCCAATAAACTGTGGATCTTCGTAGTGATACGGAGTGTCCTGGAGAAATACAAAGGTGATTTAGGATTGGCGAAGAAATACTTGGTTTGGTCGTGAATAGCAGTCGCAATTTACTTTGCCCTCTTACTAATCCCTTGTTATGTCATTACTTAATACCTTCTGTACACCATCGTTATGCTAATTGGTTTTCTTCATTCCCTACCGGTCGGCACCTGCCTATGGTTTGGAAGAAGACTATCCAATTTGCGTAATAGGTGTACTATCTCCTAAACCAAGGAGTACTCGCAACCTGAGAGAAGGTAAAAGGAAAAGACAACTGAATAGTCCTATCCGTTTTCTCCAGAACCGGAAACCATCCTCGAATAAATTCCTTCGAGTTCGTATATAACCATACGATGGTTTTGTCCAATGGAAGTGGACGTTCGTAGTAATACGGGGTGTCCTGGAGAAAAGGGTAAAACTAGGAGTGGCAATGAGGTTCGCAACTCTGACAATCCAAAAGCCAGTGTTTAAGAAGGTTCGGTTAATTTTGGTCACTGAGTCATAGTCATAGTCATAGGGTCGGGTCAATGGTCGCTGCCAAAGAGAGAGAGAAAAGAAACACTCAGCGTGCACTCTAACCTAGATCAGAATGGTTACCAATTTATCTAATCTGGAAACCTCCCACTGTACCGTCAAATTCTCCTCCAAACCTAAAATAAGAACTAGTCGGGATCACCCGAGGAGTAAACCAACTCATCAGTGGGAATCGAGATCCAACTATCATCGCATGATAACGTGACGGAATCCGCTCACGTTATCACACTCTAGAAGGTATGCGCATATCTGGCAAGTTTCAGTTTCTTTAGAAACTCCCGATATGATTTTTGCCCCATGCTCTTATGACCTTGGCGCGAGGTCAAAATATCATAAGTCACATGTCAAGTTCTGCCCATCATTATCCAGGTTAATTTGAACCCACCCGTACATACCCTTGACGTAGGCCAAAATAATAGTACGACTATCCCAAACCAACGCATCTATCTATGCAACAGATAAATATCCGGCAGCTACCAATCACTATGCCTTGGCGTGAGGTCAAAATACATAGCTTGAATACTACCGAATATTTAACCGAAATGATGGAGGGCTACGAGTGGTTTCTGGCGAAAACCTTTAACGTAATGAACTTGATATCGTTGAAGGAACCGGATAGCTTTTAAAAATATAGTGGCGAAAACCATTGCTAAAGAGGTCACTCCCGGTGAAGGGATCTCGGCTCTTTCCCCGTAGAATGAGGTGTAGGATATTCCAACTGAATACCACGATGCAAAGCAAAAGTAATCGGCTATAGTGAAGTTATTGCCCTGACGCAAACTTCTGTCCAAGGAGCCACTCCCGGTGAAGGGATCTCGGCCCTTGCCTCGTCGACTGAGGAGCAGGATATTCCAACTGAATATCACTGTGCAAAACAAAAGTGAACGTCCTTGCAATAACAACTTTTTGAAAAATGTTCCAACAACATCAGAATATGTTTGTTTAGCTTGCATTGATCCGAATCAACGCAGTCCCATCAATTGATCACACCACAAAGAACGAAAATATAATGATGTACGTATATGCCATCCGCATTCGCCACTGGGTCCCGTCATTACCCCTTAGGTTAGCTAACTAACGACAGAGCGGGGACTGGACTAGCGCGGATGCAAAACATATACAACATCTACTAATATATATACCAATATATAATATTTCTCTCAAGGCGTGATAAAAAATGCAACATCACAGAAATGTACAGCATCACAGAACAATACAGATATCTGGGATCCCCGGGTTTCACAGAGCCACTACTGAAACCCGACGTTCCCCTGGTCGTGTGGATAGCCTGTGCAATGAAATCCTAGACCCCTACGGGCGCGACAAGTTACCCGCAAAAACCTGAAGCGAGGCATCCCCCTTCAGCAACGTGAATGGACCACCCGACACTTCACGGAATCCGGTAACTTGGGCACCCCTCCTGGGTCAACCTGTACCCCCTACGAGTGCGGCGAATAGCCCGCCAATTCTAGAGTGAGGCCCCCTCCGTCTCAATGCCATGAGATGCGGGCCCGTTGCCCTCTAGAATCCGGCTATCCGTGCACCCTTCCGCGGGGTAATCCTAGTACAGAAAGTAAAATATACATACAACGGGTAAATCGACCGCAATCTGGTCGTGCCCCAAAAGAATAATATACAGACAGGCAGTAACGGCAGTCCACATGTCGGACGCTCGCCCCGCAATATCAAATGTACATAATACAACAAAAAACTGTACTAGCATTGCATCCAGGCTATCCCCCACGACCGATCCGCAACATCACAGCATAACACAGAACATCAACGTGAATGTCACGTTCGCAAATCCGTCTAACCGGGCTATAGCAGTTAGACAGGATTTACCGATCGAGTGACATTCACGGTCGCAGATATAATGTAAATACTGTGAACTAAAGTGTTTAATATTTTCGATCGATCAAATTTTACCAAGTGGTCCCCAAGCTGTACTATAGCACTTAAAGAAATTCTGGGCCCAAAAAGAATGTTCCAAAAATCCAATTTTCAAGTCAGGAGGCCTCTGTAAAAAATTGGTGCACTGAAGAGTTAAAACAGCGGCGGAACCGCGGCCCAAGCATGGGTTTGGCCGCGGTTCCTCGGTGGAATAATGAGATCGCGCGACCAAATTTTTACAGGAGGCTTATAATTCCCGGCACAGTAGTCTGCAACACCCTGAAAAATTTTTCGAGACAAAAAAATTTCGACAGAAACTGATTGTACATGAAAACGCGGTTTTCGGATTTTTGTTCGATCGGAAATGTAAACACGTTAGACAAAGCTAGACTATGTTAATGGCGAGGCTCTGATACCACTGTAAGTGCACGGCGGCGCCCCGGCCGTCAATCCGACGCCGGAGTGCGGAAGCGGTGATTTACTTTAACTTTTCAGACCGGCACCACCGCGCACTAAAAACCCGGATCGTGCCATTAATCTAGTCCTAGCTATCTAGAGAGGGGGTAGAGAGATATACCGAGAGATCCGTGTCCTTCGGTCTTCTCGTCGTCGTCCCGATCTCCCCGCGGAATCTCCGGTCTCCACCAAGTCGCCGGAAGGGCACCACGTCGCCGGCTTCTTTTACGGGCTCCCACCTCTGGACCGAGGCAACTCGGGCACGAAGTTGGCGAGTCGACATGCTCAAGATTTGCTGTAGAATACATGTAGAAAGCCATGTCTCATTTGGGGTTATGGAGTTGCCTTTTTGGTGGAGGAATGATACAAGCTAATGAAGATGGAACTTGTGGGATTTTTACAAAAGCAAAAGAGCAAAAATCCCACATGAGAAATTTGGACAGCCCCTATCCAATGTGGCCGGTCAAGCTTGGAGAGAGTGAGAGGAGAGAGTGTCTTCATCAAAAATATGAGAGTCTCACAAGAATAATGCAAGAGAGAGAGAGATCAAATGATATCATGAAAGAAAATGATCACAAACACAAACCCACACTCCACCAACCTCATCATCTCATCACAAAGTCAAGCCATCATGAAAGAAGAAGTCAAATGGTCAAGGGATGGTGCAACCATCATGATCCAACAATATGCAAAGACCCCCTTCCAAATTGCTTATTTGCACAAATGCAAATAAGCCCTCCTCCACCAATCTTCAGCCAATGAAAGATACAAAGAAATATGGCTGAAACGGAAAATAAACTGGCAACTCCAGAAAACTGGTCCCGTAATAAATTACAGGAAAACCCCGCTACTGTGTATACACACCCGCATTTGTATTCCAACCGAAATACAAATGCAATGAGACAAAATCTACACTGTATTATACTAGGATCCGGCTTAAACCAAAGCCGGCTAGTATTATCCGTCCGATCCTGATCCGTGCAATACCGTACGTATCTGATCGAACCCTGCCATATATCCATACGGCCTCTAGTACTAACCGTCCGATCCTGATCCGTGCAATACCGCACGTATCTGATCGAACCCTGCCATATCTCCATACGCCCTCTACAGCGTTTCGCCCGAAGACTTGAGTAACTGAATGTGGGGGACTCTAAAGACTCGTCAATACTATGGCTGTGGATTTAACCACTAGCACGTCAGAGGTATTAGCCATACGTGACGGGCCACCGGCTATTGACCGAAAGGGACGTCGATGAGCGAACTCATCGTGACACCCTACCGAGCCTGTCAGTGACAATATCCGTACAGTCCGGTCCGTTCGTCTATGAGTATCGCATGGCGGGCCTAGGGGGTTGGTAAAAGTCAGACCCCCAAAAGCGGTACAAGTCGTGTCAGAGATCAGCCCAGAACACCCTGAGATACTACTGGAATACCTACTAGTAAATCTCCTGCCTTGGCCAAGGACTTTTCATGTTCTGGCTCTCCTAGACACAGCGCGACCTCTCCCCCAATACCGGGAGAGACGAACCCCCGAAGATCCGCTCACTGCCTCCATGTGGCTCGGGACTGTACCCAACTAAAACCTGTTTGCACGTCTCCTTTAAGCGTGGTAGGGTAGTAATCAAAGTACAGTGGGAACTCACACGAGACAAATGACGATCCTCAGGTCGATGAACTAACCTGTACACATGTCACCAGGGAACTGCTATCTGACGTCAGGTATAAGACCAACTAGCATGTTCCCGGCGAGTCCTGTCCGGTGTTCTCATAACCCAATGAGCACATGTATACATCTTAGGTGAACCAACTGACACCAGTGGCTTGTGAGACCGGCCATCGCCCCTCGTCGGGGTCTCGACTGTATACACTAGTCTACTCTGGAGTATCGATGCCCTGTCTCGAAACTCCCACGACTAGGGACCATTTAAGGATGTGCTTATAGACCACCAGCTCTCACGTATATGATCGCCCTCATACTGCTGGCAGTCAAGCAAGAATCCTAGGGGCTCTATCAGTGTGTAATAGCGACCTGTCAGGTCACCTAAAGCAGTACACGATGATAAAGATAAACCAGATAGCATACTATCATCTCGAGTAAGACTGTCCTACCGGGATAGGTCCTCCCTCAATCATTGCAATCACGTGCCTGTGATCCAATAATTGACTCTGAGGGCACTATCTCCAACAGGCCTGGCCCTTCAGTAAACAATGCAGTCCATTTGTCAGGCGCTTTGCGCCAATCATTGAGCGCAAGCGCTTGTGGTGGTGACACGTGTCACGCAAGCGCAGTGCGCTGCGCTGTTGCGCTGCTGACACGTGGCGTGCTCTGGTGAGTTGCGCCAATTTCAGAGAGCAATGCTCTATCTTAAAAGCGCATAGCGCAAGTGGTTCTGGTGCTGACACGCGGCGCTCTCTGGTGGCTTGCGCCAACCCAGGAGCGCAACAGTGCAGTTTTGCAAGTGCAAGGCACTGTTTCAAAATCTTGATCCAATTTTGGATTCAAGAAAAGAATCTTTAAGATTCCAGAACCAATGGTTCATAAAAAGTGCAAGGCACTATTGTTATTTGTTTTTTATTGAAGATCATTGATCTTGTTCTTAGATCAATGATCTATTCAGAAGAAATTCTTCTATTTTAAAGGATTTTACCTTTTTCTTGAGTCTCTTTTCAATTTTCTTCAGAGTTGAAGTTCTTGATGATTCTTGATGTTGATGATGTTTTGAGTTGGGGTCTAGGGGTCTTTATATAGTGCCCATAGATTTGTTAAGTTTGTTAAAGAGATCATTCTCTGAGTGATTTGGGGAATTTTCCCCACTGTTGGATCTTTGATCCAAGGGCTTCTGTTTTACAGAAGACAATCTTCTTGTTTTAACAAGAACAGAAGGATCTTACTAGAACTTTAATTCTGTATGGCGCAAACGCCTCAGCGCGTGACACGTGTCATGCAGCGCAGGGCGCAGCGCAACTGCACTGACACGTGTCGCGCAGCGCACAACACAGCGCAACTGCGCTGACACGTATCGCGCAGCGCATAGCGCAGCGCAACTGCGTTTACGCTGACACGTGTCGCGCAGCGCAGCGCTTGCGCAACTGCGCTTGTGCAACTGCGCCGACATGTGTCGCGCAGCGCAGCGCTTGCACAACTGAAGCGTTGCTTCCTTTAATTTTTGTTTTAAATAGAGCCTTTTTCTGATTGGGCGCGCTGCCTTGGGTGCTGCGCCTGACGTATCAACTTCTGACACGTGGCGCGTTGCGCGCAGCGCACAGAATTTGAAGCGTTGCTTCAAAATTTGAATTTTTGAAATTCAAACAGAGCCTTGCTCTGATTGGGGAAACATGCCCAGTGCCTCTTGGCGAGGACTTTGATCCCTGTCGGTTGTGGTAGGAAGCTACCAGCCGGGGATAGCCGAGCAAGGACTCGACTGCCTCCGGGAGGACTTTGGTCCTTAGCGCGGGAGGGGCTGTAAGAAGCCTACCAAGGAACCTTGGTCGGGCAGGGTTACTGCTCGGTGTCTCTTGGCGAGGGCTTTTGTCCTGAAGGATAGCCGAGCGAGGGATCCTCAGTCTCGACTGCCTCTGGGAGGGCTTTCTGATCCCTAGCGTTGCGGTAGGGAAGCTATCCGCCAGGGATAGCCGAGCAGGGAAGCTGCTGGGCTTCCTCTGGGAGGGCTTTTTGGTCCCTGGCGTTGCGGTAGGGAAGCTACCCGCCAGGGATAGCCGAGCAGGGAAGCTGCTGGGTTGCCTCCGAGGAGGGCTTGGATCCTTAGCGTTGGAGGGGCCGTAGGAGGCCTTCTAAGGATAGCCGGGCGGTGAGGCTGCGCGACTACCTCTTGGCGAGGGCTTTGATCCTCAGTGTTGGAGGGGCCGTAGGAGGCCCGCTAAGGATAACCGGGCGGTGAGGCTACGCGACTACCTCTTGGCAAGGGCTTTGATCCTCAGTGTTGGAGGGGCCGTAGGAGTCCCGCTAAGGATAACCGGGAAGTGAAGCTGCACGGCTGCCTCTTGGCGAGAGCTTTTAATCCATAGCGTTGCGAGTGGGGAAGCCATCGGCCAGGGATAGCCGAGCAGGGTAGCCGCTTGGCAAATTTTCGTGAGGTTTCGCCCGACCATCCCGTTGCGGGCACGGGGAATAGGAACGGTCGCGGTGACCGTGCATGCAGCATCCGCATTGAATGTCGGGGGAGGCGAAGCGCTAGGGCCACGTCGTTTCCATTCCGCCACAGAAGGCTCGATGATTGCCGCGTGGCAGCGACCTTTGGGCGGAAGCGGGCGACTGTTGAGCTCCATTGGGGCGCAGTGGGCTATATAAGGCTGAAGGAGCGCTGGTTCTTCCTTCCTTTGTATACAGATCGTTGAAAATGCAGGACTTCCCTTTCACCATCCCCGAAATCATTCACTTCGAAGATGTGTACCTTTATGAACAGAATTGCACCGAGGACACGGTGCAGTTGGTCTATGGGAGCATTGAAGACCACTTCGGCCGGTTGCTCCCTCGGCGCTCCTCCTTGTTGCAGCTGCTGATGTACTCCATCTGGAGGGCGTCGCCGGGGCTTTACAACCCCTTGTCCGAGCAGCTCTATGATGAGGCCATGGGTAAGCTGCAGTCTCTGAGGCGCTTCGGCTTGATCTCCACGAACCGGCTGGCTCACTCAGATGCACTCGTCCGTGAGTGCTACGAACAGAGGCTCGGGGTCGACACGCACGGTGGGAATCGAGGGCGGAGGCTGGATCTCGCGAGGCCTCGGCTGGTGGAGATCTTCACCGAGTACCATGAGCAGTGCTCTCTGCACCCTCTCCCCCCGCTGTTGTAATTTTCTTTTTTTTCTTTTTGCATGTATGGCTGAGGAGCCCATAATACCTTTTGAATAAATGAGATTTTTCCTTCATTTTTGCAATGTTCCATTGATCTTTATTAAATTAACAACAGATCCTAGGAAGAGTTTACATCGCCCAGAAAGAAAAGTACATGCTAGTAGATAACCTTATTAGCGCGGCCCGAGCTCCTCGGAGGCTTGTTAGTCTCCGTTCTTGGCACCGAGTGCGGGGCTCCCTGAGCGCTGGACTGTTCGTCCACCGAAATGAGCATGATCTGGACGATGGTCAGCTCGGCGGGGGAGGGGGGACGCTGTCCCTGCTCACGGTTGGCCTGCTGTTTGTCCCTCAAGTAGGAGGCGTGGTGCCCCGATCGGATGAGCTCCTCGATATAGTCCCGGAGCTGCTTACAATCCTCCGTTGCGTGGCCCAGCGTCCGGTGGAAGGCGCAGTAAGGGCCTCTGGTTCGCTTCGAGGCCTGGCGCGGGATCGGAGGGAACTTGAAGAACCCCTCGACCTGGGCCTCCTCTAGCAACACTGCGAGGGAGACATTGAGTGGGGTGTACTCCTGGAACTTTGGGTGATAGGGCTGCTGACGCTCCGACCTGTCCTCCCGAGCCCTCTTCTTCTGGTCGGATCGCTCCGCTCGGGGTAGATTTGCGTTCACCTCAGATTCTAGCTGAACCTCGCACTCGGTCCATGCCTTGACCTCGGCCATGGTCTTAGGCCGTGCCAACGCAAAGGAGCGCAACCACTTCTTGTGCCTCAGACCAGATCTGAGCGCCGTGATGACGGTCTCGTCCCGGTGCTCGGGGACCTCGAGGAGGGCATTGTAGAAGCGGGTGATGTAGGCTTTGAACGTCTTTTTTTCCCCACTCTTAAACTTGAAGAGGTAGTCGACTGTACACTTATGCCGACGGTTTCCAACGAAGTGGCCGAGGAACTGAGTAGCCAGCTCCTCGAAGGTCGAGATTGAGCGCGGTTCGAGCCCTCGGAACCAGTCCCGACCTGCGCGGATGAGGGTGGCCGGGAAGGCCCTGCACTGGGCGGCGTCGGAGTGGTCCTGGAAGCTCATCCCCTCGGTGAAAGCGTCCAAATGGTCTTTCAGGTCAGTTTTCCCGTCGAACAGAGAGACTTTCGGGGGTTTGTTGCGCGAGGAGACGTGGACGGCGAGCAGTTACTCGGTGAACGGCTTTGTGAGCGAGTCGGAGGCGTACTTAGCCCCGTCGCTCGAGAGGTGACCCTCCCGGCGTATGCCCTCGATCTTCTTCTCGAGGGCGTCGAGTCGACCGTGGTATCCCGAGGATTCGGCCCCTTGGGATCCCTGGCCTCTGCTGCGGGAGACCTGCGTCTGGGAGCGGCCCCGGTTCCTCTCGATGAGATTCCTCAGATCCCCAGGCGAGGTGGCTCTCGATTCGTCGCGGCGACCCCCTTCTGTGCGACCACTCCGAGGGAAGGGGTGCCGACCATACCTGTGGACAGGCGAGGTGACTAACATCTCCTCAGGGGGGTAAGGGTCTTGAGGAGGCTCGAGGCGAGGCGTTCTGGCGGCGGACCTCGATGTGGAGCCGTGGGGCGCCCAGCGGGCTTCAGGGAGTATCGGCCCGAGAGATTTGTGGCCAGGAGTCGTAGCCTGCTGGTGGTCAGCCTTCCCGACTGGGGCAGATCCTTCTGGGGGCGGTGGAGCGGCGATCTGGGGCCCGGGCCCGGCCGCTTGGACGCGGACGAGCGCCTCCACGAGGGACTGTAGCCTATCTATCCGGCTGGCGAGGGCGTTGATGATGGTCGCCGGGGGAGGTTCATCCGCGCCTCCGGTGAGGGGAAGGCGGTGGCTGGTACCTGGATCTTCAGGATGGTTGCTGGCCATACGGACGGAGATCGGAAGGCCAACTTTGATTTTGTGGAGTTTGCGTTCCCACAGACGGCGCCAACTGATGGAGGTCCTTTTCAGGCCTCCTTCAGATGTTGTCTTCCGTCGATCTCCCGGTGGATTTTGGAGATGATCTCCTGTTGCGTGTGGGTCTCAATGGGTTTGAGGAGATTGGTGATTTGAGGAGTTTAGCGTCGAGTACCTGCAAAGAAGTCCCGGGGTGGTTTGGTACCACCGAGGACCCTCCGATGATCAAGTTAGTGCTAGATCCGAGCAGAGTAATGGCTAAGTGGAATAAAAAATGGCTTACTTGACCCCTCTGTGATGTGGGTTTATATAGCGGTGGTGGCACGCAGTAGCAGGCACGAGAATCTCGCCAGCAGTTACGCTCCCGACGTCACGCCCGCGTAGAGAGCGGATCGCCCATTAATGGGGATCGTGATGGCGTGGAACGTGGGGTGTTGTTGGCATAGAATCTGTGCCTGGCGAGATTCACGGAGCGGCGGTTACGCCCGTGAGCGGTGGAGTTGGTTGGAGGACCGAGGAAGACGGCCTCGGCCGGGAGCTCGGGGATGATCGAGGAGGCCGAGGAGTCTTGGTCTTGTGGCAGCTCGGGGCGAGCTATGGGGACGAGGAGGTCGATTTGTAGGGGGCCCTGAGGAGGGCCAGCTTGTGCTTGCAGGTCGGGTACAGGGTTGGCCTGGCCGGCCCCTGTGGGCCCTTCCTTCTGAGTTCTGGGACACGCCATCTGCCACGTGTCCTGATCTTGGAGATCGCCGATATTGAGCATCATCATCCACTAATAAGATTTAAAAGGGATTTAAATAAATATATTAAGATTTAATAAATATTTGGTTACAAGATATCTCAAGATTTAATCGTACTAGATAAAAGCAAATTAAGATATAGGGTGTTTCACCATGCGATGTCAGTTAGTAAAATATAATTTATCCATACCTTGTGGCTATGAATAGATATATAATGATTTAGATATATTTTATACATATATTATACTACATTCTTATAGATATAATTTACCGATAAATATCAGACACAATCTAGCACCATACTAGATTCCACACATGCGGGTCGGGTCTGATAACCACAACTACCATTTGAATCACTCGCAAGACATTGAATAAAATAAAAGAATTATAAAGCAAATCTTAAAATACCCATTAATATTGTATAAACGTACTAGGGTGTTACAGCCGGGGCTGGGGCTCGAGTTCGGGGCCGGGGTTCGGTTGGGGTTGGGTTGGGTCGGGTTTGGGGTCGGGGTCGGGGTTAGGGTTTGGTTGGGTTAGGGTTAAGGCTTGGGCCGGGTTGGGGATGGGTTGAGGTTGGGGTTAGGGTAGGGTTGGGCTTGGGTGGGTTGGGTTGGTGGAGGGGTAGGGGTAGGGGTAGGGGTAGGGAAGGGTTGGGGTAGGGGTTCATGTTCGGTTGGGGTTCGGGTTGGGGCTCGGGCTTAGGGTTAAGGTTGGGGTTGGGGTTGGATTGGGTTGGGGGTGGGTTGGGGTGGGTTTGGGTCGGGGTCAGGGTTAGGGTTGCGGTTGGGGTTAGGGTTAGGGTTTTGTAATATTTCAGAAAATATAAAATATTATTTTTGAATTTAAATAATAAAATAATAAATTTCACGGATATTATACAAATGTTGATTTGAGTTTTCGTAGAATGGTATAATTATATACCTATATTTTGGAAAATAATTGGAATTTAAAATAAATTATCATTTATGAGAGCATTCATTTGCCTTGGGCTTTTTATAAATTAATATATAATTATTTACATATAAGTTTAATGTTAAATTTGATTAGTATTTCTTTAATTATCCATTAAACCAAATTTGATTTGTTAATCATGCTGTGTGTGCATAACATATAACATTTTGTTCATATTTTATCCCATGGTTTCATTTTATTTTGTTTTGAATTTGTTTTAAAGGAAAAGATAAGAAAAGAAAAAAAAAGAAAAGAAAATAAGGGACAAGGGGACACCAAGATATGGGCATGAGAGAATGAGAGAGAGGGGATGATATGGTTGATTAGCCATCTTTTTTCCTTCATCCCATTATTTTTCTTCACCTCTCTCTTCTTCATCTCTTCTTCATCTCCTTCTTCATCCCCTTCTCCACCCTCACTACCATTCTAGAAACACCCCCAAAACCACCTTAAAACCACATGGTCTCTTCACAAAAAATGTTCTTCATCTCATCCTAAGCATCTTGGAGTGATCAAGTTTGAGTTTTGAGCATCTTAGGCCATCTTAGAATTTTTTCAGTCGCTCCATGAGGTAAAACATCCACTTCTTACCGTGCTTTTAAATTTCCTAACCTCATATATGTTTAGAGCTTAAAAGTTTAGGTTTTGTGAACTTGGAAAATTCTAAAGTGAGATTTAGTGAGTAGAACTTGCAGTAGAGGTTTAGTGAGTGTATATAAGACAAATAGTGATAAGTGAGAGTGTTTTAGGGGAGAAATTCTTAGATTAGATGAGTTTAGAATTTTTCGATGTCGGTTTTAAATGACTGTTGATGTTTAAATGGAATCTGGATCAATTGTGGTTCTCTGAAAATTAAATTGAAGATACAGTGAAATATGCAAACTAGTAGGAAGCTGCCCTGGAAACCAGAGCCCAAACCATCATGTTCTAGCCACAAATTTATTGGATTTGGCCGCAATTTTCGGGTCCTTTTTGGATATAGGGTTTGGTTTTTATTCTGTAGGTCACTTGTGAGATAACTAAGACTGCCAAATATGCAAAAAGGTCTAATTTCACCTTAGGTAAAATCTGGAGTTGTTTTACTTGTTTTCTGTCAATGTTTTGCGACTTTTGAAACTTGATTTTTGGATAATTGTTGTCACGATCCAGAATTTGGATCGTGACCGGCACTTAAATCACGCAACGTCTAAAGGCGTAACGTAATTCAAGTAAGCCGAAGCCCAGAAATCTAAACCTTTTTGCGGAAAAATAGTGGAGGTGCAGTTTTGAAATAAAAGTATAATGAAATTGAGTTTTTCTTTAAATGCATAACTAATGATATATGAAAACATAAGTGAATTATATACTAGTTGAAAAACGTTTTTCGTCCTTTAAAAAAAATTAGGCAGCACCTCCTTTGTATATTTCGATCCAAAAACCACATACAAACAATATATATAGGCATCCCCAAGCAGGAGCTAGCTCTTCGCCAAATGGTGGAATCTCAACCACGCAAATAAACAATATATATACGACGCCTTACGGCGAAGATCAAACATAGAAGAACAATAAATAAAGCAAGATATCAAAAACCTCAAATAGCGAACATACACCCATCGCTCTAAGTCTCGCAAACACAAGTCTGTCTAGGTCTATCAATATACAAAAACTAGTTTCTGATTTGATGGAGTTTGTCTAGATACAATAGAATATAAAAGTACAAGAGTGGGCACGATCCAATGTGTGTCCCACCTACCATAGCAAAATATCCTGGAAGGAGCTGTGTGCCAACGATACCACTACTGATCCAAGCGGTCAAACCTGCAAGAAAACCGTGGCACAACGGGGGTGAGTTGCCAACTCGTGAGTAGAAAACATCAGCAGGTAGAAATCGAATAAACAGCGATCCTAGGTCCCACTGTATCATAAAGGTAATACTATGGTATCTAGGGTGACCATGTATGAATATGTATCAACAATAAAATCCATGCCAATAACAACATGTAAAATCAAATCATTTGAAATCATGTGCATGTATATATGAGGAAATCAACCAACATGTGTCCATCAACGGCATATCAACATCATGAAACCTGAGTGTCCAACACCGACACTCGAAACATCATGAAACCCGTGTCCAGCATCGACACGTAAATCCTCATATCTAAGGCGCCGTATCCTTAGATCGGACCTCATATCTATCTCACGACTTCGGACGGCATCCTCCCGATAACCGCCGGGTCCAAATTATCACCGGTAGGTAGTGCTCCCTCCTGCCAGGCTCATCGCCTAACTCTACGATCTTCTTACCCCGGGGTACCTTACCGGGTCCACTATGTACCCGTAGACGGTTTGTCCACCTCCTCCAATCAGGTCTCGAAAACAAGCTCAGAGAAAACTCATGGCGGACACAAAATATCATATCAAGAGAAACCGGGTTTTTAAAACAATATACAATTTCCTATGAAATATAGCCACGGTTCTCAAATCCAGAGATCTCATGAAAGAGCATCTCAATGCATATAACCATAAAGTACGATATATGCAAACATATTATATGATAGTACTGAACAATGAATGTACTATACAATTAAGAATAATATCATGATATAGCAATTCTACTGTGTAAGTGGCATAGCAGTTACCGATGATGAATGTGTGTGAGCCGGCAAATCTGTGTAAGTGTAACATGCGCACTATCGGTAATTGTGCAGGTGTACTAACAGATGATATCATAAAGCGGTAAATACCTGAAACATAACACGTATCTCACGAGAGATAATCCAACATAAACATGAACTATAATAAGGTATACATCTACACATGAACCATACGGCCAGTTTAAAAGATACGAATCGTAGTTTTGAAAGTGGGGGCTACGGTGTTTTTGAGGAAAAGACACCATTTGAAAATCCGTAGCATCCCTTGAGGTTTCCATTTAAAAGTGCATACAATTCGTCGGTTTTGGAAATAAGTATGGTTCAGGTGAAATCCTTACGTCGGCAATCCAGCTTCATAGTATCCGATATGGCAATATCCTCGATCTTCATCCTTAAATCATGAGCGCGGATCAATCATCCGGTATATCTCATCGCGTACGGTAACCTATCGTACGATGGCATCAAATAGAATCAGGATCCTATCGTCCTATTCATCAACAAAGGTACGGATCTAAGGTCTCGTACATCATATCTCATCGATCTCATCACATCACTATGTAAGTCGATGTACTACACCCCAATACTTGTGGGGAGGCGGAATTTTCAAAAACGAACTTGTTTAGTGAACGAACATCGACTAACCGCTTGAATCGAAGCTAAACTATAAATAACCAAACACAAAGTGTTTCTAAACTACTGTGTTTAGGGATTATACCTAATGAACCAACTCCTTCGTCTTTACGAACTCCTTGTTCTCCTCGGCCTTCTCGAAGTAGTAGACGATCCACCCGAGAGCAAAACTCCAAGCTTAGCCTCTAAACTTGAGGCAACTAACCTTCTTGGATTGCTAATCAAAGAAGATAGATTGAGATAGAGTGATGGTTATAGATTATTTAGTCTTACTAACCCTTGTACTCAACTCATGAGAGGGGAGGATTAGTCTTTTGAAGAGAGAGAGCTTGAGGAGAGAGAATGTGTAGATAATAATGAGATGAGATTATTGAGTATCATAATAAATATGAAGCATTCTCTTTTATGAAGAAAAGAATAATACATGATGAATAAGCAAGCTTCACAAATATCTAATGGTGATTCATTATCATGAGTCATTAAGCATTTATTGTGCTTTAATGACATGAATGAATCACCCTCATGACTCACTAATCTCATTCATTGCATATGACACCTAAACCTCCTTAGTCACCACTTCTAGAAGCTTCTCGCACAATTACGAGAACGCCCCTCCAATCCGCAAAAATACGGAAAAACTTTAGACTGTAAAAATCCAATAACCGGATACCAGTAACTGGCTTAAACCAAAGCCGACTGGTAAAAACTGTCCGAAAGTCGTACGCGCGTAAACGCACGTATGCGTCCGAACCCTTGTCGTAAAACCATACGACCTCTATATCGTTTCGCCTGGAATAGGAAACTCTCTGTGTGGGACTCTAGAGACTCGACTACTACGCTGGCAGTGGGTTTAACCATAGACCGCAAGCGGCACTAGCTGTACGTAACGGTCCCCAGGTAGTTGTCGATAAGAAGGTCGATGAGAAAACTCATCCGAACTCCTACTGAGTCTGATGTGACAATCTCCATACAGTCCGGTCCGTTCGTCCAAGACTATCGCATATCGGGCCTAGGGGGCGGCAAGCGTCAGTCCCCTAATAGCGGTATAAGTCGTGTCGGAGGGAAGCCCATTACACCCTGAGAAACTACTGGAACCTACCAGCAAATCTCGCTTGCCCTGGCCAGGGACTTTGCGTAATGGCTCTTTGACACAGCGCGATATCTACTCCCAATACCGGAAGGGACGAATCCTGTCTAACCGCCACTGCCTCCAAGTGCTCGGGACTGCACCCAACTGCTACCTGTTTGCACGACTCCTTTGAGCCGTGGTAGGGTAGCAATCTAAGAACAGTGGGACACACTCGAGGCGAAGTAGCAGTGTCAAGTCTGCGGACTATGCTGTACTCATGTCACCTGGGAACTGTTCACTGACGACTGGTATAAAATCAACCAACAGTTCCCTGTGAGTCCTGTCCGGTGTACCCGTAACCCAACGAGCACCTGTATACTATCTCCAGTACGACGTACTGACGGCTGTGGGACAGACCATCTCCCCAACTGGGATGAGAAGCGTACACACTAGTCTACTCCGGAGTACCGATGCTCTGTCTCGATAATCCAACGACTAGGGACCTGAATAAGGATGTGCTTGTAGACTACCCAGCCCCCACTAGTGTGACTGCCATCACAACGCTGGTAGTCAAGCAAGATCCTAAGAGCTCTATCAATACGTACACTCACATATTAAGATAGAAAAACCAAGTAGCATACTACCATGTTTAGCAAGACTGTTATATACATGTGAATATCCCAAGCTTCCATTAAGTAATATACAAACTAGTATGATACAGTAATGGCCTTCTAGGGCATAAACACTAACAATCTCCCACTTGCACTAGGGCCATGTACTGGCATATCGAAGACCAATGATCTCGAGTAGCCTCTCGAACTGCGTCTGAGGTAGGGCCTTCGTGAATGGATCAGCAATGTTCTCTTCTGAAGCAACTCTCCAAACCTCGATCTCCTGACGATCAATGATCTCCCTGATCAGGTGATACCGCCTCAAGATGTGTCTGGACTTCTGATGGGACCTTGGTTCCTTCGCTAAAGCTATAGCTCCGTTGTTGTCGCAATACAGAGGTATTGGATCAACTATGGTAGGAACCACCTGAAGTTCTGTTAGGAACTTCTTCATCCAGACTGCTTCTTTTGCGGCATCGCAAGCAGCTATATACTCCGCTTCCATCGTCGAGTCAGCAACGGTGTCCTGCTTGGAGCTCTTCCAGCACACCGCCCCTCCATTGAAGGTAAAGACATAACCCGACATGGACTTGGAATCGTCCTTATCACTCTGGAAGCCGGAATCAGCAAAGGCCTCCAACCTGAGGTCTTTTCCGCCGTAAACCAAGAACATCTCCTTAGTCCTTCTCAGGTACTTGAGAATGTTCTTTACTGCTATCCAGTGTTTCTCCCCTGAGTCTGACTGATACCGGCTCACCACGCTCAGTGCGTAAGCTACATCTGGTCTGGTACACAACATCGCATACATTATAGAGCCTACCGCAGAAGCGTAGGGTATAATAGACATGCGTTCCCTTTCCAAATCAGTCTTGGGAGACATCTCTTTGGAGAGGGTGATTCCGTGACAAGCCGGTAGATTACCGCGCTTAGAATCTTCCATACTGAATCTTTTCAGTACAGTGTCGATATACCTGGACTGTGAAAGTCCCAACATCCTCTTGGATCTATCACGATAGATCCGGATCCCCAGAATGTAAGAGGCATCACCCAGGTCTTTCATGGAGAACCAGTGTGACAAGAATCTTTTGACAGATTGTAGCATAGGAATGTCATTTTCTATCAATAGAATGTTATCCACGTACAAGACGAGGAATACAACACTTCTGGCTACAACTTTACTATATATGCACGGTTCATCTGGATTTTTGATAAAATCATATTCTTTGACTGTCTCATCAAAACAGATGTTCCAACTCCGCGATGCCTGCTTTAGTCCATAAATGGACTTAAGCAGCTTGCATACTTTCCCGCTGCTCCCACTCTGATTGAAACCCTCTGGCTGATCCATATAGACGCTCTCTTCTAAATTTCCATTTAGAAAAGCCGTCTTTACGTCCATCTGCCAGATTTCATAATCATGGAAGGCAGCAATAGCAAGAAGGACCCGAATGGATTTGAGCATAGCCACTGGAGAAAAAGTTTCGTCATAGTCCAAACCAGGTCTTTGACGAAAACCCTTTGCAACAAGTCTAGCCTTATAGGTTTCCACCTGTCCATCTACACCAATCTTTTTCTTGAAGATCCATTTGCATCCTATGGGTTTTACCCCATCTGGAGCAAAGTCCAAAGTCCATACTTTGTTGGTGTACATGGACTCCATTTCGGTCCGCATTGCATCTAGCCATCGTACCGAGTCGCCGCTCTGGATGGCTTGTTGGAAGTCAGTAGGTTCATCATCATCTATGATGCAATCCTCTCTATCCCCGTCTATGAGAAAACCGTAGTATCTCTCAGGCGGATGAGACGGCCTACTACTCCTGCGGAGGGGTGCGGGAATGTTCTGTTCTTCTTGAACCTCTGGTTCTACCAAACTTTCAGTAGCAGTTTGTGGTTCTGGAATTTCTTCCAGTTCTATTTCGCTCCCACTTATTTCCTTTTCTAAAAACTGATATTCTAGAAAATGGGCATTACGAGAAACAAACACCTTTTGTTCCTCTGTGTAATAGAATAGATACCCCTTGGAGTTCTTTGGATATCCCACAAACTTACACTTTACTGATCGTGCCTCGAGCTTGTCCACATGCTGCTTTTTAACAAAAGCTGGACATCCCCATATTTTCAGATACTGAAGATAGGGTTTCTTCCCGCTCCACATCTGATATGGAGTGGTAGGCACAGTCTTGGTAGGTACCATGTTCAAAAGATATGCCGCTGATTCTAGCGCATAACCCCAGAAAGATCGCGGTAACTCAGCATTACTCATCATGGATCGTACCATATCTAATAGGGTTCGATTCCGTCTCTCCAATACACCATTATGCTGTGGAGTGTATGGAGGAGTAAGCTGAGAGAGAATTCCTTTCTCTTTTAGGTAACCTAGGAACTCGGCACTCAAGTATTCACCACCTCGATCATATCTAAGTGTCTTGATACTTTTGCCGGTTTGGTTTTCTACTTCATTCTTATACTCTTGGAATTTCTCAAAAGCCTCGGATTTATGTTTCATCAGATAAATGAATCCGTATCTTGAGTAATCATCCGTGAAAGTAATGAAATAGGAAAAACCACCTCTTGCATGTGTAGACATTGGACCACATACATCGCTGTGTATGAGTCCTAAGAGCTCGCTTGCTCTTACTCCTTGTCCAGTAAATGGAGTCTTTGTCATCTTTCCTTTGAGACAAGATTGACAAGTGTCATAAGATTGATATTCGAACGAGTCCAAATATCCTTCTCTATTCAACTTAGTCAACCTTCTCTCATTGATGTGACCCAGTCTACAATGCCATAAGAAAGCTTTATTTAAATCTGGAGACTTTCTTTTTAGTGTGTTCTGGACATTGAAAATTTGGAGTTGGTTTAAAACATATATACCGCTATTTAGTGTACCGGACCCAATCAAACCATGATTAAGGTGGATGTTAACAACATCTCTTACAAACGTGAAATCATAACCTTTATTTGATAACAAGGAAACTGATATGATATTACACGTTAAGCTTGGTACAAAATAACAGTTATGTAAAACCAAAATGTGTCCACTCGTCAATCCTAGGTGATAATCCCCGACGGACGCAGCTCCCACGCTAGCTCCGTTAGCAACCTTTAGGGTCATATCACCTTCCTTCAGCACTCTACGGTTTCTCAGTGCCTGCAATGAATTGCAAATATGAGATCCTGATCCGGTATCCAATACCCAGGAAGTAGAGTTGATCGACAGACAATTCTCAATTACAAACACACCTGAAGTCGAAGCCACAGCTTGCTTCGGTTCCTGGTTCTTGGCGTTCCATGCCTTGCAATCCTTCTTCCAGTGCCCTTTCCTGTGACAATGGAAGCACTCATCCTGGCCAACTACCGGTGCTGCAAACTTTTTCTTTCCCTTCCCTCCCACCTTACTAACACCTCTTCTAGGTCTGGGTGCGGCCTTCTTCTTCCTTCTTTTGGCCCTTGCCTTGGACCCGGAAGAAGATGTACCGCCAACAAACATAGCGGGTGTTTCCCTTGAATTCTTCAAGGTGCCCTCTGCACTCCTTAACATGTTCAGGAGTTCCGGAAGTTCAACTTCTTTTCTTTGAATGTTGAAGTTCAGGATAAACCTGGGCGTAGGTGTGAGGAAGGGACTGGAGAATAAGGTCTGTATAGAGCTCATTATCCAAAGTCGTCCCAAGGTCTGCGAGCTCTTCAATATAGCCGATCATCTGTAGGACATGTTCTCCTACAGATGACCCGATAGCCAACCTCGCTCGAAACAAGTTCTTAGAGGTCTCGTATCTTGCTATACGAGATTGCTCTCCATAAACTTCCTTTGTATGGAGAAATATGCCATCAAGGTCCATATCCTCGTGCCTCCTCTGATGTTCATTGTTCATCGAGGCAAGCACGATGCACTTGGCTTTCGCGCAATCTAAATCTCAGGTTTTGCGGATTTCCTTATCCGCATTACTGGATTTGGGACCAGGGACAGCAGGTGCCGTAGCGGTGAGGACGTACCCCAATTTGTCATAGGTCAAAGCCATTTTGACATTCCGCAGCCAATCTTTATAGTTTGGCCCTGTCAGTATATTTTTCTCTAAAAGTAACTTAAGTCCAGTCATTTTCAGGGTCGCTGCAATTAGGAGAGAGAGAAGAAAACTCTTTAGCATGATGCTCTTGCAAGTTTAGAGTGGTTTTTAATTTATCTAAACTGGATGGCTCCCACTGTTTCTCAAATCCTTCCTCAAACCATAAAAGAAGAATTAGCCAGGACTATTCTCACTGTACAATACTTGCTTAACCGTTCAGCTAGGACAGTGTCGATACTTCGAGGGAGGTTTTCCAACGCTTTCGCGAAGTTCCTTAATTAAATAACCTCTTTTCTCTTGGGGGCGTAACCCCGCTGACACCTTTCTGGACACCCACTAGGTTTATAGCATTGATCGTTAAGTGACGAATATCCTGATAAGTAGCATATACTCACAGTAGGATCGGGATCCAAATATCATCGTTTGATAATGTTGTAGGAATGCTACCAACATTCATCAAACTCCAAATGGTATGCATCTCTTTGCAAATTTCAGTTTCTTTAGAAATTCCCGATATACATTTTTGCCCCATGCTCTTATGACCTTGGCGTTGGTCAAAATATCATAAGTCACATGTCAAGTTCTACCCATCATTATCTTGTTAATTTGAACCCATCCGTACATATCCTTGACGTTGGCCAAAATGATCATACGACTGTCCCAAACTAACTCATCTATCTATGCAACAAATGAATATCCAGCAGCTACCAAACACTATGCCTTGGCGTTGGTCAAAATACATAGCTTGAATACTACTGAATACCCAGATAAAATGACGGAGGGCTACGAATGGTTTTGGCGAAACCGTGAACGTAGTGAACTTGATATAACCGAAGGAACCTGATAGCTTTTAAAAGGAGTGGTTAAAGCTCCGCATTTAAAAATATCTGTTTTTAAAATTAACCGAGTGGTTTCTTTTAAATTGTTCCAACGATTAAAACTTTGGTTTATTTTTCTTTGCATTATAGATAATACGTCCCATCATTAACCTATCATTGCAGAAAACAACGAAAATATGACGTCCTCTTATGCCACCTGCATTCGCCACTGGGTCCCGTCATCACCCGTTAGGTTACTTAACTAACGACAGAGCAGGGACTGGGCTAGCGCGGGTGTAAAACATAAGTGACGTCTAAAATAGCTACAATATATATAGATATTTTACATTCGTCTGACGCAATGATATACATTCCAGAACACAGATAAACTTTATTGGATTTGCAAGCAATCTGTATTTCTTTTGAGCCTGCAAGAAAAGACAGATTACACAGTTGTGATGAATAGCAGTTACCCCACCCAAGATCCCTACGGGTACGACAAACTACCCGCCCGGCAGTTTGTGTACCCCACCTTGGATCTGTCCTAGGAGCAAAAACAGTAAAATGAAATAATACAACGGTGGCTACAACCGCAACCTGGATGTGCCCCGCAAAATAATATTACAACAAATTACATTTACAACAAATGAATTAAATAATAACCCATTTCAAAACCCCGGCTATACACCACAACAGTCCAATACAGTTTATATGCACAAACAGATATAACCATTACAGAAATGTGCAACCCCCTGCCAACTGACATACTAGCAGTTAGGGGAGGTTTACGAACACATTATACAATCACAGATATAATCCAATATGCAAATACTGTACAATTTCGATCGATTAAACATCATTAATATTGTTCCAATACTGTTCTGTAAAACTGAAACCTGAGCAAATATTAAATATTCCAGAAAATCCCAAATACCACAGAGAAGCAACACAGGAAATTTGGATTCCTGACTCGGCAACTCGGCGGCGGAAGCGCGGCGGATCGGTGCGATCAGCCGCGGTTCCGCGGCCGCGTTGCCGATTCAGGAGCCCAAATTTCTTAGGTGTTCTTCTGGTGTCTTTTCAAGCTTTCTGAACTTCCCTGAAAAATTTTTGGACATCATTTTAAAATCGGCAGAAACTTGATGTTTTTAGGGTTTTCCGGCTTCGTTTTTCCGTTCGAAACTCATACAAATTTGCAATTAAGTTATTTATTGTTTAGCATGGCTCTGATACCACTGTAAGTCGATGTACTACACCCCAATACTTGTGGGGAGGCGGAATTTTCAAAAACGAACTTGTTTAGTGAACGAACATCGACTAACCGCTTGAATCGAAGCTAAACTATAAATAACCAAACACAAAGTGTTTCTAAACTACTGTGTTTAGGGATTATACCTAATGAACCAACTCCTTCGTCTTTACGAACTCCTTGTTCTCCTCGGCCTTCTCGAAGTAGTAGACGATCCACCCGAGAGCAAAACTCCAAGCTTAGCCTCTAAACTTGAGGCAACTAACCTTCTTGGATTGCTAATCAAAGAAGATAGATTGAGATAGAGTGATGGTTATGGATTGTTTAGTCTTACTAACCCTTGTACTCAACTCATGAGAGGGGAGGATTAGTCTTTTGAAGAGAGAGAGCTTGAGGAGAGAGAATGTGTAGATAATAATGAGATGAGATTATTGAGTATCATAATAAATATGAAGCATTCTCTTTTATGAAGAAAAGAATAATACATGATGAATAAGCATGCTTCACAAATATCTAATGGTGATTCATTATCATGAGTCATTAAGCATTTATTGTGCTTTAATGACATGAATGAATCACCCTCATGACTCACTAATCTCATTCATTGCATATGACACCTAAACCTCCTTAGTCACCACTTCTAGAAGCTTCTCGCACAATTACGAGAACGCCCCTCCAATCCGCAAAAATACGGAAAAACTTTAGACTGTAAAAATCCAATAACCGGATACCAGTAACTGGCTTAAACCAAAGCCGACTGGTAAAAACTGTCCGAAAGTCGTACGCGCGTAAACGCACGTATGCGTCCGAACCCTTGTCGTAAAACCATACGACCTCTATATCGTTTCGCCTGGAATAGGAAACTCTCTGTGTGGGACTCTAGAGACTCGACTACTATGCTGGCAGTGGGTTTAACCACAGAACGCAAGCGGCACTAGCTGTACGTAACGGTCCCCAGGTAGTTGTCGATAAGAAGGCCGATGAGAAAACTCATCCGAACTCCTACTGAGTCTGATGTGACAATCTCCATACAGTCCGGTCCGTTCGTCCAAGACTATCGCATATCGGGCCTAGGGGGCGGCAAGCGTCAGTCCCCTAATAGCGGTATAAGTCGTGTCGGAGGGAAGCCCATTACACCCTGAGAAACTACTGGAACCTACCAGCAAATCTCACTTGCCCTGGCCAGGGACTTTGCGTAATGGCTCTCTGACACAGCGCGATATCTACTCCCAATACCGGAAGGGACGAATCCTGTCTAACCGCCACTGCCTCCAATTGCTCGGGACTGCACCCAACTGCTACCTGTTTACACGACTCCTTTGAGCCGTGGTAGGGTAGCAATCTAAGAACAGTGGGACACACTAGAGGCGAAGTAGCAGTGTCAAGTCTGCGGACTATGCTGTACTCATGTCACCTGGGAACTGTTCACTGACGACTGGTATAAAACCAACCAACAGTTCCCTGTGAGTCCTGTCCGGTGTACCCGTAACCCAACGAGCACCTGTATACTATCTCCAGTACGACGTACTGACTGCTGTGGGACAGACCATCTCCCCAACTGGGATGAGAAGCGTACACACTAGTCTACTCCGGAGTACCGATGCTCTGTCTCGATAATCCAACGACTAGGGACCTGAATAAGGATGTGCTTGTAGACTACCCAGCCCCCACTAGTGTGACTGCCATCACAACGCTGGTAGTCAAGCAAGATCCTAAGAGCTCTATCAATACGTACACTCACATATTAAGATAGAAAAACCAAGTAGCATACTACCATGTTTAGCAAGACTGTTATATACATGTGAATATCCCAAGCTTCCATTAAGTAATATACAAACTAGTATGATACAGTAATGGCCTTCTAGGGCATAAACACTAACACACTATCTCAACCTCATATCGTATTTACATCGATCTCGTATCATATCGAAATTAATCTCAATATATATATATCTTAGCACATGTATTTGTGCATCTATACCGCCTCACATCCTCATATCAAGCACATCCACTCATATCATCTTATATCATCAAAATCTCATATCATGTCTTTTAATCATACCCGTAGGTTCATATCATAGGTTTTCTCCAACTATATTCTATATGTCGGTTTCCATTATAAAGGTTGCGGGGGTCTATAAGCCATCCACCCGACTTCTCCCGTAGATATGAATCTACTCACCTGCAATCTCTTTGCTTAGTCGCAGTCGATGTGCTTCTTGATCTCCTTCGTCGTCTCGGAAGTCCATGCGAAGGTACCTACATATTAACACACGTCGCAACATTATTAAAACCAAGTCCGAAAACCGATACGGCACACGAAGTGCTTATAGGTTAGAACCTGTTCCCCTCCGAACGGCGGTCGACGACGCGAGGACGTCTTGCCTGAGATTCGGGGCAGATGTTATTTGGTTTTATCCGTCTACCTCTCCGAAGATGCCAAGTTGATTTATGGCACCGTGTATCGAAGGTTTAGGCGGATGCGGCCGATGTAGAAGACTTTGTCAGATTCGCCCTCGCTTGAGGGTTTTTGATTGTGGGGACGCTCTTCCCTGCAGGCGCAAGCCCCTGCAGTTAATTACGCTACCGCATCGCGGTAGCCACTTTCTCCTTCTCCAGAATTTCACTTCGTGTCATGTATGTTTGTTTTGTTTATGGTTGCCCGTGGATTTTATACGGAGACTGAGTAATGCCGTCGCCCGTAGGACGTGGATTAGTCCAAATCCGTATTTACTTAGATTTGGGTTTGGTGTTTTTAGTTTAAGGATACAATAGCCGTGTTGAGGCTAAGATCAACTTAAACGTTCGTTAAGGATACGTTAGTCCTGTTTGAGACTAAGATCAACTTAACGTGGTGATCCATTTAATATATGGCCATCGGGACTCGTCACCTCTCTGACGTCGTTGAAGGATTACAACGACAGGTGTCAGATGAGTTCAGAGATGTAACCTTGAACCAAAGTTGATCTGGAGTTTTATAGTCCATTTGAATGTTTAAGGATACGTTAGCCGTGTTTGGGGCTAAGATCGACTTAAACGGGATCGTTTAGATCCAGCAAAAGAGCATTTGGGGGCTCTATTGTTCCAGTTTAGGGACGTAGTGGTCCATAGGTAGTTTAAGGACGTTGCGGTCCATTGCCAGTTTAGGGACGTGGTGGTCTATGTTCCAGTTTAGAGACGTGGTGGTCCGCATTCCAGTTTAGGGACGTAGTGGTCTGTATTCCAGTTTAGTGATGTGGTGATCCGTATTAATTCCAGTTTAAGGACGTGGTGGTCCGCATTCCAGTTTAGGGACGTGGTGGTCTGTATTCCAGTTTAGGGACGTGGTGGTCCGTTATTAGTTTAAGGACGTTTCGGTCCACGGGTTTAAGGACCCCGCAGTCCATATTGATGTGTGGTCGTCGGGACCCATCACCTCTCCGACGTCGTTGAAGGATTACAACGATGGGTGTCAGAGGAGTTCAGAGATGTACCCTCGAACCGGTCGTAAATTGATTTAAGGAGCAGCCGTGCTCAGTCAATTTAATTTGAGGACTTACGGCCATGATTGGGCTAAGCCCAGTTGAAAAAGTTCAACATTTTATTTGCTTTTGGCCTATTAGGCCTGTGCTAGGGCTCTGCCCTTTTTAATAATGCACTGCATTTATTCTAGCCTGCTAGGCCTTTTTGATTTGGGCTATGTCCCTTTATAAATGATGCAGAGCATCTGTTTGGACTCTGCCCTTCTTTAAAATAATGCATCGCATTTAATTTTGCCTGTTAGGCCTTTTTTAATTGGGCTTGGCCCTTCTCTTAATAATGTAGAGCATTAGATACTCTGACAGTGCCCCACATGGCCTGTCAGGCGCTTTGCGCAATTAATGAGCGCAAGCGCTCATGGAGGTGACACGTGTCACGTTCTGGTGAGCGCAAGCGCAACAGCGCAGTGCGCTGCGTCAGTGCGCTGCGCTGTTGCACTGCTGACACGTGGCGCTTCCTAGCGGCTTGCGCAATAGTGCAGTTTTGGCAAGTGCTGGGCACTGTTCTTATTCTTTTGGATCAATTTCAGATCAAAGAAAACAAGTTTTTTCTTGTTTTTTAAAGAAACAGTGGTTCATAAAATGTGCAAGGCACTGTTATCTTGAGAATCTTTTAGATTCAGAACCAATGGTTCATAAAAAGAAGTGCAAGGCACTGTTTTTTTTTATTTGTTTATTTTCCTTTTCATTAGAGGTCCTTGATCTTGTTCTCAGATCAATGATCTGTTCATGAGAGAATTTTCTCTTTTTCTAAAGGTTTTTACCTTTTTCTTTGTTCTTGAGGATTCCTCTCCAATTCTTCAGAGTTCTCTCTGTTTAATTTTTCACAAAATGTTGATGCCTTTGAATTGAGGTCTGGGGTCCTTTTTATAGTGCCCATAAATTAGTTAAATTTGTTTGAAGAGATCTTTCTCTGAGTGATTTGGGGAATTTTCCCCACCGTTGGATCTTTGATCCAAGGGCCCCTGTTTTACAGAAGAAAATCTTCTTGTTTTAACAAGAACAGAAAAGATTTCTTTAAAATTTCAATTCTGTTTTGCGCAAATGCCCCAGCGCGTGACGCGTGTTGCGCAGCGCTTGCGCAGCTGTGCTTGCGCAACTGCGCAGACACGTGTCGTGCAGCGCAGCTGTGCTTGCGCAACTGCGCAGACACGCGTCGCGCAGCGCAGCGTTTGTGCAGCTATGCTTTCGCGGCTGTGCTTGCGCGGCTGCGCAGAC
This sequence comes from Agapanthus africanus, assembly GCA_030015575.1. NCBI lineage: Eukaryota > Viridiplantae > Streptophyta > Magnoliopsida > Asparagales > Amaryllidaceae > Agapanthus > Agapanthus africanus. The sequence goes on along the minus strand of CM057347.1, from coordinate 550,310,296 downwards.
ACGTGTCACGCAGCGTAGCGTTTGCGCAGCTGTGCTTGCGCAGACACGTGTCACGCAGCGCAGCGCTTGCGTAGCTGTGCTTGCGCAGCTGCGCAGACATGTGTCACGCAGCACAGCGTTTGCGCAACTGAAACGCTGCTTCCTTTACTTTTTTTTAAAAGAGCCTTGCTCTGATTGGACGCACTGTTTCGGGCGTTGTGCTGACGCATCAGCACCTGACACGTGGCGCGTTGCGCGCTGCACGAAGAATCTGAAGCGTTGCTTCATTTATTAAAATTTAGATTTTCAAAGTAGAGCTTTGCTCTGATTGGGGGAAGATGAAGCGTTGCTTCATCTCCCGCCTTGGAATTTGAACAGAGCTTTGCTCTGATTGGGGTAAACAGAACCTATAGCCTACATATGCAAAAACAACCAATTAACCCTCGTCGTTGACGTACAAACGTGCAACGACCAAATCCAAATTCAAATACCAAAAATCAAGTTTCAGAAATCGGAAAAACATTGTCAAAACCAACTCAAAGTGCTCCCAGATTTTGGCACAGGTAGACTAGGACAAAACTAACAATAAAGTAGCTAGGATATAAGGAGTGTGAGTTACAAACCAAACCTCGACACCAAACTTCAAAATTTGGCCGGCGAGAGTGCTAAAATACCCGGTGTCGCCGGTTCTATAAGGGAGTTTGGGTCTCGTTTTTCTGTAGTGGTCTTCTAGTGGTCTAACTAGGTCAATATAGTTGTTTGTTTTTCTTATAAGGACCCCAAGTTGCTCCAGATTCCATTTGATCTTCAAAAATCAATGAAAACCGACACGGGAAAATTCTAAGTTCGTGTATTGGGTTCTAGTCTGTGGTCTTGGCCAGTAAAACATCAATAAGGTCATGCAAAACACTCACTACACCTCAAATACATCTTCACAAGTCATCTTATCTCCTAACCCTCATCTAGGAATTTTCAAAGATCACTAAACTACATCGGTTTAATTCTAAACTACAATAGGGGGTAAGGAAACTCAAAAACTTAACTAAAAGTGTAGGGATATACCTCATGTAACAACTCAAGAAAATACTTGGGTTTCCTATAGTGCTCAAAATCTCCACTTGATCCATCCATGGGGTTTGCAGTGATGAGAGGAATATTTTTAGTGAAGGGAGTGTGAGGTTTTGGCTAAGTTTTGGGGTGGTTTTGTGATGATAGAGGAGGTGGAGGGATGAGGAAGATGAAGGAGGAGAAGAAGAGGAATGAAGTGAAGAATGAGGATGAACCACGGTCAAGAGAAGACCCCTCTCCCTCTCTCTCTCTCTCATCCTCACTCAAGGCCATACCTCATAGTCTCCCATGCCATGCCTCCATGTCTTTTCTTTTCTTTGTTTTAAATCAAAAGCACAAAAAACCAATTAATGAAATGAAGCATGGTTCAAAAATATGTAACAAGTGTTTGCAACATGTCATATACCCTAAACAAGATTAATGCATAATTAGTAAAATATTAATCAAGTTTAGCATTAAACTTGTATATAATTAATTTTATAATAATTTATAAATGTCCAAATCACATAAATACCTTTTTAATAAATAATACAATATTAATCTCCAATTATTTTCCAAATATTGGTATATAATTATACCATTTTACGAAAACCCCAATTCGCAAATCGAATAGTTTTCGCGAAATATATTATTTTAATATTTAAATTCCAAAAATAATATTTTATATTTCTGAAATGTTACAATTGTATTTTGACTCGGTCTTTTGACGTTCGTACGTCGACGTTGGGGGTTGTTTTGTTGTTTTAGAGCGTCTTGACCATAGGTTCTAACCAATGTGCGCTTCGCTCGTCGTATCGGTTTTCGATTGGATTTTCATGTGATAAGAAATGCTTTGACTTGTAGGTATAAGCGCGTGGAATTTCGGCACGACGAAGGAGGGCAAGGCATCCGTCAGAATCGGCTAGGGCAAGGCGAAATTAAGTGGAAGTTGGGTGGATGGCGTATAGCACCCCCGCAACCGTAGAATTAAGATATGTATTTATATGTATATGTACATAGATATTATATATGTATACCTAGCTAATAGGGTCTAGAATACTATATGCAATAGAAGTATACTTGTAGGAAGGTATATCCCTAGTTCTAGTTTTTCTTAGCCTTTGAGCTATATGTATATACACTTATATATATATATATATATATATATATATATATATATATATATATATATATAAATTTGAGGATAATTACAATATGATAAAATGAGATGAGGATATGATCTGATATGATGACACGAGTCGATATGATTGGATATGATGGTATGAGGCGATATTATAAGAGATGATATATGATGATATGAGATGATATGATGTACGCGACTATAGATCCGTACTATTGATTTGATAATACCATACGATGGATATTCCGTACATGATATGATGGATCGCCGACTTATATATCGACTCGAGGTTAGGGCTAGGGTTAGGGTTAGGGTTGGGTTGGGTGGGGTCGGGTTTGGGGATAGGGTCGGGGTCGGGGTAGGGGTGGGGTCGGGGTCGGGGTAGGATTGGGGGTAGGGGTAGGGTTAGGGTTGGGGGTTAAGGTGGGGGTTGGGTTGGGTGGGGTTTGGGTTGGGGTAGGGTTAGGGTAGGGTTTGGGTTAGGGCTGGGGCTGGGTTAGGGTTGGGGTTAAGGTTGGGGTAGGGTCGGGGTCGGGGTTCGGGGTGAGGTTCAGGGTGAGGGTGAGGGCTGGGTTGGGGTTGAGGTAGGGTTAGGGGTCGGGTTTGAAAGTGTTTCCTAGCTCCACCACTGGGTTTTCACAAGCATCAAATATGCTATATTTAAAAATTTGGGGTGCTAAGCCACACTAATCTGGAATCTAACTAGAGTATTAGGGTTTATAGTATGAGATCATAAGAACTAAACTAAGTGATGGAGATTACAACCTTTGTAGACCTTGTCCTTCACTTCTATAGCTCTGGGTAGTAGTCCCTACGACTTTTCTAGGCTCCACTTGAAGAATGAACAAGCTTCCTTCGCGATCTTCGTGTCAAAGATGATCCACCCGAAGCTTCTCTAATCCAAGCTACATCTTCACTAATCTCTCTCTAGTGAAGGAAACACCCTAGTTTAAATTGCTAATCTAAACTAGGATGATGAAGTAGGGGTTTGTAAGCTCACTTAGATTGATCTAAAGCCCTATGGTTCACATCACATGTGAGGGTTAGGGTTTTGAGGTGGAGGAAGAAGGAGATAATGGTAGAGAGCATAAGAAATGGAGCTAAGGAAAATCATCAAGTGTAGACTGGCTTCAACATTTTCCTCATTTATTGAAGCATACAATTTTTCTCAATAAATAAATTGAACCATGTTTCAATAGTGTAGAAAGACCAATAAAAAAATGACCAAGCCATGCCTCACCATTCCAAAAATATCTCCCCATTTTTCCACCTCATTTCTATTTTCCCAAAATAGAAATTCCATGCTTCATTTAATACACACACACACACATATATCAAATATATATATATATATATATATATTAATATATATAAAGAAAATAATTAGTGATCAATAATATTAGTTAATACATAATTATATCAAATATAAATATATATCATATTATTAAATCAACACTTGATTCAATAATCCGGTTATATCACATATAACCGACTAATATCATTTATCTATATATCACATTATCAAATCAACACTTGATTCAATAATCCGGTTATATCACATATAACCTAACCGATATCAAATTACCGCCAGATTAGAATACGGTATCACATACTCGTATTTAATCAGGCCCCCCGCACATATCAACATATGTGCCCTACTTCGTTTCGCTTGAACTATGAAACCTCTGTGTGGGACTCTAAAGACTCGTCAATACGCCAGCAGTATGTGATGATCACATCAGTCACCCATAAGCCATTAGCGGTACTAGCTGGACGTAACGGCTACCCAGGTATTGAGCGATTAGAAGATCAACAAGCAAGCTTGTCCAAACTCCCATGAAGCCTATAAGTAACACATACCGTACAGTCCGGTCTCTTCGTCTGATATGTCGCATATCGAGTCTAGGGGTGGAATCTTTAAACCCCAGTAACTTGATAAGTCATACCGATGTGTGGCTCATAACGGTTCGAGAAACTACTGATAACCCTTACCAGTAAATCTCATCAGCCTTGGCCAGGGACTTACTGTTATATCCAATTGAGCATAGCGCAACATCAACTCCTAATACCGGGAGAGACGAAACCCCTCCCATCGCTCACTGCCTCCATATGACTCGGGACTATACCCAAAATCCACCTGTTTGCACGAATCTTTTGAGCCGTGGTAGGGAGGAAATCAAAGCACAGTGGGAACCACACAAGGCACTATGACGATCTCGGGTCTACAGACTAACCTGTACCAGTGTCACCAGAGAACTGCTATCTGCCGATAGGTATAATACCATCTAAGAGTTCTCGGCGAGTCATGTTCGGAGTACCCATTCTCTAATGAGTACATGTGTACAATCTTTGATTTCAAACACCAATGGTTATGGGATCAACCATCGCCCCCTACAGTGTCAAGAAACGTACACACTAGTCTACTCTGGAATATCGATGCCCTGTCTCGATACTCCCTCGACTAGGAACAGTTAAAGGATGTGCTTGTAAACTACACAAGTCCCAGTAGTATGATCCGCATCATAGTCCTAAGGGCTTTATCAACATGTATCAGAGAGACAGTATAATAATACAAGTGTACATGTTAAGATAAAGAGCAACCAGATAGCATACTATCATGTCGAGCAAGAAAGTTCTATATATATATATATATATATGTCCAAGCATCCACTATATCATACAATAATGGCCTCTAGGGCATACATATTCCTAACAATCTCCCACTTGCACTAAGGCCAGTTGTTGTAGTATCTCATACCCAACATCCTAAAAAGTCTCTCAAACTACGTCTGGGGGAGGACCTTCGTGAGTGGATCCGCTGTGTTATCTGTTCATACCAGAATATTGCATTTAATACTTCCTATTCTTATGCTCGTTTGTTTATAGGCAGGTGATTTTGATCCGTGTTTTCTACATATTTACAGGTTACAGGTTCCTAGTCCAAAATAATGCAAATCATACAAAATCTCCACAGTTACGCCAAAATCCAGAACATCTGTCACCAACTGATAAAAGCCGGGTTCCGGTCATCTGTATCCGTCCAGTGCCGCTTACCAATTCAAGAGACAAGACAAATGACAGTGGTCATTCGTATCTCGGACAAGCATAGAGCACGAGAATGGCACCACAAGATTCAATGGGTGCGCGGAGCTCGAGGGAGATAAAGACCAAATGAATTAAAAGTGAAGCCATTTTGGACTGTTGCAGATCTGAAGAAATTTTGGAAGAAATTTGCAATTTAGAACATGTAGAACAACAGAAAAAAGCAACACAAGAAACCTCACAAAATACGACAAATCAATTCCCTCAAATGGCCGCGGAACCGCGGCCAATAGCCCACTTATGCGGCGGTTCCGCGGCCGAGTTGACTCAGTGGCAGATCGGATTTTGGGGGTAAATTGGTAACTTCATTTGGGCTCAGAATATGGGTATAGGGTTTCAGCACTCGGCCTATAAATACTCTAGATTTGTGCCCAAGTGACCATGCTTCTTTTTAGTTAGATTTTAGTGTAGGTTAGATTGTATCTTCTTCTTCCTCTCCATCTATTCCTCCATTAAAGTGTAGTGAGAGCTCTTGAGTGGATGTTTAATGAAGATGAGGGTTTTCATTATCTTGTATCTTTTAATTCTTGTATTGTAATTACAATTCTTAGTGTAATTTTATTTTTTGTTGTTAAGTAGCAGTTATTTCTTTCCTTATTTTATTTTTCTTTTCTTCTTATCCGTATTATTTTCAAGCCATGATACTCGACGGAGTCCCTTGCTAAGGTGAGGGCCCAAGTAGTTAGCTTGCTACCATTTTGTAAAACCGTATTTTCCCCCTTCTTTTTTCTTCTTTCTTGCCTTGTTTTCATTTTCATTTTAATGTGTGACTAATTTCTACTTGTTAGGGGCTAAGTGTAAGTCGATGTACAACACCCCACGACTTGTGGAGAGGTGGAATAATGAAAAACGATCTTGTTTTATGCGTAAACATCGACTAACCGAGAATCTTTGCTAAACTATAACTAACAAGAAACCATAGAAGAGTTAACTACTAAGATAAGCGATTATACCTGTAGAACCGAGTCCTTCGTCTTTACGTTCTCCACGTCCTCTCCGGGCATCTCTATGTAGTAGATAATCCACTCGAGAGCTTAACTTCAAGCTTCACCTCTAACTTGAGGTAACTAGGTTTCTTAAATCGCTAATCTAAGTAACCTAGGTGATATAGAGAATGGTTAAGGATTAAGTAGTCTACTCTAATCCTTGGTCTCAACACATGAGAGGGGAGGATTAGGGTTTGAAGAGAGAGAGCTTGAGGAGAGAGAAAGTGAGCAAGAGAATGAGATGAGATAATGATCGATCATAATATATATCAAGCATTATCATTTATCCAATAAAAGAAAATAAAGGATTAATAATCATGCTTCATAAATACAAGAGGGTGATTCATCTCCATGAGTCATTAAGCATTTATGATGCATTAATGACATGGATGAATCACTCAAATGACTCACTAATCTCATTTAATGCATATGCCACCTTAACCCCCAAGTCACCATCTTCTAGAAGCTTCTCGCGTAATTACGAGAACGCCCCTCCTATCCGTGAAAACACGGAAAAACTTTAGACTGTATAAATCCAATAACCGGATACTAGAAACTGGCTTAAACCAAAGCCGGCTAGTAAAAACTGTCCAGATGTCGTACGTGCGTAAACACACGTATGCGTCCGAACCCTTGTCGTAAAACCATACGACCTCTATATCGTTTCGCCTGGAATAGGGAAACTCTCTGTGTGGGACTCTAGAGACTCGACTACTACGCTGGAAGTGGGTTTAACCACAGACCGCAAGCGGCATAAGCTGTACATAACGGTCCCCAAGTAGATGTCGATAAGAAGGCCGATGAGGAAACTCATCCGAACTCCTACTGAGTCTGATGTGACAATCTCCGTACAGTCCGGTCTGTTCGTCTAAGACTATCGCATATCGGGCCTAGGGGGCGGCAAGCGTCAGTCCCCTAATAGCGGTATAAGTCGTGTCGGAGCGTAGCCCATTACATCCTGAGAAACTACTGGAACCTACCAGCAAATCTCGCTTGCCCTGGCCAGGGACTTTGCGTAATGGCTCTCCGACACAGCGCGATATCAACTCCCAATACCGGGAGAGACGAATCCTGTCTAACCGTCACTGCCTCCAAGTGCTCGGGACTGCACCCAACTGCTACCTGTTTGCACGACTCCTTTGAGCCGTGGTAGGGTAGCAATCTAAGAACAGTGGGACACACTCGATGCGAAGTAGCAGTGTCAAGTCTGCGGACTATGCTGTACTCATGTCACCTGGGAACTGTTAACTGACGACTGGTATAAAACCAACCAACAGTTCCCTGTGAGTCCTGTCTGGTGTACCCGTAACCTAACGAGCACCTGCATACTATCTCCAGTACGACGTACTGACGGCCGTGGGACAGACCATCTCCCCAACTGGGATGAGAAGTGTACACACCAATCTACTCCGGAGTATCGATGCCCTGTCTCGATAATCCTACGACTAGGGACCTGAATAAGGATGTGCTTGTAGACTACCCAGCCCCTACTAGTGTGACTGCCATCACAACGCTGGTAGTCAAGCAAGATCCTAAGAGCTCTATCAATACGTATACTCACATATTAAGATAGAAAAACCAAGTAGCATACTACCATGTTTAGCAAGACTGTTATATACATGTGAATATCCCAAGCTTCCATTAAGTAATATACAAACTAGTATGATACAATAATGGCCCCTAGAGCATATACACCAATAATCTCCCACTTGCACTAGGGCCATGTACTGGCATATCGAAGACCGATGATCTCGAGTAGCCTCTCGAACTGAATCTGAGGTAGGGCCTTCGTGAATGGATCAACAATGTTCTCTTCAGTAGCAACTCTCCGAACCTCGATCTCCCGACGATCAATGATCTCCTTGATCAGGTTATACCGTCTTAAGATGTTTCTGGACTTCTGATGGGACCTTGGTTCCTTCGCTAAAGTTATAGCTCCGTTGTTGTCGCAATACAGAGGTATTGGATCAACAATGGTAGGAACCACCTGAAGTTCTGTTAGGAACTTCTTCATCCAGACTGCTTCTTTTGCGGCATCGCAAGCAGCAATATACTCCGCTTCCATCATCGAGTCAGCAACGGTGTCATGCTTGGAACTCTTCCAGCACACCGCCCCTCCGTTGAGGGTAAAGACATAACCTGACATGGACTTGGAATCGCCCTTATCACTCTGGAAGACGGAATCAGCATAGGCCTCCATCTTGAGGTCTTTTCCGCCGTAAACCAAGAACATCTCCTTAGTCCTCCTCAGGTACTTGAGAATGTTCTTTACTGCTATCCAGTGCTTCTCCCCTGGGTCTGACTGATACCGGCTTACCACGCTTAGTGCGTAAGCTACATCTGGTCTGGTGCACAACATCGCATACATTATAGAGCCTACCGCAGAAGCATAGGATATAATAGACATGCGTTCCTTTTCCAAATCAGTCTTGGGAGACATCTCTTTGGATAGGGTGATTCCGTGACAAGCCGGTAGATTACCGCGCTTAGAATCTTCCATACTGAATCTTTTCAGTACAGTGTCGATATACCTGGACTGCGAAAGTCCCAACATCCTCTTGGATCTATCACGATAGATCCGGATCCCCAGAATGTAAGAGGCATCACCCAGGTCTTTCATGGAGAACCTGTGTGACAAGAATCCTTTGACAGATTGTAGCATAGGAATGCCATTTCCTATCAATAGAATGTCATCCACGTACAAGACGAGGAATACGACAGTTCTTGCTACAACTTTACTATATATGCATGGTTCATCTGGATTTTTGATAAAGTCATATTCTTTGACTGTTTCATCAAAACAGATGTTCCAACTCCGCGATGCCTGCTTTAGTCCATAAATGGACTTAAGCAACTTGCATAATTTCCCGCTGCTCCCACTCTGATTGAAACCCTCTGGCTGACCCATATAGACGCACTCTTCTAAATTTCCATTCAGAAAAGCCGTTTTTACGTCCATCTGCCAGATTTCATAATCATGGAAGGCAGCAATAGCAAGAAGGACCCGAATAGATTTGAGCATAGCCACTGGAGAAAAAGTTTCGTCATAGTCCAAACTAGGTCTTTGACGAAAACCCTTTGCAACAAGTCTAGCCTTATAGGTTTCCACCTGTTCATCTACACCAATCTTTTTCTTGAAGATCCATTTGCATCCTATGGGTTTTACTCCATCTGGAGCAAAGTCCAAAGTCCATACTTTGTTGGTGTACATGGACTCCATTTCGGTCCGCATTGCATCTAGCCATCGTACCGAGTCGCCGCTCTGGATGGCCTGCTGGAAGCTAGTAGGTTCATCATCATCTATGATGCAATCCTCTCTATCCCCATCTATGAGAAAACCGTAGTATCTCTCAGGCGGTTGAGACGACCTACTACTCCTGCGGAGGGGTGCGGGAATGTCCTGTTCTTCTTGAACTACTTGTTCTACCAAACTTTCAGTAGCAGTTTGTGGTTCTGGAATTTCTTCCAGTTCTATTTCGCTCCCACTTATTTCCTTTTCTAAAAACTGTTGTTCTAGAAAATGGGCATTACGAGAAACAAAAACCTTTTGTTCTTCTGCGTAATAGAAATAATATCCCTTGGAGTTCTTTGGATATCCCACAAACTTACACTTTACTGATCGTGCCTCGAGCTTGTCCGCATGCTGCTTTTTAACAAAAGCTGGACATCCCCATATCTTCATATGCTGAAGATGGGGCTTCTTCCCACTCCACATCTGATATGGGGTGGTAGGCACAGTCTTGGTAGGAGCCCTGTTCAGAAGATATGCCGATGAATCTAGCGCATAACCCCAGAAAGATCGCGGTAACTCAGCATTACTCATCATGGAACGTACCATATCCAATAGGGTTCGATTCCGTCTCTCCGATACACCGTTATGCTGTGGAGTGTATGGAGGAGTAAGCTGAGAGAGAATTCCTTTCTCTTTTAGGTAACCTAGGAATTCGGCACTCAAGTATTCACCACCTCGATCAGATCTTAGTGTCTTGATACTTTTGCCGGTTTGGTTTTCTACTTCATTCTTATACTCTTGGAATTTCTCAAAAGCCTCGGATTTATGTTTCATCAGATAAATGAATCCGTACCTTGAGTAATCATCCGTAAAAGTAATGAAATAGGAAAAACCATCTCTTGCATGTGTAGACATTGGACCACATACATCGCTGTGTATGAGTCCTAAGAGCTCGCTCGCTCTTACTCCATGTCCAGTAAATGGAGTCTTTGTCATCTTTCCTTTGAGACAAGATTGACAAGTGGCATAAGTTTGATATTCGAACGAGTCCAAATATCCTTCTCTATGTAACTTAGTCAACCTTCTCTCATTGATGTGACCCAGTCTACAATGCCATAAGAAAGCTTTATTTAAATCTGGAGACTTTCTTTTTAGTGTGTTCTGGACATTGAAAATTTGGAGTTGGTTTATAACATATATACCGTTATCCAGTGTACCGGACCCAATCAAACTATGATTAAGGTGGATGTTAACAACATCACTTACAAACGTGAAATCATAACCTTTATTTGATAACAAGGAAACAGATATGATATTACACGTTAAGCTGGGTACACAAAAACAGTTATGTAAAACCAAAATGTGTCCACTCCTACGGACACAGCTCCCACGCTAGCTTCGTTAGCAACCATCAGGGTCATATCACCATCCTTCAGCACTCTACGGTTTCTCAGTGCCTGCAATGAATTGCAAATATGAGATCCTGATCCGATATCCAATACTCAGGAGGTAGAGTTGATTGACAGACAATTCTCAATTACAAACACATCTGAAGTTGAAGCCACAGCTTGCTTCGGTTCCTGGTTCTTGGCGTTCCATGCCTTGCAATCTTTCTTCCAATGCCCTTTCCTGTGACAATGGAAGAACTCATCCTGGGCCACTATAGGCACCACAAACTTTTTCTTTCCCTTCCCTCCCACCTTACTTACACCTCCTCTAGGTTTGGTGGCGGCCTTCTTTTTCCTTCCTTTGGCCCTAGCATTGGACCCTGAAGAAGAAGCACCGCTAACAAACATAGCGGGTGTTTCCCTTGCCTTCTGCAAGGTGCCCTCTGCACTGCTCAACATGTTAAGGAGTTCCGGAAGTTCAACTTCTTTTCTTTGAATGTTGAAATTCAGAATAAACTGGGCGTAGGTGGAAGGAAGGGACTGGAGAATAAGATCTGTATAGAGCTCATTATCCAAAGTCGTCCCAAGGTCTGCGAGCTCTTCTATATAGCCGATCATCTTTAGGACATGTTCTCCCACCGATGATCCGACGGCCAACCTCGCTCGAAACAAGTTCTTAGAGGTCTCGTATCTTGCTATACGAGATTGCTCTCCATAAAGTTCCTTTGTATGGAGAAATATGGCATCTAATTCCATATCCTCGTGCCTCCTCTGATGTTCATTGTTCATCGAGGCAAGCACGATGCACTTGGCCTTCGCGCAATCATACTCCCAGGTTTTGCGGATTTCCTTATCCGCATTACTGGATTTGGGACCTGGGACTGCAGGTGCCTTAGCGGTGAGGACATACCCCAATTTGTCATAGGTCAAAGCCATTTTGACATTCCGTAGCCAATCTTTATAGTTTGGCCCTGTCAGTATATTTTTCTCTAAAAGTAACTTAAGTCCAGTCATTTTCAGGGTCGCTGCAATTAGGAGAGAGAGAAGAAAACTCTTTAGTATGATGCTCTTGCAAGTTTAGAGTGGTTTTTAATTTATCTAAACTGGATGGCTCCCACTGTTTCTCGAATCCTTCCTCAAACCATAAAAGAAGAATTAGCCAGGACTATTCTCATTGTACAATTCTTGCTTAACCGTTCAGCCAGGCTGGTGTCGGTACTTCGAGGGAGGTTTTCCAACGCTTTCGCGAAGTTACTTAATTAAATAACCTCTTTTCTCTGGGGGCGTAACCCCGCTGACACCTTTCTTGACACCTACTTGGTTTATAGCATTGATCGTTAAGTGACGAATATCCTGATGAGTAGCATATACTCACAGTAGAATCGGAATCCAAATATCATCGTATGATAATGTTGAAGGAATCCTACCAACATTCATCAAACTCCAAATGGTATGCATCTCTTTGCAAATTTCAGTTTCTTTAGAAATTCCCGATATAGGTTTTTGCCCCATGCTCTTATGACCTTGGCTTTGGTCAAAATGTCATAAGTCACATGCCAAGTTCTACCCGTCATTATCTTGTCAATTTGAACCCATCCGTACATACCCCTGACTTTGGTCAAATGATAATACGACTGTCCCAAACTAACTCATCTATGTATGCAACAAATGAAAACCCTGCAGCCACCAAACACTATGCCTTGACTTTGGCCAAAATGCATAGCTTGAATACTACTAAATACCCAAATGAAATGACGGAGGGCTACGAATGGTTTTGGCGAAACTGTGAACGTAGTTGTCACGACCCGAAAGTACGGAACGTGACTGGCACTTAGATTACGAGACGTCTAAAGGCGTAACGTAACCTAAGTCAGCCAAAGCCCAGAAAAATCTAAACCAAAATCAAAAGAAACCAAAGAGAGTGAAGGAAACCTTTCATGAAAACAATTTTTGAAATCAATTAAGTTGTATCGAACCACTTTAAAAATAACATCAAAAATTTCCGAAAATTTCGGCAGAGTCTCCTTTGTAAATTCTATCCCCCAAAATGGGTACAACAAGATATATAACCTGTAATCACAAAATGGCATCCCCAAGCGGGAGCTAGCTCTTCGCCCAAGGCGGATCACAACCACACGCAATATATATATGTAATCTCAAGAAAATAGCATAAAGAAATGCAAAATACAAGAAAACACAACGTCGGCTCAAGTGAGCTCGACCAAAAGAAACCACATATACACAAATCTCTCAGTCTCATCACTAGGTCGCATATACACATAAGAAGTGGTAGATGGAGAATACTAGATACAAAAATAGTACAAAAAGAGATAATAGGGCTCTCGCAACCCACCTACGAGTATTGTCGCGAGTCTGAGCAAAAGAAGTCACTAACAAGATAAGCCGCCGCTACTAGGCTGATGAGTCCGACCTGCAAGACACTGTGGCACAACGGGGCGAGTTTCCAGCTCGTGAGTAGAATATAACATCTAGTAATGCAATCGTAAGAATGCACGCAAATGGGTCACAGCATGTATGTCCAGATGTGATGTAGTACCTCTAGTATGCATGCACATGTATGCAATGCCAATACTAAATCTTTAATTTTTTTAAATGCTATGATTCTGCATTCTTAACTTTGGAAAAAGAATATCTGTATAATAGTTAAATACCATCAAGAAATCATCTGAAACCCGTGTCAAGCATCGACACCAAATATGAAAACACATCTGTCTCAATGTCTCACTGTATCAATGTCTCAATACATCGGACTCCGTCAGTCCGGATCGACCCATATCATCAAATCTCACGACAATGGTCGGTATCCTCCGGATATCCGCCGCGCCAGACATCATCGGTAGGTAGTCTTCCCCTGCCAGGCTCATCGTCTACAACTCGATCTTCTTGCCCCGGGGTACCATACCGGGCCCACCATGTACCCGAGACGGTTCATCCACTCCTCTAATCGGGTCTCGAAATCCAACAGAAAACATAAAAACTCATGGTGGACGACACATACATCACGAGAAAACCGCAACTTTGTTTTAAAAATAATAAATATAAGCTTTTGTTAAATTCTTGCGGTTTTCCCCAAAATCCAGAAATTGCAGCAATACTAAAATCTTCAAGAAAATCATAATACCCAACATGTTGTATATGATAAATGTCTATGATATCAAGGTATGCGATGTGATTTGCGGCTAGAATCTATGTAAGTATGAAGATGATGCGAGGTATATACATGCTATGCGATTTCATATATCGTGTATAATGCAAATGGTGATACTAAACGAAATAGGTCCTACAGTGCTCGTGGCATGGCAATTACCAAAGGCGTGTGTGTCACATGAATAGTGCGCGTGCAACAGGAGCCAATGGTAATGGTGTTCGTGTCCTACGAAGTGATATCACACATGTGTGTATGAATATCCTATGCAAATCTTGCAGACGAAAAGCTATAAATGTATGAAATGTGAACAAGGGGGGTTAGCTAACTAACAATGCATATGTAGCAAGAAATAAGGTAATTCTAACTAAGGGGCGTCTCGCGCCATCCAGACGATTCCCCCATAGATGAATACATCTACTCACCTGAATGCCTCGCTAATCCGATCCAACCACCGCCTTGCCTTTGCGCGCCGCGTCCGATATTTCCGCGACCGATCCTAGAATTGCATAACACACAGTATAAGATTACAGATTCCTGAAATGACGCAACCCACAATATGAAAAGATCAACGCTCTCGAATTAATCACAACGTGCACTCAGTGCGCGGAAAACACACGAAAATCGCTAAAACCTTAACTAAAATCGCCGTTTCGGTGCAATCGTCAAAACTAAAACCCGACTAGACAAAACTCTGCATTCACACACCCTAATAGTCGTATGAGATGCTAATTATATCGCTAATATAACGCAATTAGACCACTTCCTAAAATTCATAAAAATCTAGTAAGCGTTAGCATACCGATTTCATAGCAAACATCGCGAATTTACGATATCGCGATCGCAACATCGCACAAATATTCGATCTAACCCACTAGATAGCCACAACACTAACTTAAACCCACTTATCCAACATCAAACCCTAATTAGGTCATCAACACCTCTCTTGAATTTTCAAAAACCAACCATTACAATGAAATTAACACTTTAAAATACTAATCTAGCTTATTTAAACTACAAATTTAACAACTAGTTTAGGATTTATACCTCCCAAGTTATGATCCTCTTGCAATTAGCCTCTAAATATGCCTATTTTCTCCTTGTATTAGACCAATTTGGGCTTGAGAAGGGATGGAATAGGGTTTAGGTTTGAATTAGTGAAGAAAAGTGTGAATTTTTGTGGATTTCGGAGGATTTTTTGCAAGAATTTTGAGCTAAACAAAATGGGGGAAATGGGGGCTGTTTGCTGCATCAAATTTCGACCAGAAAGATGAAGGAAGAGATGTGAGGGAATGGTGTGGAATTTTCTGCACAAAAGTCCTTCATAAGATCAATTAATGGATGTTACATCAACTTTTTACAAAAAAACCCATTTTAATGCATTTTTTACACCATAAAACCACAATTCTTTGAAAGTTTTGGTAAAATTTTTGTTACTACTATATTTTAGTTTATAATGGTTCCTAAGTGTGTAATTTACCTAATTAAATTTGTATTTATCACTAATTTAATGTATTTTTAAAAGCTTAAAATAATATTAAAAATAATTAATTAAGGAATTTTTTTTAATTAACTAGAAAATTTTAAGTAACATTTTAGTGACCAATTTATAGTAATATCTTATCTAAATTTTGTATAATTAGGTCTATAATGAAAAAAAAATACCTATTTTGACTTTTTACGGAAAAAGCTGCTAATTCAGCCGATTACCAAAAAACTGCCTAAACGATTTTCGAAGCGTTACAATCTTCCCCCCTTAAAGAAATTCGGTCCCCGAATTTAGAATTTAACTACGTGTACCTTCAAAAAGATGGGGATATCTCTTCCTCATCTTGACCTCGGTCTCCCAGGTGACCTCCTCGCTGTTCGGGCCACGCCTAAGGACCTTGACGGACAGTATAACCTTCGACCTTAATTTCTTCACCTGCCGATCCAAAATGACCACCGGCTGCTCGGTGAATGAAAGATCACGCTCTAGCCGGATTGTCTGATGCTGAATTGCATGGGAAGGATCATGAAGGTACTTGCGGATCATCGAAACATGGAACACAGGATGAACATCGGGGAAGCTGGGCGGAAGAGCTAACCGATAAGCGACTGGACCAACACGCTCTAGGATCTCGAAGGGACCAACATATCTAGGACTCAGCTTCCCTTTCCGCCCAAATCTCATCACACCCTTCATCGGAGAGACCTTCAGGAAAACATGATCGCCAACAGCGAACTCGAGTCGGCGACGGCGCCTGTCAGCATATGATTTCTGCCTACTCTGTGCCGCTCTCATCCTGTCCCGAATCAGCTGTATCTTCTCGGTCGTCTCCTGTACAATCTGCGGCTCCAAAATACTGCTCTCCCTGAGCTCCATCCAACATACAGGCGATCGACATCTCCTCCCATATAAATCCTCGAATGGTGCCATCTGAATCGTTTCCTGGAAGCTATTATTGTAGGAGAACTCGATCAAGGGCAAATGACGATCCCAGCTACCACCAAAATCTAAAACACAAGCTCTGAGCATGTCCTCAAGAGTCTGAATAGTACGCTCCGACTGACCGTCAGTCTGCGGATGAAAGGCTGTGCTAAAACTCAATCGGGTGCCCAAAGCTTCCTGAAGTTTCTGCCATAATCGGCTGGTAAACTGGGTGCCCCGGTCGGACACGATGCAAGTCGGAACGCCATGCAGTCGCACGATTTCATCAATATAAACCTGGGCGTACTGAGAAAATCCAAAAGTGGTCTTCACTGGCAGGAAGTGAGCCGCTTTCGTCAGTCGATCCATAATCACCCAAATAGAGTCATACCCTCGACTGGTCCTGGGTAGACCCACAATGAAGTCCATGGAGACCTGCTCCCACTTCTACTCAGGGATGGGCAAAGGCTGTAACTCGCCGGCTGGCCTTTGGTGCTCGGCCTTGACTTGCTGACAAGTCAGGCATCTCGACACAAAGTCTGTAACATCCTTCTTCATCCCGTCCCACCAGTAAACCTCTCTCAAATCATGGTACATCTTGGTGGAACCTGGATGCACACTGTATACCGATCTATGTGCCTCCTCGAGGATATCGCGCCTCAGTCCCTCAGAATCTGGTACGCACAGTCGAGTCCCAAATCGAAGTATCCCCTGATCATCAATCACGAACTCAGAAACTCTGCCCTGCCGAATCTGCTCAATAATCTCTAAAATATGGGCATCGCCGGACTGTGCCTCGCGGATACGGTCAAGTAACTGTGGGCATGCTCTGAAATGGGCCAGCTGTCCCCCTGTAGGAGTAAACTCGAACTGCACTCTGCTATCACATAAAACCTGCCAATCCGCCGTCGACTGCATCTGTACTGC
Organism: Agapanthus africanus; assembly: GCA_030015575.1. Classification (NCBI taxonomy): domain Eukaryota; kingdom Viridiplantae; phylum Streptophyta; class Magnoliopsida; order Asparagales; family Amaryllidaceae; genus Agapanthus; species Agapanthus africanus. The sequence goes on along the minus strand of CM057347.1, from coordinate 550,292,918 downwards.
GCTCAAACAAGATAAGCTACCTCCGGGCCTCCTACTCAAAGCATCTGCCACGACATTCTCCTTGCCCGGATGGTATAGAATCTCGCAGTCATAATCCTTCACCTACTCCATCCAACGGCGCTGTCTCAGATTCAAATCTCGCTGCTGAAAGATATACTTTAAACTCTTGTGGTCAGTGAATATCTGGCACGACTCACCGTATAGGTAATGTCTCCAAATCTTAAGTGCAAATACCACTGCAGCCATCTCTAAATCATGAGTGGGGTAATTCTGTTCGTGTTTCCTCAGCTGCCGAGAAGCATACGCGATAACTCTGTCGTGCTGCATCAATACACAGCCCAGCCCCACTCGAGAAGCATCACAATATACCATGAACCCGGCTGATCCTGAAGGCAATGCTAACACTGGTGCAGTAGTCAGACGAGTCTTCAACTGCTGGAAACTTTCCTCACATGCCTGGGTCCAATCGAAAGGAACCCCCTTCCGGGTCAACCCGGTCAATGGTGCAGCAATGCGCGAGAAATCCTGGACAAAACGTCGATAATAGCCGGCCAGACCTAGAAAGCTGCGAACCTCTGTAACTGATACCGGTCTAGGCCAACGCTGAACTGCCTCGATCTTCTTCGGGTCCACACAAATACCATCTCTCGTCACCATATGATCCAAGAAGTCGACACTGTCTAACCAGAATGCGCACTTGGAAAATTTGGCGAACAACTGATGCTCCCTCAAGGTCTGCAATGTGATACGCAAGTGCTGCTCATGCTCCTCCCGGCTCCGAGAATAAACCAAGATATCGTCAATGAACACAATGATGAACTGATCGAGATACGGCCTGAATACACGGTTCATCAAGTCCATAAATGTTGCCGGGGCATTGGTGAGCCCGAACGACATCACCAAGAACTCATAATGACCATATCGAGTACGGAAAGCGGTCTTCGGAATATCCTCCTTCCGAACCCGCAACTGGTGATAACCTGACCGTAAATCAACCTTCGAGAAAAACCCTGCACCCTGGAGCTGATCGAATAAGTCATCAATGCGGGGTAGAGGATATCTGTTCCGCACAGTAATCCGGTTCAGCTGACGATAATCAATGCATAAGCGCATACTCCCGTCCTTCTTCTTAACAAACAAGACGGGAGCACCCCAAGGTGACACACTCGGTCGGATAAGCCCTTTGTCCAGCAAGTCCTGTAACTGATCCTTCAGCTCTCTCAGCTCCGCCGGGGCCATCCGATAAGGCGGTATAGAGATAGGCCCCGTGCCGGGGATCAAGTCGATGCAGAACTCAATCTCGCGCTCTGGTGGCAGACCAGGCAGCTTGTCAGGGAATACATCAGGAAACTCTCTCACAACAGGGACCTGGTCCAACGGAACCTCTGTGGAGCTAGTATCACAAACATAAGCTAAGAATCCCTGACACCCTTTCCTTAAGAGCTGACCGACGCGAAGAGAAGAAATCAAGCTGGGAAGGGTAGCGCTACGATCTCCCTGAATAACCAGAACCGGCACACCAGGAAAACTGAATCTGACTGCTTTCTCACGGCAGTCCACGGATGCATAACAGGTGGCTAGCCAGTCCATACCAAGAAGAACGTCAAAGTCTAGCATATCGAGGAGAATCAAATCAACTGAAGAATCTCTCTCCCCGATACGAACGGAACATGATCGGTACACAAAACGAGCAACAAACGACTCACCTACCGGTGTAATAACGACAAGCGGCTGATCTAACGGAGAAGACTCTCGGCCCAACCTCGGTGCAAAGTACGTGGATACATAGGAATGTGTGGAGCCTGGATCAAATAATACCCGTGCATCAAAAGAACATATTGGCAGAGTACCTGTCACGACGGCATTGGATGCCTGTGCATCCTGTGGGGTCAACGCGAACACTCGGGCCTGTCCACCACTAGAAGCTGGCTGTCCTCTGCCTCTACCTCGGCCTCTGCCTCTGTCGCCTCGTCCTCTCTGAACCTGACCGCCACGCCCATGACCTCTAGGAACATCTGGCTGGCGTGGAGCATCATCAGGAGTAGGAAGTAGAGCTCTCTGAGGAGGTGGTGAGGGTGGTAAGGTCACATGCGGGACTGTCGCCGCGCCCTGGCGCCCCATGGTACAGTCTTTGATATGGTGGTACTGACTCCCGCACCGAAAACATCCTGGCGACAACTGCTGGGTCTGTGGATATGAACCAAATAACTGACCTCGTCTCAATCCTCTGCCTCCACCATCTCCCGGAAATAATCTACCGCAGTGTCTACCCATCTGCCGCTGAGCTGGCGTATCAGTACGGATCCTCTTCGGCCCAGAAACGACCGAAGTCTCAGAAATACGCTTCTCCAAAAGTAAGGCTGCGTCCATCGCGGCTGCGTATGTATCAAAGTGCTGGGTGCCGATGGCAAGGAATAGCTGTGTATCAAGCCCTCGCACAAACCTCTTTATTCTTTTCTCTTCTGTGTCTACTAGGTACGGAGCATATCGAGACAACTGGGTAAACTGTATATCATACCCCGACACCGTCATCCCAGGAGTCTTGCGCAGAGACTCAAAACTACGGGCTCGAGCATCTCGGACACTCTCCGGAAGAAAACGGGCAAGAAACGCAGCTGTAAACTCATCCCAGGTCATAGAAGGTAGACCTGCAGCTCGGCCTCTCTCTACTGAATCGTACCATGTCTGGGCAAGACCCTCCAGACGAAAACTCGCGAACTCTACCAATCTATCATCAGAACACCTCAACGAACGGCAAATCCGAGCCATCCTATCAAGAAATGCCTGTGGGTCCTCTATCGCATCCGTACCGGTAAAAGCTGGAGGTCTCAATCTCATGAACTCCTGTAGTGAAACAGGGATAGTCGCAGTAGTAGCAGGAGTGACCATCTGTGCAGCAGGTACTATCGTGGTCTGTGCGGTGGAAGGAACGTCCTCGGACCTCTGTGCCCGACTGGACTCAACTAAAGATCCCATCATCTGTCGCAACTCCTGCATGCCGGCCTCTAATCTGGCAATACGGTCTGGATAAGGCGGATCAATATGACCCTGAGGGGTAGGTGTATCATCCCGCTCGACCTTCGCCTCAGACGAGCCCGCTCTAATCTCATCCCTAGCGGCAGCCCGCTGAGCTCTCGTAGTCTTTGGCGGCATCGAAGCTGGAATAAGAAACAGGACCGATAAGAACATTGCAATTGAATCAAGGAATGCAAGGAATCAAGAAAGGAAATACAAGCAATTATTTCCTAAGGTCACTTAGGCGGAGTAACGTATCGTAAGTATGCCGCGGATCATACTCACGCTACGCCACTCTGCATAAGTCACCTACTCCATCTACCAAGGTCGTCCTACACTCAGAAAGGTAAAACCTACGCTCTGATACCAACTTTGTCATGACCCGAAAGTACGGAACGTGACTGGCACTTAGATTACGAGACGTCTAAAGGCGTAACGTAACCTAAGTCAGCCAAAGCCCAGAAAAATCTAAACCAAAATCAAAAGAAACCAAAGAGAGTGAAGGAAACCTTTCATGAAAACGATTTTTGAAATCAATTAAGTTGTATCAAACCCCATTAAAAAAAACATAAAAAATTTCCGAAAATTTCGGCAGAGTCTCCTTTGTAAATTCTATCCCCCAAAATGGGTACAACAAGATATATAACCTGTAATCACAAAATGGCATCCCCAAGCGGGAGCTAGCTCTTCGCCCAAGGCGGATCACAACCACACGCAATATATATATGTAATCTCAAGAAAAGAGCATAAAGAAATGCAAAATACAAGAAAACACAACGTCGGCTCAAGTGAGCTCGACCAAAAGAAATCACATATACACAAATCTCTCAGTCTCATCACTAGGTCGCATATACACATAAGAAGTGGTAGATGAAGAATACTAGATACAAAAATATTACAAAAAGAGATAATAGGGCTCTCGCAACCCACCTACGAGCAATGTCGCGAGTCTGAGCAAAAGAAGTCACTAACAAGATAAGCCGCTGCTACTAGGCTGATGAGTCCGACCTGCAAGACACTGTGGCACAACGGGGGTAAGTTGCCAGCTCGTGAGTAGAATATAACATCTAGTAAGGCAATCGTAAGAATGCACGCAAATGGGTCACAGCATGTATGTCCAGATGTGATGTAGTACCTCTAGTATGCATGCACATGTATGCAATGTCAATACTAAATCTTTAAGTCTTTTAATTGCTATGATTCTGCATTCTTAACTTTGGAAAAAGAATATCTGTATAATAGTTAAATACCATCAAGAAATCATCTGAAACCCGTGTCAAGCATCGACACCAAATATGAAAACACATCTGTCTCAATGTCTCACTGTATCAATGTCTCAATACATCGGACTCTGTCAGTCCGGATCGGCCCATATCATCAAATCTCACGACAACGGTCGGTATCCTCCGGATATCCGCCGCGCCAGACATCACCGGTAGGTAGTCTTCCCCTGCCAGGCTCATCGTCTACAACTCGATCTTCTTGCCCCGGGGTACCATACCGGGCCCACCATGTACCCGAGACGGTTCATCCACTCCTCGAATCGGGTCTCGAAATCCAACAGAAAACATAAAAACTCATGGTGGACGACACATACATCATGAGAAAACCGCAACTTTGTTTTAAAAATAATAAATATAAGCTTTTGTTAAATTCTCGCGGTTTTCCCCAAAATCCAGAAATCGCAGCAATACTAAAATCCTCAAGAAAATCATAATACCCAACATGTTGTATATGATAAATGTCTATGATATCAAGGTATACGATGTGATTTGCGGCTAGAATCTATATAAGTATGAAGATGATGCGAGGTATATACATGCTATGCGATTTCATATATCGTGTATAATGCAAATGGTGATACTAAACGAAACAGGTCCTACAGTGCTCGTGGCATGGCAATTACCAAAGGCGTGTGTGTCACATGAATAGTGCGCGTGCAACAGGAGCCAATGGTAATGGTGTTCGTGTCCTACGAAGTGATATCACACATGTGTGTATGAATATCCTATGCAAATCTTGCAGACGAAAAGCTATAAATGTATGAAATGTGAATGAGGGGGGTTAGCTAACTAACAATGCATATGTAGCAAGAAATAAGGTAATTCTAACTAGGGGGAGCCTCACGCGATCCAGACGATTCCCCCATAGATGAATACATCTACTCAACTGAATGCCTCGCTAATCCGATCCAACCACCGCCTTGCCTTTGCGCGCCGCGTCCGATATTTCCGCGACCGATCCTAGAATTGCATAACACACAGTATAAGATTACAGATTCCTGAAATGATGCAACCCACAATATGAAAAGATCAACGCTCTCGAATTAATCACAACGTGCACTCAGTGCACGGAAAACGCACGAAAATCGCTAAAGCCTTAACAAAAATCGCTAAAACCTTAACTAAAATCGCCGTTTCGGTGCAATCGTCAAAACTAAAACCCGACTAGAAAAAACTCCGCATTCACACACCCTAATAGTCGTATGAGATGCTAATTATATCGCTAATATAACGCAATTAGATCACTTCCTAAAATTCATAAAAATCTAGTAAGCGTTAGCATACCGATTTCATAGCAAACATCGCGAATTTACGATATCGCGATCGCAACATCGCACAAATATTCGATCTAACCCACTAGATAGCCACAACACTAACTTAAACCCACTTATCCAACATCAAACCCTAATTAGGTCATCAACACCTCTCTTGAATTTTCAAAAACCAACCATTACAATGAAATTAACACTTTAAAATACTAATCTAGCTTATTTAAACTACAAATTTAACAACTAGTTTAGGATTTATACCTCCCAAGTTATGATCCTCTTGCAATTAGCCTCTAAAGATGCCTATTTTCTCCTTGTCTTAGACCAATTTGGGCTTGAGAAGGGATGGAATAGGGTTTAGGTTTGAATTAGTGAAGAAAAGTGTGAATTTTTGTGGATTTCGGAGGATTTTTTGCAAGAATTTTGAGCTAAACAAAATGGGGGAAATGGGGGCTGTTTGCTGCAGCAAATTTCGACCAGCAAGATGAAGGAAGAGATGTGAGGGAATGGCGTGGAATTTTCTACACAAAAGTCCTTCACAAGATCAATTAATGGATGTTACATCAACTTTTTACAAAAAAACCCATTTTAATGCATTTTTTACACCATAAAACCACAATTCTTGGAAAGTTTTGGTAAAATTTTTGTTACTACTATATTTTAGTTTATAATGGTTCCTAAGTGTGTAATTTACCTAATTAAATTTGTATTTATCACTAATTTAATGTATTTTTAAAAGCTTAATATAATATTAAAAATAATTAATTAAGGAAATTTTTTTAATTAACTAGAAAATTTTAAGTAACATTTTAGTGACCAATTTATAGTAATATCTTATCTAAATTTTGTATAATTAGGTCTATAATGAAAAAAATACCTATTTTGACTATTTACGGAAAAAGCTGCTAATTCAGCCGATTACCGAAAAACTGCCTAAACGATTTTCGAAGCGTTACAGTAGTGAACTTAATATGACCGAAGGAACCTGATGGCTTTTAAAAGGAGTGGTTAAAGCTCCGCAATTTAAAAATATCATCTGTTTTAAAATAACCGAGTGGTTTCTTTTAAATTGTTCCAACGATTCATCTTTTGGTTTATTTTCTTTGCATTATAAATAATGCGTCCCATCATTAACCTATCATTGCAGAAAACAACGAAAATACAACGTCCTCTTATGCCATCCGCATTCGCCATTGGGTCCCGTCATCACCCGTTAGGTTACTTAACTAACGGCAGAGCGGGAGCTGGGCTAGCGCGGGTGCAAAACATAAGTGACGTCTAAATAGCTATCATATATAGATATTGTACATTTGTCAGACGCAATAATAGGCATTCCAGATCTCATATGAACTTTATTGGATTTGCAAGCAATCCGCGTTTGTTTAGAGCCTGCAACAAAAGACGGATTACAAAGTTATGATGAATAGTCTTTACCCCACCCTAGACCCCTACGGGTACGGCAAACTACCCGCCAAATACCCGAAGTGAAGCGGTCTCCCTCAACAAAGTGAGTAGGCCACTAAACACTTCAAAATACCCGGTAATTTGTGCACCCCACCTTGGGTCTATCCTAGGAGCAAAAACAGTAAAATGAATTAATACAACGGTGGCTACAACCGCAACCTGGATGTGCCCCGCAAAATAATATTACAACATATTACAATTATATTGAATGAATGAATATAAAAACCCATCTCAAACCCCGACTAATCATCACAACAGTCCAATACAGTTCACAACCACAAACAGTAAAAACCATTACAGAAATGTGCAACACCCTGCCAACCGTCATACTAGCAGTTAGGGGAGGTTTACGAACACATATACAAACACAGATATAATCAAATTAGCAAACTTCGTATAATTTCGATCGAGCAAACATATCAGATTCTACTCCCAAAACTTCTCTGTGCACCTGAGACTTGAGCAGAAAATAAATATTCCAGAAAATACACAAATATCACAGAAGAGTTACTGGTGGAAACTGGGTTGAATCGGCCCCAACTCGGCCGCGGATCCGCGGCGGATCGGTGGGATCGGCCGCGGTTCCGCGGCTGTATGGCCGATTCAGGAATCCCATTTTCACCAGTATTCTTACAATTCTCTGTAGGTTATTCTACAGCTCCCTGAAAATATTTTAGAGCCTATTTTAAATTCGACAGAAACTTGTGATATCGATGTGGTTTTTTGGTTCGTTTTGCGTTCGAAATTCATACGATTTTGCTAATGAGTTAATTATATTGTTTAGCGAGGCGGAATAATGAAAAACGATCTTGTTTTATACGTAAACATCGACTAACCGAGAATCTTTGCTAAACTATAACTAACAAGAATCATAGAAGTTAACCACCACTATGAAAAGTGATTATACCTGTAGAACCGAGTCCTTCGTCTTTACGTTCTCCACGTCCTCTCCGGCCTTCTCTATGTAGTAGATGATCCACCCGAGAGCTTAACTTCAAGCTTCACCTCTAACTTGAGGTAACTAGGTTTCTTAAATCGCTAATCTAAGTAACCTATGTGATATAGAGAATGGTTAAGGATTAAGTAGTCTATTCTAATCCTTGGTCTCAACACATGAGAGGGGAGGATTAGGGTTTGAAGAGAGAGAGCTTGAGGAGAGAGAAAGTGAGCAAGAGAATGAGATGAGATAATGATCTATCATAATATATATGAAGCATTATTATTTATCCATAAAAGAAAAATAAATGATTAACAACCATACTTCATAAATACAAATAGGTGATTCATCTCCATGAGTCATTAAGCATTTATGATGCATTAATGACATGGATGAATCACTCAAATGACTCACTAATCTCATTTAATGCATATGCCACCTTAACCCCCAAGTCACCAACCTTCTAGAAGCTTCTCGCGTAATTACGAGAACGCCCTTCCTATCCGTGAAAACACGGAAAAACTTTAGACTGTATAAATCCAATAACCGGATACTAGAAACTGGCTTAAACCAAAGTCGGCTAGTAAAAACTGTCCGGATGTCGTACGTGCGTAAACACACGTATGCGTCCGAACCTTGTCGTAAAACCATACGACCTCTATATCGTTTCGCCTGGAGTAGGGAAACTCTCTGTGTGGGACTCTAGAGACTCGACTACTATGCTGGCAGTGAGTTTAACCACAGACCGCAAGCGGCACTAGCTGTACGTAACGGTCCCCATGTAGATGTCGATAAGAAGGCCGATGAGGAAACCCATCCGAACTCCTACTGAGTCTGATGTGACAATCTCCGTACAGTCCGGTCTGTTCGTCTAAGACTATCGCATATCGGGCCTAGGAGGCGGCAAGCGTCAGTCCTCTAATAGCGGTATAAGTCGTGTCGGAGTGAAGCCTATTACACCCTGAGAAACTACTGGAACCTACCAGCAAATCTCGCTTGCCCTGGCCAGGGACTTTGCGTAATGGCTCTCTGACACAGCGCGATATCAACTCCCAATACCGGGAGAGACGAATCCTGTCTAACCGCCACTGCCTCCAAGTGCTCGAGACTGCACCCAACTGCTACCTGTTTGCACGACTCCTTTGAGACGTGGTAGGGTAACAATCTAAGAACAGTGGGACACACTCGAGGCAAAGCAGCATTGTCAAGTCTGCGGACTATGCTGTACTCATGTCACCTGGGAACTGTTAACTGACGACTGGTATAAAACCAACCAACAGTTCCCTGTGAGTCCTGTCTGGTGTACCCATAACCTAACGAGCACCTGCATACTATCTCCAGTACGACGTACTGACGGCTGTGGGACAGACCATCTCCCCAACTGGGATGAGAAGCGTACACACTAGTCTACTCCGGAGTATCGATGCCCTGTCTCGATAATCCTACGACTAGGGACCTGAATAAGGATATGCTTGTAGACTACCCAGCCCCCACTAGTGTGACTGCCATCACAACGCTGGTAGTCAAGCAAGATCCTAAGAGCTCTATCAATACGTATACTCACATATTAAGATAGAAAAACCAAGTAGCATACTACCATGTTTAGCAAGACTGTTATATACATGTGAATATCCCAAGCTTCCATTAAATAATATACAAACTAGTATGGTACAATAATGGCCCCTAGGGCATATACACTAACACTCCCCACGTGTGCGCTACTCATAGAAGCGCTCTGCGCTCATTATCTGACGCACAGCGCCAAGCGCGCCGCGTGCTCCTCACGTGTGCGCTACTTAAAAGAAGCGCCCTGCGCTCATTGACTGGCGCACAGCACCAAGCGCGCTACGTGCTCCTCACGTGTGCGCTAATAGAACATAAATTGTTCTTTAAACAATAAAGCCCCAGAGCCATGATGAGTGCTCAGCACTCAATAAAAGACAAAAAGATTGTCAGAGCCCAAACCAATGCTCAGCATTGTTAAAAGTTCAACATTTTAACTAAATGGGCAGGGCCCAAAGTGGCCACAGAACTCTACTTTAGATTAATTGAGCCCATATGCTCATAAATTTTTGATCTTAGTCCCAAATTGGACTACAGATCTCCCGACCAATATTGGTTCAAGGGTACATCTCTTCACTCCTCTGATATTTGTCGTTGTAATCCTTCAACGTCTTCAGAGAGGTGACGAGTCCCGACAACCAGGCATTCTATAGACTGTGGGGTCCTTAAACTCATGGACTATGATATCCTTAAATTTTACATACTATGATGTCTCTAAACTACTACGGACTGGGGGGTCCTTAAACTCATGGACTATGATGTCCTTAAACTTTACTGACTATGACGTCTTTAAACTGGACTACAAAGTCCCTAAACTAAAACAATAGAGCCCAAATGCTCTTTTGTTGGATCTAAATGATCCCGTTAAGTTGATCTTAGTCTAAAATTAGACTAACGTATCATTAACAAATCGTTAAGTTGATCTTAGTCTAAAATTAGATTAACGTATCCTTAACAAACGTTTAAGTTGATCTTAGTCTCAAATGAGACTAACGCATCCTTAAACCCAACCCCAAACCCAAATCTAAGAAAATGCGGATTTGGACTAATCCACGCCCTATGGGCGACAACATAAATTAGTCTCCGTATACAATCCACGGGCAACCAAAAACAAAACAAACACACACGACACGAAGTGACCATCTGAAGAAGGAGAAAGTTGTTACCGCGATGCGGTAGCTTAATTAAATGCAGGGGCTTGCGCCTGCAGGGAAGAGCGTCCCCACAATCAAAAACCCCTCAACGAGGGGGAATCTGACGAAGTCTGCTACATCGGCCGCATCTGTTTAAACCTTCGATACATTGTGCCATAAATCAACTTGGTATCTTCGGAGAGGTGGACGGATAGCACCAAATAGCATCTTCCCCCAAATTCAGGCAAGACGAACCAAAGCGGTCGCGTCTCTGTATTCGGAGGAGAACAGTTACCTCTGAAAATTAGAGTACCATTGGATCAAAGATCCAATGGTGATTAAAAATCACTAAGATACAGAATAAGTTCTGTATGGGAAATATTTTCCCAATCTTTTTAAAAACAAGAAGATTACCTTCTGTAAAACAGAAGCCCTAGGATCAAAGATCCAACGGTGGGGAAATCCCCAAATCAATTAGAGAAAAGATCTCTTCAACTGATTCAACAAATCAACTTCCCCTGTATAAATGACCGAAGACTTCAAGTCTTACATAGAGGAACCCCCCCCCCCCACACACACACAAACTTTGAGAAATTTCAAAAAGAAGAGCAAGCTCTCGGAAGAAGAATTTCTTCAAGGTAAATAGAACAGAGAGATCAAAGCATCTCGTCAGGGAAGAAGAACTTAGTTCTCTTTTTAGATCATAGATCTATAAGACAGATGTCTTTCACAAAAAGAGATTATAGCATCTCATCATAAAAGGGGAGGAGAAAAACTTATTTCTCTTTGGATCACAGATCCACAAAGACAAAGACTTTCATAAAAACAGAAGAGATTGTAACATCTCCTATTAAAATAAGAACGTAGTTCTTAGATCTATGAGACAAAGTCTCCTATGGATTAAATTCTTAGAGCGCAGAACCGATCAAAGTTGCCTAAAAAGAGTCCTAGCGCTCCAATTTAAAGAAGCGCCTCAGCGCTCCAAGACTGGCGCACAGCGCCGCAGCGCTCCTAACGCTCCAATTTAAAGAAGCGCCCAGCGCTTCAAGGTTGGTGCTCAGCGCCAAGTGCACCACGTGCTCCTTACGTGTGCGCTATTTCACAAGGAGCGCTCTGCACTCATTAACTGGCGCTCAGCGCCAAGCGTGCCACGTGCTCCTCACGTGTGCGCTATCTCACAGGAAGCGTCTTAGCGCTCCAAATCTGGCGCTCAGCACCAAGCGCACCACGTGCCCCTCACGTGTGCGCTGAGAGAACATAAACTGTTCTTTAAATAAAACCCCAGATCCATAATGAGTGTTCAACACTCTATAAAAGACAAAAAGGTTGTCAGAACCCAAAGCCAATGCTCAACATTGTTAAATAAAAAAGGACTAAGCCTAATTAAATGTTCAACGTTTTAACTGAGTGGGCTGAGCCCAAGTTGGCCACAGGCCCCCTAATTCAGATTAATTGAGCCCATATGCTCATAAATCTTTTTAACTGATCTTAGTCCCAAACTTGACTACAGATCTCCTAACTAACATTAGTTCAAGGGTACATCTCTTCATACCTCTGATATATGTCGTTGTAATTCTTCAGCGTCTTCAGAGAGATGGAGGGTCCCAATAACCAATAGCTTTTGGTACATTCCCAAACGGGTGAACCAAAACCAAACAGACTATGACGTCTTTAAACTGGACTATGATGTCCTTAAACTTTACGGACTATGGGGTCCCTAAACTCATGGACTATGATGTCCTTAAACTTATGTACTGCAACATCCCTAAACTAAATCCCACAGACTATGACGTTCTTAAACTGGACTATGATGTCCTTAAACTCCATGGACTGTGATGCCCTTAAACTTATGGACCGCAATGTCCCTAAACTAAAACAATAGAGTCCAAATACTCTTTTGTTGGATCTAAATGATCCTGTTAAGTAGATCTTAGTCTAAAATTAGACTAACGTATCATTAACAAACGTTTAAGTTGATCTTAATCTCAAATGAGATTAACGATCCTTAAACCCAACCCAAAACCAAATCTAAGAAGATACGGATTTGGACTAATCCACGTCCTACGGGCGACAACATAAATTAGTCTCCGTATACAATCCACGGGCAACCAAAAAACAAAACAAACACACACGACACGAAGTGACCATCTGGAGAAGGAGAAAGTGGTTACCGCGATGCGGTAGCGTAATTAACTCCAGGGGCTTGCGCCTGCAGGGAAGAGCGTCCCCACAATAAAAACCCCTCACAATGAGGGGGAATCTGACGAAGTTTGCTATATCGGCCGCATCTGTCTAAACCTTTGATACATGGTGCCATAAATCAACTTGGAATCTTCGGAGAGGTGGATGGATAAAACCAAATAGCATATGCCCCCAAATTCAGGAAAGACGACCTACGCGGTTCCGTCTCTGTATTCGGCGGCGAACAATGACCCAACTAGTTTCGAGCAGACCATCACAAGTGGAGACTCTGTGAAATGGCTGGATGCTATGCGGTCTGAGATGGAATCCATGTACACCAACAAAGTATAGACTTTGGAAGTTGCTCCTGAAGGGGTAAAACCCATTGGGAGCAAGTGGATCTTTAAGAAGAAAATTGGTGTAGATGGAAAGGTTGAGATATTCTAAGTTAGACTTATAGCAAAAGGTTTTCGTCAACGACCAGGTGTCGACTATGATGAAACCTTTTCTCCTGTCGCTATGCTTAAGTCCATAAGGATCCTACTTGCCATTGCTGCATACCATGACTACGAAATCTGGCAGATGGATGCCAAGACCGCTTTTCTAAATGGTGATTTAGAAGAGAGCGTGTACATGACACAGCCAGAGGGCTTCATAGACAGTGGGAGCAGCGGAAGCGTGTGCAAGCTGCTTAAATCAATTTACGGATTAAAGCAGGCATCGCGGAGCTGGAACATTTTTTTTTGATGAAGCTATCAAAGAGTTTGACTTCATCAAAAACGTAGATAAACCTTGTATATACAAAAGGTTGTAGAGAGTAAGGTTGTCTTCCTCGTATTATACGTAGATGACATACTCTTGATAGGAAACGATGTGCCTATGCTACACTCAATCAAGCTTTTCTTATCACACAAGTTCTCCATGAAAGATCTGGGTGATGCCTTCTACATCCTGGGGATAAAGATCTATAGAGATAGATTTAAAAGGATATTGGGATTGTCCCAATCCAGGTACATAGACACCATACTAAAGAGGTTTAGTATGGAAGATTCTAAGCATGGTAACTTACCCGCTTACTCAGGAATCACTCTCTCCAAAGAGATGTCTCCCAAGACTGATTTGGAGAGGGCTCACATGCAAGGGATGCCCTATGCTTCTGCAGTCGGGTCTATCATGTATGCGATGTTATGTACCAGACCAGATGTAGCTTACTCACTAGGTGTAGTGAGTAGGTATCAATCAGATTCTGGGGAGAAACACTGGACAGCTGTGAAGAACATTCTTAAGTATTTGAGAAGGACTAAAGAAATGTTCTTGGTGTATGGTAACGGAGAACTCCAGGTGGAGTCCTTTACCGATTCGAGCTTCTAGAGTGATAAGGATGACAGTAAGTCGGTCTCGGGTTTTGTCTTCACCCTCAATGAAGGGGCGGTATGTTGGAAGAGTTCCAAGCAAGATACCGTAGCAGACTCGACGATGGAGGCTGAATACATCGCTGCCAACGGTGCTGCCAAAAAGGCTGTCTAAATAAAGAAGTTCATTGCTGAACTTGGTGTGGTTCCATCTATTGAGCATCCAATACCTTGTATTGTGATAACAATGGAGCTGTGGCTTTGGCCAAGAAACCCCGGTCCTATCAGAGATCCAGACATATTCTTAGGCGGTATCACCTGATCCGAGAGATAGTAGATCGACGAGAGATCGAGGTCAGGAGAGTTAACACGAAGGATAATGATTGTCGTAGAATTGTGTGTTCTACCTTGTCCTATTTGTTCTCTACTTACCGCAATCAAGACGGTGTCGCTTTGCAGCTAGCCGGTTGAGCACGGTTCGATCTACAGGGAGATGATTATATGTCCGTTCGTGTTTTAAACAAGTCAATAAAGAATGTATATGTGTATGTTCAAAACTATCCTAAGTGTTTGTATTTATATTCAAGTAAGCTTGTTAGGGTTAAGGTTGGTTAGTAGAGTTAGGATTAGTCTTGTTCTTTTCTTTTGCCAATCTTAAAATGAAGTTGGGATAAAGTATCGGGAATTAGGAGGACATAAAAATGGGATTTGCGAGTTTAAGAAAGGTTTCCAATGCTAAATCCATTCCTAGTGCCCCTTGTCCTTCCGCTACATGCGCTTATTTCCAACCCTCGGCCAAACACCCGCAACCATGTAACCAATTAAGTCACAACTACATGTCACGTTGTAGTGCGCCCAAAAAACTTCTCGACTTAGGTCGTGGCTATATGTCATGTATAGCGCGCCTAAGTGAGGGGGTTTCGTTTGTTTGGTCTAGGTTCATTTTAGGATGTTTGGCGAAGAGAAGCATAAGGGATTTTTCTGTCCCTCATACAACCTTCCTTAGTGTTAGTGTATATGCCCTAGGGGTCATTATTGTATCATACTAGTTTGTATATTACTTAATGGAAGCTTGGGATATTCACATGTATATAACAGTCTTGCTAAACATGGTAGTATGCTACTTGGTTTTTCTATCTTAATATGTGAGTATACGTATTGATAGAGCTCTTAGGATCTTGCTTGACTACCAGCGTTGTGATGGCAGTCACACTAGCGGGGGCTGGATAGTCTACAAGTACATCCTTATTCAGGTCCCTAGTCCTAGGATTATCGAGACATGGTATCGATACTCTGGAGTAGACTAGTGTGTACGCTTCTCATCCCAGTTGGGGAGATGGTTTGTCCCACAGCCGTCAGTACGTCGTACTGGAGATAGTATGCAGGTGCTCGTTAGGTTACGGGTATACCGGACAGGACTCACGGGGAACTGTTGGTTGGTTTTATACCAGTCGTCAGTTAACAATTCTCAGGTGACATGAGTACAGCATAGTCCTCAGACTTGACACTGCTCCTTCGCCTCGAGTGTGTCCCACTGTTCTTAGATTGCTACCCTACCACGGCTCAAAGGAGTCATGCAAACAGGTAGCAGTTGGGTGCAGTCCCGAGCACTTGGAGGCAGTGGCGGTTAGACATGATTCGTCTCTCCCGGTATTGGGAGTTAATATCGTGCTGTGTCAGAGAGCCATTACGCAAAGTCCCTGGCCAGGGCAAGCGAGATTTGCTGGTAGGTTCCAGTAGTTTCTCAGGGTGTAATGGGCTACGCTCCGAAACGACTTATACCGCTATTAGGGGACTGACGCTTGCCGCCCCCCTACGCCCGATATGCGATAGTCTTAGACGAACAGACCGGACTGTACGGAGATTGTCACATCAGACTCAGTAGGAGTTCGAATGGGTTTTCTCATCGGCCTTCTTATCGACATCTACCTGGGGACCGTTACGTACAGCTAGTGCCGCTTGCGGTCTGTGGTTAAACCCACTGCCAGCGTAGTAGTCGAGTCTCTAGCGTCCCACAAAGAGAGTTTCCCTACTCCAGGCGAAACGATATAGAGGTCGTATGGTTTTACGACAAGGGTTCGGACGCATACGTGTGTTTACGCACGTACGACATCTGGACAGTTTTTACTAGCCGGCTTTGGTTTAAGCCAGTTTCTAGTATCCGGTTATTGGATTTATACAGTCTAAAGTTTTTCTGTGTTTTCACGGATAGGAGGGGCGTTCTCGTAATTACGCGAGAAGCTTCTAGAAGATGGTGACTTGGGGGTTAAGGTGGCACATGCATTAAATGAGATTAGTGAGTCATTTGAATGATTCATCCATGTCATTAATGCATCATAAATGCTTAATGACTCATGGAGATGAATCACCCTCTTGTATTTATGAAGCATGATTATTAATCCTTTATTTTCTTTTATTGGATAAATGATAATGCTTGATATATATTATGATAGATCATTATCTCATCTCATTCTCTTGCTCACTTTCTCTCTCCTCAAGCTCTCTCTCTCTTCAAACCCTAATCCTCCCCTCTCATGTGTTGAGACCAAGGATTAGAGTTGACTACTTAATCCTTAACCATTCTCTATATCACCTAGGTTACTTAGATTAGCGATTTAAGAAAACTAGTTACCTCAAGTTAGAGGTGAAGCTTGAAGTTAAGCTCTCGGGTGGATCATCTACTACATAGAGAAGGCCGGAGAGGACGTGGAGAACGTAAAGACGAAGGACTCGGTTCTACAGGTATAATCGCTTATCATAGTAGTTAACTCTTCTATGGTTTCTTGTTAATTATAGTTTAGCAAAGATTCTCGGTTAGTCGATGTTTACGCATAAAACAAGATCGTTTTTCATTATTCCGCCTCCCCGCAAGTCGTGGGGTGTTGTACATCGACTTACAGTGGTATCAGAGCCTCGCTAAACAATAATTAACTCATTAGCAAAGTCGTATGAATTTCGAACGCAAAACGAACCAGAAAACGACATCGATATCACAAGTTTCTGTCGAATTTAAAACAGGCTCTAAATTTTTTTCAGGTTGCTGCAGTATAACCTACAGAAAATTGTAAGAACACTGGTGAAAAATGGGTTCCTGAATCGGCCATACAGCCGCGGAACCGCGGCCGAGTTGGGGCCGATTCAACCCATTTTCCACCAGTAACTCTTCTTTGATATTTGTGTGTTTTCTGGGATGTTTATTTTTCTGCTCAAGTCTCAGGTGCACAGAGAAGTATTGGAGTAGAATCTAATGTGTTTGCACGATCGAAATCTTGCGATGTTTGCTAATATGATTATATCTGTGATTGTATAATGTGTTCGTAAACCTCCTCTAACTGTTAGTATGTCGGTTGGCAGGGGGTTGCACATTTCTGTAATTGTTTTTACTGTTTGTGGTTGTGAACTGTATTGGACTGTTGTGATATTTAGCCGGGGTTTGAGATGGGTTGTTATATTCATTCATTCGATGTAATTGTAATATGTTGTAATATTATTTTGCGGGGCGCATCCAGGTTGCGGTTGTAGCCACCGTTGTATTATTTCATTTTACTGTTTTTGCTCCTAGGATAGACCCAAGGTGGGGTGCACAAACTACCGGGTACTTTGAAGTATTTAGTGGCCTACTCACTTTGTTGAGGGAGACCGCTTCACTTCGGGTATTTGACGGGTAGTTTTCCGTACCCGTAGGGGTCTAGGGTGGGGTAATGGCTAGTCATCACAACTGTGTAATCCGTCTTTTGTTGCAGGCTCTAAACAAACGCGGATTGCTTGCAAATCCAATAAAGTTCATATGAGATCTGGAATGCCTATTATTGCGTCTGACGAATGTACTATATCTATATATGATAGCTATTTAGACGTCGCTTATGTTTTACACCCACGCTAGCCCAGCCCCCGCTCTGCCGTTAGTTAAGTAACCTAACGGGTGATGACGGGACCCAGTGGCGAATACGGATGGCATAAGATGACGTTGTATTTTCGTTGTTTTCTGCAATGATAGGTTAATGATGGGACGCATTATTTATAATGCAAAGAAAATAAACCAAAAGATGAATCGTTGGAACAATTTAAAAGAAACCACTCGGTTATTTTAAAACAGATGATATTTTTAAATTGCGGAGCTTTAACCACTCCTTTTAAAAGCTATCAGGTTCCTTCGGTCATATCAAGTTCACTACGTTCACGGTTTCGCCAAAACCATTCGTAGCCCTCCGTCATTTCATTTGGGTATTCAGTAGTATTCAAGCTATGTATTTTGACCAACGCCAAGGCATAATGTTTGGTAGCTGCTGGGTATTCATTTGTTGCATAGATAGATGAGTTAGTTTGGGACAGTCGTATGATCATTTTGGCCAACGTCAAGGATATGTACAGATGGGTTCAAATTAACAAGATAATGATGGGTAGAACTTGACATGTGACTTATGACATTTTGACCAACGCCAAGGTCATAAGAGCATGGGGCAAAAACCTATATCGGGAATTTCTAAAGAAACTGAAATTTGCAAAGAGTTGCATACCATTTGGAGTTTGATGAATGTTGGTAGGATTCCTTCAACATTATCATACGATGATATTTGGATCCCGATCCTACTGTGAGTATATGCTACTCATCAGGATATTTGTCACTTAACGATCAATGCTATAAACCAAGTAGGTGTCAAGAAAGGTGTCAGCGGGGTTACGCCCCCAGAGAAAAGAGGTTATTTAATTAAGGAACTTCGCAAAAGCGTTGAAAAACCTCCCTCGAAGTACCGACACCAGCCTGGCTGAACGGTTAAGCAAGTATTGTACAGTGAGAATAGTCTTGGCTAATTCTTCTTTTATGGTTTGAGGAAGGATTCGAGAAATAGTGGGAGCCATCCAGTTTAGATAAATTAAAAACCACTCTAAACTTGCAAGAGCATCATGCTAAAGAGTTTTCTTCTCTCTCTCCTAATTGCAGCGACCCTGAAAATGACTGGACTTAAGTTACTTTTAGAGAAAAATATACTGACAGGGCCAAACTATAAAGATTGGCTGCGGAATGTCAAAATGGTTTTGACCTATGACAAATTGAGGTACGTCCTCACCGCTAAGGCACCTGCTGTCCCTGGTCCCAAATCCAGTGATGCGGACAAGGAAATCCGCAAAACCTAGGATTTCGATTGCGCGAAAGCTAAGAGCATCGTGCTTGCCTCGATGAACAATGAACATCAGAGGAGGCACGAGGATATGGAACTAGATGCCATATTTCTCCATACAAAAGAACTTTATGGAGAGCAATCTCGTATAGAAAGATACGAGACCTCTAAGAACTTGTTTCGAGCGAGGTTGGCTGTCGGATCATTGGTAGGAGAACATATCCTAAAGATGATTGGCTACATAGAAGAGCTCGCAGACCTTGGGACGACTTTAGATAATGAGCTCTATACAGACCTTATTCTCCAGTCCCTTCCTTCCACCTATGCCCAGTTTATTCTGAACTTCAACATTCAAAGAAAAGAAGTTGAACTTCCGGAACTCCTTAACATGTTGAGGAGTGCAGAGGACACCTTGCAGAAGACAAGGGAAACACCCGCTATGTTTGTTAGCGGTGCTTCTTCTTCCGGGTCCAAGGCTAGGGCCAAAGGAAGGAAAAAGAAGACCGCCACCAAACCTAGAGGAGGTGTAAGTAAGGTGGGAGGGAAGGGAAAGAAAAAGTTTGCGGTACCGGTAGTGGGCCAGGATGAATGCTTCCATTTTCACAGGAAAGGGCATTGGAAGAAAGATTGCAAGGCGTGGAACGCCAAGAACCAGGAACCGAAGCAAACTGTGGCTTCGACTTCAGGTGTGTTTGTAATTGAGAATTGTCTGTCAATCAACTCTACTTCCTGGATATTGGATACCGGATCAGGATCTCATATTTGCAATTCATTGCAGGCACTAAGAAACCGTAGAGTTCTGAAGGATGGTGATATGACCCTGATGGTTGCTAACGGAGCTAGCGTGGGAGCTGTGTCCGTAGGGGATTATCACCTGGGATTGACGAGTGGACACATTTTGGTTTTACATAACTGTTTTTGTGTACTTAGCTTAACGTGTAATATCATATCTGTTTCCTTGTTATCAAATAAAGGTTATGATTTCACGTTTGTAAGTGATGTTGTTAACATCCACCTTAATCATAGTTTGATTCGGTCCGGTACACTGGATAACGGTATATATGTGTTAAACTAACTCCAAATTTTCAATGTCCAGAACACTCTAAAAAGAAAGTCTCCAGATTTAAATAAAGCTTTCTTATGGCATTGTAGACTGGGTCACATCAATGAGAGAAGGTTGACTAAGTTACATAGAGTAGCATATTTGGACTCGTTCGAATATCAAACTTATGCCACTTGTCAATCTTGTCTCAAAGGAAAGATGACAAAGACTCCATTTACTGGACATGGAGTGAGAGCGAGCGAGCTCTTAGGACTCATACACAGCGATGTATGTGGTCCAATGTCTACACATGCAAGAGCTGGTTTTTCCTATTTCATTACTTTTACGGATGATTACTCAAGGTACGGATTCATTTATCTGATGAAACATAAATCCGAGGCTTTTGAGAAATTCCAAGAGTACAAGAATGAAGTAGAAAACCAAACCGGCAAAAGTATCAAGACACTAAGATCTGATCGAGGTGGTGAATACTTGAGTGCCGAGTTCCTAGGTTACCTAAAAGAGAAAGGAATTCTCTCTCAGCTTACTCCTCCATACACTCCACAGCATAACGGTGTATCGGAGAGACGGAATCGAACCCTATTGGATATGGTACGTTCCATGATGAGTAATGCTGAGTTACCGCAATCTTTCTGGGGTTATGCGCTAGAATCAGCGGCATATCTTTTGAACATGGTTCCTACCAAGACTGTGCCTACCACTCCATATCAGATGTGGAGTGGGAAGAAACCTTATCTTCAGTATCTGAAAATATGGGGATGTCCAGCTTTTATTAAAAAGCAGCATGTGGACAAGCTCGAGGCACGATCAGTAAAGTGTAAGTTTGTGGGATATCCAAAGAACTCCAAGGGGTATCTATTCTATTACGCAGAGGAACAAAAGGTGTTTGTTTCTGGTAATGCCCATTTTCTAGAATATCAGTTTTTAGAAAAGGAAATAAATGGGAGCGAAATAGAACTGGAAGAAATTCCAGAACCACAAACTAATACTGAAAGTTTGGTAGAACAAGTAGTTCAAGAAGAACAGGACATTTCCGCACCCCTCCGTAGGAGTAGTAGGCCGTCTCATCCGCCTGAGAGATACTACGGTTTTCTCATAGATGGGGATAGAGAGGATTGCATCATAGATGATGATGAACCTACTAGCTTCCAGCAGGCCATCCAGAGCGGCGACTCGGTACGATGGCTAGATGCAATGCGGACCGAAATGGAGTCCATGTACACCAACAAAGTATGGACTTTGGACTTTACTCCAGATAGGGTAAAACCCATAGGATGCAAATGGATCTTCAAGAAAAAGATTGGTGTAGATGGACAGGTGGAAACCTATAAGGCTAGACTTGTTGCAAAGGGTTTTCTTCAAAGACCTGGTTTGGACTATGATGAAACTTTTTCTCCGGTGGCTATGCTCAAATCCATTCGGATCCTTCTTGCTATTGCTGCCTTCCATGATTATGAAATCTGGCAGATGGACGTAAAGACGGCTTTTCTGAATGGAAATTTAGAAGAGTGCGTCTATATGGATCAGCCAGAGGGTTTCAATCAGAGTGGGAGCAGTGGGAAAGTATGCAAGTTGCTTAAGTCCATTTATGGACTAAAGCAGGCATCGCGGAGTTGGAACATTTGTTTTGATGAAACAGTCAAAGAATATGACTTTATCAAAAATCCAGATGAACCATGCATATATAGTAAAGTTGTAGCACGAACTGTCGTATTCCTCGTCTTGTACGTGGATGACATTCTATTGATAGGAAATGACATTCCTATGCTACAATCTGTCAAAGGATTCTTGTCACACAGGTTCTCCATGAAAGACCTGGGTGATGCCTCTTACATTCTGGGGATCCGGATCTATCGTGATAGATCCAAGAGGATGTTGGGACTTTCGCAGTCCAGGTATATTGACACTGTACTGAAAAGATTCAGTATGGAAGATTCTAAGCGTGGTAATCTACCGGCTTGTCACGGAATCACCCTATCCAAAGAGATGTCTCCCAAGACTGATTTGGAAAGGGAACGCATGTCTATTATACCCTACGCTTCTGCGGTAGGCTCTATAATGTATACGATATTGTGCACCACACCAGATGCAGCTTACGCACTGAGCGTGGTAAGCCGGTATCAGTCAGACCCAGGGAAGAAGCAATGGATAGCAGTAAAGAACATTCTCAAGTACCTGAGGAGGACTAAGGAGATGTTCTTGGTTTACGGCGGAAAAGACCTCAGGATGGAGGCCTTTGCTGATTCCGGCTTCCAGAGTGATAAGGACGATTCTAAGTCCATGTCAGGTTATGTCTTTACCCTTAATGGAGGGGCGGTGTGCTGGAAGAACTCCAAGCAGGACACCGTTGCTGACTCGACGATGGAAGCGGAGTATATAGCTGCTTGCGATGCCGCAAAAGAAGCAGTCTGGATGAAGAAGTTCCTAACAGAACTTCAGGTGGTTCCTACTATTGTTGATCCAATACCTCTGTATTGCGAAAACAACGGAGCTATAGCTTTAGCGAAGGAACCAAGGTCCCATCAGAAGTCCAGACACATCTTAAGGCGGTATCACCTGATCAGGGAGATCATTGATCGTCAGGAGATCGAGGTTCGGAGAGTTGCTACTGAAGAGAACATTGTCGATCCATTCACGAAGGCCCTACCTCAGATTCAGTTCGAGAGGCTACTCGAGATCATCGGTCTTCGATATGCCAGTACATGGCCCTAATGCAAGTGGGAGATTGTTAGTGTATATGCCCTAGGGGCCATTATTGTATCATACTAGTTTCTATATTACTTAATGGAAGCTTGGGATATTCACATGTATATAACAGTCTTGCTAAACATGGTAGTATGCTACTTGGTTTTTCTATCTTAATATGTGAGTATACGTATTGATAGAGCTCTTAGGATCTTGCTTGACTACCAGCGTTGTGATGGCAGTCACACTAGTGGGGGCTGGGTAGTCTACAAGCACATCCTTATTCAGGTCCCTAGTCGTAGGATTATCGAGACAGGGCATCGATACTCCGGAGTAGACTAGTGTGTACACTTCTCATCCCAGTTGGGGAGATGGTCTGTCCCACAGCCGTCAGTACGTCGTACTGGAGATAGTATGCAGGTGCTCGTTAGGTTACGGGTACACCGGACAGGACTCATAGGGAACTGTTGGTTGGTTTTATACCAGTCGTCAGTTAACAGTTCCCAGGTGACATGAGTACAGCATAATCCGCAGACTTGACACTGCTGCTTCGCCTCGAGTGTGTCCCACTATTCTTAGATTGCTACCCTACCGCGGCTTAAAGGATTCGTGCAAACAGGTAGCAGTTGGGTGCAGTCCCGAGCATTTGGAGGCAGTGGCGGTTAGACAGGATTCGTCTCTCCCGGTATGGGGAGTTGATATCGCGCTGTGTCAGAGAGCCATTACGCAAAGTCCCTGGCCAGGGCAAGCGAGATTTGCTGGTAGGTTCTAGTAGTTTCTCAGGGTGTAATGGGCTACGCTCCGACACGACTTATACCGCTATTAGGTGACTGACGCTTGCCGCACCCTAGGCCCGATATGCGATAGTCTTAGACAAACCGACCGGACTGTACGGAGATTGTCACATCAGACTCAGTAGGAGTTCGGATGGGTTTCCTCATCGGCCTTTTTATCGATATCTACCTGTGGACCGTTACGCACAGCTAGTGCCGCTTGCGGTCTGTGGTTAAACCCACTGCCAGCGTAGTAGTCGAGTCTCTAACGTCCCACACAGAGAGTTTCCCTATTCCAGGCGAAACGATATAGAGGTCGTATGGTTTTACGACAAGGGTTCGGACGCATACGTGTGTTTACGCACGTACGACATCCGGAAAGTTTTTACTAGCCGGCTTTGGTTTAAGCCAGTTTCTAGTATCCGGTTATTGGATTTATACAGTCTAAAGTTTTTCCGTGTTTTCACGGATAGGAGGGGCATTATAGTAATTACGCGAGAAGCTTCTAGAAGGTTGGTGACTTAGGGGTTAAGGTGGCATATGCATTAAATGAGATTAGTGAGTCATTTGAGTGAATCATCCATGTCATTAATGCATCATAAATGCTTAATGACTCATGGAAATGAATCACCTATTTGTATTTATGAAGCATGGTTGTTAATCCTTTATTTTTCTTTTATGGATAAATAATAATGCTTCATATATATTATGATAGATCATTATCTCATCTCATTCTCTTGCTCACTTTCTCTCTTTTCAAACCCTAATCCTCCCCTCTCATGTGTTGAGACCAAGGATTAGAATAGACTACTTAATCCTTAACCATTCTCTATATCACCTAGGTTACTTAGATTAGAGATTTAAGAAACCTAGTTACCTCAAGTTAGAGGTGAAGCTTGAAGTTAAGCTCTCCGGTGGATCATCTACTACATAGAGAAGGCCGGAGAGGACGTGGAGAACGTAAAGACGAAGGACTCGGTTCTACAGGTATAATCACTTTTCATAGTAGTGGTTAACTTCTATGATTCTTGTTAGTTATCGGTTAGCAAAGATTCTCGGTTAGTCGATGTTTATGCATAAAACAAGATCGTTTTTCATTATTCCGCCTCCCCGCAAGTCGTGGGGTGTTGTACATCGACTTACAGGGTGCACGTGGCGCGCTTGGCGCTATGCGCCAGATAATGAGCGCAAAGCGCTTCTTGTGAGTAGCGCACACGTGAGGAGCACGTGGCGCGCTTGGCGCTATGCACCAGATAATGAGCGCAAAGCGCTTCTTATGAAATTTGGAGCGCTAAGGCTCTGCAACGCTATGCATTAGTTTTGGAGCTGTGAAGCGGTTCTTTTAATTGGAGCGTTAGGGCTCTTTTTAGGCAGTTTTGCGCTCTGAGAATTAGATTCTCTCTTATAAGAGACTTTGTCTCATGGATCTAAGAATAAAGTTCTTATTTTATAGGAGATGTTTCAATCTCTTATGTTCTTGGTGAAAGGCTTTGCCTTTATGGATCTGTGATTCTAAGAGAATTGAATTATTCTTCCCCTTTTTATAATGAGATATTATGATCTTTTTGTGAAACACGGTTTTTCTTATAGATCTATGATCTGGTATAAGAAATAAGTTTTTTTTTATGATGAGATGCTTTGATCTCTTTATTTTACCTTGAAGAAATTCTTCTTCTGCTGAGAGTTTTGCTCTTCTCTCTGAACTTTCTCAAAATTTATGGGGGGGATTCCTCTATTTCAGGCTTGAAGTCTTGGGGCCTTTATATAGGGCAAGATGATTTGTTGAATCAGTTGAAGAGATCTTTTCTCTAATTGATTTAGGAATTTCCCCACCGTTGGATGTTTGATCCTAGGGCTTCCGATTTACAGAAGGCAATCTTCTTGTTTTTAACAAGATTGGGAAATCTTTCCCTACACAGAATTTATTCTGTATTTTAGTGATTTTTAATCACCATTGGATCATTGATCCGACGGTGCTCTGATTTACAGAGCAAAATCTTTTTGTTTGGAAAGATTCTGAAGAATGTTTTCTTAACCGAATTTTTTTCTGGTAACTTGATGATTTATTATCTTTGTTGGATCTTTGATCCAACGGTGGGGAATATTTAGTTCTAGCGCTAGCGCACTTGTGCTTTGCACGTAAGCGCTGCTTCAGAGTGCTGCAGTGCTGGCGCTCTTAGCACTAGCGCACTCGTGCTCTGCACGTGAGCGCTGGCGCTCTTAGCACGAGCGCACCCGTGCTTTGCACGTGAGCGCTGCTTGCTGGCGCTTTTATGAAGCGCTGCTTCATTTCAAATTTTGAAAATTTGAACAGAGCTTTGCTCTGATTGGGGGAAACGGTAACTTGATGATTTTTAGTCATCTTTGTTGGATCTTTGATCCAAGGGTTGGGAACATTTAGTTTCAGCACTGGCGCTCTCGTGCTTTGCACGTAAGCGCTGCATCAGAGTATTTGACTCTTGGTGCTAGTGCGCTTAGCGCTAGCGCTCTCGTGCTTTGCACATGAGCACTGCATCAGAGTCCTTGACTCTTAGCACGCGCTCTCGTGCTTTGCACGTGAGCGGTGCATCAGAGGCTTTGATTCTTAGCGCTGGTGGTTTTATGAAGCGCCGCTTCATTTCAAATTTCAAAATTTGAACAGAGCTTTTCTCTGATTGGGGGAAACAAATGCCCCCCACCGTTGCGCTCACGTGGCTTACACGTGAGTGCAGCTGTGGCAGCATCTCCGCCATTGGATCAACTTAGAAGTTGAAATGGCTCTTAGTGTCTATAAATAGGGCTTTTGGCCCTTGAGATGACCTCTGTTCATCTTCTCTCTCTTTTTTCTGAGAATTTTATTCTCTCTGCAGAGTATAGCTCTTTGCATTAAGAACTCTCTTAGAGACAGAACCGTGTCGAAAATTTTAGGTAAAGATTAAATCTTTGAAGGGATTACTTCATAATCTAGGGTTTCACCCATTGACAGAGCTTTGCTCTTTTTAGATCATAGATCTAAAGAAAATTTTTTGGGTTTTCTTAACAGAGTTTTGCTCTTTTGAAATCATAGATCTAAAGAGATCTTTCTTAGGGTCTCTTAACCCATTAAAGAAGAACTCTTAGATTTCATCTTGCAAATCTTAAAGATCTCAGAGTTTTTAACTCAGTAATGCTTTGCTTTTAGGGTTTTTGATGGATTATTCCATCTTCTTCGCAGAGTATTGCTCTTTAGAATTTTTGGGAGGAATTTTATTCCCTTCATAATTAATTATGACAGATGTCATATCTGTTGTAGAGCGCTGCTCTCAAGGGAGATTTAATCCTTGGCCCAAGGGGCCCTCATTAAATGAGAATCCTTTTAGTATTTCCTCATTTAATGACTGTCTCATCAAATGATGAGACTGTTTTATTAATGACAAGCCATCATCTAAATTGTGTGGGTCCCCATTGGTCCCTTTCCACTGCATTGCAGTGTGGCACGAATTTAAGGTACCAAGTGCCAGAACTTAAATTGTAGCATTGACGGCTAATTTTTTGTTCTTTTTCGCGCAGGTGCTATGTCTTTCGATATTTATTTCTCGTTCGTCCGTTCGGAAAGCGGATTCCCTGAAGCGCCCGTGGACAGGGAAGTCTTCGCGTTGATCAAAGATCACGACCCGGAGCAAAAGAATCTTCATTTATGGGGCAGATGGTACAATCAGATCATCGGGGGTCGACGGAGCTTTTCTTGCTCAGCACATTCGGAGCCTATTTCGGCGATCCCTTATGCTGACGCACCTCCGGTGAACTATGCCATGGAGGAGGTCAACTGAACCTCAGAGGGTTGCCTTCAACCCTCTATGGCCGCGATACCCGTACAGCCGCCGACGGCTTTGGATACTCTAGGGCAGCGTATATGTCAGGGCGAGTCACGCCCTTGGGGACAGCCGTACATGATAGGCCTAACTTCTCGCCATCCAGCTGGGTATTTGCAGTGGGCCTGCTATATTTTGTCGGCCAAGAAGTCGCAGCTACTGAAGCTCGGGTTGTATCCCGCCGTTTATGCGTCTCTCTTCCAATATTCCACGCCTCCTGTGTGGTGGGTCAAGGCTTTTCTGGAGCAATGGAATATTCCGACCCACACCTTCCTTCTGTCGGATCGAGAAGTCTCCATATCTTTAGAGGAGTTTGCAGAGATCTCTGGCTTACCCGTTAGGGGAGAACACTACGAGGAGTTGCTTCCTCCGGACGAGTACATCTTTGCCACGAAATCAGTGGTAATGGGTCTTACCCCGGAGAACGCCATTCAACACCAATTCCCGAGCTTGATCAAGGTGTTGAATATATACGAAAGTCTATTTCTGGAGTCCGGAGGGCATGGAGTCAGCTACGCAGACTTCATTGCTCGCTTTATTCGTCCAGAAGCCTTATCGAAGCAAGCTGCGCTGTTCGCCAAGCTTGACGATATGTTTGGTTTTGGTTTGGATAACCAACCGACGGTGGAGGAGGATTTAAAAAGTTTCTTTATTCCGGCTGCTCCTGTCGTTCCCTTCGCAGAGCTTGCTGCTCCGGACATCGATGAAGAGACTTTTGTGCTGGGGTTCATTGGCTTATGGCTAAACTGGTTCGTGCTTCCAATGCACCCTCGTTATATGAGGCCATCAGTCTTTTACCCAGCCCATCGTATGGTTGCGGGAATGCAGGTGGCTATCGGGATTGCTGGGTTGGCACACCTATACCATGGTCTCAGCTTAGCGGCGGACACCACTCAGCCGGGGGTACAGCCCGTCACTTTCTCGCTACATTATTTTACGTCATAGATCGAGCTGCACGTACTTAGCGCTTTTGGTGTCCATAAACGACCTCGTTTTTACGACAGTTACAACTTCCCTCGGATTATGCGCCTAGTTGACGCGTCCGTTTTAAATCCGTCATAGCGGGAGGCTAGGGGTTTGCTCCTTCGTCCGCGTACGGCTGGAGATGGCATGACCTTTTTCGATAAGGTTTTTGTTGGAGATAGTTCCCTCAAAGTCAATTATTGGATCGCAGGTACGTGATTGCAATGATTGAGGCAGGACCTATACCGATATGACAGTCTTGCTCGAGATGATAGTATGCTATCTAGTTTGTCTTTATCATCGTATACATGCTTTAGTTCACTATTGCATGATGATAGAGCCCATAGGATTCTTGCTTGACTACCAGCAGTATGATGGCGATCATATACGTGGGAGCTGGGGTCTGTAAGCACATCCTTAGAGTGTCCCTAGTCGTGGGAGTTTCGAGACAGGGCATCGATACTCCAGAGCAGACTAGCGTATACAGTCGAGACCCCGACGAGGGGCGGTGACCGGTCTCACAAGCCATTGGTGTTAGTTAGTTCACCTAAGATGTATATAGGTGCTCATTGGGTTATGAGTACACCGGACAGGACTCGCCAGGAACATGCTAATTGGTATTATACATATCGTCAGATAGCAGTTCCCTGGTGACATGTGTACAGGTTAGTTCATCGACCTGAGATCGTCATTTGTCTCGTGTGAGTTCCCACTGTGCTTTGATTTCTACCCTACCACGGCTCAAAGGAGTCGTGCAAACAGGTCTTTTTTGGGTACAGTCCCGAGCCACATGGAGGCAAGTGAGCGGATCGGCAGGGGATTCGTCTCTCCCGGTATTGGGGGTGAGATCGCGCTGTGTCTAGGAGAGACATTACACAAAGCCCTCGGCCGAGGCAGGAGATTTACTGGTAGGTACTCCAGTAGTATCTCAGGGTGTTCTGGGCCACTCTCTGACACGACTTATACCGCTAATGGGGGTCTGACATTACTAGCCCCCTAGGCAGATATGCGATACTCATAGACGAACGGACCGGACTGTATGTATATTGTCACTGTTAGGCTCAGTAGGGTTTATGGATGAGTTCGCTCGTCAGCTTCCCTTCCAATCAATACATAGGCAACCGTTACGTACAGCTTGTACCTTTGACGTGCTAGTGGTTATACCCAGTGCCAGTGTGTTGATGAGTCATTAGAGTCCCCCACAGACACTTTCCCAAGTTCGGGCGAAACGTTGTAGAGGCCGTATGGTTTTATGGCAGGGTTCGGAAAATACACGTGCGTTTTCGCACGTGTAATTTTTCGGGCAGATAATACTGGTAGGCTTTGGTTTAAGCCGGATCCCAGTATTATACTGTGTAGATATAATATCTTTGTCTCAGTTGCATTTGTATTCGGTCGTAATACAAATGCGAGTATGTTTATACTGTTACGGGGTTATCCTGAAATTCGTTTCAGGATCGCTTTTGGAAGTTGTCAGTTTCCAGTTTTCTATCAGCCGTATTTAACATTCGGTTAAATGAGGATTTATCTTTTCTTGAGATGAGTGTGGAAGCTTCTAGATGGTGACTAGGATGGTGACTAGGCTAGTGAGTCATTAGTGCTTTAAATGTTCATTTAATGATATGAGGACTAAAGGTTATGATTCATTGTTTCATTAATTGTGTTCATACAAGGTGTTTAAATGACTCATCCTCTTCATTATTATTATGGTGACCCTCCCCTCTCCTACACTCACCTCCCCCTTCTACAAATATGGCCGGCCCCCTCTTGGTGGATGGCTATGGTTGCTTGAGAGAAAAAAGATGATAGTTTTAGTGTATGGAAATTTGATAGATACTCATTTCACATTTTCACCCGATTCAAAAAGGCAACTTCATTAACCGTTCGTCCATAGCTTTGGACGTAACGAGACAAAGTGTTCTACTCATTCTCTACATCAATCTTGGTCATCTCTTTTGGCAAACTTGATGATCGAGTTGCCTCGGTTCATAGGCGGGAGCCCGTTTAAAGATCCGTCGACGTGGTGCCACCTGGACGAGAAGACTGGAGATTCAGGAGATCAGAGCAGCCGCAACAAAGCGTGGGATGATGGTTGAAGACCGAAGGACTCGGATCGTTCGGTATAACTCTTCCACCCACTTTGTAGTTTGTTAGTTTAGCTTTAATGGCAGATCCGGGTTATAGTACGCGATAGAACCAGTTGTAAAAAGTTTTTGTTCCGCATTTGGCGTCTGTTAGACGGCCGGGGCGCTACCGTGGACTTACAGTGGTATCAGAGTCTCACCATTAAGCTATACTAACTTGTGCTAACGCGTTTAAAATATCGATCGAACCGATTTTCAAAAACTACACTTTTTCATTTCTGTGTTTTTGTCGATTTTTAAAACAGCAAAAAAATTATTTTACATATCGCAGAAAACTAAGCAGGTTTTTCTTAGCGTTCTGGAAAAATATGGGCACGTGATCCCATAAGACCACCGCGGATCCGCAGCTCTTTTGTGGAAACAATGCTCCAACTTTTCCAGAGAGCTTTATTTTGGAAATTGTGGTTTTTGGTACTATTCTTTTGGGCCCAGTTTTTGTTACTGTACAGCAGATGTTTATAGGGCCCACTTTGGGATATTTGGTCGATCGAAATTTAAACATGTTATTTTGCAGTACTTACTTTATATCTCCGACCAGGAATGTCATTTGAGCGGTAAACCGCGTCTAATTGCTATAGTTCTTTTAGACGGGTTTGCGAACGTGACATTCGCGTTGATGTTCTGTGTTGTGCTGTGATGTTGCGGATTTGTCGTGGTGGATAGCAGGGTGCAATGATAGTGCAGTTTGGATTTATTTGTACATTTGATATTGCAGGGCGAGCGTCCAACATATGGACTACTGTCACTGCCTGTTGTATAATATTCTTTTGGGGCACGACCGGGTTAAGGTCGATGTACCAGTTGTACATATTTTTATTTCTGTACTAGGTTTATCCCGCGAAGGAGTGCACGGATAAATCAAGTATAGAGGAATAGTCCCGCTCGAGCACATCCTCCAAGAATCTCTGGCCAACTGTCGTGGTCACTTATAACATGTCTCGTCGACGATCCTGAAATCTGGCCTGTTGGTGTGCATAACATGACCACTCCTGGGTCCAAGGCTTCTCGTAATTTATTCCAGAAAGGTCCTGTCGAGGTCTTTCCCAAATCTTGTCTCTGCCTAACTGTCCGGAAGTCATCTTCCTTTACTATATCTGTTTCTTGTTCCAGAACGGCTGCATACTCATCGCGACTCCTTCTGGAAGGTACATCACAGTACAATGCCTCGGCATGCGTATCGCATCTCTGATGTCGGCGGAGTGGAACGTCGTCTCATCAAGATCTCGTACGAACCTCTTACTCCACTTTTCTCCAATGTCGACTGCTTCGGACTCGTCTCTTCATGGCTGCATGGACTGAGCTCCAACGGCCATCCTCGTATCTGGAGTCTCCCAAGAAATGCATCTCACCACCTAGCATCCGAAGGAAGTCGAACCCTTTTATCGATTCGTCAAAACCTCATAATCCCCCAAGAGCTCAACATCTTGGATACAGTTCAATAGTATCGAGTACATACCACAGTATCGGTGGTCCAGCCGTAGAAGGGCAAACCCAAGCCTCACTAATGGCGCCGTGGAACTGCCGCAAACCCTAAGGTTCAAAGGCTTTCACACGGTCATTATGTCGAGTTAGGGTTTCATTCTTCTAGAGGGTCCATAGAATTGCCTGCATGTCTTTCCGAATACTTTAAACTTGGAATAATAGGTTTCTGACATTCGATCGCCTCTGTCGACTCTCAACGTCTCCGCGTGAAGTCGTCTCTAGCTAGAATCAATCTATCTGATGACCTCGCATCGGGGTAGGCGAACGAACCACTAGTCCTATTCATTCATCATCGGTGAATAGCGACCTTCTATCATCTCTTAGTACAACTCGTACAGCAATAGCTCCAACATCTGGGGCGATATCTCGTCTTTCGCAGCAATAATTGGTTCACTCGTCTGCATGCTGAACAGTGCCTCGATCATCATGAATAAGCCATACACCAACGGTCATCAAAATCTGGCTGGCCTCTATCAGTGGCTCAATCCTCTGGTGCCGCTCTGCACGTCCGAGAAATCTCATATAGCGATCCATCCAACGCTCATGGCGTGAAAACACAATAAAAATACACATCTCTGCAATCGTGTGTCGCCGGAATCACGCCCTGGTCAGTCCTCGTTCGTGACGAGCTCGTGCTGACCGCAACTCTAGCCGTAGCTCTCCCTGCCCGTAATCGTGGCAGCAAACCATAACTAGTACCGATGAGGCTAGATCAGGAATGAATATAACACTGAACAAAGAAAAGTACATCCTAAGGCTTCTTAAGTGGAGTAGCGCATCGTAAGTATGCCGCGGAACATACCCACGGTACGTCACTCTACTTTAGTCACATATTCCATCAACCAAGGGTTATCCTACGCTCCGAAGGTAAAACCTAACGCTCTGATACCAATTTTGTCACGACTCGAAAGTACGGAACATGACCGGCACTTAAACTACGAAACGTCTCGAGACGTACGTAATCTAAGTAAGCCGAAAACCCAGAAATCCAAACCAAGAAAAGTGGTAGAGTGAAGGAAAACCAATTTAAATCAAGTAGTTTTAATAGCATAAGCCGATTTATGCGTTTTTAAAAACATCAGATATTTACTGAAAATTTCGGCAGAGTCTCCTTTGTAAATACTGGCCCCCAAACGGGATACAACATGAATAGTATACGAAATCAATAAAAGGCATCTCCAAGCGGGAGCTAGCTCTTCGTCAATCGACGGTCACAACCACACAAGCAATATAATATACAACGCCAAGGGCGAGGATCAAAACTCAACAGGAAACTCAAACAACAAGAAATCCACATAAATATAACGCGCGATTCTGAGGTCGAATGAATAACATCACTGGTCTCTATCTCAAGAATAAATACATGTTTGGTTGATGGAACTTCTAGATACAACAGCATAATAATATACAAGGTATATAATGAGGGGTACGATACAAATAAACCCACCTACTAGCAAAATCACCCGAAGGAAGCAGTGCCACCAAAGCCGTAATGAAACCTGTACGGCAAAACCTGCAAGAACTGTGGCACAACGGGGGTGAGTTGCCAACTCGTGAATAGAAAAACATCTACGAACAGAAATCGCATGAACAATGCAATCCTAGGTCAACGATCATAATATATCCTCAAATATATAACCAGCAGCCTATAGCAATGGCTAGGGTAAATATCTAACCCGAGTGTAAGCCCATGTGCCCATGTCAGTGCCTCAGGTAGCAATATATCATATGGATGATGTATGAATGCATGAAACAGAATGCATGTACTGAAGAAAACTGCTTTCATAAATTAGTGAGATTTCTGTATCTTTTTTTTTAAAACGAGGTATCATAAATGAAATCAGCATAAACAGTGCCTAGCATCGACACAAAACAAATATCCAAATATCTCGATATCTCTGTGTCGCAATCTTTGTACCTCAATATCTCAAATATCTCTGTATGTCTCAATTTCACTATCTAGGGCGCCGTCAGTCCAGACCGGCCCCTACCATCAATCTCAAGACCACGACGGTATCCTCCGGATATCCGACGCGTCGAGTAATATCACCGGTAGGTAGTGCTCCCCTGCCAGGCTCAACGTCAGCAATACGGCCTTCTTGCCCCGGGGTACCTTACCGGGTCCACCATGTACCCGAAACGGTTCATCCAACTCCTCGAATCGGGTCTCGAAATCTATCAGCAAACTCATGGTGGACGACTCATACATCATGGGAAAACCGCACTTTTCTTTAAAAAAAAACGAGAAAGAATTTTATAAGTGTTTTTGCGGTTTTCCCCCAAATCCAGGAAATCTCATGAAAATCCGAATCCAAATCCTCAATAGCATGTAAACCGTGAATATAGACATAAAAATCCATGAATGTGGCATATCAATGAATAATAACATGCATGAAGTAGCAAGTAATATCTACAATGTCTAAACTAGCATATAAGGCAAGTACACTAATATCATGTCTAAACTATTAGCTAACAACCTATGTCAAATGAAATAGTATTTTCTAAAGTGTTCGTGACATGGCAATTACCGATGAAGATGTGTGTGGGCCGGCAAGTAAGTGTACGTGGTACATACGCGTCATCGGTAATGGTGCTGGTGTCCTAACAGCATGATATCAACAATAGAATATGAATCATAATGTAAGCAGGCGATGCGGAGCGAACAACAATAATGAGCGGGAGCTGAATACTAGACACAACGACAATTAATATGGGCTAACAACTACACTAAACTATAGGGCTAAGCTGTCAAGCTAAACTAAAGGTATGGAAATCGCCTAACATCTGAGTCGATATATATATATATATATATATATATATATATATATAATAGTCGGTGATCCCGCCTCGATAATATCACATCCGATACCATATCTATAATCAAGTATTCCCAAGTCAAGAGTGCGGATCAAACATCAATATATAGCTCGTACGTAAATCCGTCGTATGGCATCCCAAATGTGGGTACGGGTCAATATCACATTATTCATCTGGTATCTTCTTTATCCAAGATCATAATCTGGGTACTGATCTACGTCTAGTACGATACTAATATCATCAATATAGTCATGATCTGACTGCTGATCTACAGCCTCATACAAACCGATATCATCATCATATATCGTCATAAAGAGGTATACATCGCCTAATGCGACCTATTATGAATATCTTACTATATCTTATCTCATATCACGATCACATGTCAACCATTCAATGTATAACACTATTCACATATAACGTCGTCCCAAGATCCGCTATAATATCAGGACGTATCTCAAGTACGAATCCTGCCATATCACCGATCTCACGGTCTCAAATCAATCTCATCGATTCATCTCAAATCCCAAGTACTATCCCCAAATCTAGTATATGAACATATAGTCCCATACCCATGTGAACACATAAATATATAATCCAATATACGCACATGTAAAAGAAAGGATGTATGCAAGTATGTACGTGCGTGTGTGTATAGGTGCAACCCCTACTCTAGGGTTTCGCAACTACACTACAAATCCATGAACACATAACCATATCCTGAATATCATCCACGTATCATAAACCACATATATATATCCACTATATATGCTATATTACGAACTGCGGGGGTGCTATACGTCATCCACCCGACTTCTCCCCGTAGATAAAAATCTACTCACCTGGTCCTCGCTCGCCGGTGCCGACGTCGCCACGCGCTTGCTTGTCGTCTCGAAGTCCATATAGGGTACCTACATATCATATATAGCATTGTATCGCATTAAAATCCGACTCATGTCCAAAACGACACACGAACCTCACATAGGTCAAAACCTATGGTCCGCTCAAGAGAAAGAAAAAAATAACACTCGACATCGGCGTACAAACGCCGAGTGATTGAGAAAAACTCAAACGCACCAATCGTGGTTTCACAACTCACTAAATGCTATAAGAAATAAGGTACAATTCATCAAACCTTAAAATTAACCAAATCGATTTATTTCCAAAAGCCTAGTAAGAGGTCATTAACCGTTTTAAAACAATCTTGTTGTTTTGGCAAAACTAGTGGTCACAATATTCACTAATTATCTTAATTAGGCCACATAAACATTTACTAGATTTTTAATCTTGCTAAATTTCATTAAACCAAAACCTACTTAGCACAAATACCCTTTTTATTCAAAACTTACCCTTTTTATTCAAAACTTGATGTTTTATCCAATATAAATATTTTAACAAATTTTAGTCGTTATAATGCTCACTAATTAACTCAACTAAGTCACACAAACCATTTCAAAAAATTTCTCTCTTCTAATTATATTAATTATAAAAATCTAGTTTGCAAAAAGACACAATTTGAGCAAATTAATTGTAACAATTTGAAATTTAGCAATTAGGTTAGGTTTTAGCATGCTTAAGATGTGAAACTACATATCACCACCAATCTCAAGTGATCAAACCCTAGCTCCAAAACTAAACCCTCCCTTGAATTTCTTAAACTTGAAATTGGAACCATAATTCTTACTAAATAAGTTTTGATTAAAGTAAGCAAACAACAATTTAACAAAAGGTTGAGATTATACCTCACATGTTTAAGATCAAACTTGCAAACTCTAGGCCTCCCAAAAAGGTTTCCATGGTCCAAGATCCATGCTAGATTTGCACCAAGAATTTTTGATGATTTTTGCTAGGATTTTTTTTTTGGTTTTATTTTGTGGATTTTTTTGTGGAATTTTACAAATGAGAGAAGAGAAGAAATGAGGGAAGAAGTTGCTGGCCGAGCTTGATGAGGGGGCTGCAGTTTGTGTGGAGGGGTAGAGAGAGAGAGTGTGAGGTGTACATGTGGAAAATTTAATGAAAAGAAAACCCCATACCTCATTAATTTAGCCCCATGCCATCTTTGTTTAATCTATTCTTCTTCTCCTTTTTTTTAGTGGAGTTGAATGAGAAGGGGGGCTGTGCAATTTCGGCTCAGGGAATATGGGTGTGTGTGTGGGGTAATTTTCCATGTCAAGACAAAGTACAATATTACATATATTAAATTCATTTCTTACTTAAATTATTTTTCTAACTATCTTAATCCTAGAAATCTCTAGAAACTTGGAGGCAATTTGAGAAGAAAAGAGCATGTTACAAACTTGATCCTAAGTTGTTATGTTTCACTAATGAATGATTAACCCACTCCAATTGTAATTATCCTAATTAAATATATTAGTGACGGCTTAAAATAATATTAAAATAATAAATTTCGGAATTTTTTTTAGAAAATTAGAAATTTTACCAGTGGCTCAATAAACACCAAATACTAGCAATTACATAGTTAGAATATGTATATTTAATTTTGTAATAAAGATATTTGTATTTTGACTTTTTACCGAAAACCCCCTTATTTTACCGATTTTCCGAAATTTCACCGAAACGATTTTCAAAACGTTACAATCTTCCCCCCTTAAAGAAATTCGGTCCCCGAATTTAAATTAAAACTCCCCACAAATACTAAAACATCTAAGCAAAACCATCAAGTCGTCGGGGCTCCGAAATCATAAATACATAAAACAAATCGTAGCGCAGCGTATGCGCATGAAAAATGTGCATATAACTCAAAATCAAAACTCCATCCAGCATCCCGCAGTCATCGGAGTCATGGTGAAGACACAATGTCTAAATCCAAAATGAAAATCAATATGATATTCATCATTAAAACATCTGGAAGCAATGCATGCCAAATCTTCTTCAAATCGTTGTGCGATGCTCGCAGCACTGCACAGTGGCGGACGTCTATTATAAGAAAATAACTACATATGTATATATCCTTTGTTTAATATGCACGTCCCGCCGTTTTGAAAGCAATTTCAGAAGGGTTTCCTTGTTTTGAACGTTTCGTGTCATATCAGACACGTAGGTAAATACTGAGACTATAGCTCGCTTTTTGGAAATCCCTTTGAAATCTATCAATGCATGCAAAATATATTCAGGTACTGTCCTCTGACTAGTCCTGCTCAGTACAAAAACACGTAGCAAATACCATAAAAACGTACTGCACCACAATAAATCAATCCCCAAAATGTACATATGAAAACCTTGTGCGTCTGGTGCGCACGGAAATCGAAATCCATGAATGTGCCATACATATGCACAGAAACAACATCTAAGTGCATCGGGTGTGCACGAAATATCTGTCAAGGGCAACAGGTGTGCCTGACAGCAAAACAGGTGCAGCTGACATGCACGAAGAATCTCGATTTAGTGCATCTGGTGTGCACCAAAATCGTATCTCATAACATGCTCCAACATGCGCGAAAATCCAAATCAGGTGCATCCATCATGCACCAAATCATGAAATCCAATATCTAGTGTCGAACATGCGCAAAATCCAATCAGGTGCACAAAGTGCACAAAACCAATATCGAGCATCACAATCGAAATCGAAGTCCAGTGCATCTAAGTGCACAAAATGCGTATCACTGCACTGCAAGCATATGTGAACCATAACGAGTGCAAAAACCAAATCGTGTGCGTACATATGCACCAAAATCAACTCAACTGTATGAAACCCCTAAAATCATAAACATGAGAAACCAAGGCACGAAAACGATAACAAGTGCAACAACTGTGCAAAAATCGTAAATACTCAATAGGTGCAACCATAGTGCATGAAAGCAAATGTCATGAAACCCAACCATCAAATCAATCATGCGAATAGTCGCCCAAAATACCGAAATCAAGTATGGCGGAATAGTCCCGCTCGAGCACATCTTCCCAGAATCTCTGGCCAACTGTCGTGGTCACTTACAGCATGTCTCGTCGACGATCCTGAAATCTGGCCTGTTGGTGTGCGTAACATGACCACTCCTGGGTCCAAGTCTTCTCGTAATTTATTCCAGAAAGGTCCTGTCGAGGTCTTTCCCAAATCTTGTCTCTGCCTAACTTTCCGGAAGTCATCTTCCTTTACTATATCTGTTTCTTGTTCCAGAACGGCTGCATACTCATCGCGACTCCTTCTGGAAGGTACATCACAGTACAATGCCTCGGCATGCGTATCGCATCTCTGATGTCGGCGGAGTGGAACGTCGTCTCATCAAGATCTCGTACGAACCTCTTACTCCACTTTTCTCCAATGTCGACTGCTTCGGACTCGTCTCGTCATGGCTGCATGGACTGAGCTCCAACGGCCATCCTCGTATCTGGAGTCTCCCAAGAAATGCATCTCACCACCTAGCATCCGAAGGAAGTCGAACCCTTTTATCGATTCGTCAAAACCTCATAATCCCCCAAGAGCTCAACATCTTGGGTACAGTTCAATAGTATCGAGTACATACCACAGTATCGGTGGTCCAGCCGTAGAAGGGCAAACCCAAGCCTCACTAATGGCGCCGCGGAACTGCCGAAAACCCTAAGGTTCAAAGTCTTTCACACGGTCATTATGTCGAGTTAAGCTTTCATTCTTCTAGAGGGTCCATAGAATTGCCTGCATGTCTTTCCGAATACTTTAAACTTGGAATAATAGGTTTCTGACATTCGATCGCCTCTGTCGACTCTCAACGTCTCCGCGTGAAGTCGTCTCTAGCATGAATCAATCTTTCTGATGACCTCGCATCGGGGTAGGCGAACGAACCACATGTCCTAGTTATTCATCCTCGGTGAATAGCGACCTTCTATCATCTCTTAGTACAACTCGTACAGCAATAGCTCCAACATCTGGGGCGATATCTCGTCTTTCGCAGCAATAACTGGTTCACTCGTCTGCACGCTGAACAGTGCCTCGATCATCATGAATAAGCCATACACCAACGGTCATCAAAATCTGGCTGGCCTCTATCAGTGGCTCAATCCTCTGGTGCCGCTCTGCACGTCCGAGAAATCTCATATAGCGATCCATCCAACGCTCATGGCGTGAAAACACAATAAAAATACACATCTCTGCAATCGTGTGTCGCCGGAATCACGCCCTGGTCAGTCCTCGTTCGTGACGAGCTCGTGCTGACCGCAACTCTAGCCGTAGCTCTCCCTGCCCGTAATCGTGGAAGCAAACCAAAACTGGTACCGATGAGGCTAGATCAGGAATGAATATAACACTGAACAAAGAAATGTACATCCTAAGGCTTCTTAAGTGGAGTAGCGCATCGTAAGTATGCCGCGGAACATACCCACGGTACGTCACTCTACTTTAGTCACCTATTCCATCAACCAAGAGTTATCCTACACTCCGAAGGTAAAACCTAACGCTCTGATACTAACTTTGTCACGACTCGAAAGTACGGAACATGAGCGGCACTTAAACTACGAAACGTCTCGAAGCGTACGTAATCTAAGTAAGCCGAAAACCCAGAAATCCAAACCAAGAAAAGTGGTAGAGTGAAGGAAAACCAATTTAAATCAAGTAGTTTTAATAGCATAAGCCGATTTATGCGTTTTTAAAAACATCAAATATTTACTGAAAATTTCGGCAGAGTCTCCTTTGTAAATACTGGCCCCCAAACGGGATACAACATGAATAGTATACGAAATCAATAAAAGGCATCCCCAAGCGGGAGCTAGCTCTTCGTCAATCGACGGTCACAACCACACAAGCAATATAATATACAACGCCAAGGGCGAGGATCAAAACTCAACAGGAAACTCAAACAACAAGAAATCCACATAAATATAACGCGCGATTCTAAGGTCGAAAGAATAACATCACTGGTCTCTATCTCAAGAATAAATACATGTTTGGTTGATGGAACTTCTAGATACAACAGCATAATAATATACAAGACATATAATGAGGGGTACGATACAAATAAACCCACCTACTAGCAAAATCACCCGAAGGAAGCAGTGCCACCAAAGCCGTAATGAAACCTGTACGGCAAAACCTGCAAGAACTGTGGCACAACGGGGGTGAGTTGCCAACTCGTGAATAGAAAAACATCTACGAACAGAAATCGCATGAACAACGCAATCCTAGGTCAACGATCATAATATATCCTCAAATATATAACCAGCAGCCTATAACAATGGCTAGGGTAAATATCTAACCCGAGTGTAAGCCCATGTGCCCATGTCAGTGCCTCAGGTAGCAATATATCATATGGATGATGTATGAATGCATGAAACAGAATGCATGTACTGAAGAAAACTGCTTTCATAAATTAGTGAGATTTCTGTATCTTTTTTTTTAAAACGAGGTATCATAAATGAAATCAGCATAAACAGTGCCTAGCATCGACACAAAACAAATATCCAAATATCTCGATATCTCTGTGTCGCAATCTTTGTACCTCAATATCTCAAATATCTCTGTATGTCTCAATCTCACTATCTAGGGCGCCGTCAGTCCAGACCGGCCCCTACCATCAATCTCAAGACCACGACGGTATCCTCCGGATATCCGACACGTCGGGTAATATCACCGGTAGGTAGTGCTCCCTTGCCAGGCTCAACGTCAGCAACACGACCTTATTGCCCCGGGGTACCTTACCGGGTCCACCATGTACCCGAAACGGTTCATCCAACTCCTCGAATCGGGTCTCGAAATCCATCAGCAAACTCATGGTGGACGACTCATACATCATGGGAAAACCGCACTTTTCTTTAAAAAAAAAAGAGAAAGAATTTTATAAGTGTTTTTGCGGTTTTCCCCCAAATCCAGGAAATCTCATGAAAATCCGAATCCAAATCCTCAATAGCATGTAAACCGTGAATATAGACATAAAAATCCATGAATGTGGCATATCAATGAATAATAACATGCATGAAGTAGCAAGTAATATCTACAATGTCTAAACTAGCATATAAGGCAAGTACACTAATATCATGTCTAAACTATTAGCTAACAACCTATGTCAAATGAAATAGTATTTTCTAAAGTGTTCGTGACATGGCAATTACCGATGAAGATGTGTGTGGGCCGGTAAGTAAGTGTACGTGGTACATACGCGTCATCGGTAATGGTGCTGGTGTCCTAACAGCATGATATCAACAATAGAATATGAATCATAATGTAAGCAGGCGATGCGGAGCGAACAACAATGATGAGCGGGAGCTGAATACTAGACACAACGACAATTAATATGGGCTAACAACTACACTAAACTATAGGGCTAAGCTGTCAAGCTAAACTAAAGGTATGGAAACTGCCTAACATCTGAGTCGATATATATATATATTAGTCGGTGATCCCGCCTCGATAATATCACATCCGATACCATATCTATAATCAAGTATTCCCAAGTCAAGAGTGCGGATCAAACATCAATATATAGCTCGTACGTAAATCCGTCGTATGGCATCCCAAATGTGGGTACGGGTCAATATCACATTATTCATCTGGTATCCTCTTTATCCAAGATCATAATCTGGGTACTGATCTACGTCTAGTACGATACTAATATCATCAATATAGTCATGATCTGACTGCTGATCTACAGCCTCATACAAACCGATATCATCATCATATATCGTCATAAAGAGGTATACATCGCCTAATGCGACCTATTATGAATATCTTACTATATCTTATCTCATATCACGATCACATGTCAACCATTCAATGTATAACACTATTCACATATAACGTCGTCCCAAGATCCGCTATAATATCAGGACGTATCTCAAGTACGAATCCTGCCATATCACCGATCTCACGGTCTCAAATCAATCTCATCGACTCATCTCAAATCCCAAGTACTATCCCCAAATCTAGTATATGAACACATAGTCCCATACCCATGTGAACACATAAATATATAATCCCATATACGCACATGTAAAAGAAAGGGTGTATGCAAGTATGTGCGTGCGTGTGTGTATAGGTGCAACCCCTACTCTAGGATTTCGCAACTACACTACAAATCCATGAACACATAACCATATCCTGAATATCATCCACGTATCATAAACCACATATATATATCCACTATATATGCTATATTACGAACTGCGGGGGTGCTATACGCTATCCACCCGACTTCTCCCCGTAGATAAAAATCTACTCACCTGGTCCTCGCTCGCCGGTGCCGACGTCGCCACGCGCTTGCTTGTCGTCTCGAAATCCATATAGGGTACCTACATGTCATATATAGCATCGTATCGCATTAAAATCCGACTCATGTCCAAAACGACACACGAATCACATAGGTCAAAACCTATGGTCCGCTCAAGAGAAAGAACCAAATAACCCTCGACATCGGCGTACAAACGCCGAGTGATTGAGAAAAACTCAAACGCACCAATCGTGGTTTCACAACTCACTAAATGCTATAAGAAATAAGGTGCAATTCATCAAACCTTAAAATTAACCAAATCGATTTATTTCCAAAAGCCTAGTAAGAGGTCATTAACCGTTTTAAAACAATCTTGTTGTTTTGGCAAAACTAGTGGTCACAATATTCACTAATTATCTTAATTAGGCCATATAAACATTTACTAGATTTTTAATCTTGCTAAATTTCATTAAACCAAAACCTACTTAGCA
The DNA here is from genome assembly GCA_030015575.1 of Agapanthus africanus. Classification (NCBI taxonomy): domain Eukaryota; kingdom Viridiplantae; phylum Streptophyta; class Magnoliopsida; order Asparagales; family Amaryllidaceae; genus Agapanthus; species Agapanthus africanus. Next base: position 550,249,228 of record CM057347.1, on the reverse strand, counting down.
CAAATACCCTTTTTGTTCAAAACTTACCCTTTTTGTTCAAAACTTGATGTTTTATCCAATATAAATATTTTAACAAATTTTAGTGGCTATAATGCTCACTAATTAACTCAACTAAGTCACACAAACCATTTCAAAAATTTTCTCTCTTCTAATTATATTAATTATAAAAATCTAGTTTGCAAAAAGACACAATTTGAGCAAATTAATTGTAACAATTTGAAATTTAGCAATTAGGTTAGGTTTTAGCATGCTTAAGATGTGAAACTACACATCACCACCAATCTCAAGTGATCAAACCCTAGCTCCAAAACTAAACCCTCACTTGAATTTCTTAAACTTGAAATTGGAACCATAATTCTTACTAAATAAGTTTTGATTAAAGTAAATAAACAACAATTTAACAAAAGGTTGAGATTATACCTCACATGTTTAAGATCAAACTTGCAAACTTTAGGCCTCCCAAAAAGGTTTCCATGGTCCAAGATCCATGCTAGATTTGCACCAAGAATTTTTGATGATTTTTGCTAGGATTTTTTTTTTGGTTTTATTTTGTGGATTTTTTTGTGGAATTTTACAAATGAGAGAAGAGAAGAAATGGGGGAAGAAGTTGCTGGCCGAGCTTGATGAGGGGGCTGCAGTTTGTGAGGAGGGGTAGAGAGAGAGTGTGTGAGGTGAACTTGTGGAAAATTTAATGAAAAGAAAACCCCATACCTCATTAATTTAGCCCCATGTCATCTTTGTTTAATCTATTCTTCTTCTCCTTTTTTTTTTTAGTGGAGTTGAATGAGAAGGGGGGCTGTGCAATTTCGGCTCAGGGAATATGGGTGTGTGTGTGGGGTAATTTTCCATTTCAAGACAAAGTACAATATTACATATATTAAATTCATTTCTTACTTAAATTATTTTTCTAACTATCTTAATCCTAGAAATCTCTAGAAACTTGGAGGCAATTTGAGAAGAAAAGAGCATGTTACAAACTTGATCATAAGTTGTTATATTTCACTAATGAATGATTAACCCACTCCAATTGTAATTATCCTAATTAAATGTATTAGTGACGGCTTAAAATAATATTAAAATAATAAATTTCGGAAATTTTTTTTGAAAATTAGAAATTTTACCAGTGGCTCAATAAACACCAAATACTAGCAATTATATAGTTAGAATATGTATATTTAATTTTATAATAAAGATATTTATATTTTGACTTTTTACATAAAACCCCCTTATTTTACCGATTTTCCGAAATTTCACCGAAACGATTTTCAAAACATTACAGGTATAAATATTATTAGATGTTGTATATGTTTTACACCCGCGCTAGTCCATTCCCCGCTCTGTCGTTAGTTAAGTAACCTAACGGGTGCTGATGGGACCCAGTGACGAATGCGGATGGCATATACGTACATTTTATTTTCGTTCTTTTCTGGTGTGATTGATTGATTGGACTGCATTAATTCTTATCAATGCAAGGATAAAACAAACCTATATTTGATGTTGTTGGAACAAATTTTAAAAGGTGTTATTACAAAGATGTTTTCTTTTGTTTTGCATAGTGATATTCAGTTGGAATATCATGCACCTCATTCCACGAGGCAAGGGCCGAGATCCCTTCATCGGGAGTGACCCCTTGGGCAGAAGTTTACGTCAGGGTAGTAACTTCAATATAGTCTATTACAAGTTGTTATGCATCGCGGTATTCAGTTAAAATATCCTGCACCTCATTCCACAAGGAAAGAGCCGAGATCCCTTCACCGGGAGTAACCTCTTTAGCAAAAGGGTTTTTCACTATATTTTTATAAAAAGCTATCAGGTTCCTTCAACGAGATCAAGTTCATTACGTTAAAGGTTTTTCGCCAAAAACCAGCCGTAGCCCTCTGTCATTTCTTATGGATGGTCAGTAGTATTCAAGCTATGTTTGTTGGCCCTTAGTCAAGGCATAGTGTTTGGTAGCTGCTGGGTATTCATTTGTTACATTGATAGATGCGTTGGTTTGGGACAGTCGTATTACTTTGTTGGCCCTTAGTCAATAGTATGTACGGGTGGGTTCAAATCAACCAGGACAATGACGGGAAGAACTTGACATGTGACTTATGATTTGTTGGCCCTTAGTCAAGGTCATAAGAGCATGGGGTAAAAAAAAATCACATCGGGAGTTTCAAATATAAACTGAAACTTGCCAGGCATGCGCATACCTTCTAGAGTGTGATAACTTGAGTGGCTTCCATCAAGTTATCATGCGATGATAGTTGGATCCCGATTCTTACTGATGAGTTGGTTTAATCTTCGGGTGATCCCGACTAATTCTTCTATCAGGTTTGGAGGAGAATTTGAGACTACAGTGGGAGGTTTCCTGATTAGATAAAGTGATAACCATTCTGATCTAGGTTAGAGTGCACGCAGAGTGTTTCTTTTCTCTCTCTCTTTGACAGCGACCTTTGACCGACCCTAGCCTATGACTCAGTAACCAAGTTGACCGAACCTTCTTAAAATACTGGCTTTTGGATTGTATGAGTTGCATAAGTCATTGTCGCTCCTTCTTTTACCCTTTGCATTTCTCAGAACACCCCGTATTACTACGGACATCCACTTCCATTGGATAGATCCATCGTATGGTTATATACGAACTCGAAGGGACTTCTTCGAGGATGGATCCAGGTTCAGGAGAAATAGAATAAGGCATTATTCAGTTATCTTTTATTATCACCTTCTCTCAGGATGCGAGGGCTCCTTAGTTTAGGAGAGTACACCTATTACGCTTATTGGATAGTCTTATTCCAAACCATAGGCAGATGCCGAAAGGTAGGGAATGAAGAAAACCAATTAGCCTAACTAGGGTGTAAATAAGGAAATAACTAAAGACAAAATAAAGGGATTAGAAAGAGGGCAAAGTAAATTGCGACTGTTATCATTCACGACCAAACCGCGTACTTCATCGCCACTCCTATTTCACCTTTGCTTTTTCCCCAGTTCGGGAGAAATAGAATAAATGTATTATTCAGTAGTCTTTTATCACGACCTTCTCTCAAGTTGCGAGTACTCCTAGGATTAGGAGAGTACACCTATTATGCTTACTGGATAGTCTTCTTCCAAACCATAGGCTGGTGCCGAACGGTAGGGAAGGAAGAAAACCATTTAGCCTAACGTTGGTGTACAGAAGGTAATGAATAAAGACAAATAAAGAGATTTGGAGAGATGGCAATAAAATATACGGTTAAAGTCATGAATTGGATTATGGAAGAGGCATTACTAGGAATACCAGGATACCCCTACAAAACATTTTCATGTTTCTGTGCATTGTTAAAGGAAAACTGATTTCCCGATTAGATACTTACTCCAGAGTATGTATTTACCAGGTTTCATTCTCATATCTGTATGGTTTTACAGATGATGAGTGGGAGTAAGTTATTGGAAATAAGGTGATCATCCTTATTATATCGGAATTCGTTGTAATTGGTGATATTTGAGGAAATCTCCTGGGTACAGAATTCAACCTACGATGCACAGGTTTTGAGTTATTCGACTCAGCGGACTTATACAGAGTATTGTATGTTGTCCAGAGTCTGTGAGGACAAAGGGGTTGGTCCTCATACTATGTTCTGTTTACTTATGACATCTCTAGATTTTAGACAAGTGTTTCGTAGAAATACAAGGTCTAAGTTTTGAGAAGTTGTGGGTATAAGAATAAGGTAGAAAACCAGGTGTCACAAATATCGGGATTCTTCAAAGAGATCGAAGATGTAGATTCTTGTGATAGTATTCAAAAGATAGTAATGGTTTTGAGAAACTTGTTTCTCTTTCAGGTTACTCATAATTGGATGGATTCCTAAGTTGAGTAATGCTGATTAGCCTCTTTCCATTAAGTTGATATGCACTGGAGACAGCTGCATGATTAGAATCTGGTTCCAATTAAAAAAGTGCCAAATTTTCTATATTGTATATAGAATGGTTCATATCTTAACGAAGTTAAGGTACGGGGAGTTGTCCAGCTTATGCTTAAAACCAGACACTGGATAACTCAAGGCACGTTTCTATAATGGTAGTTTGTGGGTTGACCCGGGCTATGTCGAGGGTTGATTTTCTACCATCTGGAAAATCAATAGTGATATTGTTATTGACTCGCCACAGTTTTAGTAAAATGGATTTTTTCAGAAAACAGTAGTGGGAGTATGGTAGAACTGGAAGTGATTCCAGAACCGCAAACGATTACGGAAAATTTAATAGGACCTATATATTCAATCAGGTTTGACATTCCAATAGCCACTCCGCAGATATGGCGGATAACCTCAGACACCCGAGAGGTACTCCGGTAGCCTCAAGGACGGTGACAGGGAGGTTCTTGTTTACCCAGACTTGACACTACTGTTGTTCCAGACTATGAGACCCGGCAAGAGGATAAGTATAGCGTCGTTCTAAACTAGCTTTAGAAGTGTACGTGTATATTATTTTGCCAGAGGGTTGTTGTGGTCAGTGGGAGCAGCGGAAGCATAGTGGGCAAGTTGCTTATGTCTATTTATAGGCTTGAGCAGATATAGCGGAGATAAGATCATCTATTTTTGATGTGACAGTCATGGGTTTGACTTCATCAGAATAGGGGATGGATCTGGTGAGAAGGTAGTAGGGTGTGATGTCCTGGTATTTGGATGACATACACAGAGTAGGAAGTAAAATTCCTATAATACGATCGGTTGTACTGTGGTTGTTACACAGTTGTTTTTTCACAAAGGACATGGATATAATATCAGACATTCTGATTACTAGATCTATGGTTTTTAGATCTAGATTTAGGTAGTTTCCCAATTTGGGTACTTTGAGAGTATTCTAATGGTATTTAGAATAGTTGACTACTGGCATGGTGGTGTACCTGCAGGTGATGGAGTCACCCTCTCTAAAGGTGTCTTAGAGACTAAAGGAGATAGGGAAGTGCATGATTGGCAGATCACTTGCTTAGGTAATTGAGTCAATCATGAGATGTCAAGTACCACACCAGATGTTGTTTTTTGCACTTGATGCGATAAGTTTATATTAATCCAATCCTGAAGAAACATAAGGGAGCAGTTTTAGAACATAAGTGTTTGTTCTACGGATTTGATGACGGCAACCTCCTTCGGGAGACGGTTATCATTCCAGGCTTCAAAGGTAACATGGATGACAAAGTGACTGTCAGAATTATAGTTTTCCCTCTGACAAGGGATAGTATTATGGACAGGTGGTCCAAGAGGATACTGTGGGAGGCATGGTGCTGGATACTGATTAGGTTCAGTTATCAATAAAGTCTAAGAAGTTTGGATTTGGAGTTCATTATGAACTAGGTCCCATCAGATATTCAGACATATTCTAAGACAGGTATTACTCGATTCGGGAGATGGCTTTCTCCGCGAACTTGAGATTAAGAGAGACATAGAAAGAAACATCAGGGCGGATCCACTCACTAAGGCTATTTCTCGAACACAAGAGTTTTACAAACTAGCTTTGTGAAACTGATTAGTAGAGGAGTTGGATATTCGGTATCACACGGGCTGTGAGTATGCGACATCGCAATAATTAGCCTTAAGTGCAAGTGGGAGATTGTTGGAGATAGTGCCCTCAAAGTCAATTATTGGATCGCAGGTACGTGATTGCAATGATTGAGGCAGGACCTATACCGATATGACAGTCTTGCTCGAGATGATAGTATGCTATCTGGTTTGTCTTTATCATCGTATACATGCTTTAGTTCACTATTGCATGATGATAGAGCCCATAGGATTCTTGCTTGACTACCAGCAGTATGATGGCGATCATATACGTGGGAGCTGGGGTCTGTAAGCACATCCTTAAAGTGTCCCTAATCGTGGGAGTTTCGAGACAGGGCATCGATACTCCAGAGTAGACTAGTGTATACAGTCGAGACCCGGACGAGGGGCGGTGGCCGGTCTCACAAGCCATTGGTGTTAGTTGGTTCACCTAAGATGTATACAGGTGCTCATTGGGTTATGAGTACACCGGACAGGACTCGCCAGGAACATGCTAGTTGGTATTATACATATCGTCAGATAGCAGTTCCCTGGTGACATGTGTACATGTTAGTTCATCGACCTGAGGTCGTCATTTGTCTCGTGTGATTTCCAACTGTGCTTTGATTTTTACCCTACCACGGCTCAAAGGAGTCGTGCAAACAGGTCTTTTTTGGGTACAGTCCCGAGCCACATGGAGGCAAGTGAGCGGATCGGCAGGGGATTCGTCTCTCCCGGTATTGGGGGTGAGATCGCGCTGTGTCTAGGAGAGCCATTACACAAAGCCCTCGGCCGAGGCAGGAGATTTACTGGTAGGTACTCCAGTAGTATCTCAGGGTGTTCTGGGCCACTCTCTGACACGACTTATACCGCTAATGGGGGTCTAACGCTACCAGCCCCCTAGGCAGATATGCGATACTCATAAACGAACGGACCGGACTGTATGTATATTGTCACTGTTAGGCTCAGTAGGGTTTATGGATGAGTTCGCTCGTCAGCTTCCCTTCCAATCAATACATAGGCAACCGTTACGTACAGCTTGTACCTCTGACGTGCTAGTGGTTATACCCAGTGCCAGTGTGTTGATGAGTCATTAGAGTCCCCCACAGACACTTTCCCAAGTTCGGGCAAAACGTTGTAGAGGCCGTATGGTTTTATGGCAGGGTTCGGAAAATGCACGTGCGTTTTCGCACGTGTAATTTTTCGGGCAGATAATACTGGTAGGCTTTGGTTTAAGCCGGATTCCAGTATTATACTGTGTAGATATAATATCTTTGTCTCAGTTGCATTTGTATTCGGTCGTAATACAAATGCGAGTATGTTTATACTGTTAGGGGGTTATCCTGAAATTTGTTTCAGGATCGCTTTTGGAAGTTGCCAGTTTCCAGTTTTCTATCAGCTGTATTTAACATTCGGTTAAATGCGGATTTATCTTTTCTTGAGATGAGTGTGGAAGCTTCTAGATGGTGACTAGGATGGTGACTAGGCTGGTGAGTCATTAGTGCTTTAAACGTTCATTTAATGATATGATGACTAAAGGTTATGATTCATTGTTTCATTAATTGTGTTCATACAAGGTGTTTAAATGACTCATCCTCTTCATTATTGTTATGGTGACCCTCCCCTCTCCTACACTCACCTCCCCCCTCTACAAATATGGCCGGCCCCCTCTTGGTGGATGGCTATGGTTGCTTGAGAGAAAAAAGATGATAGTTTTAGTGTATGGAAATTTGATAGATACTCATTTCACATTTTCACCCGATCCAAAAAGGCAACTTCATTAACCGTTCGTCCATAGATTTGGACGTAACGAGACAAAGTGTTCTACTCATTCTCTACATCAATCTTGGTCATCTCTTTTGGCAAACTTGATGATCGAGTTGCCTCGGTTCAGAGGCGGGAGCCCGTTTAAAGATCCGTCGACGTGGTGCCACCTGGACGAGAAGACTGGAGATTCAGGAGATCGGAGTGTTAGTTATATGTATGCCCTAGAGGCCATTACTGTACATACGATGTATATTGTAATGGATGCTTGGACATATATAGGGAGGACTTTCTTGCTCGACATGATAGTATGCTATCTGGTTGTACTTTATCTTAACATGTACTCTGATTGTCTCTATGTTACATGTTGATAAAGCCCTTAGGATATGTACTCGACTACTGGGACTATGATGAGATCATACTGGTGGGGCCATGGTAGTCGACGAGTACATCCTATAACTGTTCCTAGTCGAGGGTGTATCGAGACAGGGCATCGATACACCAGAGTAGACTAGCGTATACGCATCTTGACCCATATGATGGGCGATGGATGATCCCATATCCATCGGTGTTTGACATCAAGGATGGTGTACGGGTGCTCAGTAGAGACTGGGTACACTGGACGGACTCGCCGAGAACTCCCAGATGGTATTATACCTCACGTCAGATGGCAGTTCTTCGGTGACGCTGGTACAGAGTAGTCTGTTGACCCGAGATCGTCATAGAGTCTTGTGTTATTCCCACTGTACTTTGATTTCCATCATACCATGTCCAAAAGGGCGTGCAAAAAGGTGGCTTTTGGGTACAGTCCCGAATCACACGGAGGCAATGAGCGATAGGAGGGGATTCGTCTCTCCCGCTATAGGGAGTTGATGTTGTGCTGTGTTCGATTGGCTATAACCGGAAATCCCTGGCCAGGGTTGCTGAGATTTACTGGTAAATGTTATCAGTAGTTTCTCAAACTGTTATAGACCTCATATCGACACGACTTATCGAGCTATTGGGGTCTGACATTTACCACCCCTAGGCGAGATATGCGACATATCAGACGACGAGACCGGACTGTACGGGAGTGTTACTGTTTGGATTCACAGGAGAATGTACAGGCTTGCTTGTTGATCTTCTGAGCGCTCAATACCTGGGTAGCTGTTACGTTTAGCTGATCGCTTGCAGCTTGTGGGTGTTTGATATGATCATCACCTACTGTCGGCGTATTGACGATTCTTTAGAGTCCTACACAGAAGTTTCTTGGCTCAGGCAAAACGGAGTAGGGGCACATATGTGATATGTGCGGGACCGAGGATAATACGATATGAGATACCGTATTCTATTCTCGCGATATTTGATATCAGCCGGATTTTCGGATCAAGTGTTGATTCGATAATTTAATGTATAATAATATATATGATATATTAAATTGCATTAACTAATATTAGCTCACTAAAAGATTCTTTTTCTCACTCGGGTAATACATTAATATATATGCGATATATGTTAATTGTATTATTTTATTTTGTTACGATAAATATTATATATGTGATATATAATATTGTAACATGATATGATAACTAATGCAACATGTTTTGTGGAGTTTAAACATGATTAGGGTTTGGATTAGGGTTAAGACTTCTAGTTGATTCTAGAAGGTTTTTCTTTTTGTTTTGTGCAAGATATTTTCAAGTGACTCATTCTTAACCTAACCCAAACCCTAGCCTTGGTTAATTCTCTACAAAGGTTTAGTCAACCATGGTTGCATTATTCATCATTATCTCCTTTGCATTGTTCATCACAAAAGGATTCTTATCATATTATTCATCATCTTCTTCCTTCTTTCTTTTCATGAAAAAGCTTTCTAGCTTTTTCTAAGTGATGAAAAATGAGTGAGAATTAGAAAACAAATGAGAGCAAAAAATCCTACTTCATCATCCTCATCTATCCTTGCCATTTAGATGAGGGTGTTCACTTCGTTTAGTGAGTGTAAGCTTGTGTTAACGAAACTTTAAGGTAGATCATCTTTGTATCGAAGATCGGAAGCAAGACTGCATCTTTCTCTTCGTGGAACCTCTCGAGAGTCCAGAGCACGATGGTCGCAGCGAAGGGACCTCAACACGGAGCATTTGAAGTGAAGGACCGGATCTACAAAGGTTTTAATCTCTCTCACTTAGTGTTAAAGTGTTTAACATGTTAGTTTTCGCCTAATCTCTAGTTTAAAGATCCGTATTCGGGTTGTTCGGCACGGCTAAAATTTTAATCGGGGATGGTTGATGCCTCGTAGACCCTTGTGCGCGTGCCTAGCAACCCTACAGTGGTATCAGAGCTACTAGGCATTGGATGTCGACCTATTGGGGGGTTCTCATTATGTGACAGCGTGGCGAAGCATAGGCTCTTACCCCCAGGGTGTCCCGAGACCGGAAGGTGTTCCGGCGGGTTGTAGTCCTTGCGAGGGGGCATGCGTAAAAAGTAGCGGCTGAGGGACCCGTTGGTGCCACGGCGACCCCATTGGATGGGGTGGCTGCCTGACCAACAGTGGTATCAGAGCCAAGCTAGAGCTTTAGGCGAAGTGTTAACGAAGTTAAAACCCCGATCGAACCAGATAACATCAATTTAACCCCCTCTCTGGACTTTTTTCAAAAACTGGGTTTTTCCAGAATTAAAAATATCTAAAAAATTCAGCAGGTAATTTTAAGAATTACGGAGCAAAATTGGTGACGTAAGCCGTACGGTCCGCCGCGGAACCGCGGCAGTAGCCTTCTTGTGCCGCGGATCTGCGGCCGTACAGTATGCTTGTGCTGTCAATTTTGCACAGTAATATCCTTCTCTGTTAGTGATATTTCATGGGTATTTTTAATCTGACTCAAGTGTTGAGTATTCTGGGGTTTATTTTGTAATCGTCGATTCGATCGGGAAATTTAAATTCGTTATTTGTTGTCCGGGTAATTTATAGAAACTGTTAAAAAGGTCGAACGGATATCAATAACTCACTTTTTCCCCAGTCGGAAATTTTTTCAAAAGTTGGATTTTTTCTCGAGTTTAAGAACGTTCTAAGTCGTGCAAGTAACGCCGTGGACCCTCTAGAAGACAACAAACCTTAACTTAATTATGTGACCGTCTTGAACTGCCTCTAAACCTTAGGGTTTGGAGCAGTACGGCGTGCCACATGTGAGGCGTTGGCTTGACCCTTCTACGGCTGGACCATTGGTACTGTAGCATGTGATGGATGTTTTTAAACTGATTTCAAGTGTTGAGATATATTGGGGAAAACTTGGGTGTTTGATTATTCGATCGGAAAGTTTAACATTGTCTCTTTATCTGGAATGTGATACAATATTTGGAATCCATAGGTAGTTATGAGATAACTAATTTGAATGTTATAAATCTAGCAGTTCAGTCTCAGATGATCGGTTGCTACGAAATTTTGATGTGATCAAAAGTCCGTTGCAATCACGTAGCGTACGCAGATACTCGCCGGGTAAACTTAATAGACAGCTATGCCCCATAGCCCCGACCAAGTGATTGTAGAAGAACCCCGTCGCCGAAAGCATCCGTTCGGGTGCTCGCGGCAGCGGTGTTCCGCCTTAGTTAACTTCGTCGACGGCATCTGGGGTGCGGCCGTCTACTAAAGTTTGCGACGAGCATTCGATCAGAATATCGGGAATCTTGTTGAATTCCCGGCTTGACATTGAAAAGAGTTTTCGATAAAGAGACTAAAATGCGGGGTTTATAATTGTTAAGGCATGCGATGTCTAAGGAATTCAAATGGTTAGGCATGTGATGTCTAAAGAGGTTGCGGATTCCAACTGTTGTAGTTTTACACTTTCTTTTCTGTGACCGTAAGTGTAGTATGTGGTGTATCGCCGGCTTCGTTGCTATACATCAATGACAATCGGGATACGCATACTTGCTTACGTTGATGATATTAGATATTATGTGTTGCTGTGATATGTTATATTGGATCGTCGCGTTTTGAATAGCCGGGGGTTTTATGTGAGATGAGAGTTTTTCTTTTTCATTAATGTAAAATTCATTTGTATGTAATATTCTTTTATTGGGGCACTGCCTGGTTGCGGAAGATGTCACCGTTGTATACTATTTACTTTTCCGCATTAGGTAGACCCAAGGAGGGGAGCACAAGTAACCGGGTTTTAGGGTCCAGTAGGAGACCATCTCGAGGAGTCGAGACCGGGTCTCCTAACCCTAGAATTGGCTGTGTTGCTTGCCGCTCTCATAGGGGTCTAGGGATGTGGGTTTGGCTATTCATCGCGACCGTGGAATCCGTGTTTTATACAGGCTCGTACTAAAACACGGACGTCCTAGTATATCCAATATTTCATATATGTTTCTTCTGCTGCAATGTTCTGTGATGAGATCATATCACTGCCTGAGATGAATGTCTATATTATATATATGAGATATATGTTATATTGCAGATTTCGTTTCAAATGTGATGCTTGCGAAGCATAATAAAATGGGACTTCATTAATGAGATTAATGAAATAAAAGAAACCTAAGATGTTGTAGAAACTTGTTTAAAAACTGGTAGCTCTAGTTCTTGCTTTGCATAGCGGTGTTCCTTGTAGAACATCCGGCACCTTATTCGATAAGGAAAGAGCCAACGATCCCTTCACCGGGAGTGACCTCTTTAGTGAAACTAGCAGATGCTATAAACTCGGTTTGTCTTTTGATTGCTTCTATAGTTCTTGCTTTGCACAGCAATATTTGTGAAATATCCTGCACCTTATTCGATGAGGAAAGGGCCGACGATCCCTTCACCGGGAGTGACCCCTTTAGCAAAACTAGAAAAGCCTTAAAAACACTCCATTTAAAATCACTCGATTCTACAACGATATCAAGTTCATTACGCAAAAGGTTTTCTTAAAAACCTGTCGTAGCCCTCCATCATTTCAGATAAGTCCTACTTAGTATTCGTGCTACGTTTGTTGACCTCCGTCAAGGCGTAGTGTGCGGTAGCTGACTAGTATTTATCTGCTTATGCATATGATGCAGATTGGATTAGGGTAGTCGTGCGGCCTTGTTGACCTCCGTCAAGGGTCGGGCGGGTGGGTTTAATTCAATCAGGAAATGACGGGTTGAACTTGACTAGTAGCTTATGGTTTGTTGACCTCCGTCAAGGTCATAGGACGCTGGGGGTAAAATATTATTGGGAATTTCAAGTGTTGAAATTTGCAATAAGATTGCATACCTTCTATGAGATAGTTGGATCCCGATACCCGCTGCGAGTAAGAGTTACTCCTGGGAGAGTTTTACACATTACAATTAGCCGATCAAGTAGGTGTCTAGAAAGGTGTTAACGGGGTTACGCCCCTGGGAAAACGAGGTTTACTTTAATTAGGTTCGTGCGAAAGCACGGAGGACCTCCCTCAAAATACCGACACTGGCCTGGCTGAAAGATTGGCGAACTTGTAGGGTGTAATTAATCCCGGCTAGTCTTTCCTTTTAGGGTTTGAAGGAAGATTTGACAAAAACAGTGGGAGACATCCTGATTAGATATATTAGATAACCAATCTAATCTTGTAAGAGCATACGCTGAGTGTTTTCTTCTCTCTCTCTCCAGGTAGCGACCATATCACGCCTTAATCAAGATAATAATACGGATATATTTGACCGAACCCGCTTGTTATACTGAGCTGGGGAACGTTGGTCCCGCTCCAACTTATAATTGTTATAAGACAGAGCAGGAAATTGGGGATTACCAGAATTCCCGTGCCGCCCAAACGAAGAAAGTGCATGCTGATGCATCTTCTTCGGGTGTGTTCATTATACAGAACTGTTTCTCAGTATCCTTTACGTCCTGGGTATGTGATACCAGATCAGGATCCCGCATATGTAATCTGTTACATGGGCTACAGATAGGTAGAGAACTGAGAATAGGTGATAAGTTTCATGAGATAGAAAACGGTGCAAGTGTTGCAGCCAAGTCTGTTGGTCACTGTCACCCTGTATTATCAGAATACATTGATTCTGAACAAATGTTATTAGATACCGAACCTGATATACAAAATCATATCAGTCTCTTTATTAGTAAAGAAAGGATATAATTTTGTATTGTTGGATAATGTTTTGAACATTTCCTATATTAAGAGTTGATCGGTTCAGGTACGTTATCTAAAAGCATAGACGTTCTAAATCAACCTACAGTTCTTTGTATACAGAACACGCACAAGAGGAAGAGTTCAGAAATGAACGGATCCTTCTTGAGGTATTGTAGACTAGGTCATATCAATGCGACCCGACTAGCTAAGTTACACACAGATGCATATTTAAATCTGTTTGAATTTACATCTTGTGAAACTTGCCGGTCATGTCACAAAGATAAGATGACCACAGCTCTGTTTATTGGAAACAGAGAAAGAGTTAGTGAACTCTTGGGATTGATACATGTTGATGTATGAAAGTCCTCTGTCTACACATGCCAAGACCGGTTCTTTGTACTTCATTACATTCTCTGATAATCTCTCAAGATTCAGACATGTGTTCCTGTTGAAACATAAGTCCGAACCTTTTGAGATATTCAAAGAATATAAGTTAGAAGTAGAGAACCAACAACGGGTATAAGTATTATGTCCTTTGATGTGATCAGGGAGGAGAATACTTGAGCACGAAATTTCTGGACTATTCTAAAGGAGAATGAGATTCTCTCTTAGCATTACTCCTCCGTGTACACCACTGCACGTTGGTGTATCGGGGCGGAGCAATAGCACCCTATTTGATATGGTGTGCTCTATGATGAGTACTACTGAGTTTCCTATTTCCTTTTGGATGTTATGCGCTTGAGAAGCTGCATACTTATTGAATAGGGTTCAAATCAAATCAGTTGCCTACCACTTCATATGTGATATGGAAAGGGAAGAGCCCATATCTTAAGTTTGTTAAGATTTGGGGTTGTCCGGCCTATGTCTAAAAGCAAAATCCGGACAAGCTCGAGGCAAGGTCTGTTATGTAGAACTGGAATGGTTCCAGCTATACAAACTGCAGTTGATGATTTGGTAGAACCAAAGGATTCAATAGTTTCCAACGAACCTCAGCCTCTCCGCCGATCTAGCAGGGTTCCTCACCCACCTGAGAGACACTTCGGTTTCTCTATGACAGTGGGAGCGAGGATTGCATCATGAGATGATGACCCAACTATTTTCGAGCAGGCTATCAGGAGTAGGACTCTGTAAGAATGGCTGGATGCTTATCGATCTGAGATGGAATCCTTATACACCAACAAAGTATGGACTTTGGTTGCTTTATCTGAAGGGTTAAATCCCCATCAGGAGCGAGTATATCTTGAGAAGATTACTTGGTGTACATGGAAAAGTTGAGACTTTCAAAGCTATGCTTAAGTCCATCCAGATCCTACTTGCCACGGCTACATACCATGACTACGATATCTGGCGGTTGAGTGTCATGACTGCTTTTCTAAATGATGTTTTAGAAAAGAGCGTCTATAAGTACACAGCCAGAGGGCTTTGTAGACAGTGGGAGCAGCGGAAACGTGTGCAAGATGTTTTATATGATAAAGCTGGCATCGCGGAGTTGGAACATCTGTTTTGATGTGGTAGTCAAAGAGTTTGACTTCATCAAAATGGTATATGAACCTTGTATATACAAAAAGGTAGTAGAGAGTATGGTGGTGATCCTCGTAGAGTACGTGGATGACATACTCTTGATAGGGAAGGAGTTTCCTATGCTACGCTCAGTCAATCTCCGCTTATCACAATGATTCTCTATATAGGATCAAAGTGATACCTCCTAAATCCTGGGTTTTTGGATCTATGAGATAGATCTAATTGGATGTTAGGATTCTTACTAGTTGTAGTGAGATGGTATCAATCGATCCTGGGGAGAATCACTGGAATGGTTCCAGGGTGATAAGGACGACTGAATGTCAGTCGCAGGCATTGTCTTTACCCTCAGTGGAGGGACGGTATGTTGGAAGAGTTCCAAGCTAGATACCGTGACATACTAGACGATTAAAGGCAAGATACATCGTTACCAAGGATGCTACCAAAGAGGCAGTCTGGATATATATAAGTTCATGAGATGAACTTCGTTCCTACCATTGTGTGACAATGGAGTTGTGGCTTTGGCCAAGGAACTACCGTCCCATCTGAAATCCAGATATAATTCTTAGGCAGCATCACCTGATCATAGGAGATGGTTGATCTCCAGTAAGATCGAGGTTAGGAGAGTAGACACAGAGGACAACAGCGCGGATCCACTCACAAAGGCCTTTTTCCCAGTAGAGACTTTTATGGGATGGTTGAGTATGAGATACTTCAACCGCAGCTAATTGTTGGGTATGTGATACTACAACAGATGGCCCTAGTGCAAGTGGGAGATTGTTAGTTATATTTATGCCCTAGAGGCCATTACTGTACATACGATGTATATTGTAATGGATGCTTGGACATATATAGGGAGGACTTTCTTGCTCGACATGATAGTATGCTATCTGGTTGTACTTTATCTTAACATGTACTCTGATTGTCTCTATGTTACATGTTGATAAAGCCCTTAGGATATGTACTCGACTACTGGGACTATGATGAGATCATACTGGTGGGGCCATGGTAGTCGACGAGTACATCCTATAACTGTTCCTAGTCGAGGGTGTATCGAGACAGGGCATCGATACACCAGAGTAGACTAGCGTATATGCATCTTGACCCATATGATGGGCGATGGATGATCCCATATCCATCGGTGTTTGACATCAAGGATGGTGTACGGGTGCTCAGTGGAGACTGGGTATACTGGACGGACTCGCCGAGAACTCCCAGATGGTATTATACCTCACGTCAGATGGCAGTTCTCCGGTGACACTGGTACAGAGTAGTCTGTTGACCCGAGATCGTCATAGAGTCTTGTGTGATTCCCACTGTGCTTTGATTTCCATCATACCACGTCCAAGAGGGCATGCAAAAAGGTGGTTTTAGGTACAGTCCCGAATCACATGGAGGCAATGAGCGATAGGAGGGGATTCGTCTCTCCCGGTATAGGGAGTTGATGTTGTGCTGTGTTCGATTGGCTATAACCGGAAATCCCTGGCCAGGGTTGCTGAGATTTACTGGTAAGTGTTATCAGTAGTTTCTCGAACTGTTATAGACCTCACATCGACACGACTTATCGAGCTATTGGGGTCTGACGTTTACCACCCCTAGGCGAGATATGCGACATATCAGATGACGAGACCAGACTGTACGGGAGTGTTACTGTTTGGATTCATAGGAGAATGTACAGGCTTGCTTGTTGATCTTCTGAGCGCTCAATACCTGGGTAGCTGTTACGTTTAGCTGACCGCTTGCAGCTTGTGGGTGTTTGATATGATCATCACCTACTGCCGGCGTATTGACGATTCTTTAAAGTCCTACACAGAGGTTTCTTGGCTCAGGCAAAACGGAGTAGGGGCACATATGTGATATGTGCGGGACCGAGGATAATACGATATGAGATACCGTATTCTATTCACGCGATATTTGATATCAGCCGGATTTTCGGATCAAGTGTTGATTCGATAATTTAATGTATAATAATATATATGATATATTAAATTGCATTAACTAATATTAGCTCACTAAAAGATTCTTTTTCTCACTCGGGTAATACATTAATATATATGCGATATATGTTAATTGTATTATTTTATTTTGTTACGATAAATATTATATATGTGATATATAATATTGTAACATGATATGATAACTAATGCAACATGGTTTGTGGAGTTTAAACATGATTAGGGTTTGGATTAGGGTTAAGACTTCTAGTTGATTCTAGAAGGTTTTTCTTTTTGTTTTGTGCAAGATATTTTCAAGTGACTCATTCTTAACCTAACCCAAACCCTAGCCTTGGTTAATTCTCTACAAAGGTTTAGTCAACCATGGTTGCATTATTCATCATTATCTTCTTTGCATTATTCATCACAAAAGGATTCTTATCATATTATTCATCATCCTCTTCCTTCTTTCTTTTCATGAAAAAGCTTTCTAGCTTTTTCTAAGTGATGAAAAATGAGTGAGAATTAGAAAACAAATGAGAGCAAAAAATCCTACTTCATCATCCTCATCTATCCTTGCCATTTAGATGAGGGTGTTCACTTCGTTTAGTGAGTGTAAGCTTGTGTTAACGAAACTTCAAGGTAGATCATCTTTGTATCGATGATCGGAAGCAGGACTACATCTTTCTCTTCGTGGAACCTCTCGAGAGTCCAGAGCACGATGATCGCAGCAAAGGGACCTCAACACGGAGCATTTGAAGTGAAGGACCGGATCTACAAAGGTTGTAATCTCTCTCACTTAGTGTTAAAGTGTTTAACATGTTAGTTTTCGCCTAATCTCTAGTTTAAAGATCCATATTCGGGTTGTTCGGCACGGCTAAAATTTTAATCGGGCATGGTTGATGCCTCGTAGACCCTTGTGCGCGTGCCTAGCAACCCTACACGGAGCAGCCGCAACAAAGCGTGGGATGATGGCTGAAGACCGAAGGACTCGGATCGTTCGGTATAACTCTTCTACCCACTTTGTAGTTTGTTAGTTTAGCTTTAATGGCAGATCCGGGTTATAGTACGCGATAGCGCCAGTTGTAAAAAGTTTTTGTTCCGCATTTGGTGTCTGTTAGACGGTCGGGGCGCTACCGTGGACTTACAGTTTTTACCATCGGCAAAGAATCCGCAAAAACGGTGCAGCCACTGCGGGACACTTTTAAATACGGGGCCTCTACCTTGAAAGCTCGGGAGATTCTTCATTTATATTCAATCTGTACGGGCTTTCTCGTGTTTAGGCAGAATGATTCGGCGTTGTTCATGAGGTACAACCCGTACCATTTCGCCCAGCAATCAAGCTATAATCAGGGCGTCCCGCTCGAGGCCTTCCTAGCTGAGCCAGTTGCCACAGAAGAAGGTATTCGCAACGCATTACACCATTTTATGCGGTTGAACACCGGCTCCAATTTCTTTATCAGTGAGCCGAGTTGCGTTTCGCGAATCTTGAACGCATATGTGGCATGGTATCAACATTCGATGGGCGCCGTTATTAGGGAAGAAAAGCGATTATCGCTTGATCTCAATGGCACCGCCCCCGCTGGTAACCCAGCCGTTCCCTTGAAGCGACGGACCATCGTTCGTCCTCCCCTAAGAGAAGCTGTTGCAGTGGTGGTCCCGTGCATTATACCTGATATGCCCCTACCCCGTGTGCCTATAAAAGCGGTAGCTGTGGCGTCTCCCGAGTCTGGCGTGGGTGCGGAGATAGGGACCCGTCGCCCTAAATTGCCCGCCAAGCACAAGCTCGTGTTATCGACTGCCGGCACTCGCTCGCAGAAGAAAAAGAAGTCGATACTTTCTGCAGACGTTGTATTCGGCCAGGAGCCTCATGCTCCTTACAGCGAGGGCCTAAGTGAGTACGGGACTAACGAGGGTTTATTTATGGCGCCGGATGATACTGATCTAGAGGCTGCCATCGCGGTTTCAAAGCAACTAGCTCGCGATGAAGCAGCACTAATCACCATCCCACAATCAGGTATCCTTCGGTCATATCTTTCCGCGGCTATTTTAATTATTATGCTTTGACTGACACTTTCTTCTTCAACAGGTATCTCCGCCGAAGAGGCTCTCGCAGCTTCCCTCAAGACTTTTGAAGTGGAAGAGAGGCTTCGCGCTTCCTTGGGTCTCGGTATACTTCGGCTCACTGTGCCTTCATTCCATTTTTCTTCATGGGTAGTCTGACCCTTCTTTTTCATCTTATTTCAGGGACTACCTTGACTCAGGTTATCCCGAGTGCAGTGCCGATCCCGCAGGGTGGTGCGGCGACGCTTCCAGGGCCGGCTGCCAAAGTCCCAGCTCCCCCAGTATTGCCAAAAGAGGCTTCGCTTAAGCAGCCGATGACGGACGCCGTAACAGCTCCAGAGGTAGCTCCTGGCTCAGACGATGATGTCACTTTGACAAAGGTCTTGAGGAGGTCTTTTCTCACTGCCAAGGCTGACAAGAAGCACAGAAAGAGTGCGGTGAGGGAACGTAATGTCAGCTTGGCTGTGGGTGCAGGTTCAAGCGCTATTCCATCCGTCGCTATTTCTTCCGACGATGCTCCAGCTGCCCTATCTACCGTCCATAGACAGGTTATGCGCGCGGCTCGGGTGAAAAGCCGCCCCAAGGTAACGTAATACTGGGTCTTTTTTATTAGAATTTGATCTTCAAATTCTCATATATCATATCCTGCAGGGCCAAGTCCTAGCGATGAGGCGGTAGGTGAGATGACGGCAACCACCGAGCCTGAAGCGGCTACTCTCTCTCGGGAGTCCGGGACCGTCCAAACCGCCGCTCTTTCCCTCTGCGGTTCCCTGCCATCTCCTGATATTGCGAATGTCACGACGGCTCTTGTAGAATCAGGGGATGAAGCCACTGGCGCTGAAACCATTCCACTGAAGGAGAGTGAAGAAACCGCAACGCCCAGTGATTCTTCCGTCGCAATTTTGGCTGATGACCTATCAGGTAGGTCTCGAGTCGCTGTTTACTTTTGTTTCAGAATCCCTTTCAGTCCCTTCTGATGACAATTTGTTTGTTTCGAATGCAGGTGTGGTGAGCGTTGAGGTTGTGCTACCCGAAGAAGCGTCACCAATTGCTGCTCTGACGGTCGCCGTCCCTTCGCCTTCTCTTGTGTCTTCCCAAATGCTGGAAGGTATGGGTTTGCGATTTATCTAATTTAAATTGTGGATACCATCTTCCTTGTATTGACCATGCATCGTCGCAACCTGGCAGGATTTCTCTTTGATCATCTTTATCAAGTGCTGAACCCGCATTTCTCCTTCCAGTCGGGAGTCAGTCTGCCTGTCGGTGTCGGTGAGTATAGCTTTTAACCGGCATCCTTTCCTTTCTTCTATGGGCAACCATGTCATTGTTAATTTTTAATTGATTGCAGCATTACAAATTGAAAGAGGGGACGAGAGAATCGTCGCGCCACCAGTACTCCCAACTCTGCCACCTGTCGTAGCCGGTATAGTAACCTTCATCGCTCGTGCATTTTCTTTATCTCTTGAGCCGACGTCTGACTATGATTTATTTTGCAGCAATCGTGCCGACTCCAGCTCCCTTCGAGTCTCGCATCTTAATGCCGGCAGGGCCCTTTTCCAGACGTCCATCTTCCAAGGGCGCTGTGACCAGCCTATGCATGTTGAGTGAATCCATCGAGGAGCTTGACGCGGAGGCCCCTGCACTCGCTGCTGATTTTTCTGCTGAGGTTAATCCGATGTTGGCGACGCTTGTGCACTTCCATAGCGAAGGCGTCGTCGAATCTTGGGTTAATTACTGCAGACAAATCGAGGCCTGTCTGCATGAGATTGAGCTCAAGCGTCCTTCTTCAGAAGTTCTGGCTCTGAACTCCCAGCGTGCTGCGTGGGTTGAGCAAAGTGACATTTTCCTTCGCCATTTTGAACAAGAGGCGACCCTCAAGCGAAAGGAACGTGAGGTGACTTCCACTGAGTCTGTCCAACTGCGTGCTCGGGTCGAAGCGAATGCTGCGCAGCTGAACTCTATTTTTGAAAACCTCCAACGATGTATTTCTGACGGGCTGGTGCTGAGGAAGAAGCTTGACTTTACTGAGCTGGTCGCGCAGAGTCAGGAAGCTGTTCAGTAGGAAATTGATGAGAAACTTTCATCTTGTCTGCAGCAATGGGCCCAAGTCGAAGCGGAGCTGGCCGCGGTGGCTGATCGCGAAAAGGAGCTGAGAGGAGTGCGCGAGCGACTTGCTGATTTGCTAAAATCGCCTCATTCTCAATAGTTGCTTTTGTATCGATTAAACATTTGTAACTTATGAATAACATGTATTCATTTCATTCATTTTTTTATTCCATTCATTTTCATATGATGAAACCTGTATCTAATTGAATTCATGAATAAAGGACACATTTCTTTTCTATCTTGTATTATCGCCTTCTTTTCTTTGCTGTGTTGTTGTCATGTGATTTTAGAAAATTTGGCATGTAGATGATAGATAATAGTTCATCTTGAAATCTTTGTAGGGTAGTGATGGCTTAAGAAACAGGTTCAGATCAATCGCCTAAGACTTTTCAATTTTATGAGCCATGAGGGTCTCATAAAGATTTTTCTCCCTACGAGTCATGAGGATCTCGTAGGTGTATTTTCTCTTTAGGAGTCGTGAGGACTCCTAAGTGCGTTTTCTCTTGAGAGTTGTAAGGATCTCACAAGAGAATTTTCTTCCTTACAAGTCGAGAGAACTCGTAAGTGGTTGATGAGTTGACTTGTTCCCGAATCGAAGCGTCGATTGAGGATTGACTTTCTCCGTTTTCTACGGTGTCCGGGATCGACTTTCTCCGTTTTCTACGGTGTCGGGGATCGACTTTCTCCGTTTTCTACGGTGTCGGGATCGACTTTCACCGTTTTCTACGGTGTCGGGATCGACTTTTCCCATTTTCTACGGTGTCGGGGATCAACTTTCTCCATTTTCTACGGTGTCGGGATCGACTTTATCCGTTTTCTACGGTGTCGGGGATCGACTTTCTCCGTTTTCTACGGTGTCGGGATCGACTTTCTCCGTTTTCTACGGTGTCGGGGATCGACTTTCTCCGTTTTCTACGGTGTCGGGATCGACTTTCTCAGTTTTCTACGGTGTCGGGGATCGACTTTCTCCGTTTTCTACGGTGTCGGGATCGACTTTCTCCGTTTTCTACGTTGTCGGGGATCGACTTTCTCCGTTTTCTACGGTGTCGGGGTCGACTTTCTCCGTTTTCTATGGTGTCGGGGATCGACTTTCTCCGTTTTCTACGGTGTCGGGGATCGACTTTCGGTTGTTTGTGAACCGTAGAGTCTTGGAACTAGGGACTTTGCCGTGGCTCCGATTGGTGGCGTCGCGTCCGTATCCTGCTGGAATGAGGGGGATCGCCGTTGATGATCTCTAGGCTGTAGATGTCGCCGTCGAGATTTGACTCTCCGTTTAAAAGAATCTGGTGGGGAAATGTGGTTCCTTTTTCGTTTATGCCCATGGATTGTATACAGGGGTCGGTATGGACTCGCCTGTAGGGCAAAAGTTTCATTTCATATGTATTTTTTGTTTTCTTTCCGCGATGTTCTATCATTTCAGCTTTTTATATCGCGAAAGTCGCGATTGCCCAATCATTTCGGCTATTTTTCGTGGTGCCCAATC
Organism: Agapanthus africanus; assembly: GCA_030015575.1. Lineage (NCBI taxonomy): Eukaryota > Viridiplantae > Streptophyta > Magnoliopsida > Asparagales > Amaryllidaceae > Agapanthus > Agapanthus africanus. The sequence continues at coordinate 550,226,814 of CM057347.1, read as the reverse complement.
ATTTCGGCTATTTTTTCTTTTTACTCGATGTTTTCTATTGCGAGTCGCCCAATCATTTCGGCTATTTTGTATGCATATATTTTACTTGCTGATGTTGTTGCAAGTTGCCCCATCATTTCGGCTATTTCATATGCATTTTTGGCTCGCTGATTTTTATCACGAGTTTAGACTTAGAATTTGATACCGATTTAGGCAATCAGCATCGCTGCGACTGGAATATTGCCAGGAGCAAATCATCATTTGCCTTCGTCGTTTTGAACAAAGGTGGCTTAGCAAACGGGGTTAAGGTCCTGTCGACTAAGGCTTTTGACTTCATGAGCCGTAAGGATCTCATAAAGGTATTTCTCCCTACGAGTCGTGAGGATCTTGTAGGTGCGTTTTCTCCTTAGGGGTGATGAGGAATCCTAAGTGCGTTTTCTCTTGTAAGTCGTAAGGATCTTACAAGAGTGTTTTCTCCTTATAAGTTGAGAGGACTTACAAGGGTCGTTCACCATGTGAGGATATCCCTCGTCGCTGGTGGGGCTCTGTTGGGGAGATGTTTATTCGTGCCCGTGGATTGTATACAAGGGTCAATATTGAACCGTTTGTAGGAAAAAATTGGGGTGTGTGATGGCTTAAGAACAGGTTTAGATCCCTGTAGCTTAAGGCTTTTGAATCTTGTGAGCCGTGAGGGTCTCATAAGAGAGTTCTCCTTACGAGTCGTGAGGATCTCGTAAGTGTAATTTCTCCTTAGGAATCGTGGGGCCACTAAGTATGTCGCTCTTTTGTGAGTCGTAAGGATCTCATGCAAGTAGTTTTCTCCTTACAAGGTCGAGAGGACCTTGTAAGTGTCTTTTAACGAGATTGCGCCCTTTCGGGTTTTCACAAACTCGCCGGTCGCCCTACTGTTTTTACTCACGGAGCCTTTTCGGGTTTTCATCCGTGCCCATTTTGCTTATGGACGTACCATTTTTTTTTTGTCGCGTCAGCCTTGGGATGTTGCGATTCGTAGTAGTTTACAGAAGTTTCGGTCAGGCATAGTATTTTTTCAATAACCGACCGTTTATTGGCCTAAAGAGTCTTTCGCCATGCATATTCATGAGCAAGTAAGCTCCACCTTGGTAGACCTTGTCTATGACATACGGGCCCTCATAGTTTGGCTCGAATTTCCCTCGTTTGGCACGATTAGGGATCATAGGTCTTTTTACGACTAGCACGAGTTCGCCTTGGCGGAATGTTCTCGGCCTAGTCAATCTTTCGTACGAGCGCGTCATCCTTACTTTGTAAGCCTCCATGTTTTGCTGCGCCATGAGCCGGGTTTCGTCAAGGGTGTCGAGCTCCTCCAGCCGAAGATGAGCGTTCTCTTCATCTGTTAGCTCATAATGAACTGCCACTCATAGAGAGGGTGGATCTATCTCCAAGGGGAGTACCGCTTCTGCGCCGAATACCAATGCATACGGCGTTGTATTTGTGGCCGTTTTGAACGTAGTTCGATATGCCCAGAGAGCTTCATGCAATCTCTCGTGCCAATCTCTTCTATTTTTGGATACCGTCTTCTTTATGATCTTCGTCAAGGTCTTGTTGAAGGCCTCAGCTAGACCGTTAGCTCTAGGATTATAGACCGAAGAGTATCTCCAGTCTATATTATGTTGCGGCGTGAAGCAGCTGATTCTATGACTTCTGTAGGCTAGCCCGTTATAGGAGATAATCCGTCGAGGAGTGCCGAACCAATAGATGACATGTGTCTTGAAGAAATGGAGAATATTATATGTCTTCACTTCTCTTAGCGGTACTGCTTCTGCCCACTTAGAGATGTAATCGGTTGTCGCCAATATGAACCGATGTCCTCTGGACGATGTTGGTTCGATGGGCCCGATTATGTCAGTTCCCCATATTTCGAATGGCCAGCTAGCCACCGTTGGGTGTAGCGGATTCAGATGCTGGTGGATGAAGTCCCCGTGAATTTGGCATGAGTGGCACTGCTTCGCGTATTCGAGACAGTCTTGGATCATCGTGGGCCAATAGTAGCACATCCTTTTGATCTTCAGCTTTATCTTTGGTCCGGCTTGATGAGAACCTCAGAGTCCGTCATGAGTTTCTTGGACGACTCTCCTTGCTTCTTCCGGTCCTAGGCATATCAGCCATAAAGAGTTGAACGATCTCTTATACAGCGTGTCATTGACGAAGGCGAAAGAAAGCTCGTTTAATGAGCTGATGTCTTGAGGACGCATCTTCAGGTGTTCGACGGGTTTTGAAGTAGTCTATAAAGACTTCTCTCCAATCCTTAGCATTTTCCTGGTCTTTTATTTATAAGGACGTTTGCTTGGTCGCTTCCTTTTCTTCGGATGACTCCGGAGATATTTCTGCTGGCGCAAGAACCCGACGGCTTTGCACAACAATCCTCACGTCATCGAGGTTTTCGTCAGCCAGTTCTTTAGCGAGTTTGGCTAACGCATCCGCCTTGCTATTTTCCGCACGCGGTATGCTTTCCAGGGCGTAGGAGGGAATTTGAGTCAGCAATTGTTGCACTCTCTCACCGTACCTTACCAATTCCGGTTTGCATGTTTGATAGTCGCCGTTTACTTGACTAACGACCAGTTGGGAGTCTCCGTATATGAGGAGGTTTTCGATTCCCATGTCGACAGCGATCTCAAGACCTGCTATCAAAACTTCATATTCGGCTTCATTGTTCATCCTCGGCTCTGTTAAGGAGAAGGCAAAGCACATTATCCCTTTTTGTGGAGTCACGAAGATAAGGCCTACCCCCGATTTGATTATGGGGGAGCTGTGCTTTCGCTTCTTCATGGAAGATGCCCCATCGAAGTAGAGTTCCCATCGGGTGTCATTCTCTCTTCTCCTCCCGTCGATCATGTCAAATGCGTGCTCGTCTGGCAGTTCGCAATTTAGGGATGAATCGGCAGGTATCGGATGCTCAGCGAGGAAGTCGACGATGGCCTGACCTTTCACTGCCTTGAGAGGTCGGTATGTTATCGATAACTCCATCAAGAGGATGGCCCATTTAGCGAGCCGTCCCATTAGTATGGCTCTTGACATCAAATACTTGAGAGGATCCACTTTTGATATGAGATGGACCTCATGCGCCAAAGCATAGTGTCTGAGCTTCGTTATCGCAAAGATTAACGCCATGCAGTGTTTTTCAATGGGGGAGTAGTTTTTTTCTGCCCCTAGGAGAACTCGACTCAAATAGTAAAGGGCTCTCTCCTTCCCTTGGTCGTTTTCTTGTGCCCATAGCGCGCCTAAGGAACCTTCAAGGGCTGTTGTGTACAGGATGAGAGGCTTTCTCTTGACCGGAGCGGTCAGCACTGGCGAATTCTGCAACAATTGCTTGATTTCGTCTAGTGCGCTTTGGTATTTGCGATCCCAGACGAACGGGGTCCCCTTCTTCATTAGATAATTGTAGGGGTGGCATTTGCCGGAGAGGTTAATTATGAACCGTCGGATATACGCGAGCTTTCCTTGGAGAGACCGCAGTTGCTTCAGAGTCCTTGGCGGAGGCATTTCCATAATTGCCTTGATCTTTGACGGGTCTATTTCGATGCCCTGATGTCGTACGATGAATCCTAGAAATTTGCCGGAGGAAACTCCGAACACGCATTTGAGAGGGTTCATCTTCAGATTGTATTTCCGAAGACGTTGGAACACTATCTTTAGATGCTCCCAATGCTCCTCGTGCGATTTGCTTTTTACCACGAGGTCGTTAATATAGCACTCGACGATTTTGTGTATGAGGTCATCGAAAATCTTCGTCATGGCCCTCTGATAGGTAGCCCCAGACCGAAAAGCATCGCTTTGTAGCAGAATATGCCCAGCGGGGTCCGGAAAGCGGTATGCTTCTGGTCTTCGGGATGCATCTTTATTTGATTGTAACCTGATGATCCGTCCATGAAGGAGAAGACTTCGTGAGTGGACGTGTTGTCTATCATCAGCTCGGTGATTGATTAAAAGAAGTTTTGTCGATCAAAAATATTTACCGCAATCAAGAACGGCGTCTCTTGAAGCTAGCCGGTGAATACGGGTCGGTCCACAGGGATGTGAAAATTTCCTTTAAGTTCTTACGAGTTAATTCCAAATGGTGTTTGGATTTATAATTAAACCTAAAAATTGAAGTTGTATGAGACTAGGATTAGAAACTTGCTAGGATTAGGTCTAGGGAAAATTTGGTAAACAAAGATCTACATCTCTTTCCATTGCCATTAATTAAATGTATCATATTAGTGTTATGGTAAATCTTAACAAAGGGGATTAGGATGATTGGGAAGATTGATTCTTCCTCTAGATCCTTGTCCTTCCTTTCTTAATCTTTACCCTAACCTCCATGGAAAACCTTAAGATCCGGGCCTTTAGACTACGGAATCACCGTTACCTTGAGGGTAAAAGTGCCGTAGGGAGCGGAATAAAAAGGTATGCATGGAGTTCTAATGTTCATAAAAGTTTTAGCAACGAAAAGAGATGAGAGATCTTCATCTCTCAAATCCTTCCCTATTCCTAACCCTAACAAGCGAGAAAACTACTCGCTCATTGAGGGGATAAAAAAAACAAGAGTTTATTAAAGAGAGAAAACATCGATTGCAATTTAATAAAAGCTAAACTAAATTAAACTAAGGCGAGAAAATAAGAGCAGATAAAAAACTACAACTACTGCAAAGAAAATAACCTACTTACTGTTGATGCGCTCTAACTTCAAGAAAACAGAATTTTATTCATGAGTAGAGGCATAAGAAAATACAAAGTCTTGGGTTCTATTTATAGGACATAGAAACCCTAGGGCTACAGCTGATTCGCATGTCTACAATTACAAATATACCCCTAAAAAATCTTTCCAGAGCCGCCACAAATTATGGTAAACATTTCTGCGCACTAGGGCTTCAAGTAGCCGCGGAACCGCGGCATGGGCGCGCTTGGGCCGTGGTTCCGCGGCCCAATGATGGGATCATCATTTGATTTTTCTTGGGCTTGGTTTGGTTCTTCTGGGCTTCTTGTTTCTTTATTTCTTTTTTCATTTGAGCTTCTGCAGTGATTCCAGAACTTCAGTGAACACTTGTACCGATCCTTTAACCGTTTGCCATGACAATTTGGATCTTGCGTCGCCTTGTTGATGGTGAACCGTTCTTCTGCTGAGCTTTACTAAGATCTTCCTATTTGTTGGTCAAAAATCCTTTTTGTGTCGTCTTTTGTGTTTTTCACTGTTTTCGCGCTAAGAACCTGTAACCTGTAACATGTAGCAGACATGGGTCAAAGCACCTGTTTTTATTGTAAAATGCATAAGAATGGGGAATAAAAAATGCAATATTATGTTATGAACAGTGATCGGTACGGGAAAGTCATCCTTTGGACAGGCTTTGTTGAGGTCTCGAAAGTCTACGCAGATGCGTACCGTCCCATTTTTCTTCATCACCGGGACGATGTTGGCAATCCAGTCGGGGTATTGCACTTCTCGGACGAAGCCGGAGTCGATTAGCTTCTTGACCTCGCCGTTGATGCTCATTTCAAATTCGAGCCGCATTCTTCTCGGTGCTTGTTTGATTGGCTTGACGTCCGGAGATATCGCCAATTTGTGCACAGCTACTTTTGGATCTAGTCCCAGCATTTCGGAGTAGTTCCATGAGAAACAGTCTTTATACTACATGAGCACGTCTTTGAGCGTAGCCACCTTTTCTTCAGACAACAGCTCACTGACGAACGTAGGCCTTGGGTCGTTTGCCGTCCCCAAGTCGATTTTCCTTAGGTTGTCCGCGGTAGTATGTATCCCATCTTCCAGCTCTTTTGGCGCCGGTGGAAACTCTGAGATCACCTCGTTATCATAGTTTTCGAAGCACCAGGAGAGGTCAGCCATATCCTCGCGTACTCCATCTCTTAACAGCGTTATCGCGTGACAGGTACGAGATCGCTTCCAAGACCGATGTTGATCCGGCTCTACTCTCGCTGCATACGTAGCTTTCAGTTCATGCTTTTGTGGTGGGGTTACCCTCCAACTATCGGATAAAGCGAACCTGTCAAGTTGATACTGGTCCTCGACCCAGTTTTTGAAGGTGAAGCAGTCTTCAAGAGGATGTCCTATCGCTCGATGATAGGAGCAATAGTTTGGGTGATGAACCTCACTTGCTTGTTCGGGGTGCTTGGACTCCGGGAGGGTAATCATCTGATGTTTCACGACGAGGTCGAATATCTTCCTTGACTTTTCTTGAGGGAAGTTCCCGATCCATCTTCTTCATCAGCGATGGATTCCGGCCGGCTTTTTCTCGATCTCGAGGCTTCTTGGACCCGTTTCGCCATGGTCGAACGTTTTCTCCGTTCTTTAACATTTTTTGCGTTCGTGTCGGGCCTTTTTCTTATCTTGGGAATGCATGGCGGGCTGACGGTGAAGGACATCGTCATCCTTCATGGCCTGCCGAAGGAGGCGTTGCGTCCTGGTTTTCTCGTAGATGGCCATTTCACGGTTGTGGTCATCCTGGACCTTTTGACCCACTTCTCTTATTAGCTTTTCCATCAGTTCTTCGAACGACGGACTTGGCACTTTCATGGCGGGACCTCGTTTTGGTTCAGAGTTAGCATCTTCTAACAGAGCATCTCCTTCTTCATCAAAGTCATGTATAACATAGCAGCCATGGAATCGCTCCCGTTTCTTGGATTGAACATATCTAAGCCCGATCGTTTCCATTCTCCCGTTGGGCAATTTTCGCTGAGTTCTGGGGATGTTCCAGATCCTGTTATGGAACTGAGCCTGTCGAGCAGTCTGTTTGAAGGGTACGCCTTGGCGCCTCAACAGCCTTTTTAATCCTTCCGTGGAGTATTTGGGCAGACGGATGGGCTGGAGCCTGTCAAGCGTAGAATCGGCACCAAGCTAGATTTCTTTCTCCACCTTGGTTTCCGCGGATCGATAGAATAGGATCGCCTTTTCACCTCTTTGCCTAGGAGGGACGTAGAACGTCTGCAGTTCTTGCACATTATAGGTATCAAGTGTGTCAAGCTCTTTGTAATGCCTTTGCAGAACCATGGCGATTTGCAAACTCCGTTCATCGCCAGTGAAGGCTTGTATTAATGGCCGAACAGAAAATATTGCATTGACCTCATCTTCAGAGTCGCTGCCGAAGATCGGCATAGGGGTAGATGGTCCGGGCTTGTTGTATTGGAGCGGCCCCAAATAGACCATCTCTTCCTCCTCCTCGGTATCGCTCCCAAAGACTGGAATAGTGGTGATAGCTTTCTGCTTATTCTCTGGCTTATGGCATCTTTCCGTGTCTTCGATGTCTGGTTGGAAATACTTTGCATCTTCGTACTTTCGTACTTCATTCACGGAGAATGGGTTCAGCTCCCCTGTCACGGTATACTCGAGACCATCTTTGAAGTAATTCATACACTGATGCTGTGTAGAAGGGATGATGTTGTGCTCGTGTAACCAAGGCCTGCCGAGCAAAGCGTTGTAACAAGTCTTGGCGTCAATGATGTGAAATTTGATGTCAGTGATGAGCAGCCCAAAGCGTAGCATCAATATCACAGACCCAAGCATCCGTGATGACTGGGAGTCGAATCCGGAGATAGTGATTTTATCCCGAGCGAGGTGTTGAACGCTCATGCAGATTTCTTTTAACACCCTCACATTTAGGAGGTTGACAGAGGACCCGTTATCAACTAGTATCTTTCCTATCTTGATATCATGGCAGTATCCGGTGACGTATAAGGGACGATTGTTCTCGCATGTTCCGAGGAGGAGATCTTCGTCGCCAAAAGTGACGTCAGCAGTGTGCACTTCTTCCAGCTCATCCTTCATCTTTTCTTCGGCAAGGAAAGCTTGGAACTGCTCGGGCTCTTGTAGTGCCTTGATCAAAGAATCTCTCGCCTCTTTAGATAGCAGAAGGGCATCGAGAATGCTTAGCTGCGAGGGTATCTTCCTCAGGTGTGCCAGAACGTTGTAATCCACCTTGTTTTTCTTTGGCGGGTCCTTGGCTGTCAGCTCTTTGACGACTTGATCATCGAGGGCGATATCTTTAGGGACTTTTTCCTTCCCTTTATCTTTTTTACTCGACCCCTTGTTTGTGCGTCCGAGATTCTTCTCAGGCAACGTGCGATTACGCAGCTGAATGTTCTCGCAGGTCTTTATCTCTTCTTTTTCGAAGATGGATTCCTTGAAGAGAGGGCCGAGGGCTATTTCTTCATCGGAATCGCTCCCGAAGGTGAGAACTTGCGATCCCCCAGAATCAACCATCTGACAATTGTCGGCAGTTCTTTTGCGCTCATCTGTCGTGCTCTTCTTCTCTCGACGCGTTTTGTGCTTCATCCGCTCGAAATGCTGCCGATGAGCAACGTATCCCTGCCACCAATTCTTGAAGGATATATATTTATCGGTAGGGTGTGTGATCCTCCGATGGTATAAGCAGTAGTTTGGATGTGCATCTAGTTCGTCGGGGAACGTATTTTCTGAAGTGTCTTCTTTGAGAGGTGGCAGCTTCATTCCCATCGACAGGGCTTTAGCGAACTGCTTCCTTGTCTTAAACCTGCTTTTGCTGGCGGCAAAAGTGCTTCCATACGGTTGGGGTACTCTATGGCTTCTCATTACCAGAGCTTCTTCAACGTGATGCCGATGCTTGGCCCTTTCATATATGGCTGTTTCACGCTCTCGGTCAGATTTGCTTTTTTGACGGGCCTCGTTCAGAAACATGTCAATCATCTCGTCTGACGGTTCTAGGAGTTCCGGTTCGGGATCTGCCCCCATTTTCTCTGCATCAGGAGCTTCTTCACCATTTATTGACGAGAGAGAGATCACGTGGCAGCTCGCCATATAGTTCTCAAGTTCATCAGACGAGTCTTCTCCCCCATCATTGTCATCATCTCCGTCCTCAAGGATGTGGTTGAGAAAATCTTGGAGCGAGACCAGGGTTCGCGCCTTCTGGTTATATTCTTCTAGCGCGTCAATATGTCTTTGCAGGTCTGTAAGCTTGTCATCAGGCTTCACGGGATTTTTGGTCTTCTTATTCTTCTTTGAAGACTTTGACGGCCGGGCATGGGCGTTTTGACTATCACTACCAATTCTTGGCGTCGGGCGCGGCTTCAACATTCCCTCGATGACATCGGGTTCCAGCGGACTTTTCCACCTGATCGCCGGGCATGTTTGGAGATCCTTTAGCATTCTTTTTGTTTTGGCTGAAAGAGCGACCTCGCATGGAGCTTCTTCTATAAAAGAGCAAGATGCCCCCGGCATGTCCACCTTTTTAAGAGCGTGCGGCTGGGGCGGGTTTACCCTTCAGTTTTCAGACAACGCGAATTTGCCTTGCTGGTACTGATCCTCAATCTAGTTTTTGAAGACAAAGCAATCTTCGATTGGATGGCCCTTTATTCGATGGTAGGGGCAATAGTTAGGACTGTTGACGTCACCGAGATGCTGTGGACATTTTGGATCCGGAAAGGTGATAAGCCTGTTGTGCACCGCCTGCTTGAACAGTCTTCTCGTTTTATCCTGGGGAAACGAATAAGGGCGCTTCAGCTTCTCGTTAAACAATCGTTGTCTATCGTCTAGGCGATCAGTTGATTTTGGACCACTGGGCTGCTGTTGAGCATTAGCGACGAAGGTCGCTTTCCCTTTCCCCTTTTCGTTTCGAGGTTCCATCTTCGAAGAAGATGGTCTATGACCCATCTGATCCATTTGGGCCAGCTTTTCAATCAAGGCCTGGAAGGTAGTCGGCTTGAAAAACATCATGAACTGGGATATGGTCGCCTGCGGATCAAGAGTACCCACGAGCATGCCTACCGCACGAGCTTCTTCGATGCGTTGTTCGCATTTCGACCATAGGTTCCGCCATCGGATTGTATACTGAACCCATGTTTCTCCCGGCTTCACCCTGGCACTGATCAATGCCGTGATTGGGGTGCGTTCGCTAACGCTTGCGAACCTTTGTGTAAACAGTAACTCCATTTCTGTAAATGTCGTAACGGAGTCGTTCAGGAGCTCAGAGTACCATTCAAACACTGTCTCCGACAAGCTGCCAACAAATTGGCGAAGCAGTAGCTTATCGTCACCTCTTGTGTTGCCGCACAGGGCCCTGAATTGAGCAACGTGCAGGTGTGGATTCCCCGTCCCCTTATATACATGGAATTTAGGGATCGTATACCCCGGCGGGTACTTTATTTGGTCGTACCAACTCGGATAGGGTCGTCCAGTCTTAACAATTTGGTCGGCCGCTTCGCTCGCCTGATGAGCTCGTATCTGTTGAGCGATATAGTCATCCAGGGCGGCTTTGGAGATGGCCTCCTCTTTGGCTGCTGATAGATCCGGAAGAGGGTTTGATGTCTCCCCTCTGTCGTCTTCAAGGATAATCGGGGGGGTTTTAGCCGGAGGATCTGGTTGTATCATCATCCCGACCATATCTTGGAATAAAAGCGCCATTTGTTTTATGTTGGCCGATTGTTCCGCGGCCTCTATGTCTTTCCTCTCGAGCATTCTTCGGAGAAATTTAGCATCAGTTTCATGTTCTTGACGCTGCTCTGACGATGTCCCCTGGCTTGCTTTTGGCACAGTGAGTGCGGCTATCTTCGTTATCATCTCTTGGAGCTTTTGATGTTGCTGCTTCTGAGCCATTGTCACTGATCGTGTGAGCGGTCGGTGATCCGTAGAAGCACGGCTTTCCTCTTTTCCGGAAGCCATATAAACAGTATGCACTACCATGCCCCCAGACTTGGGGCGTTTTGGTTCAGTGTCCTTGAGATTCGTCGCAGACACGGGGATTTTCTCCGGCCTTCTCCTTTTGTGAGCGGTCGAAGTTGAGGGGGCCGTTGTAGTGGGCACCCAAGTAGACGACACCTTCTGTGGCTTGACAGGTTGGTCCTTCTCCTGCCGAACCTTCATTTTCTTTGGTTGGCGGGAGTAGTCTTGGTTAACCACAGAATCTTGGACCATTCGCCAGACCTTGTGAATTTTGGAGGAAAGCCACTGAGGGGGTTGCTCCAGCTTTGCCTTTGTAGCGTTCTCCATAGATGGAGGAGATCTTTTTAGCACGGCCGTCGGAGAGTTCTTGCGCACCCTCCTAAGTGGTTCAAAGCTGTTCCCAGTTGGAACAGCAGCATCAATTTCCACCATCGAAGCTGGTGAAGTCAATACAGAGGGGTTATTGCCCCAAACTTTCCTCACTCGGTGCCAGTGGCGAAGTCGAGCGTGTCGTGCGGCCGAGATTGGCTCAGCTATGGGGATGGCTTCATCATGCCCCCTGCTCTGGTGAAGGGTTGTTGCCGGTGCCAGCCTCTTGAAGACCGACGTCCGCGGAGAAGAAGCGCCCAACCTGTCGAAGATTGACCCTTGGGCAGGGGAAGCAACTTTGGTGATCTCGCCTGAAGCGGGAGTTGGAGCGGACGGTCTAGTGAAGACCGACCCCTTAGCAGGAAAAGCCTCTCTGATGATTTCAAGAGCAGGAATGGCTATCCGCTTCGGGATAACCCCTTCAAGTATTGTAGGCTTTTTCACGAGCCCGCCTGAGCTTTGGCTTAGTCTGTTAAAGACTGAGGCGTTGGATTTGGGCGACCCGTTGAGAGGGGCCGCGGTAGTCGTAAGCCGATCAAAGTCCGACTTCATCGGAGCTTCTTGCGACGGCAGTGGGGTGTTGAAGCTCATTGGTGGGAGCATGGTCCCAAAGAACAACCCAATGGTGGCTTGCGTCACATGTTCCATTGGCATCGTGAAAACACAGGCCGCTTGTGGCCCATAGGTCACTCTTCCAACAAGGACGGAGTGGGAGTTGTTGCAATTGGTGCAGTTGAAAGCCATTGATCTTCTGTTTTCTGCATGGAGCAAGACACCAAATCTTAGTACCTCGAATCCAGGGGAAACCATAGCAAACCGCGATTCATTCGCGAAACATGACACATGAAGTGTGGAGTGGAAAGAAGAAAAGGTCCCACCGGGCGTGCCAGAATCTGTTCGCCGCCGAATACAGAGACGGAACCGCGTAGGTCGTCTTGCCTGAATTTGGGGGCAGATGCTATTTGGTTTTATCCATCCACCTCTCCGAAGATGCCAAGTTTATTTATGGCACCATGTATCAAAGGTTTAGACGGATGCGGACGATGTAGCAGACTTCGTCGGATTCCCCCTCATTATGAGGGTTTTTTTTATTGTGGGGACGCTCTTCCCTGCAGGCGCAAGCCCCTGCAGTTAATTACGCTACCGCATCACGGTAACCACTTTCTCCTTCTCCAGATGGTCACTTCGTGACTTGTGTGTTTGTTTTGTTTTTTGGTTGCCCGTGGATTGTATACGGAGACTAATTTATGTTGTCGCCCGTAGGGCGTGGATTAGTCCAAATCCATATCTTCTTAGATTTGGTTTTAGATTGGGTTTAAGGATCGTAAATCTCATTTGAGACTAAGATCAACTTAAACGTTTGTTAAGGATACGTTAGTCTAATTTTAGACTAAGATCTACTTAACAGGATCATTTAGATCCAACAAAAGAGCATTTGGACTCTATTGTTTTAGTTTAGGGACATTGCGGTCCATAAGTTTAAGGACATCATAGTCCATGGAGTTTAAGGACAACATAGTCCATAAAGTTTAAGGACATGATAGTCTAGTTTAAAGACGTCATAGTCTGTGGGATTTAGTTTAGGGACGTTGTGGTCCATAAGTTTAAGGACATCATAGTCCATGAGTTTAGCGACCCCATAGTCCGTAAAGTTTAAGGACATCATAGTCCAGTTTAAAGACGTCATAGTCTGTTTGGTTTTGGTTCACCCGTTTAGGGATGTACCAAAAGTTATTAGTTATTGGGACCTTCCATCTCTCGGAAGACGTTGAAGAATTACAACGACATATATTATAGGTATGAAGAGATGTACCCTTGAACCAATGTTGGTTGGGAGATCTGTAGTCAAGTTTGGGACTAAGATCAGTTAAAAAGATTTATGAGCATATGGGCTCAGTTAATCTGAATTAGGGGGCATGTGGCCAACTTGGGCTCAGCCCACTCAGTTAAAATGTTGAACATTTAATTAGGCTCAGTCTTTTTTTATTTAACAATGTTGAGCATTGGCTTTGGGTTCTGACAACCTTTTTGTCTTTTATTGAGTGTTGAACACTCATTATAGCTCTGGGACTTTATTTAAAGAACAGTTTATGTTTCCTCAGCGCACACGTGAGGAGCACGTGGTGCGCTGGGCGATGAGCACCAGATTTAGAGCGCTAAGGCGCTTCCTATGAGATAGCGCATACGTGAGGAGCATGTAGCACGTTTGGCGCTGAGCGCCAGTTAATGAGTGCAGAGCGCTCATTGTAAAATAGCACATACGTGAGGAGCACATGGTGCGCTTGGCGCTGAGCGCCAACCTTGAAGCGCTGGGCGCTTCTTTAAATTGGAACGCTGCGGCGCTGTGCGTCAGTCTTGGAGCGCTGAGGTGCTTCTTTAAATTGGAGCATTAGGGCTCTTTTTAGGCAATTTTGATCGGTTCTGCGCTCTGAGAATTAAATTCTCGTTCATAGGAGACTTTGTCTCATAGATCTAAGAACTACGTTCTTATTTTAATAGGAGATGTTACAATCTCTTCTGTTTTTGTGAAAGACTTTGTCTTTGTGGATGTGTGATCCAAAGAGAATTAAGTTTTTCTCCTCCCCTTTTATGATGAGATGCTATGATCTCTTTTTGTGAAAGATATATGTCTTATAAATCTATGATCTCGAAAGAGAACTAAGTTCTTCTTCCCTGACAAGATGCTTTGATCTCTCTATTCTATTTACCTTGAAGAAATTCTTCTTCCGATAGCTTTCTCTTCTCTTTGAAATTTCTCAAAGTTTGTGGGGGGGTCCTCTGTGTAAGACTTGAAGTCTTCGGTCCTTTATATAGGGGAAGCTGATTTGTTGAATCAGTTGAAGAGATCTTTTCTCTAATTGATTTGGGGATTTCCCCACCGTTGGATCTTTGATACTAGGGCTTCTGTTTTATAGAAAGAAATCTTCTTGTTTTTAACAAGATTGGGAAAATATTTTCCTATACAGAACTTATTCTGTATCTTGGTGATTTTTAATCACCATTGGATCTTTGATCCAACGGTGCTCTAATTTTCAGAGGTAACTTTATAATTTTTAGTCATCTTTGTTGGATTTTTGATCCAAGGGTGGGGAACATTTAGTTCCAGCGCTAGCACTCTCGTGCTTTGCACGTGAGCGCTGCATCAGAGTCTTTGACTCTTGGTGCTAGCGCGCTTAGCGCTAGCGCTCTCGTGCTTTGCATGTGAGCGCTGCATCAGAGTCTTTAACTCTTGGTGCTAGCGCGCTTAGCGCTAGCGCTCTCATGCTTTGCACGTGAGCACTGCATCAGAGTCTTTGACTCTTAGCCCTGGCGCTGCTAGCGCTAACGCGCTCGTGCTTTGCACGTTAGCGCTGCATCAGAGTCTTTGACTCTTAGCACTGGCGCATTTAGCGCGAGCGCTTTTATGATGCGCTGCTTCATTTCAAATTTCAAGATTTGAACAGAGCTTTGCTCTGATTGGGGGAAACAGACATCATCTTCCATGATGCAGTCCTCGCTCCCACCGTCTACGAGAAAACCGTAGTATCTCTCATGTGGATGAAGAACCCTACTAGATCTGCGAAGTGGCTGGGCTTTGTTGGGTACTATTGGATCCTCCGGTTCTATCAAATCGTCAGTTGTAGTTTGTGCAGTTCGAACTTCTTCCAGTTCTACATTATTACCACTAATTTCTTTTACAAGAAATTCTTTTTCTAAAAAGGTGGCATGTTGAGCAACAAACACCTTTTATTCCTCGTTATGGTAGAAAAGATATCCATGGGAATTCTTTGGATATCCTACAAACTTGCATAGCACTGACCTTGCCTCGAGCTTGTCCGGATTTTGCTTTTTGACATAGGCCGGACAACCCCATATCTTAACTCGTTTAAGAGATAGTCTCTTCCCATTCCATATCTTATATGGAGTGGTAGGCACGGATTTGTTCGGAACCCTATTCAATAGGTATGCAGCTGTCTCAAGTGCATAACTTCAAAAGGAAATAGGTAACCCAGTTGTACTCATCATAGAGCGCTCCATATCTAATAGGGTGTGATTACTTCACTCCGATAGTCTATTGTGATGCGGTGTATACAGAGGAGTAAGCTGAGAGAGAATCTCATTCTCTTTTAAGTAGTCTCGGAATTTCGTACTCAAGTATTCTCCTCCCCGATCAGATCGTAGGATTTTAATACTTTTACCCGTCTGATTCTCTACTTCGCACTTATATTCCTTGAATTTCTCAAAAGATTCAGATTTGTGTTTCATCATGAACACACGTCCGAATCTTGAGAGATTATCGGTGAATATAATAAAGTATGAGGAACCATTCCTTGTATGTGTAGACATGGGACCACATACATCAATATGTATCAGTCCCAAGAGTTCAGTAGCTCTTTCTCCGTGTCCAGTAAACGGAGTTTTGGTCATCTTCCCTTTGAGACATGACTCGCAAGTTTCATAAGATGTAAATTCAAACTGATTCAAATATCTATCTTTATGTAACTTATCTAGTTTTGTCGCAATGATAAGACCTAGTCTACAATGCCACTTCGTTCATTTCTGAACTTTTCCTATTGTGTGTGTTCTGTATATTTAGAACTGTATTTTGATTTAGAACGTATATAACGTACCGAACCCAATCAACACTGAATTTAGGAAAATATTCATAACATTTTTGGTACGAAATAACAGTCGTTCAGAATCAATGTATTTGGTAATACTAGGTGATATTCGCCAACTGCTTTGGCTACAACAATTGCTCCATTCCCTACTTTAAGAGACTACCTCTCCTTAACCCATGCAAAAAATTACATATATGGGATCCTGATCCGGTATCCAATACCCAGGACGTAGAGCATACTGAGAAATAGTTCTCGGTAACGAACACACCGGAAGAAGATGCATCATCATGCTCTTTCTTCGTTCGGGTTGCATGGGAATCCTGATATTCTCCTATTCCTTACTCAGACTTATGACAATCATAAGTAAAAGCAGAACCAACGTTCCCCAGCTCAGTATAATAAGCAGGTTCGGTCAATACATCCATATTATTATCTTAATTAAGGCATGTCATGGTCGCTACCAGGAGAGAGAGAGAGAAAAACATTCAGCGTATGCTCTTGCAAGATCAGATTGGTTATTATTTTATCTGATCAGGATGGCTCCCACTGTTTTTATCAAATCTTCCTTCAAACCCTAAAAGGTAAGACTAGCCGGGATTAATTACATCCTACAAGTTTGCTAACCGTTCAGCCAGGCGGGTATTGGTACTTCAAGGGAGTCACCCCATGCTTTTGCATGGAACTAATTAAATAAGCTCGTTTCCGCAGAGGCATAATGTAACAACCCTAATTTTCTTATACACTTTTTCGTATAAAAATTTTTCAAAATATTTTTAAAATCCACAAAGGGGTATTTTAGCCTGAGCATAAGATTTAAGTAATTATTTTTGTTTTTAATTACAAGTTACAAGAATGAAATAACTCCATTTTTAGTGTACAAGAAATCACTTTAAAATTTAATGTATACATAGAGTATTTACTCTTGCTGCTATCATTTTAAGTAATTAAATAACACAATAATTACAAGAAGGAGCTTGTAGCTCATTGGTAAGACCTTGCACTGCTGAACCAAGCCACCAGAGTTCGAATCCCATGCCCCATATTATTTTTAGTTTATTTTTCTTTAAAAATTCTTGGAAGCCCAAAAGTCCACAGGCCATAACTCCCAAATATTGAACTGAACTCAAAAATTGAAGTATGCCATAACCTTAGTCAGAAGACCCCACACCCGACGATGGCCGAACCCGGCCGGGATCGGCCAACTCGGCCGGCCGAATCGGCCAACTCGGCCGGCCGAATCGGCCGGCGCCGCCGGCCGGAGTTGGGCCGATAGCCGGGGTCCCAACACAAAAAGTGTGGCTTTTGGTCTTCTGAAACCCCCTGTTAACTCCAATTTATTTGTTCAGTTCCAGAATTCTTAATACATCCTATTTAATACAAAATTTTAATGATTTTCTTTGATTTTTACAATTTTTTTTAAATAAATAAAACCCTTCACCTACCCTACCCTAGCTACCCTATAAATAGACCCCTACCCCCTACCTTCTCATTCCAAAACCATAGAATTACTCTCTCAAAATTTCTACAAGAAGTGTGCTTTGAAACCGAGTTCACGGCGAAGCGCTGACGGATTTCCGGCGACGTTCCTTGGAAGCAACCGGCGACGAAACCACACCTCGGCCTTTTTCTCTAGTTCCTCTTACTCTTTAGAAGAGTTTAAAACCCATAAGTCACAATCTTCTCTCTTTTCTATTTCTAAAAATACGACTTTATGAAACCCGACGGAAATCGGAACAAACCGATTTCCGATTCGGTTTTTTCTACAAAATCCCACTTGTCACATAATCCATAATACCTAAACATATCCATGATGACTATTAATCACATAGAAATCAATTTAAACAAAGTTTCTCACATGAAATGATAACTTTCTTGTAATATCGTATTCTTTTCATAAAAATACCATAAAGTTTATTTTTCTACTTCTAATCAATTCCCTCATTCCTAAACATGTTCATCTTGATAAATAAACTTGTAAAAATCAATTTGAATGAGTTTTCACACATGAAATGATAACGTTTTCAAATACTGTATTCTTACACTTAAATACCCTTATGTTTAAGTTAACATGTTTAACCTCTAAATTTCACTAAACCTTAAAATAAGTCACGAGGTAATGACCTACCTCTACACACACACAAATATAACCTTAATTGATATTCCCAAAATTTAGAATACGAAAATACAAGACTTTTCGCTAAAATACCATATTCTTTATAAACCTTTTCTAAAAGTTGTACACAATTCTAAAACAAAATCTTTTAAAATGAAAGTACGATTTGTCATGGACATCGATCGTTTATCTAAACTGACTTTGTGGTGTCTAGGCAAGTGTGTCTAGGCTAGTGGTTTTTAATTAGGCCTACTACTGTGGTTCCTTCCCACTTACCTGGCACTTACCTGGCCACAATTGGCGGTGAAGAGCCGATTTGAGGCTTCTAATGACTTGTCGTTTAGACCTTAGAGATAGGCTAGTTGGCTTAGGAAACCCTAGAAACTAAAATACGGAAATTACATCCTTTTACAAATAAATACCTTATATTTATAAAACCGTTTTTCTAAATGAATAGTATTTATTAAACCTAACTAAAGCGCCGCTACAACCCATCTTTGGGGAACCCGTTAGGGATAGTACGGTTCATCGTGCACCCACGGGCTAGTAGTGCGAGATTCAGACCTCCGCAAGGAGCATTCGGTCTCGAAAGGTTTAAAATACGACATTTAAGAAAAATGAGATTTTGGAAAATAAATATCTATTTAAAATTATTCTTGTATTAATATATATATAATTATCATTTAAACACCTATTTTATCATAAGATAAAGTTTCCACATTTTTCTAAAATTACAAGATTAAAAGTTAAATTAAAATACCATGAAATTCAAATAAATCAATATTATAAATTAATACTTTTATTAGGATATATTCACTAGAATAACACAAATAAAATCCACACTCATTATAACTATAAAGACGAATAATAAATACTTGAGGTGTATTTTGAAAACTATACAAAAGTACTTTTTACATAAAACCCCCTCAAGTTCTATAAATTACAATAAGGACCCTAACAATTATAGAACTTCAAATTACTTTTCTTTTAGTCTGACTCGGGTTTGAGTCTGACTATTTCTGACTTGAATATGATTCAAGTCAATCTATATTCTTTAATATTCCAACTCAATATGAACACATGAATCCCTGAATCCAGTTAACAATCATTACAACTTGACTGAACCGAACCATGGATATATTCCTTTTACATGTTTCCCAGTATTCCATTTACATGACTCTACGGTTATAACCGTTTCCTGATATCATGGTTTTGGTCAGTCAGTCAATCAAACATGCAATCGATACAACTTTACAAGATAACAATACAAACACGATATCACGGGGATTAAGGGGTAGATTGGTACGGAAGGTGTTAAAGGTGGCACGAGGTGGTCAGATTAAGACACCTAACCTATATTCCGTTGCTGTTTTACCGTGGCATAAACGGTTCCTTGAGTTCCTAATACCATAGTCTCTGGGGCAAGTGAGACTCCTCTCGTATACACTGGCATCCTTCTGTACCAACCTACAAACAACAGCGTTAATATAACATTACAACATTACAACAATACAATACAATATTAAAAACTCTCTCTCTCTCCTACTCTTGTCTATTTCTCCCCCATCTTTGGGACTTACCGAGCGACCTGTTCGCTAACGACATTCTATTTCTTTCTTCTTTGAATGTCGTCAGGTGGTTTGGACCCGGCAGAGATCGAGCCATCACAAGAAGACTTGGAGCAGTTTACTGAAGACCCTGCAGTATAATTTCATTGTACACTTTTCTTTTCAGTACTTTCCATTCCCTGTTATGCCACTGTTTAGGCATCTTTATTTCAGTTGTATTTTCCTTTTCATGTATTATACAAAGAATGTTAATAAATAAAAGTTGCTGTTCTTTTTATACTCTTGTCTCTTGTGTATTTATTTTATATTGCTTAGATACGCTTAGCGTATGTACTTCTGAGTACATACGTAGCGGACCTCGTCGCGTCCCCTTCGCCGTACATTAGGAAGCGGGGCATGACACATAACCCCGTTAACACATTTCTCAGACACCTGCTGGATCAGCTAATTGTAAAGTGGAAAACTCTCTCAGGAGTAACTCTTACTCGCAGTGGGTATCGGGATCCAACTATCTCATAGAAGGTATGCAATCTCATTGCAAATTTCAACACTTGAAATTCCCAATATCTGTTTTTACCCCTAACGACCTATGACATTGACGGAGGTCAACAAACCATAGGCCGCTAATCAAGTTCAACCCATTCATTTCATGATTGAATTAAACCCACCTGCATGACCCTTGACGGAGGTCAACAAGGACATACGACTACCTTAATCCAATCGTATCATATGCAGCAGATAAGCACTAATCAGCTACTGCACACTACGCCTTGACGGAGGCCAACAAACGCAGCACGATTACTAAATAGCACTTATCTGAAACGACGGAGGGCTACGACTGTTTTTGAAGAAAACTTTTAGCGTAATGAACTTGATATCATTGTAGAATCTAGTGTTTTGAAAATGAGTGTTTTTTGTAGCTTTTACTACTTTTTCTAAAGAGGTCACTCCCGATGAAGGGATCTCGGCTCTTTCCTCATCGAATGAGGTGCTGGATATTCATCAAGGAATACCACTATGCAAAGAAAGAACTAGAGAAGCTATCAAAACAAAACCGAGTGGGTTGTAGCATTTGCTAGTTTTGCTAAAGAGATCACTCCCGGTGAAGGGATCTCGGCTCTTTCCTCATCGAATGAGGTGCTGGATATTCATTAAGGAATACCACTATGCAAAGAAAGAATTAGAGCTACCTTTTTTGAAAATTTTGATTCTACAACATCTTTAGGTTTCATTTCTTTCTATTAATCTCATTAATGAATTCCCATCATTTATGTTTCCCTAAACATCACAGAAAAGAAACGAAAATAGAATGTACGCTTATGTCATCCGCATTCGCCATAGGGCCCCGTCATGCACCGTTAGGTTACTTAACTAACGGCAAAACGGGGGCTGGACTAGCCCGGGTGCAAAACATAAGCAACGTTTATTATATATATCATATATATAGCATTTGTCTCACGCAGTTATATGATCACATCACAGAACTCAAGCAGCAGAAGTCAACATATGAAATATTGGATATTCTAGGAGATTTGTGTTTTAAATTCAGCCAGTAATGAAAAACACGGATTCCACGGTCATGAAGAATAGCCAAACCCACATCCCTTGACCCTTACAAGAGCAGCAAGCAACCCTGCCAATTCTAGAGTTAGGAGACTCGGTCTCGATCCTCGAGATGGCCTTCCATTGGACTCTAGAACCCGGTTACTTGTGCTCCCTGCCTTGGGTCTATCCTAATGCGGAAAAGTAAATAATATACATCAATGGTGACATCAACCCGGAAGTGTCCCAATAAAAGAATATTACATACATTTTTACATGAATGAAAATAGAAAAACTCCCATCTCACGTAAAAAAAACCCGGCTATTCAATCACGACGATCCAATATAACATATCACAGCAACACATAACATCACATGTCATCAACGTAAGTAAACATGCGTATCCCGAATGTCGTTGACATATAGCAACGAGATCAGGGATACCCCACATATTACACTTACGGTCACAGAAAAGAAATGAAAAACTACAATAATTAGAATCCGCAAAATCCTTAGACATCATAAACCCGGAATATCTCATATTCCGAATTTCATGCCTATGCCTATAAACTTTGCATTTTAGTCTCAAACTGAAAACTCTTTTCAATAAGCAGTCGGATAATTCAACAAGATTCCCGACTAAGTGTTCGCGTACTATATGCGATTGCGACGGAGTTTTGATCCGAATCGAAACTCCGTAGCAATCGATCAAACCGAGACTAAAACGCTAGATTTACAATTATAAACTAGTTTTCATAAAACTAATAATTGTGGATTCTAAATATTGTATCACATATCATCAAAATCTAAACGACGTTAAACATTTCGATCGATTTATCAAACACCCACAAATCACAGAGACCTCAACAACTTGAGCCTCACTAAAAATACCCATAATGTGCCAAATATCACAGTGGAGCAGCACAAGAAGTACGAGCCATCAATTCACCAAACATGCGGCGGAACCGTGGCCAAACTATGGATTCCACGGCGGTTTAGTTGAATCATGACTTCGTACTTCTTGGGGCTCCATAGAAAAGTCTGCATGATTTTTTGGATATTTTTAATATGAAAATTTTCAACTTTTGAAAATTTGGAGAGAAACTTGTCTAAATGTGGGTTTCGAAAACTGATCGAACATTTTAACGTCGTAAAGACTTACCCTAATGTTCTAGCTTAGCTTTGATCCCACGAAAGTGTTTCCTAGCACCACCACTGGGTTTTCACAAGCATCAAACATTCTATATTTAAAAATTTAGGATGATAAGCCACACTAACCTAGAATCTAACTAGAGTATTAGGGTTTATAGTATGATATCATAAGAACTAAACTAAGTGATAGAGATTATAACCTTTGTAGACCGTGTCCTTCACTTCTATAGCTCCGGGTAGTAGTCCCTACGACTCCTCTAGGCTCCACTTGAAGAATGAAGAAGCTTCCTTCGCGATCTTCGTATCGAAGATGATCCATCCGAAGCTTCTCTAATCCAAACTACCTTTTCACTAATCTCTCTGTAGTGAAGGAAACACCCTAGTTTAAAATGCTAATCTAAACTAAGATGATGAAGTAGGGGTTTGGAAGCTCACTTAGATTGATCCAAAGCCCTATGGTTCACATCACATGTGAAGGTTAGGCTTTGAGGTGGAGGAATAAGAAGATAATGGTATGGAGCAAAAGAAAAAGAGCTAAGGAAAATCATCATGTGTAGAATGGCTTCAACATTTTCCTCACTTATTGAGGCATACAATTTTTCTCAATAAATAAATTGAACCATGCTTCAATAGTGTAGAAAGACCAATAAAAAAATGACCAAGCCATGCCTCACCATTCCACAAGTATCTCCCCATTTTTCCACCTCATTTCTATTTTCCAAAAATAGAAATTCCATTCTTCATTTAATATATATATATATATATATCAAATATATATATATCAAATATATATATATTAATATATATTAAGAAAATAATTAGTGAGCAATAATATTAGTTAATACATAATTATATCAAATATAAATATATATCATATTATTAAATCAACACTTGATTCAATAATCCGGTTATATCACATATAACCAACTAATATCATTTATCTGTATATCACATTATCAAATCAACACTTGATTCAATAATCCGGTTATATCACATATAACCTAACCGATATCAAATTACCGCCAGATTAGAATAAAGTATCACATATTAGTATTTAATGAGTCCCCTCGCACATATCAACATATGTGCCCTACTTCGTTTCGCTTGAACTATGAAACCTCTATATGGGACTCGAAAGACCCGTCAATACGCCAGTAGTAGGTGATGATCATATCAGTCACCCACAAGCCATCAGCGGTACTAGCTGGACGTAACGGCTACCCAAGTATTTAGCGATTAGAAGATTAACAAGCAAGCTTGTCCAAAATCCCATGAAGCCTATAAATAACACTTACCGTACAGTCCGGTTTCTTCGTCTGATATGTCGCATATCGAGTCTAGGGGTGGAATCGTCAGACGCAGTAACTTGATTAGTGATGCCGATGTGTGGCTCATAACGGTTCGAGAAACCACTGATAACACTTACCAGTAAATCTCATCAGCCCTGGCCAGGGACTTACTGTTATAGTCAATCGAGTATAGCGCAACATCAACTCCCAATACCAGGAGAGTCGAAACCCCTCCTATTGCTCACTGCCTCCATGTGACTCGAGACTGTACCCAAAATCCACCTGTTTGCACGACTCCTCTGAGCCATGGTAAGGAGGAAATCAAAGCACAGTGGGAACCACACAAGACACTATGATGATCTCGGGTCTACAGACTAACATGTACCAGTATCACCAGAGAACTGTCATCTGACGATAGGTATAATACCATCTAGGAGTTCTCGGCGTGTCCTGTTCGGTATTCCAGAGTAGACTAGCGTGTACGTTTCTTGACACTGTAGGGGGCGATGGTTGATCCCATAACCAATGGTGTTTGACATCAAAGATTGTACACAGGTGCTCATTAAAGAATGGGTACACCGAACAGGACTCGCCGAGAACTCCTAGATGGTATTATACCTATCGTCATATAGCAGTTCGCTGTTTATTCGATTTCTATCTGCTGATGTTTTCTACTCACGAATTGGCAACTCACCCCCATTGTGCCACAGTTTTCTTGCAAGTTTGACCGTTTGGATCAGTAGCGGTATCGTTGGCACACAGCTCCTTCCAGGGTATTTTATTATGGTAAGTGGGACACACATTGGATCGTGTCCACTCTTGTACTTTTATATTCTATTGTATCTAGACAAACTCCATCAAATCAAAAACTAGTTTTTGTATATTGATAGACCTAGACAGACTTGTGTGCAAGACTTAGAGCGATGGGTGTATGTTCGCTATTTGAGGTTTTTGATATCTTTCTTTATTTATTGTTCTTCTATGTTTGATCTTCGCCGTAGGGCGTCGTATATATATTGTTTATTTGCGTGGTTGTGATTCCACCATTTGGCGAAGAGCTAGCTCCTGTTTGGGGATGCCTATATATATTGCTTGTATGTGGTTTTTGGATCGAAATATACAAGGGAGGTGCTGCCCAAATTTTTTTTAAAAGGACGGAAAACGTTTTTCAACTAGTATATAATTCACTTATGTTTTCATATATCATTATTTATGCATTTAAAGAAAAACTCGATTTCATTGTACCTTTATTTCAAAACTGCACCTCCACTATTTTTCCGCAAAAAAAGTTTAGATTTCTGGGCTTCGGCTTACTTGAATTACGTTACACCTTTAGACGTTGCGTGATTTAAGTGCCGGTCACGTGCCAAATTCTGGATCGTGACAACAATTATCCAAAAATCAAGTTTCAAAAGTAGCAAAACATTGACAGAAAACAAGTAAAACAACTCCAGATTTTACCTAAGGTGAAATTAGACCTTTTTGCATATTTAGTAGTCTTAGTTATCTCACAAGTGACCTACAGAAACCAAACCCTATCTCCAAAAAGGACCCGCAAATTGCGGCCAAATCCAAAAAAATTGTGGCTAGAACATGATGGTTTGGGCTCTGGTTTCCCGGGCAGCTTCCTACTAGTTTGCATATTTCACTGTATCCTCAATTTAATTTTCAGAGAACCACAATTGCTCCATGTTCCATTTGAACATCAACAGTCATTTAAAACCAACATCGGAAAATTCTAAACTCATCTAATCGAAGAATTTCTCCGCTAAAACACTCACACTTATCACTATTGGTCTTGTATACACTCACTAAACCTCCATTAAACCTATACTGCAAGTTCTACTCACTAAATCTCACTTTAGAATTTTCCAAGTTCACAAAACCTAAACTTTTAAGTTCTAAACATATATATGAGGTTAGGAAATTTAAAAACACCTTAAGAAGTGGATGTTTTACCTCATGGAGCAACTGAAAAAATTCTAAGATGGCCTAAAATGCTCAAAACTCAAACTTGATCACTCCAAGATGCTTAGAATGAGATGAAGAACATTTTTTTGTGAAGAGACCATGTGTTTTAAGGTGGCTTTGGGGGTGTTTCTAGAATGGTAGTGAGGGTGAAGAAGGGGATGAAGAAGGAGATGAAGAATAGAGAGGTGAAGAAAAATAATGGGATGAAGGAAAAAAGATGGCTAATCAACCATATCATCCCCTCTCTCTCATACTCTCATGCTCATACCTTGGTGTCCCCTTGTCCCCTATTTTCTTTTCTTATCTTTTCCTTTAAAACAAATTCAAAACAAAATAAAATGAAACCATGGTATAAAATATGAACAAAATGTTATATGTTATGCACACACAGCATGATTAACAAATCAAATTTGGTTTAATGCATAATTAAAGAAATACTAATCAAATTTAACATTAAACTTATATGTAAATAATTATATATTAATTTATAAACAGCCCAAGGCAAATGAATGCTCTCATAAATGATAATTTATTTTAAATTCCAATTATTTTCCAAAATATAGCTATATAATTATACCATTCTACGAAAACTCAAATCAACATTTGTATAATATCCGTGAAATTTATTATTTTATTATTTAAATTCAAAAACAATATTTTATATTTTCTGAAATATTACAAAACCCTAACCCTAACCCCAACCGCAACCCTGACCCCGACCCCGACCCAAACCCACCCCAACCCACCCCCAACCCAACCCCAACCTTAACCCTAAGCCCGAGCCCCAACCCGAACCCCAACCGAACCTGAACCCCCACCCCAACCCTTCCCTACCCCTACCCCTACCCTTCTTCCTACCCTAACCCAACCCACCCAAACCCAACCCTACCCTAACCCCAACCTCAACCTGGCCCCAACCCGGACCAAGCCCTAACCCTAACCTAACCTAACCGAACCCTAACCCCGAACCCGACCCCAAACCCGACCCTACCCAACCCCAACCGAACCCTGACCCCGAACCCGAACCTCAGCCCCAGCTGTAACACCCTAATACGTGTATTCAATATTAATGGGTATTTTAAGATTTGCTTTATAATTCTTTTATTTTATTCATATGGCTTGCGAGTGATTCATATGGTAGTTGTGGTTATCCGACCCGACCCGCATGTGTGGAATCTAGTATGGTGCTAGATTGTGTCTGATATTTATCGATAAATTATATCTATGAGAATGTAGTATAATATATGCATAAAATATATCTAAATCATTATATATCTATTCATAGCCATAAGGTATAGATAAATTATATTTTACTAACTGACAACGCATGGCGAAACACCATATATCTTAATTTGCTTTTATCTAGTACGATTAAATCTTGAGATATCTTGTAACCAAATATTTATTAAATCTTAATATATTTATTTAAATCCCTTTTAAATCTTATTAGAGGGTATATGTATTTAATATTATATTATTGCATTATGGCTTAAATCTTTACGTATATATGTTGGTCCCTAAAATATATTTTTGACAAGATTCTGGTAAAGTTTGGTAGCAATTTGATATTATCTATAAACTTTATATACTTTAATTTATATATATTAATATACCATATATAATATATATACAGTTTTACATTTTATTATTTTTATATAAAAACTCTCTCTCTCTCCCCCCGTCTCTATCTCTCTCTTTCTCTATTCTTTCTCTCTCTCTCTCTCGCCTCGTCCCATGCCCTAAAGTCTATCGTTGCATCCCTCATTCTCACCTCCACCTCTTTCCTCCTCATCTCGTCATCCTCGCAATCATCCCACCATCATCACCTCCCTTTTCAATACCCCGGCCTATCACCTCACCTCCTCCCTCGAGAACCCCGAGCTTAGCCCATCACCGCACCATGTCACCTCACCGTCAACCTTACCTCCCTCATCTCCCCGTCACTGACCCAACCTCCTCTTACTCCTCGCCTTCGCTGAACCCAGAGAACCCAACACCATCATCTCTCTCTCTCTCTTTTCTTCTTCATCATCTTCTTCTTCCTTTTTCTATCGCCGGAGCCAACCCAGCAATGCCACCGCCACCACTTACTTCCCTAGCCGACAACCATGACCCGGGTCCATCTCCAGTCACCACCTCCTCAAAAAAAAACCAGACCCATCACCTCACTCCCTCTTCTTCTTCTCACCGAGCTTCATCCACGACTTAACCTCGTCACCGGCAAACCCCGACCCATTGTCGTTGCCTCGACCCAGATGCTAGACGAGAGTCATCCACAGAGAACCAACGAGCATCCCAGAGCAGTAAGTCGACATCTTTGGCCTAATTCATGAGCATGTCATGTTCTCAAACGTTTTCGTCGTGCGGATATCCATGTTTTGTCATGATTTTATCGATCGAGACAAGTTTCTAAACATGCAACATGCTATGTTACATACACCAATATATATATATATATATATATATATATATTATTATACACATATCTATTGTTTAGCAAATTATTAGCAATATACAATTTTTATAGTATTAATCCGTATTTGGTAACAATTGCAAGATTATCTTACTGCATGCTAGTTTATTATAGTTTCAATATTATTCCACTGTAGTTCCATTATCCTTTACCTAGACTAAAATATATCTAGTAGATAACGTAAAATGTTTATTATAAATAGTTTTAATATATATTATAAATAAATTTATCAGACTTTACAGTTTAAATAGTATGCATTTGTTAATTGTACAGTGGATTAAATAAACTAATTATTGTTATTTCATTGAATAGTTCTCATGTTTAATACACAATACCTGACATGTGCACGATACATTCCTTGCTATTTCCATTACTATATTGTTTACACTTGTTACCTGAATAACTACTAATGCCGACAATATCGACTAATTATCCTGATTGACCTGACTTATTGTCTGTTAGACAAGACTTGTATACGACTATTCCTGTGTTGACATTAGGTAGACATTCTATTGATACCTGACTTGAACACGAAAGCCTGGGGGAAAGGGGAAATCAAGAATGTAACCAAAATGTAACTCAAGAGAATATTATTATTGTTTTCCATGATTCCAGGCGTGAACGAAATATCTATTGTTTATTGTACCGTGGTCCTGTGGGGAATGAACGGGATAGATTATACCGTGGTCCCATGGGGAATGAACGGGATATATACTGTTGAGTTACGATAAGAATTACTTTAATTGGTTTCAATTACCAATAGGATAGATAACCTAGGAACACAGACTTTAGGATACACGTGACATACTTATAGCCTGCGGTTATATCACGTGTGCTTGTTGGTTGTAATTATGCATCATTTTGCACATAACACACTATATAGTACATTGCTCGGTTTATTATAATTATATTTATGATTCACTGACGTCTGGGTTTTGCATGGCCCGGTTCCTTTAACCTTGTCGCAGAAAGATCAAGAATATTTTGGTAAGCAGGCTAACCGTAGCCCGACCCCAACATCGACCCCAACCCCGACCGACCCCAACCCCAACTAACCCCCGAACCCAACCCAAGCCCAGCCCCAACCCCAACCCCAACCCCGACCCTAACCTAACCCTACTTGACCCCGACCCCGACTCCTAACCCTAACCCCAACCCTACCCCTACCCCAACCCCATCCTAACCCCGACCCCGACCCCGACCCTGACCCTAACCCTAACCCCAACCCCAACCATGTTGGATATAGTGCCTTCAAGGCAATTATTGTAATTGCGGGTAGGCGATTATGATAATTGAGCGAGGACCTATATAAGTAGAACGGTCTTACTCGAGATGATAGTATGATATCTGAATTGTCTTTATCATTATGTGTATACGTTTTGATAAAGCCTATATGATTATTGCTTAACTACCAGCATTATAATGGCGATCATATACATAGGAGCTGGGTGGTCCATAAGCGCATCCTTAAATGTCCCTAGTCGAGAGAGTATCGATACTCCAGAGTAGACTAGTGTATACTTTTCGAGACCCCAACGATGGGCAGTGGCCGGTCTCATAAGCCATTGGTGTTGAGTCACCTAAGATAGTATACAAGTGCTCACTGGAGGTAAGTACACCAGACGGACTCGCCGAGAACTTTTAGATGGTATTATACCTATCGTCAAATAGAAGTTCTCTTGTGGCATGAGTACAGATTAGTCCTTTGATCTGAGATTTTCATTTGTCTCATGTGAGTTCCCACAGTACTTAAATTACTACCCTACCACGGCTCAAAGAAGTCATGCAAACAGGTTTTAGTTGGGTACAGTCCCGAGCCACATGGAGGCGGTGAACAATTGTCAGGGATTCATCTCTCCTGGTATTGGGAGTCGATATCATGCTGTGTTGGGTCAGCCATCACCAGAAATCCTTGGCCATGCTGGATAAGATTTACTGATGTGATATAAGTAGTTTCTTAGCGGGTGATGAGCTTCAGACCGGCACGACTTATCGGGTTAGTAGGGGTCTGATGTTATCCACCCCTAGACCCGATATGTGATTATCTTAGACGAAGAGACCGGACAGTATAGAGATTGTCACAGAAAGGCTCGGTAGGGGTACAGATGAGTTTTCTCGACGTCCTTCCTTTCGTTCAATACCTGGGTAGCCATTACGTACAGCTAGTGCCGTAGACGTGCTTGTGATTTAACCCACTGTCAGCGTATTGACGAGTCTTTAGATTCCCACACAGAGGATTTTTTCGGTTCAGGAAAAATGATATAGTGGCCGTATATTGATACGTGCAGGGTTCCGATTAGGCATGTGTGCTAGCCACACAAACTTTAAACGGGCAGATGATAATACTGTCCGGCTTAGAATTAAGCCGGATTATTAAATCAAATTTTGATTTAATAATTTACACACACACACACACACATATATTTCGATATGTATATTCTAGTATTATGTTCATTGTAATTTTCTATCTCTTGGGCATTCGTATTTTGATACGAATACGGGCATATATTTGCGGGGATGTATTCTTGTATTTATACAAAAATACTTCTAGAAGAAGGCAAACTCATTTCTAGGATTTTCTTTCAAAGAAAATATGAAATGGGGTGGAAAAGAGAAATGGTGGAGGGTATGGGCAAATGAATTATAAATTCATTTGCAAATACTATTCAAGCATGGTTGTAGTTTTAAAATGGAAAAATTCTTTTTACAAAATACATGAAGCATGCTTGAATTTGTGAAGGATTTTCATTCCACCATTTTTATTTCTCTCTCTTTCATGGCTCCTCCTCCGTCTTCCTCTACCTTCTCATGAATTGAGATTCAAGAGGATTAAGAGAAAGAAAAATCATTAGAACACTCACACATATCACTAAGCATCCTAGATTAGCATCCTACAATCTTTAGTTGCTTCATGGATGAAGTTGAAGCTTGAACTTGGTTCTCTCGGGTGAATCATCTTCGGCGAAGGAAAACCACCTTGCAAGCGCGATCCGAAAATCTTGAGAGCATTCTAGAGTCCAACCCAATTGGAGCAAATGAAGACTGTTCCCTGATAAAATATCAGGAAATTCCCCAATGGGGTATCACGTGCTCACACGTGACCAAGGGTCACGTGCTGACACGTGATGGTTTCTTGGGACTCTGTTATAATAGAATTAAATTCTAATCAAGCAGGAAATTAGTGGAGTCGCGTGCCCCCACGTGATGGGCCTTTAAAACCCACCAAAAGGGATTAAAAGATATAATAAGACACTAAGGAAAAACCCCAATGGGGCATCACGTGCTCACACGTGACCAAGGGTCACGTGCTCATACGTGATGATTTCTTAGTTCTGTTAAACAGAAGAATTAAATTCTGATTAAAATGTTTAATCCAGGGGGTCACGTACCAACACGTGACGTGTTCCTAAGCTCTTTAATTGATAGAATTAAATTCTATTTCAATGATCAAACAGTGGGATCACGTGCCAACACGTGATGAGCTTTTAATCCTTCTGAACTAATAAAATTAAATTCTAATTAAATGGGAATCCAGAACCTTAACTGGAAAAAAATCTCTCTAAATCTTTTCAAACAAAAAGATTGTGCTCTGTAAAGTGGAGTACCGTTGGATTAAAAATCCAATGGTGATTAAAAATCACCAATTTATAGAAAGATTCTATACAAGGAAAGATTTCCCTGAAATTTGCCAGGTATAACAGATAAAAGGTCTTTTGGAGTAAAAATCCAATGGTGAATAAAATTCACTGAGTGATCTAAAAGATCATGTTGGTTACAAAATCAATTAAAATCTTTCAATGAAAGATTGACTAAACAAATTGATTCTTCTCATTCTCCTATAAATAGGAGCCAAGAAGAGAAGAGAAGGGATCATCTTTGGAATTTTGATTTTCTGGAGAAAAACAACAACAGAGAGAAAAAAGAAAGGAGAATTTAATTCTCAAGAGAGAAAAGAAGATCTTTTCAGAGAAAAGAAAACCTAGGTAAGAAATGGGAAAGGGATCTAAGCTCCATAAAATAAAAGAGAATTTAATTCTCAAATTTAAGAGTTTAACTCTTCTGAATAAGAAACTAGTTCTTCTTTTGGTTGAAGATCTGCAGAAGCAGATCTCCCCACAAGTTGAGAATTTAATTCTCATCGGGGAGATTCTGCCATGCAAATCCAAAACTTAGATGGGAGAATTTGAGTTTAAGTAATTTAATTCCCCCAAATTCATAAGAATTTAATTCCTCCAAATGAAACTAGGGTTTAACCCTATATGAGAATTTAATTCTTCCACATACATAGGAATTTAATTTCTCTAAAAACAGAATTAGGATTTAACCCTACAGAGAATCTGATTCTTAAAACGAGAGGCTTAAAGATCTCCATGCACGTAAAGAACTTGGTCACGTGGTGACACGTGACCCCCCATCCTTAATGATCAGAAATGAAAGAACAAAACTAGGTCACGTGGTGACACGTGACCCCTAAACAAATCCTTTAAAATGAGAAAGAAAAACTTGGAGGCAATGCCTCACGTGCTCCCACGTGACCCTCAAAATAAAGGGAACAAAGCCAAAGGCAGAATCAATTTTGGGCGCCCTCACGTGTCCCCACGTGACCCCTTAATAAACACTTTAATAATCAATACATGGATACCCATCACGTGCCAACACATGATGGCCAGAAGATCAAAAGTGTTTAACACTTATTTGCAGATTTGAGAGTGAAATAAAGGAGGTCTGGCCCCATCTTCAGGCGCCTCACGTGACCCCTTCCTTTCTAGTGTTTAAACATTATTTTGAGTATTTTGTCTCCAGTGTTTAACACTATTTTAAATACATTATGTGAGGACACGTGACCGCCAGATGTCTTCTAGTGTTTAACATTATTTTAAAACCAGCTTAGCCCAAATTGACTATGTTTTCCAGAGGCAAATCTCCCCTTCAAATGAACCTTAAAATCCATAGCTATAATGTTTAGTGCTCAGCCAAAGATAAAATGTTATCAGAGCCCTCAAACCCTTGTTTAGCATTGCTAAATAATGAGGGGCTGAACCCAGACAAATGTTCAAACAGTCCAACAAAGGGCCAACATTCCAAACTTAATTGGACTTAGACCAAGTTGGCCATAAGTCTTCAATTCAGATTTAACTGAGCCAATGTGCTCATAATCTAATTAATTGATCTTAGTTCCAAATTAGACTACAGATCTCCTAATCAACTTTGGTTCAAGGGTGCATCTCTTCACTCCTTTGATATTTGTCGTTGTAATCCTTCAACGTCTTCAGAGAGGTGACGGGTCCCAATAACCAATCATTCCATGGACTGTGGGGTCCTTAAACTCATGGACTATAATGTCCTTAACCTTGGACCACCATATTCTTAAACTGGTAATGGACCGCAATGTCCCTAAACTAAAACAATAGAGCCCAAATGCTCTTTTGTTGGATCTAAACGATCATGTTAAATAGATCTTAGTCTAAAATTAGACTAACGTAACCTTAACAAATTGTTAAGTTGATTTTAGTCTAAAATTAGACTAACGTATCCTTAACAAACGTTTAAGTTGATCGTAGTCTCAAATGAGACTAACGTATCCTTAAACCCAAACCAAAACCCAAATCTAAGAAAATACGGATTTGGACTAATCCGCGCCCTACGGGCGACAACATAAATTAGTCTCCGTATACAATCCACGGGAAACCAAAAAAGAAAACAAACACACACGACACGAAGTGACCATCTGGAGAAGGAGAAAGTTGTTACCGCGATGCGGTGGCATAATTAACTGCAGGGGCTTGCGCCTGCAGGGAAGAGCGTCCCCATAATCAAAAACCCCTCAAATGAGGGGGAATCTGACGAAGTCTGCTACAACGGCCGCATCCATCTAAATCTCCGATACACGATGCCATAAATCAACTTGGCATTTTCGGAGAGGTGGGCTGATAAAACCAAATAGCATCTGCCCCCAAATTCAGGCAAGACGTTTGTCTTCCCGGTCTTTCGGTGGAGAACAGATTCTGGCACGCCCGGTGGGACCTTTTCCTCTTTCCACTCCACGCTTCGTGTGTCGTGTTCGCGAATGAATCGCGGTTTGATATGGTTGTCCTTGGGTTCGAGGTACTAAGATTTGGTGTCTTGCTCCGTGCAGAAAACAGAAGATCAATGGTTTCAACCTGCACTAACTGCAACTGCAACTCTCGCTCCGTCCCGTCCGGAGGAGTGACTTACAGGCCCCAAGCGGCCTCCATCTTCGCTATACCGGTGGAACAGGTCACTCAGGACACCACTGGATTGTTCTTCGGGACCATGCTCCCGCCAACGAGCTTCAGCACTCCTGTACCATCACAAGAAGCTCAGAAGAAGTCAGTCTCTGATTGGCTTACAACTACTGCGGCCCCTCTCAACGGGTCGTTTAGCTCCAAAGCCTCAGTATTTGATAGACTGGGCCAAATCTCAAGTGGGCCCGTGAAGAAGCCCGCGATACCAGAAAGGGTTATCCCAAAAAGGATAGCCATCCCTACTCCCGAAGTCGTCAAGGCAGCTTCTCCTGCCAAAGGGTCGGTCTTTACAAGACTGACTATTTCAGCTCATGTTCTAGGAGAAATCGTCAAGGTTGCTTCCCCCACTCGGAAGTCTGCCTTCGATAGGTTGACCATCCCCACTCAACGGACATCAATCTTCAATAGGCTGACAACGACAACTTTTGACCAATACAGGGGGCATGAGGGAGTCACCCTTACGGCTGAAACAATCCCATCCGCACGACATGCTCACCGTCATCACTGGCGCCGAGTAAGGAAGGCTGGGGGCAGCTCCCCTTTTGGACTAACTCTGCCAGCTCCCATGGTAGAAATCAATGCTACTGTTCCAACCGGGAACAGCATTGAGCCGCTTAGGAGGGTTTGCATGAACTCTCCGACTGCCGTGCTGAAGAGATCTCCTCCACCTATGGAGATTACTACAGAAAAGAAGCCGGAGCAGCCCCCTCAGCTGCTGTCCTCCAAAATTTATAAAGTCTGGCAACAGGTCCAGGAATCGGTGATTAACCAGGACTACTCTCGCCGGCCAAATAAGCTTAAAGCTCAGCAAGAAAAGAGCCATCTCGTGGTACCACAGAAGATGTCATCCGTCTGGGTGCCCGCTGCAACGGCCCCCTCGACTTCAACTGCTCACAAGAGAAGGAGGCCAGAGAAAGCCCCTGTGACTGCGGCAAACCGCAAGGACGTTGAATCTAAACGCCCCAAGTCCGGGGGCATGGTAATACATACTGTTTATATGGATTTCGGAAAAGAAGGAAGCCGTGCTTCTACGGGTCATCGACCGCTTACCCGATTGATAACGAAGGCTCAGGAACAACAGCAGTAGAAGCTTCAGGAGATGCTGACTGCAATGGCCGCACTCACTGGGCCAAAAGAAAATCCAGAGACCTCGGAGCAGCGTCGGGAACAAGAAACTGATACCGAGTTCCTCCGAAGAATGCTCGAGAGGAAAGAAAAAGAGGCCGCGGAACAGGCGGCCAACATCAAACGAATGGCTTTTTTGTTCCAAGACATGGCTGGGATGATGTTATAGCCGGAACCTCCAGCTAAAGACCCCCCGATCATCATTGAAGACGACAGAGGGGAATCATCGAACCCTCCTCCGGCTCTTTCAGCAGCCAAAGAAGAGACAATCTCTAAGGCCGCCTTGGACGACTATATCGCTCAGCAAATACGAGCTCACCAGGCGAACGAAGCGGCTGGGCAGATCGTTAAGACTGGACGACCTTATCCAAGCTGGTATGACCAAATAAGGTACCCGCCGGGATATACGATCCCTAAATTTCATGTATTTAAAGGGACGGGAAATCCGCATCAGCACGTCGCTCGATTCAGAGCCTTGTGCGGTAACACCGGAGGTGATGATAAACTTATGCTCCGCCAGTTTGTTGGTAGCTTGTCGGAGACGGTGTTCGAGTTGTATTCGGAGCTTCCCAACGACTCCATCAAAACTTTTGCAGAAATGGAGCTTCTATTCACCCAGCGCTTCGTGAGTGCTAGTGAACGCACCCCAATAACGGCATTGATCAATGCCAGGGTGAAACCGGGCGAGACATTGGTTTAATACGCAATACGTTGGCGGAATTTATGGTCGAAGTGTGAACAGCGCATCGAAGAGGCTCCTGCAGTGGGCATGTTTGTAGGAACCCTCGATCCGCAGGCGACCATATCCCAATTCATGATGTTCTTCAAGCCGACCACCTTCCAGACCTTGATTGATAAGCTGGCCCAAATGGACCAGATGGGTCATAAGCCTTCCTTTTCAAAGACAGAGCCTCGGAATGAAAAGAGCAAAGGGAAAGAAATCTTCGTCGCCAATACTCAACAACAGCCGAGCAACTTAAAGCCGGTTGTTCGCCAAAACAACGTGCGTCCACGCCCATCCCTCGAGGAGAGACTGGGATGTCCTTACTCGTTTCCCCGGGATAAAACGAGGAGACTGTTTGAGCTAGCAGTGCGCAACAGACTCATCAATCTGTCGGATCCAAAACGTCCGTTGCAGCCAGGCGATGTCAACAATTCTAATTACTGCCTTTACCACCAAGCAGTAAGCCATCCAATCGAAGATTGCTTCGTCTTCAAATGCTAGGTTGAGGACCAATACCAACTGGGCAAATTCGCGCTGTCTGAAAACTGGAAGATGAACCCGCCACAACCACATGATCCAAAAAGGATGGACATACCGGGGGCATCGTGCTCATTCATAGAGAAAGCCCCATGAACCGAAAAGTCCGTAAACTAGAAACTCACCTCAAATATGGAAACGGCGGACCGAAAAGTCCCTAAACTAACGATGGACCACTATGTCCTAAAACTGGCGTTGGACCGAAAAGTCCGTAAACTAGAAATTTGCTTCGAATATGGCGACGACGGATCGAAATGTCCTTAAACTAACAATGGACCACTATGTCCTAAAACTGGCGTTGGACCGAAA
Organism: Agapanthus africanus; assembly: GCA_030015575.1. NCBI lineage: Eukaryota > Viridiplantae > Streptophyta > Magnoliopsida > Asparagales > Amaryllidaceae > Agapanthus > Agapanthus africanus. The sequence goes on along the minus strand of CM057347.1, from coordinate 550,190,139 downwards.
CGTCCTTAAACTAACAATGGACCACTATGTTCTAAAACTGGCTGTTGACCGAGACGTCGATAAACTACTACGGACCGCAGCATCCTAAGGCTGACACACACAAAAAATAATAATAATAAAAAATAAAAAAAAGAGAAGAAAACGGTATGTCCATAAGCAAAATGGGAACGGATGAAAACCCGAAAGGGCTCCGTGAGTAAAAACAGCAGGGTTACCGGCAAGTTTTGTGAAAACCCGAAAGGGAGCAATCTCGTTAAAAGACACTTGCAAGGTCCACTCGACCTTGTAGGGAGAAACCACCTGCGTGAGATCCTTACGACTCACAAGGGAGCAACACACTTAGGGATCCCCACGATTCCTAAGGAGAAATTACACTTACGAGATCCTCACGACTTTTAAGGAGAATTCCCCCTTTGAGACCCTCACGGCTCATAGCATTCAAAAGCCTTAAGCTACAGGGATCTGAACCTGTTCTTAAGCAGCCATCATAACCTCCAATGCTGCCCTACAAGCGGTTCAATATTGACCCTTGTATACAATCCATGGGCACAAATAAATATTTCCCTAACAAAGTCCCACCAGAGACTGGGGATATGCTCGCACGGCAAAAGACACTTGTAAATTCTCTCGACTTATAAGGAGAAAACACTCTTGAAAGATCTTTACGACTTTCAAGAGAAAACGCACTTAGGAATCCTCACGATTCTTAAGGAGAAAACACACCTATGAGATCCTCACGACTTGTAGGGAGAAATACCTTCATGAGACCCTTACGGCTCATGAAGTTAAAAGCCTTAGTCGACAGGATCTTAACCCTGTTTGCTAAGCCACCTTTGTTCGACATCGACAGGGGAAAATGATGATTCGCTCCTGGCAATATTCCAGTTGTAGCGATGCTGATGCCTAAATCGGTACCAAATACCAAGTCCTTTCATGGCAAATGATGATTTGCTCCTGGCAATATTCCATTCGTAGCGATGCTGATGCTAAGATTGGCACCATATTCCAAGTTCCACACTCGCGATAAAAATCAGCGAGCCAAAAATGCATATGAAATAGCCGAAATGATGGGGCAACTTGCAACAAAATCAACAAGTAAAAATATATATGCATACAAAAATAGCCGGAATGATTGGGCAACTCGCAATAAAAAGCAGCGAGTAAAAAACAAAAATAGCCAAAATGATTGGGCACCACGAAAAATAGCCGAAATGATTGGACAATCGCGACTTTCACGATATAAAAGCTGAAATGATAGAGCATCGCAGAAAGAAATAAAAATGAAATGAAATGAAACTTTTTGCCCTGCAGGTGAGATCACATCGATCCCTGTATACAATCCTGGGGCGCAAACAAAGAAGGAACCATATCATCCTACTAGGCTCCATCCAAAAAAGAGCCAGGTCTCGACAGCCACATCTACAGCCTGGAGACCCACAACAGCGTTCCTCCTCATTCCAGCAGGACACAGATGTTACACCATCAATCGGAACCACGGCAAAGTCCCCAGTTCCAAATCTCGACGGTTCACAGATAACCTAGAGACAACCTCGACATTCATCTCGTTACAGCAGACGTAACTCAGCAAAACGGAGTGACGGCAAAATTCCAGCTCCACTTCAGCATTCGTCTCATTACACCAGACGCAATGTCAACAACGGCGTTCCTTCGCAGTCCAGCAGGATGCAGATGCAACGTCAATGAAAGACCTCGCGATCGAAACAAAGCAGAGTGATGGAAAAATCCCAGCTCCACCTCAGCATTCGTCTCGTTACAGCAGACGCAATGTCACCCCAGGGTCAAAACAACGGAGCCATGGCAAAGTCCCTAGTTCCAAATCTCAATGGTTCACCAACAACTTAGAGACAACCGCGACATTCATCTCAATACAGCAGACGCAATGCCAACAAACGAAGCGAAGGCCAAATTCCTAGCTTCAGGGTCTTGACGGCAAATCATATAAAACCTGAAAGACTATCGGAGATCATCCCACACTAGTGCGGAGTGGTCACCACCTCGACGTTCATCTCGATACAGCAAACGAGATTCATCATAGCGTTCTTCTTCCAACAGGATTCGGACACTCTAAAACAAACAAAACGAAGGCCAAATTCCTAACTTCAGGGTCTTGACGGCAACTCATATAAAACCTGAAAGACTATCGGAGATCATCCCACACCAGCACAGAGTGGTCACCAACTCGACATTCGTCTCGATACAGCAGAGGAGATGTCATCACAACGTTCTTCCTCCAACAGGATTCGGACACGCTAAAACAAAAGAAGCGAAGGCCAAATTCTTAGCTTCAGGGTCTTGACGGCAACTCATATAAAACCTGAAAGACTATCGGAGATCATCCCACACCAGCGCGGAGTGGTCACCACTTCGACGTTCGTCTTGATACAGCAGACGAGATGTCATCACAGCGTTCTTCCTCCAACAGGATTCGGACACGCTAAAACAAACGAAGCGAAGGCCAAATTCCTAGCTTCAGGGTCTTGACGGCGACTCATATAAAACCTAAAAGACTATCGGAGATCATCCCACACCAGCGCGGAGTGGTCACCACCTCGACGTTCATCTCGATACAGCAGACGAGATGTCACCACAGCATTCCTCATTCCAGCAAGACTCAGACGCGACAATCAGACAACGGAACCACGGCAAAATCCCTAGTTCCAAACCTCGACGGTTCACCAACAACCTAGAGATAACCGCGACATTCGTCTCGATTCAGCAGACGCAATGCCGAAAAACGAAGCAAAAGCCAAATTCCTAGCTTCAGGGTCTTGACAGCAACTCATATAAAACCTGAAAAACTATTGGAGATCATCCCACACCAGTGCGGAGTGGTTATGACTCATCGGAGCTCCCCAAAACGAGCCTAACCTCAAGTAAAAAGCGGCATGGCAAAATTCCTAATGCTTGCTCTTCCGACGGTCAAACTGCCTAGGAAGATTGCTTGAAGACGCCTTGTCCAGCCCCCGAAGGGATCAGAGACACGACAGTCGCAAGGCTACTCGAACGGCAAGATTTCCTATCGAGGGATACATCAGCCAACGCGACGGTACGACAGGCAAAACCCTAGTACCACAGACCCTAACGGACCTCTGTCGTAAAGAGCAGAAGTTAACTGTAACGTTAGGACATCCTTGCGAGAACTTTTCGAGTCGTCTTGACTCGTAAAGCAAAGCCTTAGGCAATGGGGATTAAAGAACCTGTTTCCTAAGCACTGGGGCCCTGCAAGTCGGTCCCAAAATGGACTCTTGCATACTATTCATGGGCCACACTCTCCAAAGTCGAATCTCGACAAGGAGGGAAACAACCACTTACGAGTCCTCTCGACTTGTAAGAGGGAAAACTCTTTTGTGAGATCCTTACGACTCTCAGAAGAAAACTCACTTAGGAATCCTCACGATTCCTAAGGAGAAATTACACCTACGAGATCCTCTCGACCTGTAGGGAGAAAATACTTTATGAGACCCTCACGGCTCATAAAGTTGAAAAGTCTTAGGAGGCAGATTTTAACCCTGAATCCTAAGCCATTGCTGTCCTACAAAGAAATCAAAATAAATTATCCACAGAATGCACTTACTAAAAGGGACACGCCATCATGAAGCAAAATATGTCTTTTATTCATGAATCAAAATGAATACAAAGTACAATTTATGAAAGAATTAAAAAAATATACTCTCATTCAGGAGTATGTACAAAAGAAGAATAAAATATATATATATATATACAATTCTTCAAGCCGGCGGACGATTCAATAGATTTGCCAATTCATCCCTTTTCCGCTGGGTCTCGGCTTCATGATTCATTATCGTCAAAAGACGGACCTCCGCTTGAGCATGTTGGGCCTGGTATGAGGAAAGCCGGCTTTCAAGCTCTTTTTCAGTAACCTTATGGGCTTCGACCATTTCAAGAGTAAAACTGACGGCCTTATCAATGGCAACCACCTCCTTGATAGCCTCTTGAAGCACCCGCCAAAGTTCATATGCCCTAGTGGTCTTGACCGTAAGATTGGCTTGAAGCTCCCTCGGCGCTTTGGAAGCCAGCTCCCTCTCTGAAAACTTTCGGCTGAACCTCTTCTCGCATGATATCATGTTCGCAGCGCACCGCTCAATCAGCCCCCATAAGCTCGTCTTCGCGGCCACAACCTCTGAAGGAAGACGTGTACATTCAAGAATATGCAAGCAAGCCTCCACCTGCCAACAAGACTCAACCCAGACTTGCACCAATGTTTCACTATGGTAGGTGGCAAGAAAGGGAAGAGAACCGTTGGCTTCAGCGGCAAACGCTTCGGCGGTGATCAGACTGCCGGCACGAAGGTCTTCAATCAGGGCTGATAGGGAGTGAAGGCTTAGCTTTGCCATCCGTTCCGAGGCACGTAGAGCATAGGGGCCGGGTGGCATGACGATGCGAGATTCCAGCGTGGTAAGGACCGGCAAAGCTGTTAAGATTTATAAACAATCAGCGAGACTTGTAAGCAAAGAGCAGATGGAACAACGTTGAGAATTTACTTACCCACAGTCATGCAAGAAAGGTCTGAAGGCTCCCCAGGTCCGTCAAGAATCTCAACCTCGTCATCGGCTTCCAGAACTGTAGAAGACATCAATGTCATTATATGAAATAATAATAATGCCGTGAGGAGAGGGCAAACGACACTAACCTTGCCCGGAAGAGAGGACGATGAGTTGAGGAGATATCGCCTGCGGAGCGGCCATCTCTAGCAGGTGCTGAAAAGACTTCCTGGGAGACAGATCAACAATAGACGCCGCCAACCCGCGCAATTCTGAAAAGATAGAAAGGTTCAGATAATGGAGAGATTATCAAAATAAAATATAGAAGGATGCCTTCGATGCTTCTCCCACTTTGGACTAGAGGGATAGCAGCTTCGGCGGCCTCCTCCGTGCCCCCAGGCACATCATCGGGGATGTGGGCCGGTATAATAACTTCCGGTTGTGGAGCAGTGACCATCGCCGCAGGCTCCGATGAAAGGACGGTGGCCTCAACTACCTACCCCACGGCCTCCGGATCATCCCCAGAAAGATCCATTGAATCGGTGGCCAATGAAGATCCCTCTTCCGGGGTAGCAAGCACTTGGGGAGAGGGAATCACCGAGGAAAGCTCCATCGCAGGAGCAACAGTTGCATCGACCCCCTCCATACTGATTAGTGTCTCATTGGGGATATTTGCAGAGTCCACAGTCAAAGCGCGACTCGAACTCAGATCCTCCACCATTGCCGAAGTCCCTGCAAAGTTTTCACGAAGATAAGGATATATATATGTGTGTGTGTGTGTGTATGTATATGAGCAGTACAAAATATTACAAAGAGATAAATGAGCATACCGATGCGCAAAGGAGCCTCTAGTATGGCTTTTTCGAGCCGACGCTCCTTCCTGAGGAGGTATGCTCGCCGAAGTTCGAGGGTTGACTCGTGGCCACCGGTCCACAACGAAAGTGCATCCTCGGCGTCGGCTGAGACAGCCTGCTTAAGGGCTCTCTCGCCCCCTTCTTCTAAAGGACCTATGAATATCCGCCGTATCGATGGAGGGTCTTCGTAAAAGATAACGGCGGGATAAGACCTCTTCGGGATCCTTACATTCTCGGATTCATCCTGTGAGCGTCTTATACCCTCAGCCAATTGGGCGGCTTCCTCGGCAGATGAACCCGGGAAAAGTATACCACCATCCGATTCTTGCATGGCCAGTGGTTCATCTTGAAGGATAGGCTCTAATTCCACTAAAGAGTCGAGCAGATTGGTGACCGTCTTCTTTCGCCTCTTGGACCCAGAACTAACCGCCGAAGACGATCGCTTCCTTCTCCTTGGTGCTTTGGTACGGCGTTGACCAACTTCGCCTTCAATGTCCTCACTCGGCGGCACTACCGATGACGACACGGCCATTGCTGACGCCGCAGCTGATGATACTGCTGCTAGCGCCCTATTGGCCCGTGATTGAGCTCTAGTACACAGTGGCATACCAGCTGTAGGAGTTAAATCCACTTCCGCCGCATCCAGAATAAGCACGACGCTAGTATCTCTCGAGGGAGGGCGAACCGCTGCACGCGGTCGCGGCGGAACTCCCATGGCCTGGATCGGAGTAGGATCCCTATATCCGAGGAGCATCCTCCTCTCCTCAGCAATAATGGGACTGACTCGGTGGAGGTACCAGCCTGTGAAGGACCCCACACATCGAGGAATATGATCAGCTTCAGAAATTAAGAAGCGAGAGCCGGTGTTCAGCCGCATGAAGTGATGAGCGGCGTCACGAACAACTTCTGATGACGGGCTAGGCTCTAATATAAATGCCTCAAAGGGGACACCATGGTCTTATCCGAGTTGCTAAGCAAAGCGGTGTGGGTTGTACCGCATAAAAAGAGCCGCACCGTTCTGACGAAATACCAGATAACCCGGTCTGATCGAATATAGGTGCATGGCTTCCCTGGGCTTCAGATGGGGTTACGGAATTGATACTCGCAAGTTTGCATGTTCTGTGATGGATAGTGCTTAGTGGTTATGATTGTGTTGGATTTGAAAGTATGTCATAGCACCTCTACTAGGGTTCTATGAGTATAAAGTATACGATTTTAAAAATCTAGAGGGCTAAGTATACTAAACAAGAATCGAACTAGAGAATTAGGGTTTCAAAGTTAAGCAAAAGAAGTTCTAAACTAAGTGAAAAGAGTCTAAAACCTTTGTAGTCTAGTCCTTCACTTCAAAAACTCCAAGTAGTAGTCCTAGAACTCTTTTTTGACTCCACTCGAAGTTTGGAACGAGCTTGCTCAAAGTCTTCATTGTCGAAGATGATCCACCTTGAGGCAACTCACATTCAAGCCCACACTTCACTAATCAAGGTATTAGTGAAGAAAACAACCTATAATAATTTGCTAGAGTAGTGTAGGTTGATGAGGTAGGAATTTTGTTCTCCAAAAATCTTTCTCTCTTTTTCTTTTTCTTTTTCTTTTTCTTTTTCTTTTTCTCAACCTAGAAAAAACTAGTGAGGAGAGGAAGAAGATGAACTTGGAAGTGAAAGTGTGAACCATGAAGATAAGATGAGCTAAAGAAAAAAAATGATTAATAATGTATGAATCAAACAAAAGAAGATGAGTCATGGCTTCTCAAGACTTCTTCAAGCATCCAAAGAAAAATGACTCATTTTTCTTTTCTTTAATTCATATATATATATATATATATATATATATATATAAAGAGAAGAAAATCTTAAGTGAGCTTAATATTAGTTTATATATACATACATACATACATACATATATATATATATATATATATATATATATATATATATATCAAATTATTAAATCAACACTTGATTCAATAATCCAGTTATATCATATATAACCTGGCTAATATCAAATATATATATATCAAATCATTAAATCAACACTTGATTCAATAATCCGGTTATATCATATATAACCCGACTAATATCAAATATATATATATATATCAAATTATTGAATCAACACTTGATTCAATAATACGGTTATATCATATATAACCCGGCTAATATCAAATATAAATACACACACACACACAGATATATATATATATATATATATATATATATATCAAATAATTAAATCAACACTGGATTCAATAATCCGGTTATATCATATAACGCTAAATTAGAATACGGTATCATATACTCGTATTTAATCAAACTCCCGCACATATCTCCATACATGCCCTAATTCATTTCGCTTGAGCTAGGAAACCTCTATATGGGACTCTAAAGACACATCAATACGCCAGCAGTTGGTAATGATCACATCAGATACCCACAAGCCGTCAGCGGTACTAGCTGGACGTAATGACTATGCTGGTATTGAACGAATAGAAGATCAACAAGCAAACTTGTCTAAACTCCCATAGAGCCTATAATCAACACTTACTGTACAGTCCGGTCTCTTCGTCTGATATGTCGCATATCGAGTTTGGGGGGTAGAATCATCAGACCCCAATAACTCGATAAGTCATGACGATGTGTGGCCTATAACCTTTCGAGAAACTACTAATAACACTTATCAGTAAATTTCATCAGCCTGGTCATGGAATTGCTGTTATATCCAATCGAGCATAGCGCAACATCAGCTCCCGATACCGGGAGAGACGAAACCCCTCCTATCGCTCACTACCTCCATGTGACTCGAGACTGTACCCAAAAACCACATGTTTGCACGACACATTTGTGCCGTGTTAGGGAGGAAATCAAAGCACAGTGGGAACCACACAAGACACTATGACGATCTCGGGTCTACAGACTAACATGTTCAATTGTCACCAGAGAACTGCTATCTGACGATAGGTATGGTACCATCTAGGAGTTCTTGTTGAGTCTTGTTCGGTGTACTCATTCTCCAATGAGTACCTGTGTACAATCTTTGATATCGAACACCAATGGTTATGGGATCAACCATCGCCCCATACAGGCTCAAGAAACGTACTCACTAGTCTACTCTAGAATATCGATGCCCTGTCTCGATACTCTCTCAACTAGGAACTGTTAAAGATGTGCTTGTGGACTACACAAGCCCCACTAGTATGATCTGCATCATAGTCCTGATAGTCAAGCCAACATCCTAAGGGCTTTATCAACATGTATCAATGAGATAGTAAACTAAAAAAAGTGCACATGTTAAGATAAAAAGCAACCAGATAGCATACTATCATGTCGAGCAAGAAAGTACTATATATATGTCCAAGCATCCACTATATTATACAATAATGGCCTCTAGGGCATTCATATTCCTAACAGGATTTGTCGTGATAGATAGCCCGGAGTATATAGTATTAGATGTAATTCTCTGAGATGTAATGTATATTCATATTGCGTAGCGAGCGTCTGACATGTGGACTGCCGTCACTGTGGCTTGTATATTATTCTTTGGGGCACGTCCAGGTTGTGGACGTAGTCACCGTGTATTCAAATTTTCATTACATGCACTAGGATTACCCCGTAGCGGAGTGCTCGAGTAGCCGAGTTCTAGAGGGCAACGGGCCACCATCTCATGGAGTTGAGACCGGGATGCCTTAATTTAGAATTAGCGGGCTATTCGCCGCACTCGTAGGGGTATAGGATTGACCCGTGGAGGGCTGCCCAAATCTCTGGATTTTGGAAGTGCTGAGTGGTCCACTCACTTTGTTGATTGAGCTTTCCTCGCTTCTAGAATTGGCGGGTGGGTTGCCGCACTCGTAGGGGTCTAGGATCTGATATTACGGGCTATCCACACGACCGAGAAAATTGTATTTCATATTTGGCTCCATTGAAATGTATTTTTCCTTGATTATCCGCATTTCCATTCTGTGTTTACTTCTTGTAACACCCTAGTACACTTATACTATATATTTTAGTATTTTAAATCTTGCGGTAAAATTCTTTACTATTGTTGATATTGGGTTGCGAATGATGCAATTAGTAGCTGTGGTCATTATCCGACCCGACCCCCATATTTGAAACCCAATATAGTGCGAGATTATATCAAATATTTGCTAGTACGGTGTATCCATGGGAATCGAGTACTAAATATATATACAATATATCTTAAGCTCTACATATCTCTACATAATACAAGATAAGAACAAATAATATTCTTTTCCTATCTAGCCTTGAATGGCAAATTTGCCCATATCAGGCTGTTGCGCCTATATATCATGTTCATATCCGAAGAGTTAGACAGATAAATAATTGGAAATCGTTGCGTATATTTACGTAGATTTTATTGGGGGTATATGTATTTAATTACAGGATGTTGCATTACGGTTAAAATTCTTACGTATATTCTTTATATTTAAAAACTATATTTTTGAGTGGATACGGGTAATATTTGGAGAGATCTGGTATTATCTGCAAAATCATACTATATATATATATATATATATATATATATATATATATATATATATATATATATATATATATATATATATATATATATATATATTACTATAAATATAATATATATATATATAACAGTATACATATATATAAATATATACAGTATATTAATAAATTTATTTTTATAAAACTATCTCTCTATCTCTCTTCATCCCTACCTCTCTCTCCCTCTATATATATACATATATATAATATTAATAATATTATTATTATATACCTCTCCCCCCCCCCACATCTTCATCTCTCCTCTCGCGTCCCTTTCACCCGAACTCTAAACCCACGCCTCGCTGTCTCGTCGTCGTCCCCTTCTCCTCGTCATCACCTTCCTCAACTTCTCCTCTTCTTCATCACCTCGCCATCATCATCTTCCTCATCTCCTTTCCTGAACCCCGAGCCGGCCCCCAAGAGGAGAACCCATCACTTTCGCCCTCATCGACCTCGTCGCCGGAACCCGACCTCCACCATCACCCTCCATCACCTTCCTCGTCTCGTCAGCAACACCATAGCACCCACACCACTACCACACCTTCTTCTTCTTCTCCTTCTTTTTCCTCGATCACCAACCCAACTTCCTCGTCCCTTCAACCCCGTCGCCGACCGCGTCTCCCCAACACCTCGTCGCCGACCAACTCCCTTTTTTCCCCATCCACGTTGAAACCACAGAACCCAGCAACTCCGTCTTCTTCTTCTTCTTTTCTCTTTTCTCGGTCTCCGACTAAGTTTTCGCCAGAGTTGCTCACGTTGCCGATGATCCAGACGACCCCAGTCACCGTCGTCGTCTACTCCAGTCACCACGTCACGCAGTTGCTTAGTTCAGGTCAAATCCTACGTACGTGGTGTTTACCGCCGAAACCGGGAAGACAAACGTCTTTCCTGCATTTGGGGGCAGATGCTATTTAGTTTTATCTGTCTACCTCTCCGAAGATGCCAAGCTGATTTATGGCACCGTGTATCGGAGGTTCGGACGGATGCGGCCGTTGTAGCAGATTTCGTCAGATTCTCCCTCATTGTGAGGGTTTTTTTTTATTGTGGAGACGCTCTTCCCTGCAGGCGCAAGCCCCCGCAGTTAATTAAGTTACCACATCGTGGTAACCACTTTCTCCTTCTCCAGATGTTCACTTCGTGTTGTGTGTGTTTGTTTTATTTTTTGTTTGCCCATGGATTGTATACGGAGACTAATTTATGTTGCCGTCCGTAGGGCGTGGATTAATCAAAATCCGTATATTCTTAGATTTGGGTTTGGTTTGATTTAAGGATCGTTCATTTTGTTTGAGATTAAGATCAACTTAAACGTTTGTTGAGAATACGTTAGTCTAGTTTTAGACTAAGATATACTTAACAGGATTTTGGGATTATTCAGACCCAACAAAAGAGCATTTGGGCTCTATCATTTTAGTTTAAGGACGTTGCGGTCCATAGCTAGTTTAAGGAAATTACGGTCCATAGCTAGTTTAAGGACATTACGGTCCATTTGGGTAAGCTCATGGGTTTGAGAGTGCATCCAAGGGCTATTGGTTGTCGGGACCCTCCACCTCTCTGACATCGTTGAAGAATTACAACGACATGTATCAGAGGTATGGAGAGATGTACCCTTGAACCGAACTCCAGATTGAAGGGAGAGATCATGGTGGAACGAACATCATCTTAGATGCCATGTGTCAAGAGATCATTGGCCATCTTTAGCACTAAGATCGATTCGGGGAGACCTAAGTATGGGAGGGCTCAGTTGATTGATGGTCAAAAGGTTTTAGTCTCGGGAGACTTGGCTAATTTTGACTAGGGTTGGCCCTTCACAGTGTTAAACACTGCTAAATGTTTGGAGCTCATGTGTTCCCACGTGAGGCTCTTATGCAGTGTTAAACACTGAAACTTGGAGCGCTCACGTGCAGCATGTGAAGCACCTGAATATTGGGCACTATTTCTTTGGGCTTATTCCCTTGTTCTATACATATAAGTGTTAAACACTTAAATCTTATAACCATCACGTGTGGACACGCGCGGCGCCCCCAAGTTGGGATATGCCTCCTTTGGATTTATCTTCCTATTATGTTCTAGGTGTTAAGCATTACTGAGGGTCACGTGGGATCACGTGAGGCGCCCCAAAATGAGAACTTCCTTAATTTGTTCCCCTTCCCTTTTTACAAGTGCTGAATGCTATTAGGGGTCATGTGGGATCACGTGACTCGAACTCAGTCATTCCTTTTTGGTCCTTAGAAGTGCTCACATGGGAACACGTGATCTATCGTTATAGCGTTGAATGCTAATATGCATGGGGCTCTTGATCTTAGTCTTGAGAATTTCAAGTCTTTTGTTTTATAAGAATTAAATTCTTATGCAGGGTTAAACCCTAGTTTTATCAGGGAAATTAAATTCATATGTCTTTGGAAGAATTAAATTCTTCAAACCTAGTTCTTTCCTCTAAGTTTTGGGACTGCATAACAGAATCTCCCCGATGAGAATTAAATTCTCAACTTGTGGGGAGATCTGTTTCTGCAGACCTCAACTAGAGGAAGAACTAAGTTCTTTTTTGGAAGAGTTAAACTCTTATAAAAGGAGATAAAATGATCTCTAGGTCTTCTTTTCCTCACCTAGGGTTTCTTTTTCTTCTCAGATGACTCCTCTTCTTCTTTGTTTTTTCTCAAATCTTATGGGGGGTCTCTCCTCTTTCTCTCTTCGGTCTCGAGTCCTTTATATAGTAGAGGCTAGTCTGTTGATTTAGTTAAGGAAATCTCTCATTGAGAGATTCTTTGATCGTTTCGGGGATTTTATCCACCGTTGGATCTTTGATCCAGGAACTTCTGTTTTACAGAAGACATTTTTCTTGTTTTCAACAAGATTGGGAAAATATTTTCCCATACAGAGCTTATTCTGTAGCTTGGTGATTTTTAATCACCATTGGATCTTTGATCCAACGTTGCTCTGATTTACAGAGCACAATCTTTCTTGTTTAGAAAGATTGGATAAATATTTTCCCATACAGAGTTTATTCTGTAGCTTGGTGATTTTTAATCACCATTGGATCTTTAATCCAACAGTGCTCTGATTTACAGAGCATAATCTTTCTTGTTTAGAAAGATTGGTGAAATATTTTCCAGTTAGGGTTTTGATCCCTCTTATTTAGAATTTAATTCTATCGGTTCAGAAGGTATTAGGAAGCCTCACGTGTAGCACGTGACCCATAGTTAGACCGGTCTGTTCATATGCAGCTGTCCAGAGAAAGGCATCACGTGTTGGCACGTGAGCATCTCTGGCCTATTATTTGTTTTAGGAAAGTGCCTATATATTTTGTATATAGATGCTCACGTGCCTGCACGTGAGACTCAACTTCAGCTCTTTTTTGTTAAGCGCGATGCCTATAATTTTTGCTCCAAGGCGCATCACGTGTGGGCACGTGATGCTCCTTTTGGGGTAATTTTCCCATTGCTTTTTATTTATTATTCATTTTTTATAAGGGAACACGTGGGTTTTGCCTCGTTTCGTTATTCGGCATTCGGAACTTAATATTCGTATATTCATCGTGAGATTTCGATCAAGCAAGTTCTAAACTTGCAACATGCTATTTCGTTTATATCAATATTTATATGATTAATTATAGTACATGTGTTTTAATATTTAGCAAATATTATCAATTTACAGTTTTATAGCATTAGTCGGTATCCGTACCAATAATGGTTTTATCTAGTTGCATGCCGGATCATCACAATATTATTATAATTTTTCCATCAGTTCAGTAATTTTTATCTAGATTGCAATATACCTGGTAACACACGTAAAACGGTTATTTTAGATAGATGCATATACATCCTGGCGTTAGTTATGTTTACCGTGTTTAGATATTGGTTACGGTTTTACATTTAGTATCTATTTTGGTTAAAATATATTGCCCAGCATGTTCACAAGACATTACTAGACCTGTTACTTAGATTATTATTAATGTCAACAATCCTGACTTATTGTTCTGACGGACGTGACTTGTTGTCTAGATAAACGAGACATGTACCGGCTTGATCCTGTGTTGGCATTAGATCGGTATCATCAATACCCGACTTGAACACAAAACCTGGGGATAAGGGGAAATCAATAATGAAACCTGACTTGTAACTCAACAGTTCGATACTTCCACAGACTGATCAGTCGATACGGGCTCCGGCCCTGGAATGATGCTGCTGTCATCATTCGTATGTACATGATACATGTTTTTACTGCTTAGCGGCACGTCTCGGATTCAGCCCCGAGAGACTTGACCGTGGTCCCGGCACGCACGGGATAATATTGAGTTATATCGACGATTTCATTAATTGATTTCAAAGACTTGTAGAATAGATAACCTAAAAACACAGACTTTAGGATACACATCACATACATATAGCTCACTGTTTTACACCTGTGTTTATTATTTATAGATGTTTAATTATAGTATCATATCCTGTTTATTACTATTAGTTTGATATTTATGATGCACTGATGTCTGGGTTTTACATGGCCCGGTTCCTTTGATTTTGTCACAGGAAGATCAGGAGTATTTTAGCAAGCAAGCCGAACAATGAGGAGTTAGATATTTAGTTTTAGAGATACTTAGTTTATTTATTTCCGTAGCTTTATTTTATCGATGTGATCCCATAAGGGACGTGATTCGGATATTATTATTGGATCTTGATTCGTTTCCGCTATATGCATTTCTTGACTTTTATTTACCGCGGCAGATGGATATGTGTTAGTTAGATTTTATTTACTGTTCTTGATATCTGATTGACAGCCGTAACGTGACTATGGAGGGATTATTCCTAGTCATAGGTAGCATGGTTGGCTCTGTTACGTGCCGTATTCATGTATTTTGGGAAGCGGGGCGTGACAGGGATTGTTTGGTATCAGATCCATAGGATTTAGGGTTAGTCGGGTTTGGTTCTTTTATAGTTGGGTATTGAACCCAATACACTAATCAAGAAACCCGGGATTGGGAACATGTCCTGCCACGTTATTATCTTGCCAGTCTTGAATCTATAGTTATCAATATTTTGTTTATTGAATTATGTTTACCGTTACTAATCCCCTTCAGTGTTTTGGCCTCAGAATTATAGCGGATAGTGATTTGCGGTCATACCAGAGGCGTGTAGATAACGCCGCATTACTTGGAGTTGTACGTGGTATGCTAGCAAACCAGAAGCGTCAAACTGAGCTAAATCAGCGGCAGGCCGAGGCTTTCCAAGAGGGTCTGAGAACAATCCAACAGTCCGTTGTCATAGCAGCCGAGAGGGCAGCAGCACCCAAGCCAACAAAGCGTGAGGGCACCGTGTTAGACTTTAGGAAGCTTGGTCCGTCCACATTTACTGGATTGGAGGAGCCATTTCCAGTGGAGCAATGGCTAGTTGATACAATGAACCTACTCGTTGTCGCGCAGACTCCAGATGAGAAAATGGTGGATGTAGTACGCATTCAATTGGTAGATTATGCTCGCGAATGGTGGCTCGTAGAGAAGACCCGTTTGACCAAACCGATCAGTTGGGCAAATTTTTCATGAAGTTTCTTGGAGAAGTTCTTTCCGCGGTCTGCTCGGAAGGAAATGGAAGTTCATTAGCTTGAAGCAGAATGGCGGGTCCGTTGATAAACATGCGACTGAGTGGACCCGGCTCAGTCGATTTGCGGGGCCCTTGATTGCCAATGAGGCAGATAGAGCAAGGCGGTTTATGCATAGCTTGGATGTGGAGATTCATAGACACATCATATCTCTGGAATTGACCACTTTCTCCCAAGTTCTCAAGACAGCCCGAGAGCAGCAGAGTTTATCGGTAAAAGTAAAGGGTAATCTACAGCAAGAGGTTGTAGTGCGTAAAACAGCGTTTACGCCAAACAGAGCTCCTGTACGTAGAAGCATTCCAGTAAACAAACGAGGCATTGTACCTATGAAGAAGCCTTTTGTATCAAATCAGAAAAGGGGTGCGATTTGTGACTTTTTCCATCTACCCGGACACACGCAGAAGAACCGTCGAAGGAGACTTGGACTTTGTTTAGTTTGTGGATCAGCATACCATACCATCAGTGCTTGCCCTTCGAAACAACGATCGAGAGACGATATTCAAAAACCACCGTAGAAGCAGATTTATGGGCAGAAGCTGATCACTCACAGGCCTAATCAAGCACAGGCCTTCACCTTGACGGCCGAGGAGGCCAAGGCGTCTGACAATGTTGTTTCAGGTATCCTACTTGTTTATAATTTTCCCGCATTGGCATTATTTGATTCTGGCTCATCCCATTGCTTTATGTCGTCCAAGTTTATTAGTGCACACTATATTCCACACACGGCCCTGTATAGTTGCTAGGACATACACACTGGGAATGGGAGAATTATATCTAGTAGTGAGTGCAAGATTTGCTCGATTGTTATTTGCGGATGGGAGTTATTTGCGGATTTCTTGGTGATTGATACTGGCAGCTACGATGTTGTATTGGAAATGGATTTTCTTGGTATTTTCCATGCTCACATTGATTGTAGGGTAAGGAAAGTGATTTTCTAGATTCCCGGACATCCGGAGTTCATATTCTTGGGAGGTAGCAGATCTGTCGGGCCAGTCAAATTTAGGGCTAGGTCGACAAGTGTCGTTCTTTCGTTGATGGAAGTAAACAAAGAAAAAGCACTAGCAGTAATTCGGTATTTTATGGATGTGTTCGAGGACATCTCGGGTTTACCGCCAAAACGTGATGTGGAGTTCGCGATTGATCTTATTCTTGGAGCAGCGCGGATTTCAAAGGCTTATTATCCAATGGCGCCGATGGAACTGGAAGTGGTAAAGAAATAAGTTGCCGAATTACTAGTGAAGGGTTGGATTCGTAGCAGCGGTTCACCTTGGGGAGCTCCAGTTCTTCTAGTCAAGAAGAAGGATGGCACGCGGAGGATGTGCATCGACTATCGAGAATTAAATAGGGTGACTATTAAGAACAAGTACCCAATCTCTCGCATCGGCGAATTATTCGATCAACTCAATGGCGCGAGGGTATTCTCGAAATTAGATTTGCGATCCGGATATCATCAAATTCGGGTGAAAGCAGAAGACGTTTGCAAGACGGCGTTCCAAACTCGATATGGGCATTACGAGTACTTAGTGATGCCATTTGAAGTTACTAACGCACCGACAATATTTATGGACTTGATGAACCGAATCTTTTCACCATACCCGGACCAGTTCGTAGTGGTGTTTATTGATGATATTTTGGTCTATTCGAGGATCAAAGAAGAGCATGAAGAACACTTGAGGATCGCACTGCAAACGTTGAGAAAAGAAAAGTTTTATGCTAAAATGAGCAAGTGTGAGTTTTGGCTCGAATAAGTGAAGTTCTTGGGTCATGTTGTATCCGGAGATGGAATTTTTGTTGACCTTGAAAAGATTGCAGCTGTTCATGATTGGCCAATTCCAAAAAATATAGGGGAGATCAGAAGTTTTCTTGGGCTTGCCGGATACTATAGAAGGTTTGTAAAGAACTTCGCCCGAATAGCAGAATTATTGACCAAGGTAATACGAAAAGAGGTACCGTTCGTATGGACCGAGAAGTGTGGATCGGCTTTTGAAGCGCTGAAGCAAAGATTGACAACCGCTCCTATCTTGACAGTGCCAGATGAATCCGGAGGACTAGTTATTCACAGCGACGCGTCTGGGAAAGGCTTGGGATGTGTTCTGATGCAGTATGGAAATTTCATACCCTATGCGTCAATACAATTGAAGACTCATGAGAAGATCTACCCATCTCATGATTTGGAGCTAGCAGCAGTGATTTTTGCTCTGAACACTTGTGTAACGACTCTGTTTTTAATGTACAGAAATTTGTTTAAAGTTAAAGTACTAAATGGAGTATTTGCAACCCTGAGTATGCTATAAGTATTTAATTTGTTTAAGAACAGCAAAAAACAACTTGTAGCTCATTGGTAAAGCCTTGCACTGCTGTGACATAGCCCCTGTGTTCGAATCCCATCTACCACATATTATTTTGAGTGATTTTTCTTTTAAACTTTTTGGAAGCCCAAAAGTTTACACGTGCAATATACGTAAAAATGAAAAGTCTCAGAAATCTAACATGTGGAAATTGATGTGAGCAGACACCAACACGTGGCACAAATCACACACCCTAACTCATACCCACGACCGGCGAGATCGCCCTTTGGGCCGGAGCCGCCGGTCCCCACCGTTGCTAATACCCCCAAACTCTGCACACTGTAATCTTTAGCCTACCCCACTACCCCCATGTTGTTTGAATTCTCTCTAAATTAACAAAGAGTGTTAATTCACCTCTTTAATCCGAGTTTTAATACATTTTTAATTCTCTATTCATTCCAAAAACCCTAATTCTATCCTATAAATACCACACCACACCCTAACCCTCTCCATTCTGAAATCTATCATCAAAACACTCAAATATTTCCAAATCAAATTAGTTGTACAAATGGAGTTAGCCCAAGGTCATGTTCCGGCGATGACTCTGGACAAATCCGGCGACACTGCGACTCCACGAAGCTCTCAAACCTTTCCTCTACCTCCCATCTCTCATCTAATCCAGTAAGTCCCTTCTCTTCTCTCCTTTTCACCTCTCAAAAAGTTCTCTTTTCAAATCTCGTCGGAAGTGGAGTTAATCCGACATCCGATTCTAAATTTGTTAAAACCCCCAACTTTTCTGAATAACAAATCAACCATATCTTTATATATTGTTTAGCAACCATAAACCAACAGTGAGAACAAGTTTCAATTTAAAATACCATGCTATGCAATTTTTATTTCACTTTTACGGTTAAATACCACAAACTTTCTATTCGACATCTTTCATCATATATGCTCATATTACCTTTAGAAAACTCACGAGGTAATGAATTACCTCATCACAACACTCATCATGACATAGCATGATGGCTTTTGAAAAAATATTTTGTAAGATAAATACATTTTTACAATAAAATACCTTAAACTAATAAAACCGTATTCTTTAAGATCGTTTTAATTAAATTCCTTGTAATTACGCCTGTACAACCCATTTTGGGAAACCCGATTTGGATGGTGCTGCTTATCGCACATCCTTGGGACTAGTAGAGCGAGATGCAGAACTCCTCATGGAACATCCGATCTCGCTGGAATTTTTAATACAATTTTTAAGAATAATGTGATTTTCTATTTAATAAATAAATTCTATTTTTAATATATATATATATTATCAAAATATCTATTTTAAATATATATAATAAATTCTATGTTTTCTAAACAAAGGAATCACAAATTTCATGAATATACCATCACAAATCCATACAATTCCAATTTACACTAGAATACCATATATTATTCAATCTAGGTTTATAATCATTAAAATATTTCACTTTTAAAAATTGCATCCATGAAAACCCTAAATACGATAAATAAATGATTGAGGTTTATTTTGAAAGTTTATCAAAACTATTTTTCATAAAACCCCCTCAAGTTTATTAATTTACAATAAGGACCCTAGTAACTATAGGTTTAAGCGGGACCAATTCTCTTGAGCCTCACGGAGCCGGATAAAGTGGGTGCTTGCCTATTTAAGCTAGAAAACTAAAACGAAGTTATCAATAGTAATTGGCTTGGAGAAAGTCACAAATCCTGCCGTCCATGTGCAGCAGTTACTGATAACTCCAAAACTTAATTCAGGAATCCAATTCTGTTTAAGTGTCTGACTCAGACAGAGTCTCGGTCTAATCGGAATACAATCTAAACATGAACTGTTGGATATATGTATGCCCTAGAGGCCATTATATGATAGTGGATGCATCGGTATGTGTGTGTATATATTCAAAGGACATTCTTGCTCGACATGATAGTATGCTATCTGGTTATTCTTTATCTTAACACGTTCACTTGATCATGCATATTACTCATTTGTTACATGTTGATAAAGCCCTTAGGATATTCGCTTGACTACTGGGACTATGATGTAGATCATACTAGTGGGACATGAGTAGTTTATAAGCATATCCTTGAAATGTTCCTAGTCGTGGGTGTATCGAGACGGGGCATCGATATTCCAGAGTAGACTAGCGTATACATTACTTGACCCATGTGATGGGCGATGGATGATCCCATATCCATTGGTGTGGTGACACCAAAGACTGTATACGGGTGCTCAGTGGAGACTGGGTATACTGAATGGACTCGCCGAGAACTCCTATGTGGTATTATATCTATCGTCGGATAACAGTTCTCAGGTGACACTGGTGCAGGTTAGTCTGTAGACCCGAGATCATCATATAGTCTTGTGTGTCCTCCCACTGTACTTTGATCTCCACCCTACCACGGCTCTACTGAGTCGTGCAAACAAGTGGATTTTGGGTACAGTCCCGAGGCACATGGAGGCAATGAGCGATAGGAGGGGTTTTGTCTCTCCCGGTATTGGGGGTTGATGTTGCGCTATGCTCGATTGGCTATAACAGGAAGTCCCTGACCAGGGCTGATGAAATTTACTGATAAGTGTTATCAGTAGTTTCTCGATCTGTTATGAGCCATATACCGGCATGACTTATTGAGTTATTGGGGTCGACGATACCATCCCTAGACTCTATATGCAGCATATCTGACGAAGAGACCGGACTGTACGGTAAGTGTTGCCAGTTGGCTCGACGGGAGTTTTGACAGGTTCGCTTGTGTTTCTTCTGATCGCTCAATACCCTGGAGCCGTTACGTACAGCTTGTGCCACTGACGGTTTGTAGGTATGTGATATGATCACTGCCTACTTCTAGCGTATTGACGAGTCTTAGAGTCCCACAAAGGGGTTTCCTAGCTCAGGCGAAAAGATGTGGGGTACATATGAGATATGTGCGGGAGATCGATTGAATGCGTATATTTGATACCGTATTTTAATCGGGCGTTTACTATTGGACAGGTCGTATGTGATATGACCGGGTTATTAAATCAAGCGTTGATTTAATATTAAGTCCATTAGCTCATTTATTAAAACCTATTTCTTTATGATGCATGCATGAGTGTATGTATATGTTGGTATGGATGCACACATGCAAGCATACATGTGTCATAGTTGATGATACATTGGTGATGGCAATGCAAGACTCACATGGTAACATATTTATATATTTTGATTATTGAGAAAAGCAAAATGGGAATACAATCATGGTTGACTTTCTACACTCTTATCTTGTGTTGACTAAAGTCAAAACCATGGTTTCATTGCCCATGGTTTTAGTAGCCCATGGTTTTGCTTAAACTCAAGTTTCAAAATATCTAGATATTTTGTAACCATGGTTAGGGATGACATTACTCTCTCTCTCTCTCTCTCAATTAATTTGATTATTCTCATATGAGTCAAGTTTAGCCACTCTCCTTCTTCTTCATCAACTCAAACTCTCTAGCTTTTTCCAAGTGAGTGAAGAATATAAAAAGAAAAGAATTTTAAGTGGGATCCAAAACCACATCACCAATCTATATTAGCCTAGCCCACTAAAGTAGGTTGTCTGCTCCACTTCCATTTGGTTCATGTGAAGCTAGGAGCTTGTGCAAAGGGACTCCGTGGTGGATCGTCGTGGACTTCGAAGAACTCAAGCGGACCGGTCCAAACACTAAGTTGATCCAAGGAGTCACAAGAGAAGGTCTACAAAGGTTGTATTACTCACCTCTTAGTGTTAGACACTTGTTAGTATGTAATACTAGTTATTGTTACCCTAATTTTGTAGTTCGATTCATGGTTGGTATTGTTTAGCACCCCCTAAATTTTTATTATAGCATGTGTGATGCAACCCAAACCCTAGGCATAGTGCTAAGGAATACCTTCAGTGGTAGCAGAGCCAAGCTAGTAACTTAGACGATATTATAAATATTACGAAACCGAAACAACTCCGAAAATACGATAAACTGAAACCCTGAAATATGCTCTCTATCGATTTTTAAAAGACCTCAAAATTTTTTTTAAGCAACTACAGAAGCTTGCATATGATGCACTGAGAACACTGGAGAAAAATGAGGCGATTCTACCGGTTTTGACCCGGTCACATGCCCATATTTTCCAGCCTGGCCGGCCCTATTGCCTCTGTTTCGCCTCGGTTTCCTCTGGTGCTCTGGTCTGTTGGTTTTGGGGTTTCAGGTATTGTTTGTTTAGCCCAAAATTTCATGTGATGTTAATTTTGTTTAGGGGCTAATTCGGAGTATTTCGTGGTCGTAATTTTAACATTGTTTTTGGTAACCCGGATGACGTTTAACAGTTCGAACGAACATCACACACCACCTCATTACTCTCGCTGGAAATTTTCCAAGTGTTAGAATTTTCCAAGTTATAGATATTCGAAAGATCATGCAAGTAACCCTATGGACCCTCTAGAAGAACGTAACCCTAACTCGATTCTATGACCATGGAACCGCGGCCAAACCTTACGGTTTGCCGTAGTCCCATGGTGCAATAGGTGAGGCAAGGGTTGACCCTTCTACGGTTGGTTCATAGGTACTGTGGCATGTTTTGGGTATTTTCAACTTTGCTCAAGTGTTGAGCTCTCTGGGTAATTTGTGGGTGTTTGTTGATTCGATCGAAACGTTTAATATCGTCTAGATATTTGTGAATGTGATACAATAATTAGAATCTACACTAATTAGTTTTGTGAAAAGTAATTAGTTGCGTGTAAATCTAACATTTTAGCCTCGGGTGGAATCGGGAATCTTGTTGAATTACCCGACTTCTTTTGAAAAGGTGTTTTCATAGATGATACCCAAATGTAAGATTTGCATCGTTAGGTATGAAATCCAGAATATGTGATAATCCAGGTTTATGATGTCTAAAGGCGGTGTTGATTCCAATTGTTGTAGTTTTTCACTTTCTTTTCTGCGACAGTAAGTGTAGTATGTGGTGTATCACCGGTTTCGTTGCTATACATCAACGACAATTGGGGTACACATACTTACTTACGTTGATGATATGTGATGTTATGTGTTGCTGAGATATGATGTACAGGATCGTCGTGAATGAATGGCCGTGGGTTTTATGTGAGATGAGAGTTTTTCTTTTCATTCATGTAAAATTCATTGTATGTAATATTCTTTTATTGGGGCACTTCCGGGTTAAGAATGATGTCACCATTGTTGTATATTATTTACTTTTCCGTATTAGGATAGACCTAAGGTGGGGAGCAAAAGTGACCGGGTTCTAGGGTCCAGTGGGAGGCCATCTCAAGGAGTCGAGACCGGGTCTCCTAACTGTAGAATTGGTAGGGTCACTTGCCGCTCTCGTAGGGGTCTAGGGTTGTGGGCTTGGCTATTCATCACGACCATGGAATCCGTATTTTCTATTGTTGGCTAAATACAAAATGCGGACCTCCTAGAATATCCTATATTTTCATATATGTGCTTCTGCTGTTGATATTCTGTGATGTGATCACTTTATATACTGAGACGAATGATGTATTATATATATGATATATAATAAACGTTGCATATGTTTTGCATCCGCGCTAGTCCCGCCCTGCTATGCCGTTAGTTAAGTAACCTAACGGTACATAATAGGACATTGTGGCGAATGCGGATGGCATAAGCGTACGTTCTATTTTCGTTTCTTTTCTGTAATGGCTTAAGGATTTAAATGATGGGACTATATTAATGAGATTAATGTAAAGAAAAAGGAACCTAAAAAGATGTTGTAGAATCGGATTTGAAACCTAGCTTTTTGTGAAAAAAGCAAGTTTTCAAAATGCGGAGCTTAAGCCACTCCTTTTAAAACCATTAGATTCTACAGCGATATCAAGTTCAAAGCATTAAAGGTTTTCTTAAAAACCAGTCGTAGCCCTCCGTCATTTTAGGAAGTAGAGTACTTAGTATTCGTGCTACGTATGTTGACTATAGCCAAGACGTAGTGTACGGTAACTAAGTGATGTCTTCCTACACAGCATATGATGCGATTAATTAGGACGGTCACTTGATTATGTTAACCATAGCCAAGGGTCATGTGGGTGGGTCTAATTAATCATGAAATGATGGGTAGAACTTGACTAGTGCTTATGATATGTTGACCATAGCCAAGGTCATGAGTGTTAGGGGTAAAAACCATATCGGGGGTTTCAAGAGTTGAAATTTGCAATGAGATTGCATACCTTCTATGTGATAGTAGGATCCCGATCCCACTGTGAGCAAAAGTTGCTCCCAGGAGAGTTTTGCACTTTACAATTAGCTAACCCATTAGGTGTCTAGAAAGGTGTCAACGGGGCTACGCCTCTGGGAAAATGAGGTTTATTCTAATTAGGTCCGTACGAAAGCACGGGGAACCACCCTCAAAGTACCGGCACTGGCCTGGCTGAACGGTTAGCGAAGTTGTAGAATGTAATTATTCCTGGCTAATTTTCTTTTTAAGGTTTGAAGGAAAATTTGATAAAAGCAGTGCGAGACATCGATTAGATAAGATAATAACCAATCTGATCTTTGCAAGAGCTTTCACTGAGTGTATTCTTTTCTCTCTCCTAATGGCAGATAACCATGACTGGACTTAAGCTACTGTTAGAGAAAAATAAGCTAACTGGGCTGAACTATAAAGATTGGCTGAGGAACATTAACATTGCTCTCACATATGATAAAGTATCATATGTCCTCACTGCCTCAGCCCCTCCTAGCCCAGGCCCTGAATCTTCTGTTGCGGATATAGAGATCTGCAAAATGTGGGATATTGACTGTGCTACTGCCAAACGCCTCGCGCTTGCATCGATGGACAATACACATCAAAAGGAGCACGAGCAGATGGATGTTCAATCCATCTTTCTCCATACAAAAGAGTTGTATGGGAAGCAATCTTGTATCCTACGATACGAAGCGTCTCGAAAGCTGTTTCAGATGCGGATGGCTCCTGGCACACCAGTAGGTGATCACGCTTTGAAGATGATAGCTCTTATTGAAGAGCTTGAGGGTCTCGGATGGATAATGGAGAACGAGCAATATGTTGATATTTTTCTACAGCCTCTTCCCTCTGCCTTTGCTCCATTCATAGTGAACTTTGTAACAACCCTAACTTTCTGTACAAAATTTTTTCAAAAATACAGAAAGGGGTATTTTTTCCTGAGCATAAGTTATAAGTTTGTTTTGCTTTTTAATAGCTTGTAGCTTGTAGCTCATTGGTAAGACCTTGCACTGCTGAACCAAGCCACCAGAGTTCAAATCCCATACCCCCACATTATTTTTAATATTGTTTTATTTTGAATTTTTAGAATACTAAGAGTTTACAGGTGCATATCTCACAAAAAACCCACTACACCCTGAAAAGTAACCATGCCAGAGGGATCACCAACCGTCGGGGGGGATTCCGGCCGCCTGACTCGGCCAAAATCGGCCAACTCGGCTGGGGGACCGGACGACTCGGACCGCCACGGCCGGCCGGACTGGCCGATTCCGCCGAGTCCCCAACACAAAAATTGTGTCTTTTGGTCTTCTATGCACATCTGTATGGTTTAATTCCTTGGAACGGTACCTGAACTCTTTTAAAACCCCAATTACTCCACTTTTAATACATTTTATTACATTTATCATATTTTTTTCATTTTAACCTTTCACCTACCCTAACCCTAGCCTAACCCTATAAATACAACCCCTAAACACTACCCCATCACTCCAAAATTCTGAACAAAACTCTCAAGAAATTTCCTAGAACCCTAGTGTACTTTGGAAGAAGCGAAAGGCGATGCTCCGGCGATTTTTCCGACGACAACCCTACGAGATCCCGGCGACGAAACGACGCACCGAAAGCTACGTCCACTCTCTCTCCCTCTCCTCTTTAAGCTAAACCCGTATGTCCCCCTCCCTCTTCTCTAATCTTGTTCTAAAAATACGAAATTTCAAAACCCGACGGAATCGGAGTTAAACCGATTTCCGATTCGGTTCTTTCTCAAAATCCAACATTTTCTTAAATACAATCATACAAAACTCTTACATGTTGACCATTAAACATTAATAAACATGTTGAATAAGTTTCATGACAATCTATTTCAATTTGTAACTTTTACCGTACTTTTTCATTAAAATACCATGTAATATCATTTCGACATTAAAACATCACAAACATGCTATACCTTTAAGTAGATCACGAGATAATGACCTACCTCCTCACAACACTCATATGCAATATAGCACAATACTTTTGGGAACCTAGAATATGGGAAACCGAAACATTTCAAATAAATACCATGAATTAATAAAACCATTTTCTAAAAGATCAAGTATTTTACACAAATCTTTGCAAAGCGCCGCTACAACCCAATTTAGGGAACCCGACTGGGATAGTGCGGATTATCGCACATCCCTGGGCTCAGTAGTGTGAGATGCAGACCTCCACAAGGAGCATTCGGTCTCGAGAGATTTAAAATACCAAAATCTTAAGAAAATGATATTTCTAGAAATATAATATATATATTAAAATTTATTTTTATAAATATATATATATATATGTAATATCAAAAATACCTATTTTTGTTATAATATAAATACTTCAACTTTTCCAAAATCACAAGAATCACTTTACATTAAAATACCATGAAATCCATACAAGTTCAATATTACAATTAAATACCATGTATTATGAAAAATAGGTTATTCTCACTAGAAATGTCACAAATATAAAATCTACATCTATGACAACTCTAAAGACAATAATTAAATACTTGGGGTGTATTTTTAAAATTATACAAAAGTATTTTTACATAAAACCCCCTCAAGTTCTATAAATTACCCTAAGGACCCTAGTAAATATAGGTTTAAGCGGGACCAATATCTTGAGCCTCAGGGAGCCGAAGAAGTGGGTGCTTGCCTATTTAAGATAGACAACTTAACAACGGTGTTATCAACACGGTAATCGTCTTTGAAAAAGACACAAATCCTGCCGCCCATGTGCAGCGGTTACCGATAACATCAAAACAATCAGGACTTCAATTTCTTTTATAATTGTTCTGACTCAGACTGAGTCCCATTAATAATCTGACTTGAATATGATTCAAGTACAATCTACAATCCTACATGAATCCTGAATACATATATTCAATCTATTCAACTTGACTGAACCGAACCATGGATATACTTTCATTTACATAATTCTCCAGTTATATCCATGATTCTACAGTTACATCCATTTACTGATATCATGATTTCGGTAAGTCACCCAATTATACAATCTATACAGTTTACAATACAAGACAATACAATACAACTATACAACAAGACATCTCGGGGTTTAAGGGGTAGATTGGTACGGAAAGTGTTAGAAGTGGCACGAGATAGTAAGATTTAATACACCTAACCTGAATCCAGTTGTTGTTGCACCGTGGCATAAACGGTTCCTTGTACTACACTTGCCTCTAGTCTCTGGCATATAGAGACTCCTCTCGTATACACTGGCATCCTTCTGTACCAAGCTAAAAACACAGCGTTAACACAACATTATAACAATATAATACAACTTTAAAAGCTACCTTCTCTTTCTGTCTATTCTATTTCTTCCTTATCTTTGGGACTTACCGAGCGATTTGTTCGCTGACGATATTCTCTTTTTTCTTCTTTGAATGTCGTCAGGTGATCTGGACACTCCGGAGATCGAGCCCACTGGTGAAGACTCGGACCACTTCATTGAAGACCCAAAGCTTTAGTTCATTGTACACTTTTATTTCAGTTATGCCACTGTTTAGGCATCGCTTTATTCCATGTATTTACTTTTCCATGTATTGTAAAAAGAATGTGAATAAATAAAGTTGTTATTTTATTGTATCTTGTCTCTTGTGCATTTATTTTTATATTGTTTAGATACGCTTAGCGTATTTACTTCAGAGTAAATACGTAGCGGCATCGTCGCGTCCCCTTCACCGTACACTGGGAAGCGGGGCGTGACAACCTTTAACATGCATAACATGGAGAAGTCAATACCCGAACTTACACTAAAATATATATAATAAATTCCATATTTTCTAAACAAAGGAATCCCAAATTTCATGAATATACCATCACAAATCGATACAATTCCAATTTACACTAAATTATCATTATACTATTCAATCTAGGTTTATAATCATTAGAATACTTCAGTTTTAAAAATTACACCCATGAAAACCCTAAATACGATAAATAAATGCTTAAGGTTTATTTTGAAAGTTTAACAAAACTATTTTTCATAAAACCCCCTCAAGTTTATTAATTTACAATAAGGACCCTAGTAAATATAGGTTTAAGCGGGACCAATTCTCTTGAGCCTCACAGAGCCGAATAAAGTGGGTGCTTGCCTATTTAAGGTAGAAAACTAAAACAGAGTTATCAATAGTAATTGGCTTGGAAAAAGTCGCAAATTTCGCAGTCCATGTGCAGCAGTTACCGATAACTCCAAAACCTAATTCAGGAATCTAATTCTGTTTAAGTGTCTAACTCAGACAGAGTCTCAGTCTAATCGGAATACAATCTAAACATGAACACAATTCAAATATAACTCCAATACAACATGAATCCATTTATACCAGAATGCTATCTATATCAACATGACTTGAACTGACCGAACCATGGATATATATTGACTTGATCATATGATTATCCGTTTACATCCTTATCTGTTTACACGAGCAATTGATTATTAGTGTTATATGCCCTAGAGAGCATTATTGTATCATACTGGTTTGTATATTACTTAATGGAAGCTTGAGATATACACGGATATAGTAACAGTCTTGCTCGAAATTGTAGTATGCTACCTGGTTTGTTTCTACCTCAATATGTGCATGTGTTTTCTTAGCATATCGCTTATACATATTGGTAGAGCCCTTAGGATATTTTGCATGATTACCAGTGTTGTGATGGCAGTCACACTAGTGGGGGCTGGGTAGTCTATAAGCACATCATATGCAGGTCTCTAGTCGTAGGATTATCGAGACGGGGCATCGATACTTCATAGTAGACTAGTGTATACGCTTTCCATCCCAACAGGGGAGATGGTCTATTCCACAACCATTAGTACGTCGTACTGGAGATAGTATGCAGGTGCTCGTTAGGTTATGAGTACACTGGACAGGACTCGTCGGGAACTGTTGGTGGGTATAATACCTATCGTCGGGTAGCAGTTCCCAGGTGACATGAGTACCGCTTAGTTCGTCGACTTGACACTGCTACTTCACCTCGAGTGTGTTCCCACTGTACTTTGATTACTACCCTACCACGGCTCAAAGGAGTCGTGCAAACAGGTAGTAGTTGGGTGCAGTCCCGAAGCACTTGGAGGCAGTGGTGGTTAGATAGGATTCGTCTCTCCCGGTACTGGGGGTTGATATCGCGCTGTGTTTGGAGAGCCATTACACAAAGTCCCTGGCCAGGGTAAGCGAGATTTACTGGTAGGTATTCCAGTAGTTTCTCAGGGTGTTTTGGGCTATACTCCGGCACGACTTATTGCGCTATTATGGGTCTGACGGTTACCTCCCCTAGGCCCGATATGCGATACTCTTAGACGAACAGAATGGATTGTACGGAGATTGTCACATACATGATCAGTAGGAGTTCGAATGAGTTTTCTCGTCGGCCTTCTCATCGACAGATACCTGGGCAATCGTTACGTGCAGCTAGTACCGCTTGCGGCTTATGGTTAAACCCACTACCAGCGTACTGTCGAGTTTTTAGAGTCCCACACAGAGGTTTCCCTGCATCGGGCAAAAGATGTAGAGGCCGTATGGTTTTTATGGCAGGGCTTCGATCACGTACGTGTACTTGTGCGTGTATGATGTTCGGGAGGATAATACTAGTGGGCTTTGCTTTAAGCCGGATCCTAGTATTGTATTGATGGATTTATTTCGTCTCTTTGTATTCGTATTCTTCAGAATACGGATACGGGTATGTATATACGGATGAGGGGCATTCTCATAATTTGTCGGGAAAGATTCTAGAAGTGGACACCTATTAGGGTTTAATTCTTTATTGGATTAAACTTTATGAGGTGAGGAAATGAGGTGGAGTTTAACATCGAATCTAGCATGGCTACTTGGTGACTCAAGCTCATGACTCATCATTAGATATTTTGTGAAGCTTATTAGATATTTTTGTGAGATATTTTATCTCCTCAATTATTGATATGCTTCATATTCTATCAAGAGGGCAGCCAAGCTTCATTCTATGGTTCACAACATCATTCTCATTTCCTCAAGTCTTCTTCTTTTTCCTCATAACCCTAAAAGTCTCATGAGTTGAGAAACCTAGGGTTCCCAGAGACAAACTAATTCATCTTCACTCTCTACATTACCTGGGCCATCTAGTTTAGCGAACTAGTTGCCCTAGTTACCTCGGATTTGAGGTTGGAGCTCGGACTATAGACTCTCGGGTGGATTGTCTTTGACTCGAGGAGGCCGGCGAGGTTGCCCAATTCAAACGATCCTTAGAGCTTGTGATGACGAGGAGGAGAACGGTGACTAGAAGACCCGAAGGACTTGGTTTCGTGAGGTATAACTTTCATCCGAGCAGTTAAACCTCACACGGTATTTTGTTAGCTAGGGTTTAGCGTCGATCCTGGAGTTCAAGTCCGTGTTGCGAGCTTTGAAAATCGTCTTTTTTGAAAATTCCTCTTCCCCGCGGACACGCGGGGTGCGCGACATGGACTTACGTTGATATCATGGTTTCGGCAAGTCTTACAGCTATAAACAGTACAATAAACATTACGGGGTTTTTAAAGGGGTAGATTGGTATGGAATGTGTTAAAAGTGGCACGATCATAGTCACTTTAATACACCTAACCTGAATATCCGTTGCTGTTGTTCCGTGGCTTAACGGTTCCTTGTGCTCCGTATACCTTAGTCCATGGAATAGTTGGACTCCTCTTATATACACTAGCATATTCTATACCAAGCTACAAACAACAGCGTTAACATAACAATCATACATTATACCAGATATATACTCTTTACCTGTTCAGTCTATTTCTATCTCTCTTTGGGACTTACCGAGCGATTGTTCGCTGACGACATTCCTTTTCTATTCTTTCTTTGGAATGTTGTCAGGAGGACCCGACTGTCTGGAGATCGAGCCTAGTTCATAAGATTTGGAGCAGTTCATCGAGGAACCGGAACTCTAGTCACTTGTATATACTTTTACTTTCAGTTCATGCCATTGTTTAGGCATTGCTTTCCACATTGCATTTACTTTTCAGTTGTATTGTAAAGAATGTTTAATAAATAAAAAGTTGTTGTTCATTTACATCTCATGTCTTTCTTGTGTACATTTATATTATATTACTTATTTACACTTAACCAGTTTACTTCTGAGTAAATACATCGCGGGCCTAGTCACATCTCCTTACCCGTACACCGGAAAGCGGGGTGTGACAAGCTTTGTTGTCGGCCTATGCAGGTTGGTTCTGCATAGAAACCTAAGCAATATAACACAAGAATTATAAGACTCAGCAACTAAACATTCTTTATATTTCATATTCCTTGAATCTATCCTAACCCTATTTTTCTTTTTAAGGTTATGTATTCTCCGAACAATACTAGCACCAACGTGAATGACAACACCCCATCACCACCACCTCTTCCATTTACGCCTACCGTTGTAGCTCCTATCAACGAGCAGAAGATTCTGTTTGAGGCAATCAAGAGCCTCTTGGAGGGACGACAGCAGCAGACTGCTATCCTAATGAGCCGCCCAGAAGCTGAAACACCTAGAGTGAAGCAATTCCGGGCACTGCATCCTAAGCAATTTTTTGGGAAAGTGGGCCCTCTAGAAGCTGAAGAATGGGCTCAATCCATTGAGGACGATCTGGAAGAAGCACAAGTGCCAGATATTGCTTGGGTAAGGGTTGTGAAGCTGCAACTCATGGATAACGCCCGAGTATGGTGGAAGAAAGAAGAAAGCCGTCTTACTCAGCCGATCGAATGGAAGACTTTTCGTGACATGTTCGACGCGGAATATTTTCCCGAGACTGCCCGATTTGACATGGAGCAGCATTTCATCCACCTACAACAAGGCTCTATATGGAACAAATCCGTAGATGAGTATGATGTTGAGTTCACTTTGTTGAACAGGTAAAATATATCTCAAATATTCGAATTTTCTGATATCACATACTACACAGCTAACACAAGACCGTAACAGGTTCGCGGCACATCTCATACCGACTGCTGAGATCAAAGCTAGACGATTTCAGCAGGGGTTGGACCCGGAGATCCAAGCTACATTAGCTACAGGGGATTTCCTAACCCATGATTTTGCTTTAAAGGCTGCCCATCGATACGGGGCAGTAGTGAAGAAGAAGGGCATACCTCAATCTGCCATGTGAAGTGCCCTGCTACTCAGATACCAGGAGGAGCCTCTTCCAGGCCACCGTTTGTACCCAGGAGACCATGAGTACCATTCAACCGGCCCAGTCCAGACTTTTGCACCTACTGCAGGAGGAATAGACACCTGGTGAAGGACTGCAGGCGTGCTAATCACCTTTGCTTAGTCTGTGGCTCATCTACACATGATATTGGATCTTGTCCTCGTAGACTCAATCCAAATCCTGCAACTAGACCAGCAATCACTTATCCGCAGTGGCCAGCTATCCAGGCACCTGCTCCTCGTCTTGCTCTCCCAGCTCCACCTCCTCGTGGACCTACTGCACCTCCTCCTCGTCAGTTACATCAAGCACAAAGGAACTTACCTCAGGGACAGAGGAACGGACAGAGGAATGCACCTCCAGCAAGGAGGAGTGTACCGAGGCGACAAGCTTTCATAATGACTGTGGAAGAAGCTGAAGCCACTGGCCAAGTCATCACTGGTAACTTCTTTTCTTTCAAAACTTTCTTTCAATCTTCATACTTATCAAGATATCTTTTTCTTATACCTAAAAAATATTCCACACAACTTAGGTACAATCTTATTAGCCCCACTTCCTGCACTAGCACTCTTCGATACTGGAACATCTCATTGCTTTATGTCGCAATGGTTCGTCCGAACTCATGCGATTCCAGTCAAACCGCTCGTATTCAGCTGGAATGTCAGTTCAGGGAATGACGTTCTAAAGGCAACGATGGGATACGATTTGTATCCAGTGGTCGTCTGCGGCAGAGAATTCTATGCTGACTTCAAGGTGCTGGACATACCGAACTTCGATGTAGTTTTGGGTATGGATTGGCTAAGAACTTTCTATGCTACCATCGGCTGTCGTCAAAGGAGGGTAGTGTTCGAGATTCCAGAACATCCGGTCTTTTATTTCAAAAGTGGGGACCGTACCTTGAAACCTAGCACATACAAAGCAAATTCGAAGAAGGCAGTGATTGCAACTCTACAGGCGGAAGAAGACAAGCCAGAGGTAGTTCGAGAGTTCGATGATGTATTTCCTGAAGACATATCAGGTTTGCCTCCCGATCGAGCCCTTGAATTCAGTATTGACTTAGTACCTGGTGCACAACCAGTGATCAAAGCACCGTATCGGGTAAGTCCAGAAGGATTGAAGGAGATCCGTACTCAATTGGACGAACTTCTGAAGAAATGATGGATTCATCCCAGCACTTCAAGTTGGGGATCTCCAGCTTTGCTTGTGAAGAAGAAGGAAGGTTCATACCAAATATGCATTGTTTATAGAGCTCTGAATGAAGTAACTATAAAGAACAAGTATCCACTAACGCACATCGACGATCTGTTCGATCAGCTAAGTGGATCTTGCATTTTCTCCAAATTAGATCTTCTTTCGGGTTATCATCGGGTGAAGGTCAAAGAGTCTGATATTCCGAAGACGGCATTCAGGACTCGCAATGGACATCACAAGTTCTCGTGATGCCATTTGGAGTGACCAATGCACCAACCATATTCATGAACCTGATGAATCAAGTTTTCCGGGAGTACCTAGATAGGTTTGTGGTCATTTTCATCGACAATATCTTGGTGTATTCTAAGAGTTGAAAAGAGCACGCTAAACATTTACGAATTGTCCTGAAGACTTTGCGACAGCATCAACTCTATGCCAAGTACAGCAAGTGTGAGTTTTGGTTAAAACTGTAATCCGATGTCGCGCGCGGGGAGGCGAAATTTTCTTACAGTGGTATCAGAGCCTACAAAACCTTAACTAGCTAGTTAGCAAAGTCTTTAGAAATTCGATCCCGGAAAAATCCCAAAATTACGTCCGAAAAACCCCGTTTCTGTCGATTTTTAAAACAGGTCCAACAATATTTTCAGGGGCCTGAAAAATACGTGCAGGGCTTTTTGAAAACACAGTAGAAATTTGGGTTCCTGAGTCCCTAAGACTGCCGCGGAAACGCGGCCAAACCATGCG
The DNA here is from genome assembly GCA_030015575.1 of Agapanthus africanus. Classification (NCBI taxonomy): domain Eukaryota; kingdom Viridiplantae; phylum Streptophyta; class Magnoliopsida; order Asparagales; family Amaryllidaceae; genus Agapanthus; species Agapanthus africanus. The sequence continues at coordinate 550,155,989 of CM057347.1, read as the reverse complement.
TTTGACCGTCGTTCCATGGCCGAGTAAAGGGTGACTCGGCCCGATTTTCTACAGTGCGTCTATATTGGTGATTTGGGATATTTGGGATATTTTGTTTCTGCCCAGGATCTTTTGTGAACAGTGATATACTTGGGGTAGATTCAAATTTGGTTATCGATCGAAATTCTAAGTACTTTAGCTAATCGGGTTTTTTGTGTTTGATATATGTATTCGTAAACCTCTGCTAATTGCTATACGTCGATTAGTTGGGGGTTGCACATATCTGTGATCTGTGATGGTTTGTGGATATGAATTTTATTGGATCGTCGTGGATGAATAGCCGAGGGATGTGAGAAGAGTGTTTTCATTTCTTTCATTCAATGTAATTTTTAATATTGATGTAATATTATTTTTCGAGGCACATCCGGATTGAGGTTGTAGCCACCAATGTATATTATTTCTTTTACTGTTTCTGCTCCTAGGATAGACCCAAGGTGGGGTGCACAAACTACCGGGTTCTTTGAAGTGCCGAGTGTCCTACTCATTTTACTGATGGAGGTTGCTTCACTTCGGGAAATTTGCGGGTAGTTTGTCGCACCCGTAGGGGTCTGGGGTGCGGTATTTGGCTATTCATCATGACCGTGAAATCCGTCTTCCGTTACAGGCTTAAACGAAACGCGGAATTCCTAGTATATCCAATATATTCATCTGTGATCTGGAATGCCTATTATTGCGTGAGACGAATGCATATATATATATATATGGTAGACGTTGCTTATGTTTTGCACCCGTGCTAGTCCATCCCCCGCTCTGGCGTTAATTAATTAACCTAACGGTGTTAGACGGGACCCAGTGGCGAATGCGGATGGCATAAGCGTACGTTGTATTTTCGTTTCTTTTGCTGCAATGACAGGTTGTAAATGATGGGACCACATTAACAAAGATTAATGAAAGATAAAACAAACCAAAGCTTAATCATTGAACAATTTCAAAACCACTCGGTTTTCTTTAAAAAGCAATTTTAAATGCTGAGCTTAAACCACTCCTTTTAAAAAGCTATCATGGTTCCTTCGACTATATCACTACATTCACGGTTTCGCCAAAACCATTCATAGCCCTCCGTCATTTCATATGAATAATCAGTGGTATTCAAGCTATGCTTGTTGACCTTCGCCAAGGCATGGTGATTGGTAGCTGCTGGGTATTCATATGTAGCATAGATATATGCGTTGGTTTGGGACAGTTGTACTACTTTGTTGGCCTTCATCAAGGGTATGGACGGGTAGGTTCAAATTAACCTGAACAATGACGGGTGGAACTTGACATGTGACTTATGATTTTTTTGCCTTCGTCAAGGTCATAAGAGCATGGGGCAAAAATCCACATCGGGAGTTTCTAAGGTACTGAAACTTGCTAGTGTTGCATACCATTTGGAGTGTTATAATCATGGTAGGCTTCCTTCTTGGTTATCACACGATGATATTTGGATCCCTATCCTACTGTGAGTATGCGCTACTCTTCGGGAGATTTTTCACTAAACGATCAATGCTATAAACCAAGTAGGTGTCTAGAACGGTGTTAGCGGGGCTACGCCTCCAGGGAAAAGAGGTTATATAATTAAGGAACTTCACGAAAGCGTTGGAAAACCTCCCTCGAAGTACCAACACTAGCCTGGCCGAAAGGTTAAGCAAGAATTGTAAAAGTGAGATTAATCCTGACTAATTCTTCTTTTATGGTTTGAGTAAGGATTCGAGGAAACATTAGGAGCCATCTTGTTTAGATTAACTAATAACCAATCTAAACTTGCAAGAGCGTCATGCTAAGTGTTTTCTCTCTCTCTCCTTATTACAGTGACCACAATGACCAGACATGGGTTATTAGCTAATAATTTGACTGGACCAAACTATATTGATTAGCTAAGGAATGTCCAGATGGCACTTACCTGTGACAAGCTAGACTACCTTCTTACTACAAAACCCCCCGCCGTCCCAGGTCCAAGTTCCACCGTCGCGGATATGGATATCCGTCTGACATGGGAAAATGATTGTGCGAGAGCCAAGTGCCTCGTGTTAGCCTCAATGGATAGTGAACACCAGAGGCAGCACGAGAAGATGGAATTAGCTTCCATCTTCCTTCATACCAAAGTTTTATATGGAGAGCAATCTCGTATCATAAGATATGAGACCTCGAAGATATTTCTTCAAGCGAGGTTGGATGTCAGGTCATCTGTAGGGGACCACGTCCTTACAATGATTAGCTACATTGAAGAGCTCACGGACCATGGGACTACGTTGGAGAACGAGTTGTGTATCAGCTTGATTCTACAGTCCCTACCATCTACTTACGCCCAGTTTATCTTGGATTGCAAAATTCAAAAGAAGGAAGTTACACTTCCAAGTCTCCTCAATTTATTGAGGAGCTCAGAAGGCACCCTGAAAGAATCCTGGGAGACACCCGCTCTGTTTATTGGGGAATCTTCCTTTTCTAGATCCAAGGCGAAAGCCAAGGGAGAGAAGAAGAAGGCCTCCACCAACCAGATAAGCGGTGTCAGTAAGATAGAGGGAAAGGACAGGGCAAAAGTTTCGGGGCTAGTAGTAGGGAAGGATGCATGTCTTTGTAGTCACGGGAAAGCGCATTGTCAGAAGGACTGCAGGGCTTGGAAAGCCAGAAGCTATGATTCGAAGCACGTTGTGGCTTTGGCTTCGAATGTGTTTGTAATTGAAAACTATCTATCTATTAACTCTACTTCCTGGGTACTAGATACCGGATCAGGATCACATATCTGTAATTCATTACAGGGTTTAAGAAACCGTAAAGTTATCGAGGCATGTGATATGACTCTCAAAGTTGCTAACGGAATGAGCGTGGACGCTAAATTCGTAGGGGGATATCACCTAGGATTGACAAGTGGGCAGATATTGATTATACGTAACTGTTTGTATGTACCTAGTCTATCCTGTAATATAATATATGTATCTTTACTTTCTAAGGAAGGATATGATTTTACATTTGTAAGTGATGTAGTATACATCCACCTAAATCAAAATTTGATTGGGTCAGATAACGGAATATACGTATTGAATCAAGCTCAGGTTTTCAGTGTCCAGAACACACTTAAAAGAAAGTCTCCGGAATTAAATCAGGCTTTCTTGTGGTATTGTAGACTCGGTCACATCAATGAAACACGGTTGAAAAAGTTACATAAGAAGGGATATTTGGATCCGTTCGAATATCTGTCCTATGCAACTTGTCAATCCCGTCTCAAAGGAAAGATGACAAAGACTCCGTTCACTGGACACGGAGAAAGAGCGAGCGAGCTCTTGGGACTCATACACAGCGATGTGTGTGGTCCAATGTCTACACATGCGGGAAGTGGTTATTCCTACTTCATTACTTTTACAGATGATTTCTCTAGGTACGGACATGTATTCTTGATGAAACATAAATCCGAAGCCTTTGAAAAATTCCGGGAATATAAGAATGAAGTGGAAAAAAAACCGGCAAAAGTATCGAGACACTGAGATCTGATCGAGGTGGTGAATACTTAAGTGCCGAGTTCCTGGGCTACTTAAAAGAGATATAATTCCCTCTCAGCTTACTCCTCCATACACACCTTAGCACAACGGTGTATCAGAAAGGCGGAACATAACCCTATTGGATATGGTTCGTTCCATGATGAGTACTGCTGAGTTACCACAATCATTCTGGGGCTATGCACTAGAATCAGCAGCATATCTTTTGAACAAGATTCCTACCAAGTCAGTGCCTACCACACCATATCAGATGTGGAGTGGGAAGAAACCCTATAAGTACCTTAAGACATGGGGATGTCCAGCTTTTGTAAAAAACAGCATGCGGACAAGCTCGAGGCACGCTCAGTATTGTGTAAGTTTGTGGGATACCCAAAGAACTCCAGGAGGTATCTTTTCTATTACGCAGAGGAACAAAAAGTCTTTGTTTCTCGGCATGCCCACTTCTTGGAAACTCAATTTTTAGAAAATGAGATAAGTGGGAGCGCAATAGAACTGGAAAAAATTCCAGAACCATAAGCTATTACTGAAAGCATGGTGGAACCAGACGTTTCGAAAGAACCGGACACACCCGCAGCACTCCGCAGATCTAGTAGGCTATTCCATCCGCCCGAGAGATACTACGGTTTTCTCATAGATGGGGATCGAGAGGATTGCATCATCGAAGATGATGAGCCAACTAGCTTCCAGCAAGCCATTCATAGCCGAGACTCGGTAAAATAGCCGGATGCAATGCGGACCGAAATGGAGTCCATGTACACTAACAAAATATGGACTTTGGACTTTGCTCCAGAAGGGGTAAAACCCATAGCCTGCAAATGGATCTTCAGAAAGAAGATTGGTGTAGATGGACAGGTGGAAACCTATAAGGCTAGACTTGTTGCAAAAGGTTTTCTTCAAAGACCTGTTTTGGACTATGATGAAACCTTCTCTCCAGTGGCTATGCTCAAATCCATTCGGATCCTTCTTACCATTGCTGCCTTCCATGACTATGAGATCTGGCAGATGGACGTAAAGACCGCTTTTCTAAATGGAAATTTAGAAGAGTGCATCTATATGGATCAGCCAGAGGGTTTCATTCAGAGTAGGAGCAGCGGGAAATTGTGCAAGTTGCTTAAATCCATTTATGGACTAAAGCAGGCATCGCAGAGTTGGAACATCTGTTTTGATGAGACGGTCAAGGAATTCGACTTTATCAAAAATCCAGATGAACCATGCATATATAGTAAAATTGTAGCGAGAAGCGTGGTATTTCTCGTCCTGTACGTGGATGACATTCTCTTGATAGGAAATGACGTTCCTATGCTACAATAAGTCAAAGGATTCTTGTCATAGAGGTTCTCCATGAAGGACCTGGGTGATGCCCCCTACATTCTGGGGATCCGATCTATCATAACAGATCTAAACGGATGTTGGGACTCTCACAGTCAAGGTACATCGACACCTTACTGAAACGATTTAGTATGGAAGATTCTAAGGGCGGTAATCTACCGGCTTGTCACGGAATCACCCTCTCCAAAGAGATGTCTCCCAAGATTGATTTGGAAAGGGCTCGCATGTCCATTATACCCTACGCTTCAGCAGTAGGCTCTATAATGTATGTGATGTTGTGTACCATACCAGATGTAGCATACGCCCTGAACATTGTAAGACGGTATCAGTCAAACCCAGGGGAGAAGCACTGGATAGCAGTGAACAACATTCTCAAGTACCTGAGAAGGACTAAGGAGATGTTCTTGGTGTACGGCAGGAAAGACCTCCAGATCAAGGCCTTCGCCGACTCCAACTTCTAGAGTGACAAGGATGACTCCAAGTCCATGTCGGGTCATGTCTTTACCCTCAATGGAGGGGCGGTTGTTTGGAAGAGCTCCAAGAAGGACACCGTTTGCTGACTCGACTATGGAAGCAGAGTATATTTCTATCTGTGATGCCACGAAGGAAGTAGTCTGGATCAGTAAGTTCATGACAGAGCTTCAGGTGGTTCCATCCATTGTTGATCCAATACTGCTGTATTGTGACAACAACGGCGCTATAGCTTTAGCGAAGGAACCAAGGTCCCGTCAGAAGTCCAGACACATCCTGAGGCGGTTCCACCTGATCAGGGAGATCATTGATCGACGGGAGATCGAGGTGCGGAGAGTAGAGACAGAGAACAATACTGCAGATACACTTACAAAGGCCATCCCTCAGACTCGGTTCGAGCGGCTAATCGAGATGATAGGACTGCGATATGCCAATGCATGGCCTTAGTGCAAGTGGGAGATTGTTAGTGATATATGCCCTAGAGGCCATTATTGTATCATACTGGATTGTATATTACATATTGGATGCTTGGGATATTTCATAGTTATAATAACAGTCTTGCTCGATATAGTAGTATGCTATCTGGTTTGATTCTAACTCTATATGTGCATATAATTCTTTTAGCATATCGCTTATACATATTGGAAGAGCCCTTAGGATCTTTGCTTGACTACCAGCGTTGTGATGGCAGTCACACTCGGGGCTGGATAGTCTATAAGCACATCCTTATACAGGACCCGACCCGCATGCTTGAAACCTGTCTTGATTCATGTTTATGGTTTATCCTGACTTGTTACGTAGACTCGTGCACTTTCATTTTAATTTATACATCTTGCATACTGGTATTTTATCTGGCATTTGCATTTTAAAATATAAAATTTTAAGTCATATAAAATTGTTTAAAATATATTGCATGGCCTGCATGATACCCCCGACCCTGTGATAGCATCCGCGCATCTTGTTCTCGTCCCGTTCAGTGAAACGGACTTGTTTGGATGGCTACGTGCACGTACGTGCATCCGTTCTTGGGGGTATGCATTTTCGTTACCCGGATATTTTATTTTAGTTTTGGTTGACACGTATATTTTTCATATTTTGAAACTAAATTTTTAGACCCGACCCGGGCGTGTTTTGGACTAAGTTTGTATTTACCGGAAAATCAAATTTTATTAATTTAAATTAATTAACACAGTTTAAAATTTATATAACAGAAAATATTTTTTTTAAATTAAAATCCTAAAACTAAAAACAAATTTATCTCTCCTATCCCTCTCTCTCTCTCCTCTCGCATCCCTCTCTCTCTCCTCTCGCTAGCTATATCTCTCTCTCTCCCCTCTCTCGTGACTCTCTCTCACCTGCCTCTCTCTCTCTCTCTCATCTTTAACACTTTTCTCTCTCTCTACACATATATATGTCCTTACCAAGTACTTACCCCTACGTTCTCTCTTTCCTTTACTTCTTCTTCATTTTCATTCCCGCCTTCGTTGCCTCCTCGCGTCCGTCGCTCGCCTCCACCGTCGTCGATACCACCTCCGTTCACATCACCGCTCTCGTCTCCCTCGCCTCCACCTCCTCACCCTCGATCTCCTCCTCCTCATTTCCCGACCTCGTCTTCCTTCTTCGACCTCACCTTCCTCTCCTTTTCCCCTGCAAACCTTTGAACCCACATCTCAGCCCCTCACATCGACTTCACCCTCACCATCTCCACCTTCTTCCCTCTCCTCTCCTCCCTCTCCGACACCCTCGACCTTCCTCTCTCCTTACCTCACGAGAAACCCACTACGACCCAACATGGAACCCTGCACACCTCGCCGCCGGCGATCCCTCGTCGCCACCCTTCACCGCCGCCGGCCTCCTCAACCTTTCTAACCTCTGCTACCACCTCCTTCATTTCCCGACCATCCCCAAAACCCGATCCAAGAAATCCACAGAACCCCAACTCCGACGAGAACCCATCGTTGTTCTCACCTCGCCGGAGCTCCGACCACCTCGTCGTCGCCTCCACTCCCTCGCCACCACCTAGTTCTCCCCTCTCATTTCCCAAAAGAACCCGAGCATCCCCAAGCAAGAACCTGCACCCCCTTCAACCCTTGAAACCCACTGCCTAGTCGGAAAACCCTCGACTGCATCGTTGCCATCGATGGCCCATCGTCGACGTTACCCCCTCGCCTTCACCTCTGACCCCAGAACACCAAACCATAGAGAACAGCCACAGTTCTTCTCTTCTTTCTTCTCCTTTCTCTTCTCTTTCTTGATTCCGTTTTCCCGGTCACCCGCCGGAGGCGTGACCGTCGCTGCCGTTCTAGACGACCCAGTGGACGTACCTTACCTGCGTGATCACCCTCTTGCATTGCTTGGACCCGTCCCGTGTGCCGTGCGAGCGTTGCGACGTTTTACCGACGTCGGACGTGCCGTGCGTATCCGTATCATGATCTATCGAGGCAAGTTTACCTTGCTACATGCTGCATTACTGTATTTACATCTTTTTAAATAAATATAACACTTGTATTTCAAATCATGCATCCCATGTTTAGTTTTACAGTTTGACGTCATCCGTATGCATCCGTACAAGTTATTTCACCACTAGTGCATACAAACCTATCTTGTTATATACTATTTTACAATATACTGCACCAAATAGAATATTTACATCTCAAATTGTCTAGTTGTACATCCTACATTTACCAGTTTATCATTTTACTGTTATATGACGACCGTTTGCATCCATATCATTTAAAATATATATGACTGCATCTATATATCACATTAATTCATATTATTATTGTCGTGACACCACATGCTTAATAATGTGCATCTCATTTAGTCTTGGAACTGTAAATATAACCCTAATAGTTAATTATGCATCCATGTTTTATTGTGCATCCATACCATTAATTATGTATCAATTTGCATACCATGTCACATTATTACATATTGTTGTTATATTGACACCCCATGCTTGATATTGTGCACCCTACATAGTCATGATGTAACCCCTGACCGATATTTGTGCATCCATGTTGTTATTGTACATCCGCACTTTCACCCTGATTCAATACTTGCTACAGTTTGATTATGAGCACCCACTTGATACCTAATACACCACTACTTGACATGACCTGATACACCACTACTTGACATGACTTGATACATGTACACTACCTGACATGACCTGATATATCCCTACTTGACATGTTGCCTGATTCTGTTTCTAATGCTGGCAATCCTGACATGTTGTCCCGATGGACATATCTTGTTGTCTGTATAGACAAACATATTCCTGCTTGATCATGTGTTGGCATTAGCTTCAGATTTATCAATACCTGATTTGAATACATAACTTGGGGGTAAGGGGAAATCAATGATGAAACCTGACTTGTAACTCAACAGTTCGACGCTTATACTGATCAGTTTTGGGGCTAGGCCAGTCCCGGAATGATGTTGCTGACATCATTCGTCTGTACATGTTTCCTGTTTGTGCTTAGCGGCACGTCTCGGATTCAGCCCCGAGAGTCTGGACCGTGGTCCCGGGTACGCACGGGATACTATTGAGTTATATCGACGATTCATTAAATTGATTTCACAGACTTGAGAGTAGTTAACCCAGTAGCTTAGTTCAGATTACTCACTGCACGTCATATATGATTTTACCCTTCACTGTTCCACATTCGTGTTACTGTTATACTTTTATTACTGTTCATACTCATGCATGCATATCCTGTTATCCCCTGATTATATTATTGTTGATATTATGACGCACTGACGTCTGGGTTTTGCATGGCCCGGATCCTCTACCTTTGCAGCTGACCGATCAGGAGTATTTCAGTGTACAGGCCGAGCAGCGAGGACCTGTTAGTATTTTAGTTAAGTTTTCTTCCAGCATTTTCATTCCTGTTGTGAGCCCGTATTTGGGACGTACATTCCAGATTGTTATTGTTTATTGGATTTTTGCTTCCGCATATTATTTCTTGACTCTTTATTTTGGCTCATGGACATGTACTAGATAGTTTATTCCATTTCTACTATTCTTGATATCTCTAGACAGCCGTAATGTGACTGTGGAGGGATGTTTCCTATCCACAGGTAGCATGGTTGGCTCTGTCACGTACCTATCTTAGCGCACTCTGGGAAGCGGGGCATGACAAAAGCCCACTAGTATTGTCTGCCCGATCAGCATCCGTGTACAAGTACAGGTATGTGATCGAAGCCCAGTTGTAAAAACATACGACGTTTACATCAATTGCCTGAAGCAAAGAAACCCTCTGTGTGGGACTCTAAAGAATCGACAGTACGCCGGTGGTGGGTTTAACCATAAGCCGTCAGCGGTACTAGCTGCACGTAACGGCTAGCCAGATATCTGTCGATAAGAAGACCGATGAGCAAACTCACCCGGACTCCTACTGAGTCTATCGGTGACAATCTCCGTACAGTCTGGTCTGTTCGTTTGAGGTACTCGCATATCCGCCTAGGGGGATGGTAAACGTCAGACCCTTAACAACGTGATAAGTCATGCCGGAGGAGAGCCCAATACACCATGAGAAACTACTGGAGTACCTTACCAGTATTTCTCTACTGCCCTGGCCAGGGTCTTTGTGTAATGGATTTCCGAACACAGCGCGATATCAACCCCCAATACCGGGAGAGACGAATCCTATCTGATCGCTACTGTTTTCAAGTGCTTCGGGACTACACCCAACTACTAACTATTTGCATGACTCCTTTGAGTGTGGTAGGGTAGTAATCAAAGTGGAGTGGGAACACACTCGAGACGAAGTAGCGATGGCAAATCAACGGACTAATCTGTACTCATGCCACCTGGGAACTGCTACCTGACGATACGTATAATACCAACAAGCAGTTCCCGACGAAGCCTGTCCAGTGTAACTCACAACCCAGTGAGCATCTGCATACCTTCTCCAGTACGTCGTACTAATGGCTATGGGACAGACCATATCCCCTGCTGGGATGAGAAGCGTACACACTAGTCTACTCCGGAGTATTGATGCCCCTTCTCGATAATCCAACGACTAGGGACCTGTATAAGGATGTGCTTATAGACTACCCAGCCCCCACGAGTGTGACTGCCATCACAACGCTGGTAGTCAAGCAAAGATCATAAGGGCTCTACCAATATGTATAAGCGATATGCTGAAAGAAACACATGCACATATTGAAGTAGAATCAAACCATATAGCATACTACCATATCGACCAAGACTGTTATTATAACTGTGAAATATCCCAAGCATCCGATATGTAATATACAATCCAGTATGATACAATAATGGCCTCTAGGGCATATATCACTAACAAGAACAAGTCGGATTTCTCGGACATGTCGTTTCAGATGAAGGAATCTCTGTGGATCCCGCTAAAGTATCAGCGGTAAGCGAATAGCCGACACCAAAGACAGTGAAGGACATTCGAAGTTTCTTAGGTTTAGCAAGATACTACAGAAGATTTATTGAAGTATTTTCGATGATTGCAGTATCCCTGACCAAGCTCACACGTAAAGATGAAGAATTCGTGTGGTCAGAAGCATGCGAACAAGTTTCTGTAGAACTCAAGTTAAGATTGACATCAGCACCTATTCTCGTCATACCGGACCAATCTGGAGGTTTCGTAGTGCATTGCAATGCATCCGGTAAGGAATTAGGATGTGTTCTACATTAGCACGGTAAAGTTGTAGCTTATGCATCAAGACAGCTGAAGGTTCATGAGCGCAACTATCCGACGCATGATCTGGAGTTGGCAGCTGTTATATTTGCACTGAAGATTTAGCATCATTATCTTCTTGGAGAACGGGTAGATACATACACAGATCACAAAAGTATGAAGTATGTGTTTACTCAGAAAGAGTTAAATATGCGGCAGAGAAGATGGTTAGAACTTATGGCGGACTTCGACATCAACCTACAATATCATCCAGAGAAGGTGAATGTAGTTCCTGATTCACTTAGTCGCCAACCACTATCAATGAATCTTACCGCACAATGGAAGCTACAGCAAGATTTGCACCAGATGGAGATAGAAGTGATCATGCCAGGTAATACTTCAAAGTTGATGAACTTATAAGTTCAGTCTACTATTGTCAATCAGATCAAAGCAGCTCAAGTAAGTGATGCCAAGTTGCAAAAGATCAGAGAATAAGTAGAAAGTGGACTTCGAACAGACTTCATCATCATGAAGACGGATCTTTGAGATACGGAAGCAGATTGTGTGTACCATAAGGTTCTGTTCGGGAAGATTTGATGAAAGAAGCTCACAGCTCTCCCTACTCAGTACACCCTGGTGGTACAAAGATGTATAAAGATCTATGACAACATTACTGGTGGTATGGAATGAAGCATGAAGTAGCCAGAAACGTAGCCAAATACTTGGTATGTCAGCAAGTAAAAGCTGAACATCACAGGACTGCTGGTTTACTTCAACCGTTACCTATTCCAGAATGGAAGTAGCAACACATCACCATGGACTTCATGACTGCACTTCCTCGCAGCACGAAAGGTAACGATGCGGTATGGGTTATTGTGGACTGACTCACAAAGTCGGCTCATTTCATCCCATTTCGAGTTGGCCAATTTACTGAGACACTAGCAAAGAAGTACATGGGGGTAAGTTTGAATCTAAGTAAGATTTAACTTTTCGATGTGTACTATCTCTAATATCCATGAACTCATGCAGGAGATCGTGAGATTACATGGAGTACCAGTTTGCATTGTCTCCGATCGTGACACCAGATTTCGATCGCAATTTTGGCAGAGTCTGCAAGCTAGCTTGGGAACGAGTCTGAATTTTAGCACAACTTACCATCCACAAACAGATGGACAGTCTGAGCCAACAATTCAGATCCTTAAAGATATGCTTAGAGCTTGTATGCTAGACTTCGGAGGATCGTGGGAAGATCACCTACATCTTGTGGAGTTTTCATACAACAACAGCTATCAAGCAAGTATTGGAATGTCGCCCTTTCCAGCGCTCTATGGAAAGAAGTGTTGTTCACCATTAACTTGGGACGACATCAAAGATAGGTAACTCATTGGACCTGAGATGATAGTGGCGACTGTAGATGTAGTTCGCAATATCAGTGAACGAATGCGCATAGCCCTAGACCGACAGAAGCACTGGGCAGATGCAAAGTGCCTACACTTGGAGTTCCAACCGGACGATCATGTCTTTCTAAAAATCTCTCCAAACCGTGGAGTGATTTGTTTTGGAAAGAGAGGTAAGCTAAGTCCGAGGTACATTGGACCGTTCGACATACTTGAACGATTCAGAGAAGTGGCATATCGTTTAGCACTTCCACCTTCATTGGAATGAGTGCACAACGTATTCCACATATCCCAGCTCCGAAGATATGTGAGCGATCCCAGCCACATCCTTGATCGCTCCGAGCTCACTATACAGACGGATCTATCTTGTGAGCAACAACCCGTTGAAATCCTGGACAGAAAGGTAAAGTCACTTAGGAACAAGGAAGTAAACTTAGTCCGAGTGATGTATAGGAAAGACTCACCAGGAGAATCAACGTGGGAAAGAGAAGACGACATGCGTGCAAGCTACCCTTTCTTATTTGTAAATTAGTCCTTAAATAATTGTAAATTTCGGGGAAGAAATTTTTGTAAGGAGGGTAGAAACTCTGTTTTTAATATACAGAAATTTGTTTAAAGTTAAAGTACTAAATGAAGTATTAGCAACCCTGAGTATGCTATAAGTATTTAATTTTTTTAAGAACAAGAAACAACTTGTAGCTCATTGGTAAAGACTTGCACTGCTGTGGCATAGCCTCTGTGTTCGAATCTCATCCGCCACATATTATTTTGAATGATTTTTCTTTTAAACTTTTTGGAAGCCTAAAAATTTATACGTGCAATACACGTAAAAATGAAAAGTCTCATAAATCAAACATGTGGAAATTGATATGTGAGCAGACACCAACACATGGCATAAATCCCACACCACAACTCATACCCACGACCGGCGAGATCTCCCTTTGGGCCGGCGCCGCCGGCCCCCCCGTTGCTAATACCCCCAAACTCTGCACACTATAACCTGTCACGCCCCGCTTCCCAGTATACGGGCAGAGGACGCGACGAGGCCGCTACGTATTTACTCTGAAGTAAACACGCTAAGCATATCTAAGTAATATAAGTAAAATGCGCAAGAGACAGCGACAATAGATATAATTGAACAGCAACTTTATTTATTAACATTCTTTTTACAATACATCTGAAAAGTAAATATATGGAATGAAACCAATGCCTAAACAGTGGCATAACAGAAATGAAAATACTGAAATGAAATGTACAAGTAACTAGAGCTCCGGGTCGAAGGCTAGCTGATCCAAGTCCTCATTGATGGGCTCGATCTCCTGAAGATCTGAACCACCGGACGACGTTCCAAAGAAAAGAAAGAGAATGTCGTCAGTGAACAAATCGCTCGATAAGTCCCAAAGAGGAGGGAGAAGTAGGATAGACAGAGAGAGAGAGAGAGAGAGTATAACTATTATAGTGTTGTTTGTTATGTTAACGTAGTTGTTTGTAGCTTGGTACAGAAGAGGCCAGTGTATACGAGAGGAGTCCAATTGTCCCCGTGGACTAAGGTATAAGGAGCACAAGGAACCGTTCAGCCACGGTACAACGGCAATTGAATTCAGGTTAGGTGTATTATAGTTACAGTCTCGTGCCACTTTTAACACCTTCCGTACCAGTCTACCCCTTATAAACCCCGCGATGTCTTGATTGTATTGTTTGTATTGTTTGAATTGTATATTGTATATAGACGGATTACTTGCCGAAACCATGATATCAGTAAATGGATGTAACTGGAGAATCATGTAGATGGATTTATATCCATGGTTCGGTTCGGTCAATATAGTTGAATAGATTGAACAGATTGAATATATATGGATTAATATTATAGTTTTGTAATTTCATACTTGAATCATATTCAAGTCAGATGGATTATATTGAGACTCGGTCTGAGTCAGACAATTAGAAAAGAAATTGAATCCTGAATTAGGTTTTGGTGTTATCGGTAACTGCTGCATATGGACGGCAGGATTTGTATCTTTTTCAAAGACAATTACCGTGTTGATAACACCATTGGTTAAGTTGTCTATCTTAAATAGGCAAGCACCCATATCTCCGGCTCCTTGAGGCTCAAGAGACTGGTCCCACTTAAACCTATATTTATTAGGGTCCTTATTGTAATTTAGTATAACTTGAGGGGGGTTTTATGTAAAAATAATTTTGTATAATTTTCAAAATACACCTCGAGTATTTTATTATCGTTTTTAGAGTTTTCATGGATGTATATTTTATCAATGTGACATTTATAGTGAATAAAACCTAATTTCATAATATATGGTATTTATTTGTAATATTGGAATTGTATGGTATTTTCTTGTAAATGAGATGTTTTTCTTGAATTTTGGAAATGTGGAATATTATAAATATTAAAAATAGATATTTTGATATTAATTACATATATATATTTATTAAAAATATAAGTTTTATTTATAATAGAAATCGCATTTTCTAAAGAAAATTGTATTTTAAATATTTCGAGATCGTTTGCTCCTTGCGGAGGTCTGCATCTCACTCTACTAGGCCCGAGGATGTGCGATAATCCATCCCGAACGGGTTCCCCAAAATGGATTGTAGAGGCCATTTGCAAAGATTTGTTAAAATACACATCTTGTAGAAAAATGTTTTTATAAGTCGGAGGTAGTTATGTGTAAAATCATAATTTTCCCAAATCTATGTTCCCAAATTTCATCGTTCTATATTACATATGAGTGTTGTAAGGAGGTAGGTCATTACCTCGTGAGTTTTCTAAGGTAATACGGCTTTGAAAAGTTCAAGGATGTCGAAATGAAACATAAGGTTATTTTAATGTAAAAGTGGAATAAAACTTGCTACGGTTATTATTTTGATGCCAAACTTGTTCTATTATCTTTGTTAATGTTTAATGGTCATGACATAAGAGTTTGATATTATTGTGTTTAAGAAAAATAGAAATTTTTAAGGAAAAACCGAATCGGAACTCGGATTAACTCCGCTTACGTCGGGTTTTACTTTTGAATGTTTTTAGAATAGAGAAAAGAAGAAGAAGAAGTAGGGACTTACAGGTTATTAGACTAGAAGAGAGAAGGAGGAAGAGGTAGGAGGTGCCGGTGCGTCGTTTCGTCGTCGGAATCTCCTTGGATCGTCGTCGGAAGTTCGTCGGAGCTTCGCCCTTTGCTAACTCCACTTGCACACAAAAAGTCTTGGGAATTTTCTTAAGAGTTTGGGCAGGAATTTGTGAGTGAGGGGGATGATTTGAGGGGTGGTATTTATAGGAAAAATCTAGGGTTTAGGGTAGTGAAAGGGTGTGATAAAAATTGTATTTAAATTTGCATTAAAAAGGATTAAAATGGGGTATTTTAATTCTCTGGTTAATTGCAGAGAATTTAAACAGTGCAGGGGGAGTGGGGTAGGCCAAAGGGTGCAGGGGGTTAAAGAAATTTAGGGATCGGACCGAGTTGACCCGGCGGCGCCGGCCGATTCAAGCGGTTCGCCGGCCCGAGTTGGGCGAGTCGGGGCGCGTCTTGATGCCACGTGTCCCTGAAGCTTGGTCTAGCCTCGTGGTCATGGTTGTTTATTCTGTAACTTACCCTATTACGTATAGTGCACGTGTAGACTCTTGGGCTTCTAAAAATTAAAAGAATTTTAAATAAAAAGAATGTGTGGCTAATAGAATTTGAATTCTGGTGCTTTGGTTCAGCAGTGCAAGGTCTTACCAATGAGCTGCAAGCTCCTTCTTGCTGTTCAAAATCAAAACAAATTTATAACTTTTGCTCAAGCTCAAATGCCCCTTTGTATTTTTGAAAAATCTGTACAAAAAGTTTAGGGTGGTTACATAACCTTTGGCCTACCCCACTACCCCCATGTTGTTTGAATTCTCTGTAAATTAACAGAGAGTGTTAATTCACCTATTTAATCCAAGTTTTAATATATTTTTAATTCTCTATTCATTCCCAAAGCCCTAATTCTATCCTATAAATACCACACCATACCCTAGCCCTCTCCATTCTGAAATCTATCATCAAAACTCTCAAATTTTTCCAAGTCAAATTAGTTGTACAAGTGGAGTTAGCCCAAGGTCATCTTCTGGCGATGACTCTGGACAAATCCGATGACACCGCGACTCCACGAAGCTCTCAAACATTTCCTCTACCTCCCATCTCTCATCTAATCCAGTAAGTACCTTCTTTTCTCTCCTTTTCACCTCTCAAAAAGTTCTCTTTTCAAAACTCGTCGGAAGTGGAGTTAATCCAACAACCGATTCTAAATTTGTTTAAAAACCTAACTTTTCTTAATAAAAAATCTGCCATTGCTTTATATATTGTTTAGAAACTATAAACCAACAGTGAGAACAAGTTTCAATTTAAAATACCATGCTATGCAACTTTTATTTCACTTTTACGGTTAAATACCATAAACATTCTATTCGACATCTTTCATCATATATGCTCATATTACCTTTAGAAAACTCACAAGGTAATGACCTACCTCATCACAACACTCATCATGACATAGCACGATGGCTTTTGGAATAATATTTTGTGGGATAAATACAATTTTACAATAAAATACCTTAAACTAATACAACTGTATTCTTTAAGATTGTTTTAATTAAATTCCTTGCAATTAAGCCTCTAAAACCCATTTTGGGGAACCTGATTTGGATGGTGCGGGTTATCGCACATCCTTGGGACTAGTAGAGCGAGATGCAGACCTCCTCACGGAGCATCCGATCTCGATGGAATTTTTAATACAATTTTTAAGAATAATATGATTTTCTATTTAATAAATAAATTCTATTTTTAATATATATATATATAATCAAAATATATATTTTAAATATATATAATAAATTCCATGTTTTCTAAACAAAGGAATCCCAAATTTCATGAATATACCATCACAAATCTATATAATTCCAATTTACATTAAAATACCATATACTATTCAATCTAGGTTTATAATCATTAGAATACTTCACTTTTAAAAATTATATCCATGAAAACCTTAAATACGATAAATAAATGTTTGAGGTTTATTTTGAAAGTTTATCAAAACTATTTTTCATAAAACCCTCTCAAGTTTATTAATTTACAATAAGGACCCTAGTAAATATAGGTTTAAGCGGGACCAATTCTCTTGAGCCTCAGGGAGCCGGATAAAGTGGGTGCTTGCCTATTTAAGGTAGAAAACTAAAATGGAGTTATCAATGGTAATTGGCTTCGAAAAAGTCACAAATCCCGCCGTCTATGTGCAGCAGTTACCGATAACTCCAAAACCTAATTCAGGAATCCAATTCTGTTTAAGTGTCTGACTCAGACAGAGTCTCAGTCTAATCGGAATACAATCTAAACATGAACACAATTCAAATATAACTCCAATACAATATGAATCCATTTATACCAGAATACTATCTATATCAACATGACTTGAACTGACCGGACCATAGATATACATTGACTTGATCACATGATTATCCGTTTACATCCTTATCCGTTTACATGAGCAATTGATATCATGGTTTCGGCAAGTCTTACAGCTATAAACAATACAATAAACATTACGGGGGTTTTAAAGGGGTAGATTGGTACGGAATGTTTTAAAAGTGGTACGATGATGGTCACTTTAATACACCTAACCTGAATATCCGTTGTTATTGTTCCGTGGCTTAACGGTTCCGTGGGGTCCATATACCTTAGTCCACGGAATAGTTGGACTCCTCTCGTATACACCGGCATATTCTGTACCAAGCTACAAACAACAGCGTTAACATAACAATCATACATTATACCAGATATATTCTCTTTACCTGTTCAGTCTATTTCTATCTCTCTTTAGGACTTACCGGGCGATTGTTCGCTGACGATATTCATTTTTTATTCTTTCTTTGGAATGTTGTCAGAAAGACCCGACTCTCTGGAGATCGAGCCCTGTTCAGATGATTTGGACCAGTTCATCGAGGACTCGGAACTCTAGTCACTTGTATATACTTTTACTTTCAGTTCATGCCATTGTTTAGGCATTGATTTCCACATTGTATTTACTTTTCAGTTGTATTGTAAAGAATGTTTAATAAATAAAAAGTTGTTTTTCATTTATATCTCATGTTTTTCTTGTGTACATTTATATTATATTGATTATTTACGCTTAACGTGTTTACTTCTGAGTAAATACGTCGTGGGCCTAGTCACGTCTCCTTACCCGTACACCGGGAAGTGGGGCGTGATAATTTGGAGACACTACTTATTGGACGAAAGGGTAGAAGTATTTACCGATCACAAAAGCCTAAAGTATATGTTCACACAGAAAGAGCTCAACATGATGCAGCGTAGATGGTTAGAGCTGATGGCTGACTATGATCTTGATCTAAAATACCATCCAAGGAAAATTAATGTAGTGCCGGATGCTCTAACTCGATTGCCAGTGATACGGATATTGACTGCACAGAAGTAGATTATAGCCGATCTTCAGAGATTTGAATTGGAGATTGTACTACCAGATTCTTCGGGACAGTTGATGCGGTTGCAAGTACGGTCATCCTTGATTGATAACATTAAAGCAGCACAATCGCACAATCCAAGAATGCAAAAGTTTCGAGAACAAGTAGAAGCGGGACTTTGAACAGATTTGTTGATTTATGAGAATGGTTCGTTACGATATGTGAGTCGTTTGTGTGTGCCTAAAGGAGATGTTCGTAAAGAATTCATGAAAGAGGCTTATAGTTCCGCGTATTCAGTACATCCGGGATGCACAAAGATGTATAGAAATCTGCGACAACATTTCTGGTGGGAAGGCTGAAAAGGGAGATTGCTCGCTACGCATCGAAGTGCTTGGTGTGTCAGCAAGCCAAGGTTGAACATCAAAAGGTAGCTGGTTTGTTGCAACCACTTCCGATTCCTCAATGGAAGTGGGAACATATAACCATGGATTTCCTAACAGCTTTACCACGGAGTCCAAAGGGCAATAACGTAGTTTGGGTGATTGTCGATCGATTGACCAAGGCAGCTCATTTCATACCATTTCGAGTTGGTCGGTCGACGGAGGCTTTGGCAGAGCAGTACATGCAGGAGATAGTGAGATTGCATGGAGTACCCGTTAGTATCGTTTCTAATCATGATACTCAGTTCCTATCACGCTTTTGGAGGAGTCTACAAGAAAGTTTGGGAACTCGCTTGAAGTTTAGCACGGCCTATCATCCTCAGACAGATGGTCAGTCTGAAAGAACGATCCAAACTCTTGAAGATATGTTGAGAGCATACATGTTAGACTTCAAGGGTTCATGGGAGGATCATTTGCACCTAGTGGAGTTTTCATACAATAACAGTTTTCAGGCGACTATACAGATGGCTCCATTCGAAGCATTATACGGACGCAAGTGTCGCTCGCCTGTCTGTTGGGACGATGTTGGAGAAAGAAGATTATTGGGACCGGATATTATTGTGCAAACGGTAGAGAAAATTAACGTGATCCAAAATCATATGAAGGTGGCATAGAATCGACAGAAAAGTTGAGCTGATACTGGACGAAGACCTTTGGAGTTCGCAATTGGTGATCTTGTATTGCTGAAGATATCCCCTACTAGGGGAGTAATCCGATTTGGTAGTAAAGACAAGCTTAGTCCTCGATTCGTGGGACCTTTCGATATCATCAAGCGTGTAGGAAAGATAGCTTATCGATTGGCTTTACCACCATCCTTGGCGGGTGTTCATGACGTGTTTCATATATCTCAACTCCGCAAGTATGTTTGAGATGAGACGCACGTCCTAGATCACTCGGAACTGACAGTAAGAGAAGATTTAACGTATGAAGAGCGACCAATGACTATTGTGGATTGACGAGAAAAGGTTCTCAAGAATAAAGTAATCCCACTAGTACTCATTTCGTAGGGGAATCGTTTACATGGAGAATCTATTTAGGAACGTGAAGACGAGATTTGACAAAAGTTTCCATAGCTCTTTTCTTAAATTCGTATATTCTTGTCTTTTTCCTGTTCCGTGAATTTCGATGACGAAATTATTTTTTAGTTGGGTATAATGTAACACCATAATATATTTATACTATATATTTTGGTATTTTAAATCTTGCGGTAAAATTCTTTACTATTGTTGATATTGGGTTGCGAATGATGCAATTAGTAGCTGTGGTCATTATCCAACCCGACCCGCATATTTGAAACCCAATATTGTGCGAGATTATATCAAATATTTGCTAGTACAGTATATCCATGGGAATCGAGTACTAAATATATATATATATATATATATATATAATATCTTAAGCTCTACATATCTCTTTATAATACAAGATAAGAACAAATAATATTCTCTTTCTATCTAGCCTTGCATGGCAGATTACCCTATATCAGGTTGTTGCGGTTATATATCATGTTCATATCCAAAGAGTTAGACAGACAAATAATTGGAAATCGTTACGTATATTTACGTAGATTTTATTGGGGTATATGTATTTAATTACAGGATGTTGCATTATGGTTAAAATTCTTACGTATATTCTTTATATTTAAAAACTATATTTTTGAGTGGATACGTGTAATATTTGGAGAGATCTGGTATTATCTGCAAAATCCTACAATATATATATATATATATTACTATAAATATAATATATATAACAGTATACATATATATAAATATATACAGTATATTAATAAATTTATTTTTATAAAACTATCTCTCTTCGTCCCTACCTCTCTCTCCCTCTCTCTCTCTATACACACACACACACACACATATATAATATTAATAATATTATTATTATATACCCCTCCCTCTCCCCCGTCTTCATCTCTCCTTTTGCGTCCCTCTCGCTCGAACCCTAAACCCACGCCTCGTCGTCTCGTCGCCTTCCCCATCTCCTCGTCATCACCACCCTCATCTTTTCCTCTTCCTCGTCGCCTCACCATCATCATCTTCCCCATCTCCTTGCCTTAACCCCGAGCCGGGCCCCAAGCCGAGAACCCATCTCTTTCGCCCTCATCGACCTCATCGCCGGAACCCGATCTCCACCATCACCCTCCATCACCTTCCTCGTCTCGTCAGCAACACCATAGCACCTACACCACCACCGCACATTCTTCTTCTCCTTCTTTTTTCCTCGATCACCAACCCAACCTCCTTGTCCCATCAACCTCATCGCCGACCGCGTCTCCCCAACACCTCGTCGCCAACCAACTCCTTCTTCTTCCCCATCCATGTTGAAACCCCAGAACCCAGCAACCCCGTCGTCTTCTTGTTCTTTTCTCGGCCTCTGACTAAGTTTTCGCCGAAGTTGCTCACGTCGCCAACGATCCAAATGAACCCAGCCACCGTCGTCATCTACTCCAGTCACCACATCACGTAGTTTCTCAATTCAGGTCAAGTCCTGCGTACGTGGGTTTTGCCTCGTATCGTTATTCGGCATTCGAAACGTAATATCCGTATATTTGTCGTGAGATTTCGATCATGCAAGTTCTAAATTTGCAACAAGCTATTTCGTTTATATCAATATTTATATGATTAATTATATTACATGTGTTTTAATATTTAGCAAATATTATCAATTTACAGTTTTATAGTATCAGTCGGTATCCGTACCAATAATGGTTTTATCTAGTTGCATGCCGGATCATCACAATATTATTATAATTTTTCTATCAGTTCAGTAATTTTTATCTAGATTGCAATATACCTGGTAACAAATGCAAAACGGTTATTACAGATAGATACATATACATCCCAGCGTTAGTTTTGTTTACCGTGTTTAGATATTGGTTACGTTTTTACATTTGGTATCTATTTTTGTTAAAATATATTGCCTGACATGTTCACAAGATATTACTAGACCTGTTACTTGGATTATTATTAATGCCGACAATCCTGACTTATTGTCCTAATGGACGTGACTTGTTGTCTAGATAGACGAGACCGGCACCTGTTTGATCCTGTGGTTGCATTAGATTGATATCATCAATACCCAACTTGAACACAAAACCTGGGGGTAAGGGGAAATCAATAATGAAACCTGACTTGTAACTCAACAGTTCGATACTTCCAAAGACTGATCAGTCGATACAGGCTTCGGCCTCGGAATGATGCTGCTGACATCATTCGTCTGTACATGATACATGTTTTTACTTCTTAGCGGCACGTCTCGGATTCAACCCCGAGAGTCTTGATCGTGGTCCCCGGCACGCACGGGATACTATTGAGTTACATCGACGATTCCATTAATTGATTTCAAAGACTTGTAGAATAGATAACCTAGAAACACAGACTTTAGGATAAACATCATATACATATAGCTCACTGTTTTACACCTGTGTTCATTATTATACTCATGTTTAATCATAGAATCATATCGTGGTTATTACTATTATTTTGATATCTATGACGCACTAACGTCTGGGTTTTGCATGGCCCAGTTCCTTTGACTTTGTCGCAGGAAGATCAGGAGTATTTTAGCAAGCAAGCCGAATAATGAGGAGCTAGATGTTTAGTTTTAGATATGCTTAGTTTATTTATTTCCGTAGCTTTATTTTATCGATGTGATCCCATAAGGGACGTGATTCAGATATTATTATTGGATCTTGATTCGTTTCCGCTATATGCATTTCTTGACTTTTATTTACCATGGCAGATAGACATGTGTCGGTTAGATTTTATTTATTGTTCTTGATATCTTATTGACAGCCGTAATATGACTATGGAGTGATTATTCCTAGCCATAGGTAGCATGGTTGGCTCTGTGACGTGCCGTATTCATGTATTTTGGGAAGCGGGGTGTGACACTTCTACTGTGATGCTTCTGTGATGTTACTTGATATCATGCGTGAGACGAATATTGCTATATATATATTATATATTTAGTAGACGTTATATTTTTTTTCATCCGCACTAGTCCTGTCCCCGCCCTGCCGTAAGTTAAGTAACCTTACGGTGAAGATCCGGGACCCTGTGGCGAATGCGGATGGCATATATGTGCGTGACTTTTTTCATTTCTTTTCTGGCATGATATGATTAATTGATGGGACTGTATTAATTCTAATTAATGCAAGGAAAATAAACCTAAATGATGTTGTTGGAACCAATTTTTAAAACTACTCGGTTTTCTTCAAAGCCATAGTCGTATTCTTTTGCTTTGCATAGAGGTATTCGGTTAGGAATATCATGCACCTCATTCGATGATGAAAGAGTCTTGATCCCTTCATGGGGAGTACGCTCTTAAGCAAAAGTTTATGTTCCTAATTTTAAAAACGGAGCCTAAACCACTCCTTTTCAAAACTATTCGAGCTCCTTCAACGATATCAAGTTCATTACGTTAAACGTTTTTCATTAAAAACCAGCCGTAGCTCTCCGTCATTTCAGATTAGTATTTCTTAGTATTCATGCTGCGTATGTTGACCTAGTCAAGGCGTAATGTTCGGTAGTTCTGTAATACTTTTCTGCTGCATGGTGATGCGATTGATTAGGACATTCGTACGGTCATTTTGACCTAGTCAAGAGCTCATACGGGTGGGTCTAACCAATCTAGGATAATGACGGGTTGAATTTGACTTGCAACTTATGATATGTTGACCTAGTCAAGGTCATAAGTCGTTTGGGGCAAAAATCATATCGGGAGTTTCAAATATAGGGGAAACTTGCCAGGCATGCGCATACCTTCTGGAGTGTGGTGACTTGAGTGGCTTCCATCAGGTTATCACGCGATGATAGTTGGGTCCTGATTCCCACTGATGAATAGTTTACTCCTCGGGTTATCCCGACTAATTCTCCTTTTAGGGTTTGAAGGAGAATTTGAAGAAACGGTGTGAGCCATCCAGATTAGATAAAGTGAGTAACCAATCTACTCTATGTTAGAGTGCACGCTGAGTTTTTCTTTTCTCTCTCTAGTTTGCGACCATAACTCGCCTTAAACTATAACTCAACACCTAGTTGGCCGACCTTTTTACCATTCGGTTTTGGATTTCCATGATTCACGACAAAATCGCATATATCCCTGCTACTCCTGCTTTCCTTTTGCTTTTTCTCCAAAACACTCCGTATCATTATGGAGATCCATACTGTTTGGAAAGACCATCTCGTACAGTTACATACGAACTCGAAAAAACTTGTTTCAGTTTGAGGATGGCCACATGTTCTGGAGAAATTGAATAGAATTATTCGGTTGTTTTTTCTCTTTATCTTCTCTCAGTTAGCGAGGGCTCCTGGTATTAAAAGAGTACACCTGTTACGCTTTGGATTGTCTCCCTCCAAACCTTAGTCTGATGCCGAATGGTAGGAAAAGAAGAAAACCAATTAGCCTAAGTGTGGTGTACAGAAGGTAAGAAGTAAAGACACATAAAGGGATTAGAGTAAGGGCAAGAAAATTTGCAAATACTGTCATGAATTTGGGTAGTGGAAGAGGCATTACTAGGAATACCCGGCCACCCCTTCGAAATATTTTCATATTTCAGTTTTCCTGTGCGGTGTTAATTGAAAACTGCTTTCCTAATTAGATTCTAACTTCAGGGTATGTATTTACCATGTTTGGATCTCACATCTGTAGGGCATTACAGATGCTGAGAAGGAGTAGAATATTAGGAAATGGGTGTTTTGATTCTCAATATCAGAATTCTTTGTAATCGGTGATAGTGGATTAAATCACCTGGTTTTGCCTTGCGACAAATATTTGGTTTTGAATAACCGTTGTTATGCACCAATTTTTAAAATTGAATATCTGTATCTTTATTTTATAAAGTGAGATATAAATTTTAAGAATTGTGTTTTAAACATTTACCTTTATCAGTTGAGGATACGATAAGGTGCATTGATTAACGGTATAGACATTCTTAACCAAAATACAGTTTTCAACTTACAACACACAGAATTTGAGTTAGAATACTCTTGGGACTTATACATGGACATGTATGTTATCTGGTGTCCTTTAGGACAAGTGGTTGGTAACCTTACTTCATTTAGTTTACTTATGAGTTCTCTGATTTTAGACACGCATTCGTTGTAATGTAAGGTCCAAAGATTTTGAGAACTTTATGTCACGCCCCGCTTCCCAGAGTGCGCTAAGATCGGCACGTGACAGAGCCAACTATGCTACTTGTGGCTAGGAAACATCCCTTTACAGTCACATTAAGGCTGTCTATAAGATATCAAGAACAGTAGAATAAAAATAAACTATCTAGTACATGTCCATAGGCCAGAATAAACGAGCCAAGAAATAATATACGGAAGCAATAAATCCAAGTAACAGTAACAATCTGGAAAGTACGTCCCAAATACGGGCTCACATCAGGAAATGAAAATGCTGAAAGAAAACCAAACTAACTAGCTACTAACAGGATCCTCACTGCTCGGTCTGTTGGCTGAAATACTCTTGAACGGCCTGCGACAAGGATAGAGGATCTGGGCCATGCAGAACCCAGACGTCAGTGCGTCACAATATCAATAATAATTTAATCAAGAAGTAATAAGATATGCAGGCAGGAGTGTGAACAGTAAAATAAAGTATAATAGTAACATGAATAAGGAACAGTAAAGAGTATAAGCACATGTGACGTGTGGTGAGTAATCTGAACTAAACTACTGGGTCAACTACTCTCAAGTCTTTGAAATCAATTTAATGAATCGTCGATGTAACTCAATAGTATCCCGTGCGTGCCCGGGACCACGGTCCAGATTCTCGGGCTGAAACTGAGACATGCCGCTAGGTATTAAACAGGAAACATGTACAGATGAATGATGTCAGCAGCATCAACCCAGGGCTGGCCTAGCCCGTAAAACCGATCAGTATAAGCATCGAACTGTCGAGTTACAAGTCAGGTTTCATCATTGATTTCCCCATACCCCCAAGTTATGTTTTCAAGTCAGGTATTGATAAATCTGGAGCTAATGCCAACACTGGATCAAGCAGGCACAGGTTTGTCTATACAGACAACAGGATATGTCCGTCGGGACAACATGTCAGGATCGTCGGCATTAGGAACAAGATCAGGTATCAAGTCAAGCAGTGATGCAACAGGTCATGTCAGGGGGTGCACGGTGTATCAAAAGGGTGCTCATAATAAAACTGTAGCAAGTACGGATGCACGATAAAAGCATGGATGCACAAATATTTATCAGGGGTTACATCATGACTATGTGGGATGCACATTATCAAGTATGGGGTGCTAATATAACAATAATATGAATTAATACGATATGGCATGCAACTAGGTATGCATAATTAATGGTATGGATACACAATAAAACATGGATGCTCAATTATCGATCAGGGGTTACATTTACAGTTCCAAGACTAAGTGGGATGCACATTACTAAGTATGGAGTGTTACTACAATAATAACATGAATTAATATGATCTGTAGATGCAGCTACATGTATATTAAATGCTATGGATGCATACGGGTATCCGAAAACAGTAAAACTTTAATATGGATGTATAATGCAATCAACATGTAATATTTGTATTCATATGGATGCAAGATAAGTATTATAGCATGTAGCAAGATAAACTTGCCTGAGCGGAACACACGACGGGCGCGTACGGCACGTCCGACGTCGGGAAATCATCGCAACGCACACACGGCACGCGAGACGGGTCCAGACAAGACAAGAGGATAACCACGCAAGTAGAGGACGTTCACTGGATTCCCTGAATCGTCAGCGACGAGCACGGCTCCGGCGGGTGATCACCGGAAAAGAAACAAGAAATCAAGAAAGAAAGAAGAAAGAAGAAGAAGGAGGAGGAGGAGGGTGCTCTGGGGTTGGTTCTCAGGGCCAGAGACGACAAGAACAGAGGAGTGACGACGACGAGGTCGTGGGTTCGTCGACGGTGAGGTTTCATGGCGAGGCAAGGGTTAGGGTTTCAGGTGTGCAGGTTCTTGAGTTGGTTGTCGGGGTGTTTGCTGGGGCTCAGGAGAAGAGTGAAGGGAAGTGGAGGAAAGAGAAGAAGGTGGAGGTGAGGATGATGCTGGGATGAGGAGGAGGCGAAGAGAAGGTGAGAGGAGGAGGCTAGGGGTTTAGGGTTAGGGTTCTCGTGGGGATCTCGTCGCGGTGCATGGGTTTAAAAAGAAAAGAAATGAAGAAGGGAGGTGACGGTAGTGGAGGAAGGAAGGTGAAGGTATCTCGTGTGAATAGGAAACGCGAGAGGAGTGAGAAAGGGAGAGAGAGAGAGAAGAAAAAAACTGTTACTTTTTAAAAGATTTCCTTAAAAAAATTTAAAGAATATTTTCGTTACAAATCTTTAGTATAACTGTTTAATAAAAAAATATTATATTAATAAAACATTGGATATTTTGGTTAATACAAAAATAGTCCAAAACACGCCCGGGTCGGGTCTAAAAATCCAGTTTTAAAATACGGAAAATATACGTATCAACCAAAACCAAAATATAATATCCGGGTAACGAAAAAGCATACCCTCAAGGACGGATGCACGCACGTGCACGTAGCCATCCAAACAAGTCCGTTACACTGAACGGGACGAGAACAAGGTGCGCGGATGCTACGACAGGGTTAGGGGTATCAGGCAGGCCATGCTAGATATTTTAAAAAATATATTTTATGTGACTTTAAATGTTATATTGAGAAAATGCAGGTACCAGATATAATGACAGTATGCAGTATATAAAACATGAAAATGCACGGATCATCATAACTAGCAGGGATAAATCATAAACAGGAATCAGGACAGGTTTCGAGCAAGAGGGTCGGGTCGGATGCAAATACAAATGTCAAATACACTATTCGCATCCAAAACACAATAAATCAGGAAAATACCATAAATAAAGAAATACTCAAAATAGAACTGGTATAAATGAACTAGGGTGTTACACTTTATAGATATAAGAATAAAGCAGAGAATCATGTGTTGGAAGTATCAGGATTCTTCGAGGTGATCGAAGATGTTAATACTTATGCTAGGTATTCCATCATAGTAATATTTGAAAACTTGATTCTCTCTCAGGTCACTCATCCGTGGGTGCCCTCCTTGATGAATAATGCTGCATGGCCTCTTCTATTTAGGTGATATGCACTGGAAACAGATGCATGCCAATTGAATATGATTCCATCTAAATTAGTTCCTTTGTTTCTATGTGGACATAGAATAGTTACATATCTTGAGAATGTTAAGATATGGATTTATCCAGTTTCTGTTTAAAAGTTGAATCCGGATAAACTCAAGGCACGTTTCTGTAATGGCAGTTTGTGGGTTATTCCTGGCATTTTAGCAAGAGTTTAACACTCTACCATTTGCAAAATCAAATGTTATTTTGTTCTTGACTCCCCACATTTTTATAAAAGGAATCTTTTTTCAGAAGAAACAAGTGGGAGTATGGTAGAACTTGAAGTGATTCCAGAACCACAAACGGTTGCTGAAAATTTAGTAGAACCTGGAAATTCAATTGGATTCGACAATCCATTAGCCACTCCGTAGATTTAGTGGGTAATCTCAGCCACTCGAGAGGTACTTTGGTTTCCTAAAAAACGATGATAGGGAGGTTTTGATAACCCAAATTTGTCACTACTACTGTCCTTGACTATGAGATCTGGTAGGTGGATGACTATAACGTCACTCTAAATTAAATTTAGAAGTGCACGTGTATATGACTCTGCCAGAGGGTTGTTGTAGTCAGTGGAAGCAGCAGAAGCGTGGTGGTCAGTAGCTTATGTCTACTTATAGACTAAAACAAGTATAGCAAAGATAGATCATCTATTTTGATGAGACAGTCATGGAGTTTGACTTCATTAGAACAACAGATGGACTTGGTAAGAAGGTAGTAGGGAGTGATGTTCTGGTATTTGGATGACGTACTCCTGATAGGAATTGTTGTTCCTATACTATGATCGGTTATACTGTGGTTGTCATAATGTGTTTCTCCGCGTAGGATCTGGATAAAATATCAGGGATTCTGGTGACTAGATCTATGGTTTTAGATCTAGATTTGGGAAGTGTCTCAATTCGGGTACCTTGACACTATTCTAAAGTGTTTTAGAATGGACGACTCCTGGCGTGGTGGTATACCCGCAAGTGAAGGAGTCACCATCTCTAAAGAGATGTCTTCTAGATTGATGAGGAGAGGATTTGCATGATTGACATATCACTTGCTTAAGCAATTGAGTCAATCATAAGATATCAAGTACCACATCAGATATTGCTTTTGCACTATCTGCAATAAGCATATATTAATCCAATTCTAGAGAAATATTGGAAAGCAATTAAGAACATAAGATGATATTCTTGGTGTATAGTAATGGCAGCCTCTTGCAGGAGGCGGTTACCGATTTAGGCTTCCAAGGTGACCTGGATGACAAAGCAGCTGTCAAAGTTATGAGCTTGCCCTCTTCTGAGATGCAGTATGTTGGATAGTTTTCCAAGCATGATACTAAGATGGTCATGGCGCTGGATGCTGATTACACCAGCAATGGATATGGTCTAAGAAACTTGTTAGATTTGGTGTTCATGTTATGAACAAGGTCCCATCAGATATCCAGACAAGTTCTAAGACATGTATCGCTTATTTCGGGAGATAGTCGTTCTCTGCGAAGTTGCGATATAAAGAGATAAAGATAGAAACATCGGAACAAATCCACTCACTGAGTTTATTTCTCGAACACATAAGTTTCTCGAAACGAGTTTTGAGAAACTAACTAGTAGAGAAGTTGGGTATTCGGTAGCACACAAGCAGTGAGTATGCGATACCGCAATAATTGGTTTTAAGTGCAAGTGGGAGATTGTTGGATATATTTCCCTCAAGGTGTGTAACGACCGTGTTTTCTTACACCTAATAAAATATATTTTATTTAAATTTCTACTATCAAATAATTATTTACAAGTTTCGTTAATAGAAGAATAATTTTTAAAGTAATGTTAATAATTTTCAAAGCATTGAAAATGATTAAAGGAATTTTCTAAAATCTATTTATTGTTTTCCTAGGCTTAAAATGTTTTAATAAAATTTTATAATGCCTTAAAATAATCTACACATTTTTATTATCGATTAAAATAATTAATTTGTAATTAGAAATATTTTAAAGGATAAACTAGATTTTTAAATAATCATAATAACTAGGTAAAACCATAGGAATGGATATATTATTTAGTTTTAGCCCAAAATTATTTTTATACTAAAGATAAAAATAAAATATATTTTTCTGAATTTTTTCCATAATTTTCCCGTATTTTAAACAATTTTTTTAAAACCAAATTCAAATTTTAAAATAATAAACAGATTATTATTTTATATATAAAAAAATTAATTATATTTAAATCCCTTTGATATGGACCATTGGATACAAGATCCAAAGGCCCAGGTCGCGCGGCGGCGCCCACGTGGTGGGGACCACGCGAAACCGCGTGATCCCCAGCCACGCGGACACGTGGCGGCCTGGCGGCGGCGTGACGGTGCGCCCTGGGCCGTTGGATGTAGATCCAACGGCCAGGATCCTCTGGCGGCGGGGGCAATCATCAACTGATAATTCGCAATCATGGGGCAGCGCGGATTTTTGCGTTATTTAACAGATTTTTTGGATTTTTCTGTTTATTGATAAAACCCTATAAATAGGCACTTCAAACTTAGAATTCTCACACCTCAGAACTCCAAAAATTCTGAAAAAAATACTAGCGCCTTCGTATCGACGACGCCGACGCTACGGCTCCACCCAATCACCAAGGAAAAATCTGAGCGCGGAGCTTTTGAGGAGTTTTCCACAAGCCTGCGTCTTCAACCGTCTACGTCTAACTCTAATCAAAGGTAGGATCCGCCTCTCTCCCCTCATTCTGTAGCTTTCTTCTTTTCTCAATAACCTTAGTTCCAACTTCTAATCATCAACCCCCTATTTAAAATGATGTTATAATATTTGTGCATGCATTGTCACGCCCCGCTTCCCAAAATACGGAATATGAGGGGTTGACAAGGCCAGCCATGCTCCTACGGTCAAGGAAATATCCTGCCGTAGTCACACTTCGGCTTCTAGCTTTACGTGGTAATCAGTAAATAATGCACAGGTAATGAGAAATGCAGTAACTGAAACAAAACAATATAAAGAACTGACCTGATGGGAAACAAAAGGGTATAACTCTGGATAGCTAGTCACGATGTCCGTGATGTGCGTCTGATCCTGGTCCCGGCTAAATCCACTCCTCACACTGAGCATGCATACTCAGGTCGTCAGAGCGACACAATAGCAATATAATATATAGACACAAGTGACAACTCAAACAGTGATAATAGATATATATAACAGTAAATCAGAACGGTATAGATATGAACATGTAGTAATCAATGAAGTGTCTAATGGATCAGGTGAACAGTAAAACAGTAAAATAATATGCCAGGTATGTCAACGCAGTAATTAATGTATATCAATGCCAGTATCCCTATCAGTCTCTAAGTCTCACTGTACAGGTCACTAAGCCTATCGTCAGTCCAAGTGTGAGAGTCAACCACTCGCGGGTGTCCTCCACCCAAGGGTAGGACCCAAGGGCAAGGGACCACGGGCCCAACATGTAACTCACGGTAATAATCATGTACCCTGTAAGTCTCCATATATCTCCATATATATAAGCCGGAATGGGACTCCCGAGATTCTGTTGAACTCACACTCAGACTACCCCCACATCCCGTGGTCTACATCAAACGCTAACCATAACCTCAAATACCAATCGGTCTGTGACAAGTCTGCGCGAGAACTGGAGGCAGGACCTCCATCAAGCACGTCCCGACTAATATCTAAGATAAATGGCAGTGTCTGGTGCCTTATCTGTGACACCCATGCAAGAGCTTCCATAAGTGTCCCATACCACTTATAGTCACACGTACACGCGTCCCACAGACGTCGACAATGCAATAAAATAATAAGGTTCACTGATTGTGTACAAGTACGCGTCACTTCCACTTATTCACTCATGCACGAACACTACATACTTGCCACAATCATCACTAATACCTAACACTGGGTAATGCACATTATCACTAGGTTATCAATGCAATGACATATGTATGATATGATGTGTAAACAGTATGTAAAGCATGATTAAGATGTCATGAATCAGTAATCTACCACTTGTACAATTTATCATAAATCATACTGGTACAGTTTGGCGAAACAATGAATGAGGAATAAATAGTTTGTTCAATTATCTATCCAGCGAATTTAGTTTCACGTCAATCGGGTTTCAGGATCACTAGTTATGGCCATTACATTTTAAGCGTTCACGGCTGGAAATCCGGTTTCAGAATCGGAGGTCCGTTTCGCAACGCATTTTAATCCTAGTTGGGATCAGATTTTAGCAATGTTACGGTTGAATGAAATCTAGGGTTTTCAGTAAGGTTTTCAACGCAATAGACGGATCTTCAATCGCGTC
Organism: Agapanthus africanus; assembly: GCA_030015575.1. Taxonomy (NCBI): domain Eukaryota; kingdom Viridiplantae; phylum Streptophyta; class Magnoliopsida; order Asparagales; family Amaryllidaceae; genus Agapanthus; species Agapanthus africanus. The sequence goes on along the minus strand of CM057347.1, from coordinate 550,123,253 downwards.
TGTACGTCAGGAGATATACACTGTTCAATACTAGTATGTAAATTCTGATTCTGTTGGGACTGTTATACGTCCCCATCTTTTAAATTACAGATTAAATATCAAACGATAACAAAACAGGATGAAACCACTTGTGTTGTCTAGATAACAGATTCACCTATAATAAACAGCAGAGTTCCGCAACCTACGAGTTAAGAAAACAGTGTGGTACCCATTACGGGACAGCACACAGTAAATAGAGTCGCTCTGGACTGCAGTCCAGAGTCGCACTCCGATCCAAATCTTGTCACCATTTAAGTACAGAAACTAATAGAAACTTGTATAGGATTATAGATCGTCGAGTCGGCTTCGATTTAAGCCCTCGACCGCATCGTTCCAGTGTGTATATAATTTATGGTAATTTTAACGGTTTTCAGGTACAAGAAAATTCCAGTTTTACGAGTAAACTTGAGGGTAGTTGTTTTAGTCGTTAACGGTCATATTTTCCAGAGAAATTTGCACAAGGTATTCATCACAATAAGGGACAATACAAAAAATCTAATTCCGTCAAAATAGACAAGTATTTTTATTGGGAACACACATCGAACAGGTATGGCACATAATTGATCTAAAATTGTAACTTCATGATCTATGTAATTAGAGATTGTAACTAGAGTATATAGCATGTAAGCAAGTAAAATACTTGCCTGGGGACGTGTCGACAATAATACTGCAGTGGTATCAGCACGATCGCGCCACGAACGCAGCACTGGCTCAGTCCTTTGGAATCCGACAATTTCACTCGATCTAGCTGCTCTTCGTGCCCTCCTTTTCTTCACCGCTTCACGTTGTTCCTTGATTTGATGTGAGGGAGGGTGAGACGCTGATAAAGGGAGAGAACTTTAGAGAGAGAGGAAGAGAGAATTAGAGAGAGAGAGAGAATTGAGAGAGAGAATTGAGAGAGAGAGGGAATTAGAGAGAAAGAATGTGGGTGAGATGAGAGAGGGGGAATAAAATGAATGAGAATTAAGTGGTGATTAATAGGATTTTAAAAGGGATTAATGGGGGAAATTAATTGGGATTAAAGAGGCATTAACTTGGTGGTTTAATAGGAATTTATAGAGGAGATTTGGGTTTGGATCTGAAGGGATTTAAAAGAAATGAGGTGGGATAATTGTTATTTTAATGGGATGGGGAGGGAAAATGGGCTTGGGCCAAGGGATAAGATAGTAGGGAAAAGAAAGGGGCCGGGCTTGGGATTTTAAGTGAATGAGAAAAGGATTAGAGGAGTGGGCCGGCTCTGGGCTTGGGGAAAGTAACGGCTGGGCTAAAAATGAAAAAGAAAGGGGATAATAAAAGAGGAAGGGAATGAGGGTTTGGGTTAGGGAAAATTAAAAGATATGAGATTAGATTAGGATTTGGGTTTTTAGAATAATACAAATAATAATTATAAAATAAATAAATTTTGGGAGTGACAAAAATACGGATATTGGTATTCAAAAGGACTGGGTATTACATCATACCACCTTTACAAAAATTTCGTCCTCGAAATTTAAAAGAAACGACAAGCTATAAAATAGTAAGCGAAAAGTTACCACATCGAACACTAATACATAGTGACTTACTTAAAACGGGTGGATAAAATTTTGAAGGTCTATATATGTAAGAACAACATACAAAAGGATAGGTCTAAATAAGTATAAGGCAGGAACAACTATAAGGGCAAACTACATGCATATGAGAATATAAATAACAATAACGAACAATAATATTCGAGGCGTGTTCGATAAAATCGAAGCCTAAATATGTGCACGTATAAGTATATCAAAGGTAGCATGTCAGGAATAATAAGTATAAGGCCCCACCATTTATAATAGTAAACGTAGGCACAATACCCGAAAATAAAGTAACGACAATAAAATAGTGAAAGATTTGTCGGTAGGTTAAAACATTTTAGGACGATGTATCGATCAGATAGTTTTAAAATAACTTAGAAAACTCACATAATGAAAATGAGGAATATGGAACAAAATATGCGCGGTGTATGGTTGCGCTACTGAAAAATAAGGATAATAGTACTGCACTTTAAAATACGTAAAATTAAGCAGTCAATAACACGCACTCTTCGACAAATACAAGATAATGAAAACCAAATTTCGAATAATAAAGTCCCTAAATATATATAGGGTAATAGGAAAACACACAAAAAATGTATAGGGCTAGCTAGGGTAAAGATTACAAGGAAGTGTGGATCATTCAAAGGTTGGAGTATGGCGGCTTTAGGCTGAATGTTAAGGAGATTGGGATCGGGTTCAGCACATGAAGTAAGGGTGAGCAACAAAGGACTACAAGGGAAAAGTATGGGGAGGATAACGTTCGGTACATCATATGAATCAAGAATTTGAAGGGTTAGTGAACTCGGAAGTTTCACAAGAAATGTTCTCCTCCCAGAAGGATCTCAAACGGGGCACAGACGAAGGATGAAGGGTGAACCTCTAAAAGATCGGGTGTTGTACTGGTTAATCTCAGTGAGTGTTAAGACAATGTAAGGAGTAGGGGTGGACAGATCGCAGTAGGAAAAATAATTGTATAGAAGAAATAATCAAACATCAAGGGAACTAAGAAGATCGATAGATTAGCGAACTCAACAATTTATTTCATTTCAAAAGATTTTAAACAAAGCATTCTCAAAGACGAAAAGTGGCCCTAAATTATACACAGTTTTATTTGGCCAGAATAGACAGCATCTAAAAGAAATCCCGTCAGTCGCGGTTGTGGAGATTCAGCAGGTTGCGGTAGGCTCGCACGCTCAGGTAGGGGCGTCCATTCCCATATCGCCTTGCAGGGATCGCCATTGGGAGTTTTTCCACAACAGGGTCTTGATCTTCTGGTTCTTCTTCCTCGGATGGAGCTTCTTCATCGAGGTCCGATTCCATGCGATTCTCTTCTTCTGGATTTTCTTCCACGGGATTTTCCTCCACTGGATTTTCTTCTATCGGGTCTTCCTCTATCGGGTTCTCTTCCGGGTCTTCTTCCTCTTCGTCGGAATCGCTTATCATGTCAAACTCTGGGGCGGCTGCTCCTTCGTCCTCTGACTCGCTGTTTCCGAAAATGACCTGGGGACCGTTGATCTCATCGTCAGAACTCATCAGCGTGCGGTCTAAGGAAACACATGACTGCGCATCCTCATCTGGATGCGGCGCTGCTCCAGGGTGGGCCATGGCCTGAAAAGAAAGAGTCATGATTAGATAGTGGGACACACTGAGTAAATAACCCAGTATACAGAGTACAAGAAAATATGCGGTAGGCAAGGACTGAAAAATCAAAAATAAAAATGTTGTTGTAATGAATAGTATAAATAAGGGGGAAAGTAAGTGAATGATACATACATCATGATTCGAAGTTTTATTGCATTCAACTAAAAGTTCGACGGATACGAGATTTCAAACGAAAGGAAATTTTTACAAAAGGGGTAACAACATTATTATAGAAAGCAGAAAAAATAATAACTCTTCTTTGATTTCTGGACCGCTGCAATCTCATCACACGGGTTGAATTCTAAGCTGGGTCCGCACTATCCTCGAAGCTCAATCTACGAAATATCCATCAATTAGCAGGAGTGGGGAGTGTGGGCGAACTGCCTCCTTGTAGCTCCTTCCTATTAGGGCAACCGTTGATAAGATGTTCGTTGGATCCGCAAATCAGGCATTTCCCCTGGGCGCGGCGACAATCCCTCTGAAGATGTCCTGGCCTCCTGCAGTACCCACAACATTGGGTCTTCTGCTGCTTCTGTCTCGGGGGAACAAATGGGCGCTTCATCTTCTTCTCTTTTCCTCGTCTAACAGGGATCCCTTTACGATTAGAGACTCCCGCTGGTGCCTGATTCACCTGCCTTCTCAGTCCTTCAGCTAACAAGTCGTTTGTTCGCTCCTGGGCTTCCTTCAGACCTTGCAGTACACTTAGAATCTCAATGGTCTAATTCTGGGGAGTGGAGATAGAGAAAGAGTCGTTGGAAGACATGATTCCGAAACAATAATTTTGAGAACGATATAAGGCACAAGCTATAGGAATCAAAATGTAATATGGATTGGACAAAGATTCAAGAATATCAGATGTGATGATATTTATTACAAGCGGAAAAATCAACTGTATGACTCTAAGTCACTTAAACAGAGTATGGTAGTGTAATCGTGAAGTAGTTTACAATTACAACCACGAAACTTTGCCAAGTCACCAGAAACCCTAGCGTGTGGATAACAGAATACTCGATGTGGATATGGATCAAGAATAACAAGTTTACAACCTAGACCGATAGATATCATAGATTGCAAAGCTATACACGGAAAACTGCAATCCCAATCGAAGCAAAACCTGGGCTCTGATACCAACTAAACCATGTCACGCCCCGCTTCCCAAAATACGGAATACGAGGGGTTGACAAGGCCAGACATGCTCCTACGGTCAAGGAAATATCCTGCCGTAGTCACACTTCGGCTTCTAGCTTTACGTGGTAATCAGTAAATAATGCGCAGGTAATGAGAAATGCAGTAACTGAAACAAAACAATATAAAGAACTGGCCTGATGGGAAACAAAAGGGTATAACTCTGGATAGCTAGTCACGATGTCCGTGATGTGCGTCTGATCCTGGTCCCGGCTAAATCCACTCCTCACACTGAGCATGCATACTCAGGTCGTCAGAGCGACACAATAGCAATATAATATATAGACACAAGTGACAACTCAAACAGTGATAATAGATATATATAACAGTAAATCAGAACGGTATAGATATGAACATGTAGTAATCAATGAAGTGTCTAATGGATCGGTGAACAGTAAAACAGTAAAATAATATGCCAGGTATGTCAACGCAGTAAGTAATGTATATCAATGCCATTATCCCTATCAGTCTCTAAGTCTCACTGTACAGGTCACTAAGCCTATCGTCAGTCCAAGTGTGAGAGTCAACCACTCGCGAGTGTCCTCCACCCAAGGGTAGGACCCAAGGGCAAGGGACCACGGGCCCAACTTGTAACTCACGGTAATAATCATGTACCATGTAAATCTCCATATATCTCCATATATATAAGCCGGAATGGGACTCCCGAGATTCTGTTGAACTCACACTCAGACTACCCCCACACCCCGTGGTCTACATCAAACGCTAACCATAACCTCAAATACCAATCGGTCTGTGACAAGTCTGCGTGAGAACTGGAGGCAGGACCTCCATCAAGCACGTCCCGACTAATATCTAAGATAAATGGCAGTGTCTGGTGTCTTATCTGTGACACCCATGCAAGAGCTTCCATAAGTGTCCCATACCACTTATAGTCACACGTACACGCGTCCCACAGACGTCGACAATGCAATAAAATAATAAGGTTCACTGATTGTGTACAAGTACGCGTCACTTCCACTTATTCACTCATGCACGAACACTACATACTTGCCACAATCATCACTAATACCTAACACTGGGTAATGCACATTATCACTAGGTTATCAATGCAATGACATATGTATGATATGATGTGTAAACAGTATGTAAAGCATGATTAAGATGTCATGAATCAGTAATCTACCACTTGTACAATTTATCATAAATCATACTGGTATAGTTTAGCGAAACAATGAATGAGGAATAAATAGTTTGTTCAATTATCTATCCAGCAAATTTAGTTTCACGTCAATCGGGTTTCAGGATCACTAGTTATGGCCATTACATTTTAAGCGTTCACGGCTGGAAATCCGGTTTCAGAATCGGAGGTCCGTTTCGCAACGCATTTTAATCCTAGTTGGGATCAGATTTTAGCAATGTTATGGTTGAATGAAATCTAGGGTTTTCATTAAGGTTTTCAACGCAATAGACGGATCTTCAATCGCGTCTGTACGTCAGGAGATATACACTGTTCAATACTAGTATGCAAATTCTGATTCTGTTGGGACTGTTATACGTCCCCATCTTTTAAATTACAGATTAAATATCAAACGATAACAAAACAGGATGAAACCACTTGTGTTGTCTAGATAACAGATTCACCTATAATAAACAGCAGAGTTCCGCAACCTACGAGTTAAGAAAACAGTGTGGTACCCATTACGGGACAGCACACAGTAAATAGAGTCGCTCTGGACTGCAGTCCAGAGTCGCACTCCGATCCAAATCTTGTCACCATTGAAGTACAGAAACTAATAGAAACTTGTATAGCATTATAATTCGTCGAGTCGGCTTCGATTTAAGCCCTCGACCGCATCGTTCCAGTGTGTATATAATTTATGGTGATTTTAACGGTTTTCAGGTACAAGAAAATTCCAGTTTTACGAGTAAACTTGAGGGGAGTTGTTTTAGTCGTTAACGGTCATATTTTCCAGAGAAATTTGCACAAGGTATTCATCACAATAAGGGACAATACAAAAAATCTAATTCCGTCAAAATAGACAAGTATTTTTATTGGGACACATCGAACAGGTATGGCACATAATTGATCTAAAATTGTAACTTCATGATCTATGTAATTAGAGATTGTAACTAGAGTATATAGCATGTAAGCAAGTAAAATACTTGCCTGGGGACGTGTCGACAATAATACTGCAGTGGTATCAGCACGATCGCGCCACGAACGCAGCACTGGCTCAGTCCTTTGGAATCCGACAATTTCACTCGATCTAGCTGCTCTTCGTGCCCTCGTTTTCTTCACTGCTTCAAGTTGTTCCTTGATTTGATGTGAGGGAGGGTGAGACGCTGATAAAGGGAGAGAACTTTAGAGAGAGAGGAAGAGAGAATTAGAGAGAGAGAGAATTGAGAGAGAGAGGGAATTAGAGAGAAAGAATGTGGGTGAGATGAGAGAGGGGGAATAAAATGAATGAGAATTAAGTGGTGATTAATAGGATTTTAAAAGGGATTAATGGGGGAAATTAATTGGGATTAAAGAGGCATTAACTTGGTGGTTTAATAGGAATTTATAGAGGAGATTTGGGTTTGGATCTGAAGGGATTTAAAAGAAATGAGGTGGGATAATTGTTATTTTAATGGGCTGGGGAGGGAAAATGGGCTCGGGCCAAGGGATAAGATAGTAGGGAAAAGAAAGGGGTCGGGCTTGGGATTTTAAGTGAATGAGAAAAGGATTAGAGGAGTGGGCCGGCTCTGGGCTTGGGGAAAGTAACGGCTGGGTTAAAAATGAAAAAGAAAGGGGATAATAAAAAAGCAAGGGAATGAGGGTTTGGGTTAGGGAAAATTAAAAGATATGAGATTAGATTAGGATTTGGATTTTTAGAATAATACAAATAATAATTATAAAATAAATAAATTTTGGGAGTGTCAAAAATACGGATATTGGTATTCAAAAGGACTGGGTATTACATGCATATTCCTTGTACCCTTAATGATGATAATGTTAACCCTTGTTTTAAAACGGTGTTTAATTTCCCCCGTACGCAAAAATATATTGCACTCTCGTACTACCTGGAATCTGATATGCTTAATGTCATAACCCATGAATTGTCAATTCACCTCTGATATACCCACACTTACCCATACTATCAAAATGATCTCGAAATAGGTTACTTCCACAAAATACCCTCGTTTAATTAAAATGTTATATTTGTTTAAAACATCCATAAGAGATGAGATATGTGGAATAAATGTTTTAGATACGACATACATATATTTTACTTACACTTTTTCTTCAACTACTATAATTTTGTCAAATCCCTTCATCTTTTGAAAGAGGATAATACTAAACCTAAATAACGGCTTATGGTTTTTCCAAAACAAACGTATTTTCTAAAACTTTACCCCGAACCTAAAACACTATAATTTCATAAAATTATTAATTTCATTTAAATATCTCGACCTTTATTAAAGGGTCATTTTCAACAAGGACCATAATTCGTATAACGATATCTTTTCAAAAGGAATATTTAGTACTTTATTAAAAGGAAATTTTCAAATAAACACCAATCCAGATTAGGACAAAGGAAAGGTTGTAGGCATCGGTCGTTTATCTAAACCAGACTTTGTGGTGCCTAGGCTAGACAAGTGGGAAAGGTAATTTTAAAAGGCCCGTCTCACGATGATTCGTGAGCAGATCCCTCCTTTCTTCACTTGTGCTTACCTGGCCACAATTAGCGGTGGAAAGGCAATTTGAGGATCTCACAACTTGCCCTTTTGAAACAGTTAGGAGCAGTCTAGTTGACTTAGGAGACCTTAGCTCTAGGCTTGATTGTGCATATTGTGATTGCTTGAAAGTGTGTCTAAGCTCCTTATAAAAGTCTTTTGCAAAAGATTTTCAAGTAAACACCACAACCTTTTATCGAAAGGATATTTTTCCGTAAAACATTATGTTTTTCCAAAATAATAAATATTCCAAACCTTATGGTTTTTCTTAGAAGTAATAAAAGATAATTAAACACTATTATTCTTTTTACTAAGCATTCCCTAAGATGACACGAAGTACTTTACGAACTTTAGAAAATAAAACAAGTGGTTGTGGAAGGCCATATTAAACGAGATTGATACTTTTTAAAATTTCCAGTTTATGACATACCTGACATATGATACGGCTAGGGTTAGAATGCACGGACCTAGGTGTAGAATACTTATTGAGAAGATCCCGATATTCCGGGTGACCAGTCCAAAATGTGGACGACTATACAAATATGAAGATCCCTGCAGGTAGGGTGACCAGTCCAAAATGTGGACGACTACTAACCCTATTTGAGGGCGAATGTTCCAAAAATGTGGATAACATACAATGTGGAAATTCCATGCCTAGAGGTATACGCACTAACTCTAGACCTTTACACTGAACCAGGGGATGGGTAGTTTGATTAGGCAAGGAGATTCGGAACTCGGATTCCCCTACTACCCGATCATGATCCTGGGAAGTGAAACGGTACATTTCACTTCCCAAGTTGTTGTTCCGTGGCCACAACGGAATAACCGCGAGTATCCGGACCCTTGTTTAACAAACTAAAACGTTTACAATACCTATTGATACTCAACACTAAACTCACATCATGTGCTATACCTACCTGTTATCTTACCTACCTTTCTTTATGAGACACGAATTATTCAGTATCTTAGATGTGGATATATTACCAGTTTAGACCTGTTGTTTATTATGGAACTGAAGGGTGGTAATACCTGTGCACTTGAGTGATATTCACGCTAGACAAAGCTCCATCGTAGTCATGGGACACCTTTCGGGGATGTTCACGCTGCCACATTGATTGCCATCCCAGGCACGAACACCAGCTCATACTGCTTCCAGCTAGTCATGGGATACCTCAAGGATACGAGTATGTTCACCAGTCAATTCCATCCATACACACCTTGTTTAACTTGATCTAACTCTTAGACTGAATATCCGTTTAACTTGACTTGAACCTTTACCAAACATATACCTCACACAACCTACTCATATTCACATATCTAATTTGTATATAACCTCATACCTTTATACACATGTACATCATATTCATTATATACACCTGTTTGTTTCTATACCTTTACTTCCTTATGAGACAATCCTACCCGAGCATAACTCGCTGACGGACCTTCCTTTTCTTCCTCTATCTTTGGAATGTCCGTCAGATAAGAATGAGTATTATGACGAGGATCAAGGTGTGAAGTCAACTTATGAAGATTATGCAGACTAGACGATGGAAGATTAGCTAGATTTAATTTTTGTTGTTGCCCACATGTTTAGGGCTTTTGTTTTTCCTTTGATGTAATTAAACTACTTATTTTATTTTACTCTTTCTTTTGGGATGTAATAGAATTTGGTTAATGGAAATAAATGCCTTTCGCTTTTATTATTTTTGTTTTGGTACACATCATGCATGTTAAATATTCATACGCTTAACGTAACTGTATTGAATAGACCACCTTCAATACAGTTAGGTTGCGGACCATGCCACGTCATCCTTCTCCTTCTTTTGGGAAGCGGGGCGTGACAAGATGATTATTGTAATTGCGAGTAGGCGATTATGATAATTAAGCGAGGACATATATTGGTAGAACAATCTTACTCGAGATGATAGTATGCTATCTGGTTTGTCTTTATCATTATGTGTATACGTTTTGATAAAGCCCGTAGGATTATTGCTTGACTACTGGTATTATGATGGCGATCATATACATAGGAGCTGGGTGGTCCATAGGCGCATCCTTAAATGTCCTTAGTCGAGAGAGTATCGAGACTGGGCATCGATACTCCGAACTAGATTAGTGTATACTTTTTGAGACCCCGACGAGGGGCAGTGACCGGTCTCATAAGCCATTGGTGTTGAGTCACCTAAGATAGTATATAGGTGCTCACTGGAGGTGAGTACACCGGACGGACTCACCGAGAATTTCTAGATTGTATTATACCTATCGTCAGATGGAAGTTCTCTTGTGGCATAAGTACATGTTAGTTATTTGACCTGAGATTTTATTCGTCTTGTGTAAGTTCTTACTGTACTTAGATTACTACCCTACTATAGCTCAAAAGAGTCGTGCAAACAGGTTTTAGTTGGGTACAATCCCGAGCCACATGGAAGCAGTGAACAATCGTCAGGGATTCGTCTCTCCCGGTATTGGGAGTCGATATCGTGCTGTGTTGGGTCAGCCATCACCAGAAATTCTTGGCCAAGGTAGATGAGATTTACTGATGTGATATCAGTAGTTTCTCAGTGGATGATGAGTTTCAGACCGGCATGACTTATCGGGTTAGTAGTGGTCTGACGTTATCCACCCCCTAGACCTGGTATGCGATTATCTTAGACGAAAAGACCGGACTGTATGAAGATTGTCACAGACAGTCTCAGTAGGGGTACAGATGAGTTTGCTTGTCGGCCTTCTTTTCGTTCAATATATGGGTAGCCGTTACGTACAGCTAGTGTCGCTGACGTGCTTGTAGTTAAACCCACTGCCAGCGTATTGATGAGTCTTTAGAATTCCACACAGAGGGTTTTCCCGGTTCAGGCAAAATGATATAGTGGACGTATATTGATACGTGCAGGGTTCCGATTAGGTATGTGTGCTAGCCACACAGACTTTAATCGAGCGGATAATAATACTATCCAGCTTAGGATTAAGCTAGATTATTTAATCAAGTTTTGATTTAATAATTTACATATATATATATTTCGATATGTATATTCTAGTATTATGTTCATTGTATTTTTCTATCTCTTAGGTATTTGTATTTTGATACGAATACGGGTATATATTTGCGGGGACGTATTCTTGTATTTATACAAGAATACTTCTAGAAGAAGGAAAACTCATTTCTAGGATTTTCTTTTAAAAAAATATGAAATGAGGTGGAAAAGAGAAATGGTGGAGGGTATGGGCAAATGAATTATAAATTCATTTGCAAATACTATTCAAGCATGGTTGTAGTTTTAAAATAGAAAAATTCTTTTTACAAAATACATGAAGCATGCTTGAATTTGTAAAGGATTTTCATTCCACCATTTTTGTTTCTCTCTCTTCCATGGCTCCTCCTCCTCCTTCCTCTACATTCTTATGAGTTGGGATTCAAGAGGATTAAGAGAAAGAAAAATCATTAGAACACTCATACACATCACTAAGCATCCTATATCAGCATCCTAAGATCATTAGTTATTTTATGGATGAAATTGAAGCTTGAGCTTGGTTCTCTCGAGTGGATCATTTTCAGCGAAAGGAGGCCGGCTTGCAAGCGCGATTCGGAACTCTTGAGAGCATGCTAGAGTTCAACCCAATTGGAGCAAATGAAGATGCTACAAAGATCGTGAATTCTATCTTGTTAGTATTCTAGTTTAGGTGTTTGGTTTAGATTTTAGGGTATAAGTTTTTAGTGCCTTGAAAATTTTTGTTTTCGGATTCCGTATTGGCCGTGGGTTAGTGGCGAGAGAACTGGGAACCTCCACCCCGACCCCGACCCCGACCCCCACCCCGACCCCGGCCCCCGACCCTAGCCCTAGCCCCAACCCACCCAAACCCGAACCCTAACCCTAATCTCAACCCAACCCAACCCAACCCGAACCCGAACCATAACCCTAACCTGACCCGACCCCATCCCACCCAACCTGAACCCCAACCCTAACCCCAATCCCAAACCCAGCGACAGCCCCAGCCCCAGCCCTAACCCCACCCCAGTCCTACCCAGCCCCTAGCCCTAACCGACCCCGACCCTTCCCCTAACCTGAACCATAACCCCTACCCCAACCCTAACCCTTATACAATAACCCTAACCCCTAACCCAAACCCTGACCCAGTCCCTAGCCCCAACCCCAAACCCCAAACCCCAAACCTCCCCCCGCCCTAACCCTAAACCCAACCCTAAACCCAAACCCTAACCCTAAACCCAACCCCAACCCCAACCCTAACCCCTTCAGTTTCTTAGTCATAGAGCGTTGCATATAAGGTCTAGGTTATTGGTTACCGTCAGATCCCTAATAACCCAATAAGTCATGCAGATACTAAACTCATAACCTCCTAAGATACAACTGATAACCCTTTATCACTTTATCTCAATTGGCCTGGCCAGGGACTTTGGGTTATAGTTATATTTAACATAGCACGGTGTAACGCCCCAATTCCCGTAATTCAGAAATATGGACCGAAATCGCTAGTGCTCCTAGGCAAGGGGAAAATCTCCTTGCCATAGTCACACCTAAGACTCTAACTAAACCTGTACGATAATATCCAAAGATATAGTACTAATATCATGCTGCAAGAATAACGAGTAATATCAAAAATGGAATCACAAGATGATGATGGATCAAATAAAATACCCATGAAAGTTAAAAGATCCGAATAAACGAAATACATGATCCAAAATAAAGATACATCACTCTTAACGTCCTGCGAGGGCGCACATTCTAATAGCAACTGAAATAAAATAGAAATAACCTGCAAATACTACTAATCTTCTGCAAACTTCTGATAATCGCTCTGATCCTGCCCGGCCTGAAAATCCGTCTCTAAACCTGATACGACAAGTCTCAGGGATGTCAGAATATCCCAATAAGTACTCAACGCAAAAGTGTGTGTGTGGTGTGATAGCATGAATATGTGAGTGTTGTGAAGCCCGTGTGTGCATGTTCATATTATTACTATATCCATATATATATGGATATAGTAATAATATGAAACAGATAGGTAAACAGGTCAACTCATATCCTAACTGGTCACTAAAAGGTAATCTATCCTATCGTGAGTTCGAGTGTGTACGTCAACCTCTACAGGAGTATTCCCAATCTAAGGGTAAGGCCCTAGGGGTAAGGAAATACAGGCCCATCTGTAGAATGAACAAGCGACCGATATAGCCCGGTACGAGTTGTAGTAACAAGCGACTGATACAGGGAATTTGGGTTATAGTTATATCTAACATGGCATATCAGTGACCAATATCATACAGTCCGGTCTCTTTGTCAGAGAGTGTCACGTATTGGTCTAGTGTGTGGTTACTGTCAGATCCTCAATAACCTAATAAGTCGTGCAGATACTAAATTTATAACCTCTCAAGATACAACTGATAACCCCCTATCAGTTTATCTCAATCGTGTTGGCCAGGGACTTTGGGTTATAATTATATCTAACATGGTACGACATCAACTCCCTATACCGGAAGAGATGAATCCCATCTTGGTCACTCACAACCTCCATGTGCTTCAAGACTATACCTAACTAAAACCTATATGCACGCATCTGTAGAGCCGTGGTTGGGTAGAATTCAAAGTATAGTCGGAACACACACAATGTACCATGACGATCTCAGGTCAAAAGACTACCCTGTACCATTGTCACCGGAAAACTGCTATCTGACAGATAAGTATAATATCTTCTGGGAGTTCTTAGCGAGTCCGTTCAGTGTACACATTCGCTAATGAGCATATGCATACAATTTTCGGTGTCAAACACCAACGGCTGTGGGAGCAGCCATCGCCCTTCTCGGAAACGTATACACTAGTATATTCTGGAGTGCCGATATCCAGCCTCGACATTCCTACGACTAGGAACACTTTAAGAATGTGCTTAGCAACTAATCAGGTCCCACTATTACGATCTCAATTATAATCCTGGTAGTCCCGCAGCATTCTAAGGACTTCATCATCATGTATTAGCGATACGTAATAACAATTAAAACATATACACATAAACGATAAAGCAAACCGGATAGCATACTATCATTTCGAACAAGATCGTTTATCTAAACAGGTCATTGTACAATTACAATAATTGTCTTCAAAACACCTATATCTAACAGGGGTTGACCCTCAAGACGCCCATAATGGGATATTTCTTGCCAGCTATGCCTCAACAAAGGGACGTGTTGTGTTATCTCCCTGATGATATGTCAGACCCTCAGTGGACCCCTTCCGGGTGCCTCTAGGAATGGCTCTAGCTCAGAATGACACCTTTATGGAACCAGTGGTTTCCTTATTTTTGTTGGGCTTATCAGTGTTTTTTTAGGCCAATCAGCATTTTGGAGGCTGCAATAATTCCTTAAAAATATATATCTGGACCAAAATAAAATAGGGTTTTCACTTAATGGTCCCTCAAAAGTTGACTAATGCCTAAAATAACTATTTACTTCCCTAAAACTCTAAATGATTTCTAAAAGGTCCCCAGACTTGCTAGATAGGCATCTAATGAAGGGATGTCGGTGCAAGGGTTTTAAACGCTCAAACCCTTATCCTACATCTAAAATCCCCAATTTCGGCCCCAATCAAAATTAACGATAGGGATTTACTATATCAAAACTCAAATCATCTAGAAACATGATCTTATATCTCAACGTTCTCTTCTCATGTAGTAGTGGAATGCGAATATGATTAGATCCGCAAGCTAAGAATCGGTGTAAAAACTAAATCGAAAGTAGAGAAGTTGAGGGTAATTAAAAAAGATCCTAATTGCGATGGTATCTTTGGATGGAAATCTTGGAGGGTAACGACTTAAAGGTTTTAGGAGAGTAGATCGTAATCATCAAGCATTTGGTGTTTAAGTAATGAACCAAGTTTTAAGGCCCCGTTTAGTTATTAAAAAAACCAATAAAATAATAGCAGGAGGCTTAAATCCGATCGAAAAGGGATGTCTGAATAGGATTCAGAGTCCATGTTATTAGTCCCATACTATTCTTTACTATTAAGATCAACGGTCCAGATTTTTTTCATTTTAAATTCAACGGTCACGTTTGGCCGCCAAATAGCGCAAAACATGCGGTTTTGGTATTTTAGTTTTTCATTGTGACCGACATGCGGTTAAGATGCTCCAAGGCCCATAACAGCATGGATGAAAAGACCAGGGGTTCCCAATCCGTCCGAATACGGATAGAATAGAGAAGAGAGAGGAGAAGCGGTGGAAAAAGCACCGGGCATGGCGGCGGCCGGTGATGAAGAGGTAGATGTGGTTAGCATTCTCTCGTCGTCGGGGAAAGGGAAAATGAAAAGAAATGGAGGGGAGAAGATGAGTCTCGGTGAAAAGAGGGGAGATGCTGCTGGTGGTGTTGACGATGACGATGATAGATCAGTTGAGGCCAAAGTGTCGGAGGAGGAAAGAAGAGCATCGTGCGTTGCCTTTCCGATGAGCAGAGTGCGCCGCCTCGTTCGTGGTGAGGCTTCTTCTGCTGGAATCTCCGACACTCGCTCCACTCATGATGCCGTCTTCCTCATCAACAAGGCCTCTGTACTCTCTCTCTCTCTCTCAATTTTATTGCCAAACCCTAAATTCCCAAAAAAAAAAAAGAAAAAAGAAAAAAAAAAAGTCATTTTTTTTTTTACCTGTTATTCATTTTATTTCATTCAATAATTTCTGTATGACACGAATCTATGGGTTGCAGGAGATGTTTATACACCTCTTCGCCCAAGATGCCTTCGCCCGTGCCAGCGGCAATAGAAATTCCATCACCTACCATCATCTTTGTAAGCCCCACTTCCAAAGTTTTCAATGTTGATCCTTGTGTTTGATTTCCTTAAATATATCTTCTTCTTTTCTTAGCAATTGTACCTGAAAGAACCAAAGCAAAGATGTCTCCCAAAACTATACGATTATAATAATTAAAAAGAGAAGGGGTGCGAACTTCCCTTGTATGTTTTAACTTATGCCGCAGAACATAAATACTTATGCAAGATATTCCAGAATATAAATTCCATTCTTACATGCACAGTATTGACATGTAAAAAAACAGAGGCCAAACTGCCCTAGTTGGTAGGTGAAGGGACCCCCGCTATACATCAATCTACTTGGGTTTAGCGAAATACGAAAGATTGAGTGTTATACAAATGTCGAAATTGGAAGGGGACACTTATGCACTTAATCAAGACCAAACATGGCTGAGCCTATATTTACTTCGTGAAATTAAGGATTAGCATGGGAAGCTTAAGAACCATAAGGCTGACAACATAGAGATTTACATGGGGAAATGCACAAACCGACTACTCTATCATCTTATCAGTTAAATATTCATCCATTTAATAAAGGATACCGCCTATTGTTTGTATGTTGGGTCTTGGATGCCACTGTATTCAACTTTAAAATTTTGCCAATTGACTTCTATGTTCTAAGATGCGCCCAACCGTTCTAGGAAATTGCCCGTCTTTCTAGGTTTGAGTAAGCATAACACTTTTAACCTGAATTACAACCATTTCCCTTGATTTTAAGTGTCCTCTCCCTTTGTCCTGAGGAATTTGGTTGATCCCAACTTACCTTTACAATCATTAAAAAACCCTTCTTTTATCCCTATGTTTCCTGTTGAGAAGTTTAGCATTAATTAAGAGTGGATTGCTTTTATGTCGACAACTAGTTATAAAACTTTGATTTTTATGTTATGGAGACTTGTATCATAGCCGGCACATTTTTATGGAAAAAGGTTAAGTGATGATACGTGTGATGTTATCAATCATTATTCTCTATCTTGTCAAATTTGTAATATACAATACAATTTGTTATGTCAAAAATGAGATGAATTGTATGGATGGTACAGGAGTGCAAATATCTTACATCAATTCCAAATTCATTAAGCCATTTTCCTTTCTTCCATTTGTTGATAAATCCTGCATTCAATGAAGTAGAAGCAACGGTTGATCACAAATTGCGTTATTGCTGCTCATCAAAGACTAGTTTCAGCTCTACAAACTTTAACAAGCTATAGTTTTTATTGTTGTCTTCTTATATTTTGTTTCTTCTTCATTCGTGGTTTCTTTTTTGCTTTTCCTTTTTCTTTTAATTCTTCTTTCTTTCTTTATCCTTTGATTTCTTATAGCATATTTCTGCGTTTTTTTAATGTTTTTCTTTTTGTATTTTTTCCTTTTCCTCTCCTTATAATCTTCGCTTTATTTTCTATCCATTTTCTTCTTTCTTTTTTAGATATATCATTTTTCTTTCATTTTTATTTGTCAACTGTTTTCACTTGTGCCCTTCAATTTTCTCTCCTCTCCTTTTGTCATTGTATTTTTCTTTTCACTACAAGAGTAATGCCTTCTATTTTTTCACCACTTGAAAGAATAAATTAAACAAAGGGCTCTATTGTACAACCTTGATTTGGAGCATTATTAGTTTGCTCATAGTACGAATGATAGATTTTACTAATTCCATCTAAAGCATATTAAGCACCATTTTGTAACTCTTCATAGATAGAACTTAGAAATCTATATTGAACAAAATCTGAGCCTGCCACTTCTTCCAATTGTAACTTCAATCACCATCTTCTTGTCTACTTCTAACTCTGTTCTATACACAAGTTGAGGATTTATGGTATTATGGGTAGACCGTAGATCTATTATGTTTCCCAAAATGCATAATGCCTCCTATGTGGCTAAACCTTAACATTCTAAGTGAAATTTTGCAAGAGATTGCATTTAGTGACATAGCTAGAACCTCAGCTAATTCTATCATGTCTTGTTAATCCTCATCACAAGTCATTTGCTCGCATCGATAACTTATAGTGCATTACTCATTGCTGTGGTAACTAGTTCTTTGAGCCTCTCAACAGCCTACACAATAGAGCATAGGAATAGGACTCTATGTGAGGTTGATGAAGAGAATTGGTTGAGGTTTCCCGGATTGGCTTGAAATTTAAAAGATGTGTTTTGAAAGGTTCCTTTTTAGGGTTATTATCTCATCCACACAAGCGTACCCATATTCAATCAATACAAATATAGTATGGGCTAGCAGGAAATCTTGCTCAAGTTTTTCTAAACCTGCAATGAAACAATTGGCTGCTTTAGTGGGACGATCAATCAACCAACTGACTGATTGATGGACTTTTTGCTGTATCTAGTATAGAAGATGTTTGATTGCAAGTTGGCAAAGACGGTCATGGAATTGTCCGTCGAGTTGGGATCAAACTGACCTATATTCTCTTCTCAGCCTTTTTCTAAGAGATGACCCCTCTTCGATTCTTCTCCCACCATTAAAACACAAAAGTTTATTGTGTCTTCCTCCTTCGCCTCATCGTTCCATTTGGTATAGTTTATATATCCTCGCCCTCATAAACACTAATAAATCTAGTGTTACTATAAATCACTGCCTTTAGTGATTTGTGATTTGGAACGAGTGTTCTCAATTAGGGAACACTACGATTCCAGATCGGAAAAATCATTGTTCCAATCTACGTTGAAAGAAGCAGAAAAACATGAAGAAGATGCATAAAAGTGAAAGATTACTTATCTATATTCCTTTGGCGATCTTCAATACTTGCCGACCCGTTTGAATCTCTGCCACAAGAGACATTGCCGCTGGAATCTGCAGCCCCCACCACCAATGAGAACGAAAATGGAGAAGTAGAATTAGTGTTTTGAGAGATTAAATGGTTAGAACTTGAATCTGCCAATTTCCAAACAGACCCCAATTAACCCATTATGAATTTAAGTGAAATGGCATAAAGCAGGGTTTATGTTATACTATATTAAAAGTATTTAATTTTGTAAGATCTTAAATATAGATAACAAAAGATATTATACATTGGTGCGTGAATTACGGGTTTAGGTCTGGGCCTATAGGATCCTCACTATACTTCATACATATAGAAATACATACATATATACATGCCACGGCGCCACACATATCTGATCCAAAAACATTCCATATCCCGAGCTACACTTTCCCGCAGCATAAACATATCGAAGAAAATTATCCCTGTCATACTATATTCCATTGTAAGTAGTGTTTGGGTTCTCATTTATGACTGGAGTGCTTGATTCATATTCGTAAAGAGAGTTTCGCACTACTTTCTCAAATTCAATGTTGTGCATGGGATTTTCATCTCACACGGCTCCAAAGCTTTAAAACAAAGAACTCGTCTTCTTTCTTCTTTGATTATCTTGCTCGCATACGTATAAAACCGAGTCCATTCGATTTCTAAGAAAATTGCCAATCATTAACTTTTCAAGAAATCCTTTGTCAGTGATGGTGAATGAATGACTATCAATCTTGACCTTGGTTCCGTAAGAGCAAGCTAGACATATTGAGCAATAGAATCATCTGATTTGATTCATTCTCAATAGCCATGAGATGATCATCTGAGGATGGCTCAGCGGCATACATTACTGCACTCCCACTTGACACTTATCATAATAATAAACGGCTCGTCCTGTCTTGACCTTATCTTAGTTTCATTATACTTTTTGCTCCATTCCTGCAGAGACAGAAAACCCGTTGTCTCGCCTTTGCTACCGGA
The DNA here is from genome assembly GCA_030015575.1 of Agapanthus africanus. Classification (NCBI taxonomy): domain Eukaryota; kingdom Viridiplantae; phylum Streptophyta; class Magnoliopsida; order Asparagales; family Amaryllidaceae; genus Agapanthus; species Agapanthus africanus. Next base: position 550,103,621 of record CM057347.1, on the reverse strand, counting down.
GGCTCTAGGAAGTCGGAATAGGAGAGACTCGTCTTTGGATGGGCTTACTACTTAGATACTTTCAGCAGTCATCCGCCCCACACTTAGCTACCCATCGTTTGCCATGGGTACGATAACTGGTACACTAGAGGTGTGTCCTTTCCGGTCCTTCGTACTAAGGCAAGTTCATTTCAATGTTCTATTGTTGGCACTGGATATAGACCGAATTATCTCACGACATTCTGAATCCAACTCACGTACTGTCTCAGTGGGCAAACATCTCAACCAGTGAAACATACGACAACCCTACGAAGTATGGATACTTGTAAATGCCTCAAGAACAGTTGTCACGCCCCGCTTCCCAGTGTACGGAGGCGTAGACGTGGCAGACACGTTACTATTTACTAAGAAATAAATACGTTAATTGTAATTAAGCAATACATGTAAAATACACAAGAATGATAAGAGATATAATATAAACAACAACTTTTATTAAAATTCATCTTTACAATACAACTGCTTTGAAAAGGAAAGTACAATGATATAAAGCAATGCCTAAACAGTGGCATATGAAATGAAAAGTAAGTACAAGGAAGCTAGAATTCCTGCTGCTCGATGAGCTGGTCTATGTCCTCCTGGCTAAGCTCGATCTTGAGAGAGTCCGGTGTTCCTGACGAACATTCCAAAGGAAAAAAAGACAGGAATGTCGTCAGTGAACTAGCGTTCGGTAAGTCCCAAAAGAAAGAAAGGAATATAGCAATCAATGAGAAATTAACTGGTAAGATGTACAGGTATAAGGTTGCTATTCTAACGTAGTTGTTTGTAACTTGGTACAGAAGATATTTGTGTATACGAGAGAAGTCCATCTTTCCCCGTGGACTATGGTAACATGTAGTACAAGGCCCCGTCAAAATCCACGGGACAACGGCACGAGAGTTCATGTAGGTGTCTTTTAGTGATCATCTCATTCCACGCTATATATTCCGTACCAATCCACCCCTTTAACCCCGTAATGTATTGTATAGATTATATGGCTTGCCGAAACCATGGATACAAGTTGTTCAAGTAGTCAGGTTCAGAATATAAGCTTGTAGTCATGTCAAGTTATAGCCATGGTTCGGTCAAGTCAAGTCTTGTATTCAGGTTTGATATTCAGGTTCAGATTCAAGTATACATGTTAGAATTTGGATTCATGTTTGAATTGGATTTTGGTTTGAGTTGAATTCAAGTTTGATTTAGACTCAGATTTGAGTCAGACACTTATAACTGATTTGGATCCTGAATTAGATTCGGGAGTTATCGGTAACTGCTGCACATGGACGGCAGGATTTGTGTCTTTTTCCAAGACAATTACCATTGATAACACCGTTAAGTTTTTCTACCTTAAATAGACAAGCACTCACTTTCCGGCTCCCTGGTGCTCAAGAGAATTGATCCCGCTTAAACATATATTTACTAAAATCCTTTAATATAGTTTTATATAACTCGAGGGGGTTTGATGAAAAATATTTTTAATATATAGTTTCAAAATAATCTCGAGAATTTATTTATATTATTTAGGGTTTCCATGAATGTGAATTTTAAGAATTGAGGTATTTAGTGATAATTACCTTAATTTGAATAGTTCATGGTATTTTACTGTAAAGCTTGACTTTCGTTGGTAACTTGATGGTATTTTGATGAAACTTGTAATTCTTTCATTTGAAAAAATATAAGGTTATTATATTTTGAAAATATATGGATTTGTAATATTTATATAATTATTAATATTTAATTTTTATTATTAAGTAGAAAATAACGTTTTTCTTAAAAATCGTATTAAAAACCTTTCGAGACCGAATGCTCCGTGAAGAGGTCTGCATCTCGCTCTATAAGCCTAAGGATGTGCGATAATCCGCACCATCCATTAGCGGGTACCCTAAAAAGGGTTGTAGAGGCTTATTTGCAAAGGAATTTTAAAATACAATTTCAAAGAAAGCCGTTTTTATAGTAGATGGTATTGTAATGAAATATTGTGTTCGTAACTAAAAATATGCTCGAAGAGTATCGTGCTATGGAATCATGTGTATGTGAGAGGTAGGTTGTTACCCCGTGAGGTTTTCTAAAGGTATAATTAAGCAAAACAATTAAATATGGTAGATACAAAGTTCATGGTATTTTAATGTAAAAGTTGATTTAAAGTTATGTTTCATGATATTTTAGAGTGAAAGTTTGTTCTAAACATTAGTTTTATGTTAACAAGTAAGGTTTAGAAATATGAATGAGCAATACTTAAGAAAAAGTATAATTTCTAAGGTTTAGAATATAATGTCGGTATTAACTCCACTTACCGACATGTTTTGAAAAAGAACTTTTCAAGGAAGGAGAAAAGGAATTGAAAGGGACTTACTAGCTAGTTATCCTATGGAAAGGTAGAAAAGGGAGTGTTGAACTTCATGGCGTTGCGGGGTCGTCGAAACTTGCTTTGATCCTCGCCGGAAGTTGATATCTTGCTAACTCCACTTGTACTCTTCTTGTATTTACAAAACTTTAAGAATTTTGGCTATAATTTTCAGAATGAGGAAGGGCTAGGACATGAGGTAGTATTTATAGTGTGGAATTATGGTTTTGGAATTAAAAAGATGAATTAAAATGCATTAAAAAGGTGATAAATAGGGAATTGAGGGGTCTCTGTTTGATTGCAGAGTAATCAAACAGCGCAGGGGAGTTAGGGGCAGGCCAAGAGTCAAGTGTGCAAAGCACAGGGTTAATTGGATAAGGGGGGCCTGTCGGTGCCGGCCAAATAGGGCATCTCGCCGGTCGTTTGTTGGAGGGGGGCCGGTGGATTTTGGACACGTGTTCAAGTCTGTATTAATACCCTTTTGCACATGTTTATTTCTTCAGACTTTTCATTTTTATGTGCATTGCACGTGTAAACTTTTGGGCTTCCAAAAAGTTTAAAAGAAAAATCAGAAAAATATAATGTGTCTGATGGGGTTCGAACATAGGGGCTACGTCACAGCAGTGCAAGGCTTTACCAGTGAGCTACAAGTTGTTTTTTGCTGTTCTTAAACAAAAATTAACTTATAAATTGTACTCAGGCTTGTAAACTCCTTTCTGTACATTAAACTAAAAATTTTTGTACAGTAAATTCAGAGTCGTTATATTCCATCCTCCTTATAAAAATTTCGTCATCGAAATTTACAATTACATAAGGACTAGTTTACAAATAAGTAAGGGTATCTTTTACGCATGCCATCTTTTCATTCCCACGTTGATTCTCCTGGTGAATCTTTTCTCCATATCACTCTGATCAAGTTTACTTATTCCGTAATGTCTTCGCCTTTCTGTCCAGGATCTCAACGGGTTGTTGCTCGCAAATTAGGCCAGTCTGTACATTGAGCTCGGAATGATCAAGGATGTGGTTGGGGTCGCTCACATATCTTCGTAGCTGGGATACGTGGAACACGTTGTGCACTCCTTCCAATGAGGGTGATAGTGCCAAACGATATGCCACTTCTCCGACTCGTTCGAGAATGTCAAACGGTCCTATATATCTCGGACTGAGCTTATCCCTCTTGTCAAAGCGGATTACTCCTCGGTTTGGAGAGATCTTTAAGAAAATATGATCTCCAGGTTGGAACTCCAGATATCGGCGCTTTGCATCAGCCTAATATTTCTGTATTTCTTGGACCATGCACATTTTTTCCCTGATCGTGCGAACTACGTCCACAGTTGCCACGGTCATCTCTGGTCCAAGGAGTTCACGATCTCCGATGTCATCCCAACTTAGTGGTGAACGACTTCCGTACAGAGCTGCAAATGGTGCCATTCCAGTACTTGCCTGGTAGCTGTTGTATGAAAACTCCACAGGATGTAGATGATCTTCCTACGAACCTTCGAAGTCTAACATACAAGCTCTTAGCATGTCCTTCAGAATATGAATTGTTCGCTCAGACTTGTCCGTCCGTTTGTGGATGGTAAGCCGTGCTGAAGTTCAGACTCGTTTCCAGGCCAGCTTGCAGACTCTGCCAAAACTGTGATCGGAATTTGGTATCACGATCGGAGACGATGCAAACTGGTACTCCATGTAATCTCACAATCTTCTGCACGAGTTTATGGGTATCAAAAAATAGTACACTTTGAGGTTAAATCTTATTTTAGATTCATGCTTACCTACAAGTACTTCTTTGCTAACGTCTCGGTAGATTGGCCAACTCGAAAGAGAATAAAGTGAGCCGACTATCCACAATAACCCATACCGCGTTGTTACCCTTCGTGCTGTGAGGAAGGGCAGTCACGAAGTCCATGGTAATGTACTGCCATTTCCATTCTGGGATGGGTAACGGCTGAAGTAGACCAGCAGTTCTGTGATGTTCAGCCTTTACTTGCTGACACACTAAGCACTTGGCTACGCTTCTGGCTACTTCATGCTTCATTCCATGCCACCAGTAGTGTTGCCGTAGATCCTTATACATTTTGGTACCACCAGGATGTATTGAATACGGAGAGCTTTGATCTTCTTTCATCAACTCTTCTCGAACAGGACCTTGTGGTACACATAATCGATTTCCATATCTCAAGGATCCGTCTTCGTGGATGATGAAGTCTGTTCGAAGTCCACTTTCTACTTGTTCTCGGATCTTTTGTAGCTTGGTATCATTTGCTTGAGCTGCTTTGATTTGATTGACAATAGTTGACTGGACTTGTAAGTTCATCAAATATGAAGCGTTACTTGGCATAACTATCTCGATCTCCATTCCATGCAATTCCTGCTGTAGCTTCCACTGAGCGGTGAGATTCATTGCTAATGGCTGACGGCCAAGTGCATCAGGAACTACATTCACCTTCTCTGGATGATACTGTAGGCTGATGTCGAAGTTCGCCATGAGTTTTAACTATCTTCTCCGCCGCATGTTCAATTCCTTTTGAGTAAATACATACTTAAGACTCTTGTGGTCAGTGTATATATCCACTCGTTCTCCCAAAAGATAGTGTCGTCAAATTTTAAGTGCAAAGATAATGGCTGCCAACTCTAGATCATGTGTTGGATAGTTGCGCTCATGAACTTTCAGCTGTCTTGATGCAAAAGGCACAACTTTTCCATGCTGGTGTAGAACATATCCTAATCTCTTACCGGATGCATCACAATGTACGATGAATCCTCCAGATTGATCCGGTATTACGAGAATAGGAGCTGATGTTAATCTTGTCTTGAATTCTACAAAAATTTGTTCATATGCTTCTGACCACACGAATGCTTCATCTTTACGTGTGAGCTTGGTCAGGGATGCTGCAATCTTCGAGAAACCTTCAATGAATCTTCGGTAGTATCCTGCTAAACCCAAGAAACTTCGAATATCCTTCACCGTCTTTGGTGTCGGCCATTCGCTAACCGCTGTCACCTTAGCTGGATCTACTGAGATTCCTTCGCCCGAAACGATGTGTCCGAGAAATCCGACTTGATCTAGCCAAAATTCACACTTTACTTGGCATAGAGCTGATGCTGTCGCAATGTATCCAGGATAATCCGTAAATGATCGGCGTGCTCTTTCCGATTTTTTGAATACACCAGGATGCCGTCGATGAAAATAACAACGAACCTGTTTAAGTACTCTCGGAAAACTTGGTTCATCAGATTCATGAATATAATAGGTGCATTGGTCATTCTAAATGGCATCACGAAATATTCGTAATGACCATAGCGAGGCCTGAATGCCGTCTTCGGAATATCGGACTCTTTGACCTTCACCTGATGATAACCCAAACGAAGATCTAGTTTTGAGAATACACAAGACCCACTTAGCTGATCGAAAAGATCATCGATGTGCGGTAGTGGATACTTGTTCTTTATCGTCACTTCGTTCAGAGCTCGGTAATCTATACACATTTTGTATTAATCTTCTTTCTTTTTCACGAGTAAAACTGGAGATCCCCAACTTAAAGTACTGGGACGAATCCAACCTTTCTTCAGAAGTTTGTCCAACTGAGTACGGATCTCCTTCAATCCCTTAGGACTTAACCGGTACGGAGCTTTGATTATCGGTTGCGCACCATGTAGTAAATCAATGCTGAATTCAAGAGCTCGATCAGGAGGCAAACCTGTTATGTCTTCAGGAAACACATCCTCGAACTACGTCTAGCTTTTCTTCTTTCGCCGGTAGAGTAAACACTCCTGCGTTCTTTGGCTTGGCACGGAAGATTCCTGGCTCCAAAGTTCTATCTCCACTCTTGAAGTAAAAGACTGGGTGATCTGGTATCTCAAATACTACCCTCTTTTGATGGTAGTCAATCGTAGCAATAGAAAAACCCCAGCCAGTCCATTTCCAACACAACATCAAAGTTTGGGATGTCCAGTACTTTGAAATTCGCGTAGAATTCTTGTCCGCAAACTACAACTGGACACTGATCCAATCCCATAGTTGCCTTCAATACTCCATTCCCGGAACTGACATTTCAGCTTGAAATGAGTGGCTTCACGGGAATCGCATGTGTTCTCACAAATCGTTGGGACATGAAGCAGTGTGACGTTCCAGTGTCGAACAGTGCTAATACAGGAAGGGTGGCTACTAGTATAGTACCTAAGTTGTGTGAGGTTGGTTTAGATACAGGGATACAGGAAAAATATAGAGATATACAAGGATTGAAAAGATGAAAGGATTGTGAATTACCAGTAATAATTTGGCCAGTAGTTTCGGCTTCCTCAACTGTCATTGTGAAAGCCTGACGCCGGGTATATTCCTCCTTACTGGAGGCACATTCCTCTGTCCCGGGGGCATGTTCCTCTGCCCTCGAGGCATGTTCCTCTGTGCCGGATGGAATTGACGAAGAGGCTGTGCAGTATGTCCACGTGGAGGTGGAGCTGGTAGAGCAAGACAAGGTGTAGGAGCCTGAATAGCTGGCCGCTGCGGAACGACGATTGCGGGTCTAGGTGCTGGAGACGATATGGACAAGCTCCGATGGCGTGAGTGGATGCGCCACAAATTAAGCACAGAACATTTGCACGCCTGCAGTCTTTCTCCAGGTGTCCATTCCTCTTGCAATAGAAGCAAAATTCTGGACTGGGCCGGTTAAAGGTTGCTCCCGGTCTCCTGGGTGCAAAAGTTGGCCTGGAAGAGGCTCCTCCTGCCATCTGAGTGGCAGGGCGTTTCACACCGGCAGTCTGAGGTCTGCCCTTCTTCTTCACCAATGCCTTATAGCGTCGGGCAACTTTCAGTGCAATATCATGGGTTGGGAAATCCCCTGTAGCGAGTACAGCTTGGATTTCCGGGTCCAACCTTTGTTGAAATCTTCGTGCCCGGATCTTAGTAGTCGGGATCAGGTATGCCGCGAACCTGTCACGACTTTGTGTTAGCAGTGTAGTATATGATATCAGGAAATTGAATATTGAGACATATCTTACCTGCTAAGCATGATAAACTCAACATCGTATTCATCCACGGATCTGCTTCACATCGAGCCTTGTTGTAAGTGGATGAACCGCTGTTCCATGTCGAAATGGCAGTCTCAGGGAAGTATTTCACGTCGAACATATCGCGAAACGTCTTCCATTCAATCGGTTGGGCAAGTCGGCTTTCTTCAGCCTTCCACCAGACTCTGGCGTTATCTGTTAGTTGCAGCTTTGCAACTCTCATCCAAGCAATCTCTAGCACTTGTGCTGCTGCCAGATCGTCTTCAATAGATTGAGCCCATTCCTCTGCCTCTAGAGGGCTATCTTTTCCAGAGAAATGTTTCGGGTGCAGTGCCCGGAATTGCTCGACTCCGGGTGCCTCAACCTCTGTGCGGTGCATGAGGATAGCAGTCTGCTGCTGCTGACCCTCTAGGAGGCTTTTGATCGCCTTAAGCAGTACTGTTTGCTCGTTGATGGGAGCTGCAGCGGGATGTGGTGGTGGTAGAGTAGGTGGTGGGGTGTTGCCATTAACGTTGGTACTCGTGTTGTTGGGAGAATCCATGACCTTGTTAGAAAAAGAAAGGTTATAATAGATTCAAGGATTTTGAAATGTAAAGAATGTATAGTTGCTGATTCTTATAATTCTTGTGATATATTGCTTAAGATTCCATACAGAACTGACCTGCATGGGCCGCCAACAAAACCTGTCACGCCCCGCTTCCTAGTGTACGGAGGCGGAGACGTGGCCGACACACGGCGTATTTAGTAAGAAATAAATACGTTAAGCATAATTAAGCAATATATGTAAAAATGCATAAGAATGACAAGAGATATAATATAAACAACTTTTGTTAACATTCATCTGTACAATACAACTGCTTTGAAAAGGAAAGTACAATGATATAAAGCAATGCCTAAACATTGGCATATGAAATGAAAAGTAAGTACAAGGAAGCTAGAAGTCCCGCTGCTCGGTGAACTGGTCCACGTCCTCCTGGCTAAGTTCGATCTTGAGAGAGTCCGGTCCTCTTGACGAACATTCCAAAGAAAGAAAAGACAGGTATGTCGTCAGCGAACTAGTGCTCGATAAGTCCCAAAAGAAAGAAAGGAATATAGCAATCAATGAGAAATTAACTGGTAAGATATACAGATATAAGGTTGCTATTCGAATGTAGTTGTTTGTAGCTTGGTACAGAAGATATTTGTGTATACGAGAGAAGTCTATCTTTCCCCGTGGACTATGATAACATGCAGTACAAGGCCCCGTCAAAACCCACGGGACAACAGCACGAGAGTTCATGTAGGTGTCTTTTAGTGATCATCTCGTGCCACGCTATACATTCCGTACCAATCTACTCCTTTAACCCCGTAATGTATTGTATAGATTATATGGCTTGCCGAGACCATGGATACAAGCTGTTCAAGTAGTCAGGTTCAGGATATAAGCTTGTAGTCATGTCAAGTTATAGCCATAGTTCGGTCAAGTCAAGTCTTGTATTCAGGTTCGATATTCAGGTTCGGATTCAAGTATACATGTTAGAGTTTGGATTCATGTTTGAATTGGATTCTGGTTTGAGTTGAATTCAAGTTTGATTTAGACTCAAACTTGAGTCAGACACTTATAACTGATTTGGATCCTGAATTAGATTCGGGAGTTATCGGTAACTGCTGCACATGGATGACCGGATTTGTGTCTCTTTCCAAGACAATTACCATTGATAACACCGTTAAGTTTTTCTACCTTAAATAGGCAAACACTCACTTTCTCCGGCTCCCTGGGCTCAAGAGAATTGATCCCGTTTAAACCTATATTTACTAAAGTCCTTAAATATAGTTTTATATAACTCGAGGGGGTTTTATGAAAAATATTTTTAATATATAGTTTCAAAATAATCTCGAGAATTTATTTATATTATTTAGGGTTTCCATGAATGCGAATTTTAAGAATTGAGGTATTTTATTGATAATTACCTTAACTTGAATAGTTTATGGTATTTTACTGTAAAGCTCGACTTTCGTTGATATCTTGATGGTATTTTGATGAAACTTGTAATTCTTTTATTTGAAAAAATATAAGGTTATTATATTTTGAAAATATATGGATTTATAATATTTATATAATTATTAAAAATTAATTTTTATTATTAAGTAGAAAATTGCGTTTTTCTTAAAAATCGTATTAAAAACCTTTCGAGACCGAATGCTCCGTGAGGAGGTCTGGATCTCGCTCTACTAGACGAAGGATGTGCGATAATCTGTATCATCCAATAGCGGGTCTCCTAAAAAGGGTTGTAGAGACTTATTTGCAAAGGAATTTTAAAATACAATTCCAAAGAAAACCGTTTTTATAGTAGATGGTATTTTAATTAAATATTGTGTTCGTAACTAAAAATACGCTCGAAGAGTATCGTGCTATGGAAAGTATGTATGTATGTGAGGTAGGTCGTTATCCTGTGAGGTTTTCTAAAGGTATAATTAAGTAAAACAATTAAATATTGTAGATACAAAGTTCATGGTATTTTAATGTAAAAGTTGATTTAAAGTTATGTTTCATGATATTTTAGAATGAAAGTTTGTTCTAAACATTAGTTTTATGTTAACAAGCAAGGTGTAGAAATATGAATGAGCAATACTTAAGAAAAAATGTAATTTCTAGGGTTTAGAATAAAATGTCGGTATTAACTCCACGTAACGACATGTTTTGAAAAAGAACTTTTCAAGGAACGAGAAAAGAAATTGATAGGGACTTACCAGCTAGTTATCTTATGAAAAGGTAGAAGAGGAAGTGTTGAATTTCATGGCGTCGCGGGGTCGCCGTAACTTGCTTCGATCCTCGCCGGAAGTTGATCTCTTGCTAACTCCACTTGTACTCTTGTATTTAGAAAACTGAGAATTTTGGCTATAATTTTCAGAATGAGAAAGGGCTAGGGTTTGGGGTAGTATTTATAATGTTGAATTAGGGTTTTGGAATTAAAAAGATGAATTAAAATGCATTAAAAAGGTGATAAACAGGGAATTGAGGGGTCTCTGTTTGATTGCAGAATAATCAAATAGTGCAGGGGAGTTAGGGGTTGGCCAAGAGTCGAGTGTGCAAAGCACGGGGTTAATTGGATACGGGGGCCCCATCGGTGCCGGCCAAATAGGGCATCTCGCCGGTCGTTTATTGGAGGGGGGCCGGTGGATTTTGGACACGTGTTCAAGTCTGTATTAATACCCTTTTGCACATGTTTATTTCGTCAGACTTTTCATTTTTATGTGCATTGCACGTGTAAACTTTTAGGCTTCCAAAAAGTTTAAAAGAAAAATCAGAAAAAATAATGTGTCTGATTGGGTTCGAACACATGGGCTACGTCACAGCAGTGCAAGGCTTTTAACAGTGAGCTACAAGTTTCTTGCCGTTCTTAAACAAAAATTAACTTATAAATTGTACTCATGCTTGTGTAGGGTGTTTTTCGTCATCCCATTGAGATGGGAATACGCGTCGCTTGTCAGGCGTACTACAGATTCCCTATGCCTACGGTAGGCGGGGGTTTATTGATTGTAGTGATCCGAATCTCTGGTAGCCGCGGACTAAGCCGCCGTTAATTACCCATCGCCTTTGGAGCGAATGAACCTCCGATTGACGGGTCGAACTGGTCATGCGAACTCAATGTGCAGTGTGCATGTGTTGTGTTTTGAAGGGTCTTGGGTATATCGGGGGTCTCGCAGAGTTTACGGGGGTCTCTCTACCCGGATAGCGGGCTGGGGTCAAGGAGGCTAGCAGCCCCCTTGCAGGGTGCGGGACAACACCCCGTTAGAAAAAAATTCTAACGGGGGAGGTATTTTTAGTGTGGAGTGCATGGGAAAAGAGGGGTGAATAGCGTCCAAAGGACGCGTGGGCGCAAGCGCCTCACATGCTTGACACGCGGACGCTGAATGCTAGCGCTAGCGCCTCACGGGCCCGGAACGCGGGCGCTGGGCGCAAGTGCCTCACGTGCCCGGCACGCGGGCGCTGGGCGCCAGTGCCTCACGCGCCCGGCACGCGGGCGCCCACGGAAAGAAGGGGCTTTTAGCCTCGGAATTAGAAGTTAGACTCCGAAAGAGGATTTTTTTATTTATGGAGTTAAACTCCGAGAGATGTTGAACGGAGTTGAACTCCAAAAAAAAAGGGTTTGATTTATGGAGTTAAACTCCAACAGATCTTGAATGGAGTTAAACTCCTAGAAATCTTTGGAGATGATCGAAGGGGACCTCTTTTTCTCCTCTTTAGCCTTGGATTTTCTTTTGAGCCTCGGATCCTCCCGGAATGAGATTTTTGAAGATGGGCCTCCTTCTTCCTCTCTGTTGGCTGGAACTTGGTAAAAAAAGGTGAGACTTAGAATTCTCCCTTTTTAGGGATTTGATGGTAGGTCTGAGCCCCCTTCAAGGGTTTTATGGTGAAAAATTATTTATTTTTGGAAAAGGAAGAGTTAAACTCTTGATTTAATTCAAAAAAGATGAGAAGATTTAGAACCTTGATAAAGGAGAAGGAGGCACAGAAACCCTAATTTTTGAGGGGGAATGAATTATCTTCTTTTTCATTTCATTATCATGTTACTTTATATAGGTTTACAAATTTACACATAGCCCCTTGGGCTTTACAAAATGGCATTTTGTCCATCCCATGCCTCATGTGCTCATTTCTTTTGCACATGAGCCACGGGCTTTAAAAAAATTTGGCTTTATGCCCATTTTTCTTACATTTATTCATATAAATGACATCAAAATTAATTATTACATAATTTTCATATTGGCATGGGGGAGGCTGGCCGCGGGGCTCGACTTGGGCATGGGCCCACTTGACCTGGGCTTGGGCCCGTTTACTTGGGGTTGATTTTGACTTGGTCAACTGATGTGTAATTTTTGACCCCAACAGTTTGTAAACTCCTTTCTGTATATTAAACTAATTTTTTTTAAGGTAAATTCAGAGTCGTTACAATAGTCCCCGATCGCGAATCGGAGTCCAAAACTCTCTTCGTATTCGCTCGGACTTGTAAATGTCTCGACAACCTCTCTCGAATTGACGTCTTTCCTCTTTCTCTTGAAAATTAAGGCGTTCGAAAATTTGAAAGTGCATTAAATATTAACATATTAACATTATTTATGTATATTATTATTATTTATATGTATATCTTAATATATATTCATATTTATTTAATAAAAATCGATATAAACGTATCATGTATCCTAGATTTTTGGAAAATCGCGAATCCGCGAATCTATATCGTATCCCGTATCCGTATCCGTATCCGACCTGTGCTACATAGCTACTGCTCTAAATGACCATTGCAATTTTTCCGTTTTGATTTGAAAATTCGTATATGAAATTATTGTTTCATCAATGAAATTTCATAGACCTTTTTTTTTTATAAAAATAACTATATGAACATAGTTATACTAAATACGTATGATGTTATTAGTGTTATACTATTTTAATATTTGTATTTAATTAATTTATTTAGGAAGAAACAATGACAAATTAAGAGATTTGTTTGTGTAAGATTTCGTAAATTGTTTGAGTAGAATCATCTGGTTAACTTAATGTAGGACCAGCGGCAAAACCAAAGGGGAAAGGCTAGGGGCCGGGCTCCGACAAAATTCTCATGTGTGTGTAGAGAAAGAGAATGCATCTTCCATGATTTTTTTCTGATGATTGGCATTCATCATCTTCATCTAAGATGCGGATACACCAAATTTTATATGGTTCTACCACTTTTTCACAGCCGATTTAGTGGGTGCAAAATTAACGGTTTACCGACAATAGAACTTTTTGCATTGCCAAGTCAATAGTGAAAAAGTGGTGAAATCACATGAAATTTGGTGTATCCATATCTTAGATGATGGGTGCCGATCGTCGAAAAAATCATTGGGGTGTACTTTTTCGATGCCATAGATGGAAATTCCCTCTTACGACACTTTTCTTCCATTATCCTCATATTATATATGTGAGGATAATGGAGGAAAGGTGACAATAGAAGAATTTTTTCTTATGATGTCGAAAAAGTACACCCCCAATGATTTTTTTGAACGATCGACATCCATCATTTTCTAAGATGTGGATACACTAAATTCCATATGATTCCACTACTTTTTCACCGTTGATTTAATGGGTGCAAAATTAACGGTTTATCGATAATATAACTTTTTACATTGCTGAACCAACGGTGAAAAAGTGGTGGAATCATATAAAATTTGGTGTATCCACATCTTAGATGATAAAGATGATGATGGGTGCCGATCGTCGAATAAAATGGTGGAGAGGATATTTTTTGACGCCATCTAATGAAAAAGCCTTCTAAGGCTTCTTTGTACATTAGTTTCTCTATATAATTAAATGTTTCATACTCGTATAAATGTGTTATTTGATATTAATTTTAGAACAAGAGGTTTTCTAGTTCGGTATTGTGGTAAAGGTCTAATTAAGTCGACTTGGATATCTTGTGTTCAAATCCTTATAGTGTTTTTTTATATTTTTCAAGCCATATGTTGAAATTTTAAAGGGTAAATTGCATAAATATACTTTTGAACTTTACATTTTTTACGATAAGTATCCTAAACTAATTTAATTAGAGGATAATACCGTGTTCTTCCATCACCGATTGTAAAAATATACCGTAAACTATTGAAATGTCTGGAAACGTTAATATTTAACAATGGCATCATCCAAAATTGTTATGCTTTGACCATTTTACCCCAGTTTTCTTCCTCTTCTCTCATATTTTCTTCCTTCTTCCTCTTCACCATCTTCCTTAACTCATCCGATAGTGTTTTAAATGTCGACCGATATCCGACATATGTCATCAAAATTTCAGTTTTGGAGAGCTATAAAGCACAAATACTTATATATGCCTCACTAATCGTCCCCGATCGCGTATCGAAGTCCGAAACTCGCGGATTCTTTCAGAGTCGTTTGGAGTTGTAAATGTCTCACCAATTTCTCTCGAATCGACACATCTTCTTTTTCTCTCGAAAATTTAGGCACTCAAATGTTTGAAAGTTCATTGAATATATAACATAATGCCATTATTTATTTATATTATTATATATTGGTATGTATATCTTAATATATCTTAATATTTAGTTAATTTAAAATCGATATAAAAACGTATCCGGTATCCTAAGTTTTTGGAAAGTAGCATATCCACGAATCCGTATCGTATTCAATATCGGTATCCATGTTACATGGTTGGAGAGTAATCGACACAATTTCATTTTCCGAAATTTAGAATATATCGGCCGAAATTTGGTATATCTGCAATATTTATGTATATCAGCACAAATATCGTTATACTTGCTAGAAAATCTTCTTAGGTTTTATTTTTTATTTTTTAGGGTTTCATAACATAAAACTTATCCGACTCGTTGCTTTATTAACTCTTTTTTCTTTATAAATCCACCCAGAGATAGCTCATCATCTCTCCATTTCTTAGATGCGATTTTGATCTCCTCTCAACTTCGATCTTCAATAAGAAAATCATTCGATTTCGTTCTCGAACTTCTTCCTCCTCCTCATAGGCTTCTGATCTTTAAGGATTTCGATTTCGAATTTGATTCTTCTCAGACTTGAAGCCCTCGACATCAACCGCAGTCCCTTCCTCAATTAGTGATTCTCTTCTACTTTGATTTCGATCCTTTCTCGACTCAACACTCCTTTCTTTTCTCTAATTTCAATCTTCTCGATTTTGACAATTTATATTTATGTTAAATTATATTAAGTTATAACGATAACAATTTTGTCAAAATTATTAGTTATATCAATAGTATTTATAATACAAAATTATAGAATCCAATATTTAGGAAATATCACCGATATTTCTTCGATATCCGATATTAAAATTTTTGGTCCAATACGACACTGATATTTGACATTTAAAACATTTCCATCCATTCAAACCTTTGAATCTTTAAATTCTCAGACTTTTTAATCCCTAAACCTCCACATCTCTAAATCCCTGGTTCCAAAATTCTCAACTCTATAAATTTCAAATTCTTAAAATTCTTAATATCAAGCTCCTCTCAATCTTTCTCAACCCATCATTTCAAAACCTTAAAATCACTAGAACTTCCAAATTCCCAAACTCTAAGTCATTAAACATATTATCTCCAAAATGTCTACATCCTAAAAATATCTACGTCCAGTGTTCTAAAAAGCGGCGTAGGCGGAAGTGGTGCTAAGCAACTCCGATTCAGCCCAAGGTGGATTAATTAAGCGGCTTAAGCATCTAATAAATGCTTAATCCACCTAGCCCGTTTAAGCAAGCGTCTAAGTAGACCCGCCCCACTTAATAGAATAAAATTTAGTTATTTTTGAAGTATCATGGGTCGGGTTTGTTATCTTTTTACAATACTTGAATTAAACCCATATTTAATGAAATAAAATTTAGTCAATTTTTGTCTTCCTTTTTCTGAATAATTTTTGAAGTATATAACTCAAAATATATTTTTAATGAGTTTTACTGATAAAACATTAATATATTACTGGTTACTATACCGAATTATCAATACATATCGGTTTCTATTGCTGAAATTTCAATATGTTGTGTTCTATGCTGAAGTGTCAATATATGAAATTTCAATATGTATATATATTAAATATAATTTTAACAATAATTTTAAAAAAATCGCCTAGACGGCGCCTCAACAGCGGCTAGACGCTAGGCGGTATCTCAACCGCTTAGCTCCGTCTAGCGCTTTTTACAACCTTGTCTAGATCCCAAAATCTTTAAACCCTAAAATCTTCAAGTATCAAATTTAGAGCTCCCAAACCTTTCCAATATTTCAACCATCAAATCCGAAATATTGAAATCTCTAAAATCCTAATTTTCAAAATCCCCATCCTTTAAATCTTACATACCCAACCTTCAAAATCCTAATTTTTACAACCTTGTCTAGGTTCTTTTCATTCATTTATCTCTTTGTCTATTTCCGCCGATCATCTTCACCCTTCAACCAACCGCCATCCCACTCAATCATCGCTCATATGATCTTCGGTCGCATACCAAAATTAAATTTTGTGGAATTGATTATTTTTATTGAATGTAATTTACTATATTTTTTCATAGAAAAATGTTAAAACAGTAAAGGATATAACGGCCCGCTAATGAAAAAATTTAACCACGTTGGGTATTTATGTCCAAAATAATAGTTCGTGGTACTTATCTCTATTTTTTGAAGTCTAGGGTTCTTATCGCAGAAAAATGGAAAGGTTAGGGGTACATTGGTGCAATTTACCCAATTTTAAACCATGCATCTATATATGTTGCTACATTTGATTTTATCTTCAAATTCCAATCGATTTGATGATTATTACTTGGAATTATTTGATAAAATATTATCGAGTCTCGTTTGAAATAGATTTTTTAAATTAATTTGTTGTACTATTGTAGCTCTTTTGAAATAGGAGATTAATGTGTTTTTCTAAATTATAGCAATGTTAGACTCAACTGTTATAAATCCTTATGGTATCTTTGGACCATTTGTTATATGCATCCCCCCCTCTCTAATATGATAATTTTTTCTTGTTATAAAAATATAATAATTATTCATCTTTATAAAATTAGATTAGTAGATATGTATACATAGAACACTTGACAAATAATATATATATTTTTTATTCTCAGGCTTTAAATTACAAAGTTAATGGTTATTTCATAGGTGAATTTGAATTAATCATTTTTCAATGTTAAAAACGGAGATAAGTTGATGATATTGATTTATAAGGATTTTACAAGAAATAATTACCCAATTTTTAATTTATAATATATTATTTAATAGTTTACAATATATTTGGCCCTCCCAAGCAAAATTTTCTGGCTCCATCCCCTGTGTAGGACCAAATAGTTTAATTCATGACGGATCATTATGTATTGTTGAAAGATTAGCAATAGTAAACTGAAGAAACTATTAAATAAAAAGAAGCGGTGGTTGTACACAGAATCACAGATGGCAATATATCTTTCCTTACTTAGCAGTACAAATACAATAATAAGGCATTTATCCCAACCATTGATAATAGTATTAAGTAATAAATATGGCAATGGTCTAGGATACTTACCAGTTGCCTTCTATTAGTGCATCACCGACTGGAGTATTCGAGTATGGACAATTCCAAGGACACCTGCATAATTGTAATTTCTATGTGTGCTAGACTTATTCGACCATACATTTGATTCTCTTCTGTATAACAATCATTAAAAAAAAAAACTTGCTGATATGCTAAGCAATGCTTCTTTCAAAGTAAATTTCCCTATCTATTGCTTGTCATGGTTGTTGCTTACTGTTGTTCTTGTATCAGCGTCAACCGTAAGCAATACTAAGCGATACGAGTTCCTGTCCGGTAAGCTTTCAATTGACTTTTTTTTTCCTTTTAATTGTCTGTGGGCCATGCCGTGGAATGGATTGGAGTCAGCTACAAGGCTAAAACTTCCAATATGAAGT
This sequence comes from Agapanthus africanus, assembly GCA_030015575.1. Taxonomy (NCBI): domain Eukaryota; kingdom Viridiplantae; phylum Streptophyta; class Magnoliopsida; order Asparagales; family Amaryllidaceae; genus Agapanthus; species Agapanthus africanus. The sequence continues at coordinate 550,085,818 of CM057347.1, read as the reverse complement.
TAACTTGTTCTTTCTTGTCCAGATTTTGTCCCTGAGAAAGTAAAAGCAGAAGACGGATTAAAGGCTTGGGCATTAGTTGAAAGTTGAAACACGATCATTCTAGGAGCTACAAATGCATTGAGGATCGAGAAGCATGGTAAGGGATCGAATTATATACTGCAAAGCACTTGCCAATATCTATTTTTAATTTTATCTCTTTTATCTAGCCAATATTCAAAGCATTCACCATGGATACTTGGGTTATAACCCTGACTATGAAAAGGGCCTGCAAACCCCCATGTGAATCAGGGGGGAAGGGAAGGGGGGTGTGTGTGTGTTCCAGGCCCTGTTTTCAGGGCCTCTTTTACCTATAGCCAAATGAGATTCTTTAGTGACGTTTAAGCCTTTCAATTAGCCTATAAATCCAGGACATGGATTTTGTTCTGGAGGACCCATAGAATTCTTAACCGTCTTATCATAGAATTCTTAACCGTCTTATCATGGAATTCTCTACCTATTAGTGAATCATGAAAACCATGCCAACACTGAGTTGAACTTTGTAAAAGAGCCCATATGAATAATTTGAACTCTTTGTGATGGATTCTAAATTTCTAATATTCAGTATTTTTAATATGGGGTATGGGGCTTCTGAAAGATGCTGGCAGTAGGTGGATTACTATAAACATCGTAATTGTACAGGCTGAGGAGAAATGATGTGATTAAGATTTAACTCAAAGCCGTTACTTTGTATTAGGAGCTTAGTCATTTAAATTCCAGCCTACGCACTTCAGTTTAGTATATAGCATGTAAATCAAGTATTTTGTTTAAAGGTAAGTTCTATAAAGCACCATTGGGTTTTAAAATATTAGAGATGTTCTATTGAACTTTAAAATTTTCTTTTGCCCTCCCTCCCTTGAAAGGTATTTTTCCTAGGGTATTTCCATCAAACAATGCCATATTCAGATCATTTTAGGGCCATTTGGTCCACATACAATGCCATTTTGGGGTTATTCAGTTCTCTTCGTGCCTTAATCTCAAGTTGGGTTCATGGTATTTTTAAAGTTCAATGGTGCTATATCAAAAATCCTGAAAATTCGAAGGTGCTTTATAAAATTTACCATTTATTAATTTTTATGAATTAACAAGTGAAGACTTTTCTCTCTTGCGGCTTTGCCAAAGTTTGTTGGCATTGTCATCTGAGTTGCCAAGTCAGGTGGTACCCTTACCAAGCGATTGCCTGCTCATTTTGTAGGTGGCTCGCCCGGGTTCAAATCCTCTCCATTGCCTTGGTGTCAATGGAGGCTCCAGTAGTTAATGCGAGCATTTAGATTAGATCCAAAGGGTAAAATGCATTGAACAATAAAATAGGTGGGACCTATGTATACTCATCTCCTTGATCAAAAGTGCCGGGTCTTAAAAAGCTCAGAAAGAAAATTGGAAGATAAAAATCTATTGTTATGCTACTAATTTTCCTATACTTCCATCTTCTCTCTCAATTCTGATGTTCTTTTTTCTTCATTCCTTTCCCTTTTTGTTGGATGCTATTGCCTTCAACCTTAATGTCCTCTTTGATTATAGTTCTGTCGAAATGCTATCAAACTTAAAATTTATGAAGAGTGAAAACAATAACAATGTTGCTTTTTTCTTCTTCTCTCTAAAATTCTAATATCGAATAATCTTTCTCAGTTGTAAATGATTTCAGAGATGAGGAGTTGGGTATGGATGGACATATCAAAATATCAAATTATATATTTTTATGGAAAATGTAGAAGTTGGTAATGAATGAGGAGAAATAGGTTCTTTTTTCTTTAGTTTTGGTTTTGGGGGGGGGGGTGTTTGAAAGAGGGAACATTGGAGTTGGACTTTTATATACATATAACAAAAGTTTATCAAAAGGAAAAGAAAACCAAATTTAATTAAACCTCTATCATCTTGTTAATGCTAGCATTGATAACATGGAGAGGGTAAATGGAAGAAAGGAAAGGAGTTGATGGGAGGGAGGGGGAGGGAGGGGGATCAGCGTAAATAAAAGTTGAGATGGGTAAGCTCCCCTCCCCCCCCAAACTTTTTTTCTTCTGTTGTTGTAGGCTCATATCTATTGGATCTAATCCAACGATATACATTAACTACCGGACTCGCCATTGCTACCTAGGAAATGGAGAGGATATGGACACGACTCGCACACCTCAGAATTCCTCTATCTAGTCAATGACGTCCTCACAATACTCTAGAATGTGAAAATTATTAAATAACTCACGCAATTTGTAACACCCTAGAAAACTTGTACGACATTAGTAATAGTATTAGTTATTAATTGCTCAAATGAAACTATTTTTAATTGGAGTTTAATATTTTATTTAAGATAAATAAATATGTTGTTCATATTTTACTAATTATCAATGTATTTATGTATATATTATAACCTATCTTTTTCATATAATTTCTTATACACACACAAAAAACATAAAATATGTAACATATTTATATATTATTAGGATAGTATTAATAAAAGATATGTGGAATAGAGATAGAGTAAGATATTTGCAAATCTTTGCAAATCCTTTAAACAAATTTAATTAGAGGTGTTTTGTAAGAAAACCAATAGGGGGTTTAAGTGCAAAGTGCATCTATTCTATTTAAACCCAACATCCTTCTCCTTTCTTTCTTCTCTCATCAATCAAACCCTAACCTATAACCTAGCCGAACCCCCCATCCTCTTTTTTTAAAACCCTAGCCGAAATCTTGCAAACCCGAGCACCTTCGCCGTCGCCTCGGTTCGCCGTCGCCATCTTCTTCTTCTTCTCTCTTGGCTGCACATCTAGGCCGAGCACCCAACCTCGTCGTCGTCGCCTCGGTTCTTCGTGCCACCGTCTTCTTCTTCTTTCCTTGGCAGCTTCAACCCCTACCCGAGCCTCCTAACCTCGACTGGAGCACACCAAGTTGAGATCTTGCGTCGGCTTCAGGCTTCAAGCTTCGCGCCTTCGTCGTCGTTTTCGTTCACGTGATCGTCGACTCGAGACAAGTATTTGTATACTTGCTTTACATGCTTGTTACGACAATATTTAATCTTGTTGTAATATTATTATTATATCTCTTATATTAAATATACATTGTTTGATCACGAATAGAGTACTGAATCATATATAAAAGTTAAATTATCAGTCTAGTTATGCATAACTAATTATAGATTTTATTAGTTCACGGGAAAGTAATACATATAAGAAAAGTTAACATATATAGTAATTGTCAATCATAGTAACTATATAATTCATATACATCTTGCACATCAATTTATGTTTTCACGTGTTATCCATATGTCTATTACGCTGTAAATTGAAACTATTATGTTTTTAATATTAATTGTTGTATTTTTACTATTATCGTAAACTAGTTTAATACAATATAAGTTAGAGAATTGATGCTTTATATTTGTTTATATTCATATTTATAGCGATTAATTATGTGAACGTGCTCAATCAATTGGCCAAATGAAACCCTTGTTTTTATCATTAGTTTATATTTTGTCTAATGATTGTTGTTTCAAAATATAGGTGAAAAATATTGTAGTTTTACACATGAAATGTCGTCGCCAAGCGGAGACAAATCTGAAACTTACTGTATCCTTTGCGTTGAAAAATTCATTATAAATTGAACAAAATTCATTATTAGTTGTTCTTTAGCTCGTTTCGAAGCTGATTCAGAATACCTTAGATCTTTAAAAAGTTTTCCTGGAAAATAAATTGTTTTAACTATCATAAACTGCAAAGGAATACACCTCTGGACTGCTGTCCAGGTAATTTCCAGTCAAATTTCCAACTTTGAACATTCATAGCTCTCTGTAGAAATAACATAAGATGCTCTAGTTTTTAGAGGTCGTTTGTTATTTTTAAAGTATTTTATAAATCAATGTGCTGCTGGATTTACAGAACTGATCTTTAATTTTCCCAGTAAATACACATTATTCATGATTATAGATATGATTATGTTATTTCTGATAATGCTAGTTATATTTATTGCTTACATGTATCCATACTTGAACTTATTTATTCATATTACCATGTCAGGATATTCTTGCAATTTAATGATTACCCAATGCCAACGAATTCATGATACTGCCTACTACTTGACTTGAATTGACATGACTATTCTAGAGTTGGCATTATGTAAGAATTAGATTGACACTTGACACGAAACATAAAATTGGGAAAAGGGGAAAACTCAAATCGTAACTCAAGAGGACTTTAGATTTTAGAAACCGTTCAGTCGAGAGGGGCCTCTCTGTTCTGGAATGATGATACTGATATCATTCATCTGTACTTGACATGTAGGATTTAGTGCTTAGCGGCACATCTCAGGATTCAGCCTCGAGAATCTGTTACCTTGGTCCGGACACGCACGAGATGCTATTGAGTTACGAGGAAAATTTCATTAACTAATTTCAAATGCCATTAGGATAGACAAAATTTAGCGACATTGACATTTAGGTTTTACGTGATGTGTTAATTTACCATGTTTCGACTGTTATATCACATGCTATTCTTGCTATTGTTTATTGTCATTTACATGTCGCCAGTTTTGTTATAACTATTTATCATGTCACATTCATGCCATTGTTTTTATCGTACTGTTCGACGCTCTGACGTCTGGATTTTGCATAGCCCGGATCCATCGTCAGTAAAACCACATGATCAAGAGTATTTCGAGAAGGTAGCTGAGCTTTGAGGCACATTTTCACTCATCTAGGTCATTAGGTTGCTTTATTTATTCCAGTAATACACATTATTGAATTAGATTCCTTTGTGAGCCCATAAGGGACTATGACTTGTGTACCGTGTACTTATTTATTATTTGGATCAGTCTGCGATTTGAAACTTTTGTTATTCCAGCATTTGCTTTCATTATTATTTGGCGCGGTAATGGACATGTATTAAAATTATTATTATTTCTGCGTCGCATGATATACTGTAAGAAACCTTAAGGTGACTATGGTAGGATGATTCCTTACCATGGGTAGCATGGTTGATCGAGTTGCATTCTTGTGTTTCCGTATTTTAGGAAGCGGGACGTGACAAGGTTTTGCTGGTATCAGAACCTAGGTTTAGATTTAGTTTGGGTAATGGGTTAAATTTGTAGTTGGGTATCAGACCCAGTTCATTGATCTTAAATCTCTTGAACCTTAGGAACATGTCTTGCCACATTTGCTACTTTTTCATTCAAATTCTTGAATTCTTTGCTTTCATCTAATCTTGTTTTCATTGCTTTATATCTTCCAAGTTCATTAGCGCAACCTCTAGATAAAACTTTGACATGTAATGTAGAGCGTTATTTCTATATAAGAGGTTGGGACATGCACATCAGAAATGAAAAGGTTGTTTCTAACCGAGAATGTAAGGAGTGTCCCGTCATAGTCTGTGGTCAAGAGTTATTTGCAGATTTTCTAATGATCGATACCGGCAGCTACGATGTGGTTTTGGATATGTATTTTCTTAGCACTTTTCACGCCCACACGGACTGTAGAGCAAAGAAGGTGACTTTTCGGATTCCTAGTTATCCGGAATTTGAATTCTTGGAAGGCAGCAGATCCGTCGGGCCAGTTGACTTCAGCGCCAAGCCGATCAATGTTGTCTTATCGGCGATGGAGGTAGACAAAGAAGAAGCATCGTTGGTAGTTCGTGAGTTCAAGGACGTTTTTCCCGAGGACATTTCGGGTTTGCTGCCAAAGCAAAATATGGAGTTTTCGATCGACCAATCCCCGAAGCAGTGCCGATTTCTAACTCTTATTATCCAATGTCACCGGTAGAATTAGAAAAAGTGAAGAAGCAAGTTGCGGACCTCTTGGAGAAGGGCTTAATTCGTACTAGTGGCTCACTATGGAGCTTCAGTTCTGTTAGTCAAGAAGAAGGATGACACTCGGCGAATGCACATCGATTATCGAGAGCTAAATCGGGTGACCATTAAGAACAAGTACCACATTCCTCGTATCAGCGAGTTGTTTGACCAACTCAGTGGCACAAGTGTTTTCGAAGTTAGAACTTCGATCGGGACATCATCAAGTTCGAGTGAAGTCAGAAGATATTTACAAGGCGACATTTCGAATACGGTACATGCATTACGAATTCTTAGTTATGCCGTTTAGGTTTACGAACGCTCCCGTGGTATTCATGGACTTAATGAACTGAGTCGTTTCCCAGCATCCAGATTGGTTTGTTGTGGTTTTTGTTAATAACATCTTGATGTATTCGAAGAACAAGGAGGAGCACGAAGAGCATTTAAGGACTGTACTTCAGACGTTTAGACAACAGAAATTGTATGCCAAGCTGGGCAAGTGCGTGTTTTAGCTCGATGAAGTGAAATTCTTAAGCCACATTATATTAGGAGATGGCATAACAGTGGATCCGGAAAAGATTGCAGCAGTTTGCGATTGGCCGATTCTGAGGACAACAACGAAGGTTCGAAGTTTTCTCGGACTCGCTGGGTATTATTGAAGATTCGTGCAGGATTTCGCTCGAATAGCCGAGCCGTTGACTAAGTTGACTCGAAACGAAGAACCTTTTGTATGGTCCGAGAAATGTACTCAAGCATTCGACCAGTTGAAATAGAAGCTAACTACCGCTCCAGTTTTAATTGTGTCGAATGGTTCCGAAGGGTTGGTGATTCACAGTGATGCGTCGGGAAAATGATTTTGCTGTGTTGATGCGGCATGGACGTGTGATAGCTTACGCGTCTCGACAGCTGAATATGCATGAGAAAAATTATCCGACACGCGATTTGGAGTTAGCTGCAGTTTTCTTTGCGCAAAAAATTATAGAGACATTACCTATTAGGTGAGAGGGTGGAGGTCTTCATCGATTATAAAAGCCTAAAGTATGTGTTCGCTCAGAAGGAGCTCAACATGAGGCAGCGAAGATGGTTAAAGTTGATGGCCGACTATGACTTAGATTTGAAGTATCATCCGGAAAAGGTGAATGTAGTGCTGGATGTTGAGTCGGTTGCCAACAGTAATGATGTTGGCTTCGCAGAAAGTGCTTATAGCCGATTTTCAAAGGCTTGAGTTGGAGCTAGTCTTATCGGGCTCCTCAGGTCCGTTAATGCAATTTCTAGTATAGTCATCCTTGATAGACCATATAAAGGCTGCTCAAGCGCAAAATGCTCGATTGAAAAAGTTTCGAGTTCAAGTTGAAGCAGGTTTTCGAACAAACTTACTAATTCATGAAGATAGATCGTTGAGATACGGGAGTCACTTGTGTGTGCCGAAGGGTGAGATTCGTGATGAAGTCATGAAGGAAACGCACAGTTCTATGTATTCGGTGATCCGGGAGGTATGAAGATGTACATAGATATGCGACAACATTTCTGGTGAGAAGGCATTAAGAGAGATCGGTTGTTTCGTGTCGAGATGCTTGGTGTGTCAGCAAGTGAAGAATGAGCATGTGAGGGTTGCCGGTTTATTGCAATCACTTCCGATTCCTCAGTGGAACTAGGAGCATATTATCATGGATTTCGTGACGCTCTACCACGGAGTCCAAAAGGCAATAATGCTGTTTGAGTGATTGTTAGACAACTCATTTCATACCTTTTTGAGTTGGTCAGTCGACGGAGTTTCTAGCGGAGAAGTATTTGCAAGAGTCAGTAAGACTGCATGGGGTGCCGGTTAGCATCGTGTCTGATCCAGACACTCGATTCCTATCTCATTTTTGGAAGAGTATACAGGAAAGTTTGGGTACTCGACTGAAGTTCAGCATAGCATATGGTCAGTCCCAGCGGACTATTCAGACTCTTGAAGATATGTTGTGAGCATGTATGTTAGACTTCAAGGGCTCGTGGGAAGATCACTTGCACTTAGTCGAGTTTTCTTATAACAACAGTTTTCAGGCCAACATTCAGATGGCCTCGTTTGAAGCATTGTATGGTCGCAAGTGTTCACCTGTGTGTTGGGATGATATTGGAGAAAGGAAGCTGTTGGGATCGGAGCTGATTGTTTAGACCGTGGATAAGGTTCGATGATTCGTGAGCATATGAAAGTGGCGTAAGACCGTCAGAAGAGGGGCTGATACGGGAAGAAGACCCCCAGAGTTCGCTTTTGGTGATCACGTGTTCCTGAAAATATCACCGGCGATGGATGCGATCTGATTTGGTAATTGAGGCAAGCTTAGTCCTTGATTTGTTGGACCGTTTGATATTATCGAGCGGATTGAGAAAGTGGCGTACCGTTTGGCCCTACCACCATCCTTGACGCATGTCCATGACGTATTCCATGTATCTCAACTTCACTGATACGTACGAGATGAGACTCATGTTTTGAATCATTCGGAGTTGATTTTGGGCAATGATCTATCTTATGAAGAGCGACTTTCTACTATCCTAGATCGTCGAGAGGTCCTAAAAAATAGAGTTATCCTGTTGGTTCTCGTTTCTTCGGATGGTCGTTCGCATGAAGAGTCCACTTGAGAGCGGGAAGATGAAATTCGTCAGAAATTTTCAAATTTGTTTCCTTGAATCTGGTAATTTTCTTGTCTTATCTTTTCGTTTTCCGTGAATTTCGAGAACAAAATTCTTTTGTAGTTGGGTGTAACGTAACACCCAAGAAAAATTGTATGACATTAGTAATAGTATTAGTTATTAATTGCTCAAATGAAACTATTTTTAATTGGAGTTTAATATTTTATTGAAGATAAATAAATATGTTTATATTTTACTAACTAATTATCAATGTATTTATGTATATATTATAACTTATCTTTATCATATAATATCTTATTTAATATTCATATTATATATATACATACATTAAATATGTAACAAATTTATATATTATTATGATAGTATTAATAAAAGATATATGGAATAGAGATATGGTAAGGTATTTGCAAATCTTTGCAAATCCTTTAAACAAATTTACTTATGGGTGTTTTGTAAGAAAACCAATAAAAGGGGGGTTTTAAGCGCAAAGTGCATCTATCCTATTTAAAGAAAACATCCTTCTCCTTTCTTCTCTCATCAATCAACCCCTAACCCATAAACTAGCCGAATCCCCCCATCCTCCTCTTTTCTCAAAACCCTAGCTGAAATCTTGCAAACCACAAACCCGAGCACCTTCGCTCTCGTCTTGGTTCGCCGCCGCCATCTTCTTCTTCCTCACTCTCGTCTACATAGCCAGGACGAACACCCAACCTCGGTTCTTCACACCGCCGCCGTCTTCTTCTTTCCTTGGCCGCTTCAACCCCTACCCGAGCCCTCTAACCTCGACCGAAGCACACCAAGACAAGATCTTGTGTCGGCTTCAAGTTTCGCGTTTTCATCATCATTTCTGTTCGCGTGATCATCGACTCGAGACAAGTATTTGTATACTTGCTAGTTACGGTAAAGATTTAATCTTGTTGTATTATTATTATTATTATTATTATTATTATTATTATTATATCTCTTACATTAAATATATATGGTTTGATCACGAATATAGTACTGAATCATATGTAAAAGTTAAATTATCAGTCTTGTTATGTATAGCTAATTATAGATTTTAATAGTTCAAAGGAAAAAAATACATATAAGAAAAGTTCAACATATATAGCAATTGTCAATTATAGTAACAATCATAGTAACATTATAATTCATACACATCTTGCATATCAATTTGTGTTTTCATGTGTTATCCACATGTCTATTACACTGTAAATTTGAACTATTATGTTTTTAATATTAATTGTTATATTTTACTATTATCGTAAACAAGTTTAATATAATACAAGTTTGAGAATTGATACCTTATATTTGTTTATATTCATGTATGTAGTGATTGATTTTGTGAATATGCTCGATCGGCCAAATGAAACCTTTGTTTTGACCATTAGTTTATATCTGTATAGTGATCGTTGTTGCAAAATATAGATGAAAAATATTGTAGTTTTACACATGAAATGTTGTCGCCAGGCAGAGAGGACAAATCTGAAATAAACTGTACCCTTTGCGTTGAAAAATTTATTATAAACTGCACAAAATTCGTTAGCAGATGTTCTTTAGCTCGTTTCGAAGCTAACTCAGAATACCTTAGTTCTATAAAAAAAAATTCCTACAAAATAAATTGTTTAACTATCATAAACTGCCAAGGAATGCACCTCTGGACTGCTGTCCAGGGAATTTCCAGCACCAAACTTACAACATTAAACATCCATAACTCTTTGTAGAAATAATATGAGATGCTCTAGTTTATATATGCGTAAATCTTATCGAATTAGCTTTGTTTTGGCTTATGACACGTCATTTTTAGAGATCATTTGCTATTTTTAAAGTATTTTACAAATCAGAGTGATTATGTTATTTCTGATAATGCTAGCTATATTAATTACTTATATTTATCCATACTTGAACTTGTTTACTTATTACTATGTCAGGATATTCTTGCAATTTAATGATTACCCAATATCAACGAATTCATGATACTGTCTACTACTACTTGACTTGAATTGACATGACCTGTTACATGACTGTTCTAGAGATGGTATTGGGTAAGAATTAGATTGACACTTGACATGAAATATAGAATTGGGGAAAGGAGAAATCAAGAAATGGAACCCAAATCGTAACTTAAGAGGACTTTAGATTTTAGAGACCGATCAGTCGAGAGGGGCCTCTGTGTTTCAGAATGATGATGCTGATATCATTCATCTGCACTTGATATGTAGGATTTAGTGCTTAGCGGCACGTCTCGGGATTCGGACCCGAGAATTTGTTACCGTGGTCCTGGGTACGCACGGGGCACTGTTGAGTTACGAGTAAGATTTTATTAACTGATTTCAAATATCATTAGGATAGACAAGATTTAATGACATTGACATTTAAGTTTCACATGATATGTTAATTTACCATGTTCCGACTGTTATGTCGCAAGTTATTTTTGTTATTATTTATTGTTGTTTACATGTCGCTCGTTTTGTTATAACCATCTATCATGTCATATTCATGCCATTGTTATTATCGTGTTGTTTGACGCTCTGACTTCTGGGTTTTGTATGGCCCAGATCTATTGTCAGTAGAACCACAAGATCAAGAGTATTTCGAGGAGGTAACCGAGATTTGAGGCGTATCTTTCACTTATCTAGGCCATTATGTTGCTTTATTTATTCATGTAATGCACGTTATTTAATTAGATTCTTTTATGAGCCCATAAAAGATTAGGACTTGTGTATTATTGTCTACTTATTTATTATTTGGATCAGTATGGGATTTGAGACTTTTGTTATTCCAGCATTTTCTTTCATTTTCGTTATTTGGTGTATCAATGGACATGTATTAGAATTATTATTATTTCTGTGTGACTTGATATAGTGAAAGAAGTCTTAAGTTGGATATGGAAGGATGATTCCTTACCATAGATATCATGACTGGTCGAGTTGTGTTCTCGTGTTTCTGTATTTTGGGAAGAGGAGCATGACACAATTGTTCAAAAGATTGCATGATATTTTGCAATACGAGTTAATTTGTAAAACTGTTTAGGGTTGCAGTGAATGCAGCAGGTAATGGTTGCCAAATAATTTATGTAGTTGTTGATGCTGCTGTTAGAATATGGTATTACTCATTACTGCCTTGATACATGGTTTTGGAGAATATGCACGATTTATAACCAGTTGTTTAATATATAAGACAAGTAATAAGTGATGATGCTTTATTGTTCTTTCCAGGAAATTATTGCTTGATAAAGCCTCTTTGAGAAGAAGTCTGCTCTTTCTCTATGGATGTTTGATATTATTATTATTATTGTGGTTTATTTGTTTTGGGTTAGCTGATGGAGGGAAGGAGAGTCCCATGCCAATGTAATAAAATAAATCTAGAACAGGCAGGCTAATTTAGAGGGTTAAAGTTCGCACTGCAAATTTTGCAATCATGTGTTATCAGTATATAAATTGATAGATATGTTGACAACAAGTCGGAGTAATAGTAGAAATTGAAGTTTGAACGGAATCTGTGCCTAATTGGCCTTAGAGCATGGAACCCCCCGCCGTCTGGCCAGTCTATGTCCTTTGTCCATCTATCAATTATATATATAATTATATATACAGAGAGAAAGGAATGATCCTGTGAGAAGTAACATATGATGAGAGCCATGCGAGGAAGTGACTGCAACCGTTGGATGTTGGATATTATTTGACGGCAGAGATTTAATAAACGTTTTTTTATTTAAATATAAAAATGAGAAAATCCCCAAAAAAAAAAAATCATTACAAAATCCTAGGGAATCTCTCTCATATTAATATTTATTTCTCAATTTGGATTATTTTTTGTGGGGAAATATAGAAGGATGAATGATAAATTAAATAAAAGAGAAATTAAAAGAAAGCTAAACATTTATGTGATCAAAATAAAATTATATTTATATCAATGATAAAATTATATTTAAGAACACAATCAATTATATTTGAAGAATCCAAAATGCAACCATCTATCTATTTGACATTGAGAGTTGAACCCACTAGTTGAATTATTCCTCTTGATATTCAAATTATGTTTTTATTAATTATATTCTTCTTGCTAACTAAACTTTTTAAGTTTATTTAAGATCGAGTAATGCTTCAAAGTATGTTGTTTTTTCTATAAGAGAAAATGTGTTTCTAATTTATTTGATAGATTTTATCTCCGGTGGATTGTCTCTCAAAGAGTGGAAAATATATTCTATAAGATTTAATTTGCCTATGTTATATTTTCTTTATTTACCTTTAAAAACAACTATTATATCTCAGCCATCAAATAATATCTGACGGTTGTAGTCACTCCTTCTCATTGCTCTCATCTTATTTTGCAATATAAAATTTCAGTTTTCAATATAACATTACATCGATGGTTTTCATATATATATATATATATATATATATATATATATATATATATATATATAAAGTTAATGCTGTTCTATTAAAAAAATAGAAATAACTGATTGTGCTCTAAGTATTGAACACTAATTCTTATTCTGAAAGTAAGCATCTTTAGTTTAAATACTGTTCAGAACCTTTTGGTTATAAAGAAAAAAACATTTGCCTATCATTAACCATTTCGAGAAAGGGTCATCAAACGTATATTTTATAAAAAAATTAAAAAACAAAATCCCATTTCAAGTAACCATCCAAAAACAACCAATTAAAGCCTCAAAACACAAAAATATCAAGGACTCATCAAAGTGTAGACCCTGCAACATTCATCAAACTCAATATAAGAGATACCCATCAAGGGGCGAAAAAAAGAAACTCCTATTTTAACAAATCAGTTTTTAAAAAGCGATTAAAGCCTGAACACAAAAAAAAGTATCAAAGAAGCGATTGAAAGGAGTAAATACCTGATTGAAGGGCTTTCCTTGGAACCTGAAATCGAATTGGGTGTTGCGGCTGCGAGGAAGAAGACGAGGAGCATGATCTGAAGGAGCGAGGGAAAAAAAGATCCCTAAAATCATAAAGAATAATATTTGTTCCATTAAGAAAAAAATTATTAAGCTATATTAATCTTAACCGTTGAAAACAAATAAAGGAACCAATGGTCCTCATTCAGTTTCGCATTTTTAAGAACATGAACCCGTCCTATAAGATCCGTACTCTCTCTCTCTATATATATATAAAAGAGGCAACCATCTAAGCAAGCAACACAACCGGACAACCAATGAACCGTAACTTTACCATGATTGAAGCATATTAATATACGTATTTCTAGTCAACTTCAAGGGCATTTTATGATAAGAAGAGTAGCAAATCTATATAGGTTAAACTTAAGGGACCGGGACCATGCCCGCCCTCCCTTGGCCCAGCTAATACTGGAGAGTAAAGAATGACGAATGATATTTCAATCTGGTCTTCGTATCCACTAGCGATGCAGCATAACAATGGTGATTGGATAAACCAATCAGACATGTGTTCACTATTTTACCATAAAAATATATATTCAATTCATAATCACATATATAACCATGTTTAAGCTGATTTAAAATGGTTCTCAACACATTAGTGGCAGCCATATGTAGAAATTACTATTGTTCTTATTATATTATTTTTATTTGTTAATGATTAACCACAAGAAGCAAGCTGGGGCACAGGAATGAATAAATAGATTGTCCCGTCTTTTTCGGCTTTCCGGGATCCCCTTAGTGCATGGATGTGTTGTGTGTATGGATTAGGCTTACACTCTAGCTGAAAAAAGAAATAGAAAAATCTCCTTTGAAATATCAAATATGATAATTATGATAAATAAATAAATGTATTTTTTTACCGGGTCCGGTCCTAAGTACAACGTTAGATAAAAAAATTTATCCAACAAATTAGGACTGTTCAACTTTAACCGTTTCTTTAAGAACCGGTTAAAATCAAACGGTCATGATTTAATTGCTACTTAAATTAGCGGTTAACATCAAAAGTATTTTATCTAACAAATCTGGACCGTGTAAATTTGGAAGGTCACGTGCAGTATCCCAGGCTCATTAGCATCCGCCGCTTGACTAAGGCCGTGATACAGGTGTGCCAAGCCGGCGATCCCAACAGCCACTTTTACCCCAATGGTCATCCGGTGAGCTGGGTAAAAGACAGAGGGCCGCATATGGCGAGAATGCATCGGGAGCGCAAACCAATTCAGCCATAGCCCAAGAAATCCTAAGAAGAAAACTTCCTCGTCCATCCCAGGGGCTGCAACCTCCGCAAAAGAGATAACCGAAGAGTTAGAAAGGAAAAAGCCCTTTTGATCTACCTCCTTCGCTGGTAGGTTGTCCAAACCTAAACCGAAAGGGTCATCAAGAGTAGCGAACTTAGCAGCTTCTGCCGAGAGAACGTTTGGGTGAAGGAATCGGGCGATGAAATCCTCGAAACTGACCCCACGGCTCCCACGTTCGATAAAAAGGGTCTCGTAGATGTTCAACACTTTGATCAAACTTGGAAATTGATGTTGAACAGCATTCTCCGGAGTGAGGCCCCTTATTGCCGGCTTAGCACCGAAGACATATTCGTCTGTAGGAAGCAGCTCCTCATAGTGCTCCCCTATAACCGGTAAGCCGGAGACCTCTGTGAATTCCTCCAAAGAAATCGACACTTCCCGGTCCATTGCGAGGAAAGTATGAGTAAGGATGTTTCACTGCTCCAAAAAGGCCTTAAACCACCAGGTGGGAAGCGTGGGATATTGGAAGAGGGAAACGTAAACCGCAGTGTACAACCCTAGCCTCATCAACTGCGACTTCTTCGCTGACAAAATGTAGCGAGCCCATGTAAGATAGCCGATCAGATGGCGGGGGATCAGACCTATGTTATATGATTGCCCCCAAGGTCGCGTCTCGCCTTGACAAATATGGCGTCCCAGGATATCCAAAACCATAGGAGGCTGAACCGGAATTGCGTCTATAGCAGGATGAAGAAGGCCCTTTGAAGTCCAATCGACCATCTCCACGGCATACTGCACCGGGGGTGGGCTGGCATAGTGGATCGCCGTAATAGGCTCCGATGGTACTGCGCATGAAAAGCTCTGTCGACCCATGATAATTTGGTTGTACCACGACCCCCAAAGGTGAAGATTCTTATATTCCGGGTCGTGGTCCCTGATCATAGCTAGGACCTCACGATCTACGGGTGCTTCGGGGAATCCTCCCTCCGAACGAACAAATGGGAATGAGGTATCGAAAGACATGTTTCCTGCGGAGGGACAAAATTAGCCGTCAGTGTTGTAATTCCAACGCTTGGCGCTTTAAAAAAAATTAAATTAAAATTAATTACACCACACTGCAATACAGTGGGCAGGGGACCAAATGGGGACCCACAAAATCTGGATGACAGTGCATCAGTTAATAAGACAGCCCCATCATTGGATGAGACTGTCAATTAATGAAGAGACCCTAAGAGAATATTCTCATTAATAGGAAATCCCTAGAGACAAGGAGAAAATCTCCTCTTTCAGAGCAAAGCTCTATCACAGAGTGACATTTGTCAAACTCTGGTCTCAGGGGAATAAAAGTTCCTAAAAAGAGCCTAGCTCTGTGGTAACAATGGAAAGATCCATCTAAAGAAAATTTAACTCTTGAAGGAATTAAAATTTTGGTATCTTAAAGATCCATGAGAACTCTTAGGAGTTCTTCATTTTCAGATAAAAAAAAAGATCTACATTAGATCCATGAGCAAAGCTCTGTTCATGGGTTAAAACCCATGAACATGATCTCTATAAATCTATGGACATTTGAGAGCAAGGTTCTGTTGATGAAACCCCAAAGGGATTTCTTTTAGATCAAAGATCTATAAGAGCAAAGCTCTGTTAATTAAATTAAATTAAATTTAATTTAAATTTTACCTAAGTTGTTCTAAAAATCTGAACTCTGGAGTTCTTGGAAAGAAACGAGAGCAAGGCTCTAAAATTCTTAAACAAGAGCAAGGTTCTGAAAATTCAAGTTCTTAAAAGAATGGTAAAACATTTTTCTAAGGACAAAGGGTCCTATTTATAGGCGCCTGTTTCCCCCAATCACAACGAGACTCTACTTCTAAAATTGAAAAGTAGAGCACTGCTTCATAAAAAAAAAGAGACTGAACACCAAAGGCAATTTACCCGTGCAAGAATCACATGCACTTAATGATAGCAAATTAAATCATACGACGCACAAGCACAACGGAGAGCTAAAATAAAAAGAACACTTAACAGATAATAAAATACTTAATTAAAACATTTATTTATTTATTATTACATTCAAAAAAGATCACCAAATATGGGATCGGAAAGACAAGGGTTCGCAAAAATAAAAAGAAGATTCCCCAGCTCCCTTTCTGTCTTCTCCACCACGTCGAAGCGGCGATCCTCTCGAGAGGAAGACATCCAACGATCGTCGCCACATTCATTGGAAAAGGTGGCGATGACAACCCGGCGAGCCCGTATCTGGCTCAGCAAGTGGAAAGAGCAGTCCCTCAGGGCTTTAGTGATTAAGAGCGCTTCGAAAAAGCTCTCGATCTTATCCTCGGCCGCATCAAGCATTGCGGAGGACATCTCCGCCGGAGGAGGGGGAATGTCAGCGAGCACCGAGGCAAGGATCATCCGAAGCCAAACGGAATGCGGAGGGAGAGGAGACCCCACACGAGTCAAAAGTTCGTGCATCGCAGCATCGCATTGCTCGTGCGTAAGAGAAGGGTCCACCAGGCGCGCAGCAAAACGGGGAACAATGTCCCGGATCGGCACTTCCCATGGTTGACGGCGGGCGTGAGGGATGTTGCAAGCCACGATAGAAGAAGTTCTTTGAAGATGAGAGGAGAAAAGGCTCGGCCTTGAACTATATATAGACCCGAGCACAAAATATTCTGTGCACAATGGATCCGGGAAATCAAGATTTTGGAAATACAAGTTTGGCTTGAAAAAAGGAGATGAAAAGATATCTCAGGTGAAGCAACGCTTCCGATTCTCCCAATCAGAGCAAAGCTCTACCTTGAAAATCTAAGTTTTAATAAATGAAGCAACGCTTTAGATCCTCTGCGCTGTGCGCAAAGCGCCACGTGTCAGAAGTTGATGCGTCAGCACAGCGCCCGAGGCACTGCGTCCAATCAGAGCAAGGCTCTTTTAAAACAAAAAGTAAAGGAAGCAACGCTTCAGTTGCGCAAGCACAGCTGCGCAAGCGCTGCGCTGCGCGACACGTGTCTGCACAGTTGCGCAAGCACAGCTGCGCAAGCGCTGCGCTGCGCGACACGTGTCTGCACAGTTGCGCAAGCACAGCTGCGCAAGCGCTGCGCTGCGCAACACGTGTCACGCGCTGGGGCGTTTGCGCAAAACAGAATTGAAATTTTAAAGAAATCTTTTCTGTTCTTGTTAAAACAAGAAGATTTTCTTCTGTAAAACAGAGGCCTTTGGATCAAAGATCCAGCGGTGGGGAAAATTCCCCAAATCACTCAGAGAAAGATCTCTTCAACAAATTTAACTAATTTATGAGCACTATAAAAAGGACCCCAGACCTCAATTCAAAAGGAGGAACATTTTTGTGAAAATGTTAAACAGAGCGAATTCTGAAGAATTGGAGAGGAATCCTCAAGAACAAAGAAAAAGGTAAAAAACCTTTAGAAAAAGAGAAAATTCTCTCATGAACAGATCATTGATCTGAGAACAAGATCAAGGACCTCTAATGAAAAGGAAAATATACAAATAAAAAAAACAGTGCCTTGCACTTCTTTTTATGAACCATTGGTTCTGAATCTAAAAGATTCTCAAGATAACAGTGCCTCGTACATTTTATGAACCACTGTTTCTTTAAAAAACAAGAAAAAAAACTTGTTTTCTTTGATCTGAAATTGATCCAGAAGAATAAGAACAGTGCCCAGCACTTGCCAAAACTGCACTATTGCGCAAGCCGCTAGGAAGCGCCACGTGTCAGCAGCGCAACAGCACAGCGCACTGACGCGGCGCACTGCGCTGTTGCGCTTGCGCTCACCAGAACGTGACACGTGTCACCTCTACGAGCGCTTGCGCTCATTAATTGCGCAAAGCGCCTGACAGGCCATGTGGGGCACTGTCAGAGTATCTAATGCTCCGCATTATTAAGAGAAGGGCCAAGCCCAATTCAAAAAAAGTCTAGCAGGCCAAATTAAATGCAATGCATTATTTTAAAGAAGGGCAGAGTCCAAACAGATGCCCAAATCAAAAAGGCCTAGCAGGCCAGAATAAATGCAGTGCATTATTTAAAAAGGGTAGAGCCCTAGCATAGGCCTAATAAGCCCAAAGCAAATAAAATGTTAAACTTTTTCAACTGGACTTAACCCAATCGTGGTCGTAAGTCCTCAAATTAAATTGACTGAGCACGGCTGCTCTTTTAAATCAATTTACGACCGGTTCGAGGGTACATCTCTGAACTCCTCTGACACCTGTCGTTGTAATCCTTCAACGACGTCAGAGAGGTGACGAGTCCCGACGACCACACATCAATATGGACTGCGGGGTCCTTAAACTCGTGGACCGAAACGTCCTTAAACTAATGTTGGACCGAAACGTCCTTAAACTAATAATGGACCACCACGTCTCTAAACTGGAACATAGACCACCATGTCCTTAAACTGGAATTAATACGGACCACCACGTCCCTAAACTGGAACATAGACCGCCACGTCTCTAAACTGGAACATAGACCACCACGTCCCTAAACTGGCAATGGACTGCAACGTCCTTAAACTACCTATGGACCACTACGTCCCTAAACTGGAACAATAGAGCCCCCAAACGCTCTTTTGCCGGATCTAAACGATCCCGTTTAAGTCGATCTTAGCCCCAAACACGGCTAACGCATCCTTAAACATTCAAATGGACTATAAAACTCCAAATCAACTTTGGTTCAAGGGTACATCTCTGAACTCCTCTGACACCTGTCGTTGTAATCCTTCAACGACGTCAGAGAGGTGATGAGTCCCGACGGCCATATATTAAATGGATCACAACGTTAGGCTGATCTTAGTCTCAAACAGGGCAAACGTATCCTTAACGAACGTTTAAGTTGATCTTAGCCGCAACACGGCTAATGTATCCTTAAACTAAAAAAAAACACCAAACCCAAATCTAAGTAAATACGGATTTGGACTAATCCACGTCCTACGGGCGACGGCATTACTCAGTCTCCGTATACAATCCACGGGCAACCATAAACAAAACAAACACACACGACACGAAGTGAAATTCTGGAGAAGGAGAAAGTTGTTACCGCGATGCGGTAGCGTAATTAACTGCAGGGGCTTACGCCTGCAGGGAAGAGCGTCCCCACAATCAAAAACCCCTCAAGCGAGGGGGAATCTGACGAAGTCTGCTACATCGGCCGCATCCGTCTAAACCTTCGATACACGGTTCCATAAATCAACTTGGCATCTTCGGAGAGGTGGATGGATAAAACCAAATAGCATCTGCCCCGAATCTCAGCGTCAGGCCATCGCAGTCCTGTGCGCCGTCCTTCGGAGGGGAACAGATTCTGGCACGCCCGGTGGGACCTTTTCCTCTTTCCACTCCACACTTCGTGTGTCGTCTTCGCGAACCAATCGCGGTTTGTTAACTGCTGCCTTTGGATTTCAAGTTACTAAGATTTGGTATTTTGCCTGGCGCAGAACTCAAGCATCAATGGCCTCTGACTGCACCAACTGCTCGAAGTGCCACTGCAACGGACGCTCCACCTCACCTGGAGGTGTAGCATATGGGCCCCAAGCGGCCTCCTTCCTCGCTCTGCCGGTAGACCAGGTGACCCGGGCCACCACCGGCCTGTTTTTCGGGACCATGATCCCACCTACAAGCTTCTCTATGCCAATACCTGCGCCGGAAGTGAACAAGAAATCAGTCTTCGACCGGCTCACTTCCACGACGGCCCCTGTCAACGGGTCGCCCACTACCAAACCAACAGCCTCTGTTTTCGCCAGGCTAGATCAGAACTCTAAATTTGCTGTCCCAAGGAAGGCAATAACTGCTGCTCCAGAAGTCGTCAAGGCGGCTTCCCCTGTCAAAGAGTCAGTCTTTTCAAGACTGACGATCCCTGCTCCTGCCCTTGCTCGAGGATCCGTCTTCGACAGGTTGAATATCACCCCTCAAAAGACAACCTAAGTCTTTAAGAGGTTAACACCGGCGACGCCTCATTCAGACAGGGGGTAAAAAGAAGCTATCTCTATCTCCGAGCCAGTCCCAACGGCTCGTCATGCTCGACGTCACCATTGGCGACGAGTGAGGAAGGCAGGGGGCAACTCCCCCTCAGGGCTAACTCCACCGGCTCCAGTGGTGGAAGTCAACGCTGATGTTCCAACTGGGAACAACTTTGAACTGCTGAGGAGGGTACGTAAGAACTCTTCAACCGCTACACTGAAAAGATCTCCTCCGCCCGCGGAGAGAGTTCCGGAAACAAAGCAAGAACAGCCCCCTCAACGGCTGTCCTAAAAAATATACAAGGTTTGGCGAAGGGTTCAAGACTCCGTGATCGACCCAGATCACTCTCGTCAACAAAAGAAGACGAAGGTGCAAAAAGAAAAAGACCGTCCTATTAAACAGCAGGGGACAACGATCGCTAGGGTGCCCACTGCAATGGCCCCTTCAACTTCAAAGGCCCACAAAAGAAGAAGGCCGTAGAAAAACCCCACGCCGGCGACAAATATCCGAGGTGGTGAACCCAAACGCCTTAAGTCAGGGGGCATTGTAGTTCATACCGTCTATGTGGCGTCTGGTAAAGAGGACAGTCGCATATCTACGGGTCATCGACCGCTTACGCGATCAGTGACCAAGGCGCATGAGCAACAGCAAAAGCTCCAAGAGATGATGAACGCTATGGCCGCACTTACAGGGCCAAAATAAAATCCTGAAACGTCCTCGGATGAACGCCAAGAGGAAGAAACCGACGCCGAATTCCTTCGTCGAATATTGGAGAAGAAGGACAAAGAGGCTGCTGAACAAGCAGCCAACATACAGCGTATGGGCCTCCTCTTCCAAGACATGATAGGGATGATGATACAACAAGATCCTCCGGCTGAAGAGCCCCCGATCGTCCTTGGAGACGATAGGGGAGAGACATCAAATCCTCCGCCAGCTCTGTCAACGGCTAAAGAGGATACAATCTCTAAAGCTGATTTGGACGAGTACATAGCCCAGCAAATATGGGTTCATCATGCGACTGAAGAAGCCGGCCAGGTCGTAAAAACGGGGCGGCCATATCCAAGTTGGTACGACCAAATCAAGTACCCGCCGGGTTACACAATTCCCAAGTTCCATGTCTACAAGGGGACGGGCAATCCTCACCAGCATGTTGCCCAGTTCAGGGCACTCTGCGGCAACACCGGCGGTGATGACAAGATTTTGCTTCGCCAGTTTGTTGGAATTTTATCAGATACAGCATTCGAGTGGTACTCTGAGCTCCCGAACGAATCTATCAAAACCTTCGCAGAGATGGAGCTGTTGTTTACTCAGCGTTTTGCAAGCGCCAGTGAACGCACCCCGATGACGGCACTGATTAACGCCAGGGTAAAACCAGTCGAGACATGGGTTCAATATGCTATACGGTGGCGGAACTTATGGTCGAAGTGCGAGCAACGCATTGAAGAGGCTCCCGCGGTGGGTATGTTTGTGGGAACCCTTGATCCGCAAGCAACCATCTCACAATTTATGATGTTTTTCAAGCCAACTACCTTCCAGGCCTTGATTGACAAGCTAGCACAAATGGATCAGATGGGCCATAAACCCCCTCTTCCAAAGCCGGATTCCCGAAATGACAAAGGGAAGGGAAAAGCGATCGTCGTCGCTAATGCTCAACAACAACCGAGCAACTCAAAGCCGGTTGTGCGTCAAAATAATATGCGCCCGTACGTAGACCTTGAGGAGAGGCTAGGGCGTCCTTACTCGTTTCCCCGCGATAAAACGAGAAGGTTATTCGAGCTGGCATTGCGCAACAGACTCATAAATCTGCCGGATCCAAAACGTCCGTTGCAACCAAGTGACGTCAATGAGCCCAACTACTGTCCTTATCATCGAGTACTGGGCCATCCGATCGAAGATTGCTACGTTTTCAAAAATTGGCTTGAAAACCAGTACCGACAGGGCAAATTCGCGTTATCTGACAAATGGAAGGTGAATCCCCTTCAGCCCCACACCTCTAAAGGGACGAAAACGCCGGGGGCAACATGCTCCGTCGTTGAAGAAACTCCTTGGGAGGTTGTATTATCAGCCAAGACAAAGAGGATGCTAAATGATCTTCAGACATGTCCAGCGATCAAGTGGAAGAACCCATTGGAACCGCATGTCATTGAAGGGATGTTGAAGCCACGTCCAACTCCAAAGACCGATAGTAATGGCTCAAGCACTCGCAACCAGTCGTCAAAATCTTCGAAAAAGAAGAAGAAGAAATCTAAGAAGCCCGTGAAGCCTGGCGACAAGCGCACGGACATGCAAAAACAAATTGACGCACTGGAGGAATACAACCAGAAGGCACGGACTCCCATTACACTCTAAGAGTTTCTCAATCATGTCTTTCAAGAAGAAGGTGAGGGAGAAAGTTCGTCAGATGAATCTGAAGAATGCGCGGCGAGCTGTCATGTGATTTCCCATTCGTTCATGGACGATGAGGAAACTCCTTGTACCGAAGCGCTGGAGGCAGATCCTGAACCAAAAATTCTGGAGCTATCAGATGAAATGATTGACGCGTTCCTTAACGAAGCTCGATTGAAAAGTAAAGCTGATCGAGAACACGAGACGACTATATTTGAAAGGGCTAAGCGCCAGCGACTTGATGAAAGAACTGAGACGATCCCGCTGGAGTAAAATGCCTCCACCGTCGACAAAAACCAATTCAAGATGAGGAAAAGGTTTGCTAAGGCCATATGAATGAGCATGAAACTACCATCCTCTGAAGGGAGCATCACCGGTGAAATAGAAGTGCACCCGTCCTATTGCTTATATCATCAGAAGGTTTCGCACCCCACTCAAGAGTGCAAAGCTTTCGATAGATGGTGGCAAGGATACGTTGCTCATCGGCAACGCTTTAAGCGGGAAAAGCGTAAAACTCGTCGGGAGCAAAGAAATACGACCGAAGAGCTTAAAAGAACTACCAGCGATTGTCGCGTGGTTAACACCGGTGGGTCATAAGTGCCTACATTCGGGAGCGATTCTGATGAGGAGCTGGAACTTTCCCCTCTCTTTAAAGAGACCACTTCGGGAAAAGAAGAAGAGCCGAAGGTCTGCGAAAATATTCAGCTGCGGAATCGGACGTTGCCTGAAAAGAACCTCGGACCCTCAAACAGAAAAGATAAAGGGAAAGAAAAGGTCTCTGAAGAGATCGTCTTAGATGACCAAGTTCTGGAGGAGCTAAGCGCCAAGGACCCGCCGAAGAGAAATAAGGTGGATTACAACATCTTAGCGCATCTGAGGAAGCTACCCTCGCAGCTCAGCATTCTTGACGCCCTTTTGCTATCGAAGGAGGCGAGAGATTCGTTAATCAAGGCACTACAGGATCCGGAACAATTCCAAGCTTTCCTGACCGAGGAAAAGATGAAGGATGAATTGGAGGAAGTGCACACGGCCGATGTCACTTTTGGTGATGAAGACCTTCTCCTTGGGACGTGCGAGCATAATCGCCCCCTTTATATCTCAGGATACTGCCACGATACAAAGATAGGCAAAATCCTGATCGATAATGGATCCTCTGTTAATCTCCTCAATGTGCGGGTGTTAAAAGAAATCTGCATGAGCGTCCAGCACCTTGCTCGGGATAAGATCACCATCTCCGGGTTCGACTCCTAGTCATCAAGAACTCTTGGGTCTGTGATACTGACGCTACGCTTCGGGCTACTCGTCACGGACATTAAGTTCCACGTCATAGACGCCAAGACATGCTACAACACTTTGCTCGGCCGACCATGGTTACACGAGTACAACATCATCCCTTCTACACAACATCAGTGTATGAAGTATTTTAAGGATGGTTTCGAGTATACCGTGACGGGAGAACTGAACCCATTCTCTGTGAACGAGGTCCGCAAATATGAAGATGCCAAATACTTCTAACCGGATTTTGAAGATACGGAGAAGTGTCACAAGCCGGAGAACAAAGCTAACGCCACCATCCCTGTCTTCGGCAGTGATACCGAGGAGGAAGAGGAGATAGTTTATTCGGGTCCATCCCAACACAACTAGCCAGGGCCGTCTGCTCCTACGTTAATCTTCGGTAGCGACTCGGAAGATGAAGTCCATGCTGTATTCTCTGCGCGACCTTCAATACAAACGTCCGCCGACGAAGAGCAAAGTCTACAAGTCGCCATAGTGCCGCTTAAACACCATAAAGAACTGGATGCACTTAATATTTACAATGTAGAAGAGCTGCAAACGTTCTATATCCCTCCCAGGCGAGAAAGCGAAAAAGCAACTCTATTCTACCGCTCTGAAGAAACCAAGATGGAGAAATAAATTTGGTATGGCGCGGATCCTACGCTCGACAGGCTTCAGCCTATTCGTCTTCCCAGATACTATACGGAAGGTTTGAAAAAGTTGCTGAAACGCCAGGGGATATCCTTCAAGCAGAACGTTCGAAAAGCCAAGTTCTATGACAAAGTCTGGAACGTTCCCGGGACTCAACGCAAACTGCCTAATGGGAGAATGGAGACAAAAGGACTTGGATACACCCGGTCAAAGAAACGAGAGCTACTAAACAGCTGCTACGTCGTGTATGACTTCGATGAAGAAGCGGATGCTCAGTGGGAGGACGCTAATCCTAAGCCAGTGAAAGTTCCAGATGCAAAAGAGCCCAGTCCGTCATTCGAAGAACAAATGGACAAGCTTATAAGGAAAGCGGGTCAAAAAGTCCGGGACGATCATAACCGCGAAATGGTCATTTACGAGAAAGCCAAGACGCAACGCCTTCTCCAACAGGCCGTGAAAGATGAAAATGCCGCTCCTTGTCAACCTGTCATAAAGAAGGCTCGACGCAAAAGCAGAAATAAGTCGAAAGGCCAAAAATGCGCTCAACAGCAACAAAGCAGGGCTAAGAAGCCACGCAAACGGGAGTCGAGCGTTATTGATCTATCCCTCATGAAGAAAATGGGTCGAGCGTACTCGTTTCCTCGGGACAAGACGAAGAAGATACTTGATCTTGCTCTGAAACATCAAATGCTTACACTGCCGGAGTCCAAAAACCCCGAACAAGCAGGCGAAGTCTCTAACCCAAACTATTGCTTTTACCATCGAGTAATAGGGCATTCTCTTGAAGATTGCTTCACCTTCAAGAATTGGGTTGAAGATCAGTATCAGCTTGGCAAATTCACCCTGTCTGACAACTGGAGGGTAGCACTGCCACAGAAGCATGAGCCCAAGGCCACGAAAGAAGAACCAGTTCCACATTGGGATTGGAAGCGAATTCGTACTTGTCACGTGATAATGATATCAAAAGAAGAGCCCGAGAACATGGATGACCTTCCCTGGTGCTTCGAAAACAGCAACGACGAGGTGATCTCAGAATTTCCGCCAGCGCCAAAAGAGCTGGAAGATGGAATCCATACCACTGCAGATAACCTCAAGAAAATTGAGTTGGGGACGGCAAACGATCCACGACCGACATTCATCAGCGAGATGCTATCTGAAGAAAGGGTGGCTGCGTTAAAGGACGTGCTTCTACAGCATAGAGATTGCTTCGCGTGGAACTATTCCGAAATGCCGGGACTAGATCCAGAAATTGCTGTGCATAGATTAGCGATATCTCCGGACGTCAAGCCAGTCAAGCAGGCACCGAGAAAGATGCGACTCGAGCTTGAGATGAGTATCAACGCCGAGGTCAAGAAGTTAATCGACTCTGGCTTCATCCAGGAAGTTCAATACCCTGAATGGATCGCCAACATCGTCTCGGTGATGAAGAAAAATGGGACAGTGCGCATATGCGTGGACTTCCGGGATCTCAATAAAGCTTGCCCGAAAGACGATTTCCCAGTGCCAGTTACCGAACTGATGATAGACAACACGTACACTCATGAGGTTTTCTCCTTCATGGACGGCTCGTCAGGATATAATCAGATAAAAATGCATCCCGAAGACCAGAAGCACACCGTCTTCAGGACTCCTTTGGGTATATTCTGCTACAAGGTGATGCCCTTCGGTTTAAAGAACGCCGGCGCCACCTACCAGAGGGCCATGACGAAGATCTTCGACGACCTTATACACGAAATCGTCGAATGTTATATCGACGATCTCGTGGTTAAAAGCAAATCATATGAGGACCATCTCGAGCATCTGAAGACCGTATTTCAACGCCTTCGGCAATACAACTTGAATATGAACCTGCTCAAGTGTGCATTCGGAGTTTCATCAGGCAAATTCCTGGGATTCATTGTTCGACACCGAGGTATTGAAATAGATCCGTCTAAGATCAAGGCGATCATGGAAATGCCTCCGCCGAGAACTCTCAAACAGTTGCGGTCTCTCCAAGGAAAGCTCGCATATATACGGCGATTTATAGCCAACCTTTCAGGAAAGTGCCGTCCCTATAGCCACCTGATGAAGAAGGGAACCTCGTTCGTCCGGGACCAAAAATGCCAAAGTGCGCTAGACGAGATCAAGAAATACCTGCAGAACCCGCCAGTGTTGGCTGCTCCGGTCAAGGGAAAACCCCTCATTCTTTATACAACCGCCCTCGAAGGTTCCTTAGGCGCATTATGGGCACAAGAGAACGACCAAGGGAAGGAAAGAACACTCTACTACTTAAGTCGAGTTCTGCTGGGGGAAGAAAGCAACTACCCCCCCATCGAAAAACACTGCTTGGCGTTGATCTTCGCGATAACAAAGCTCAGGCACTATGCGTTGGCGCATGAAGTCCGTCTCATTTCAAAGGTGGACCCCCTTAAATATTTGATGTCGAAGGCCATATTGACGGGACGAATCGCTAAATGGGCCCTGCTCTTGATGGAGTTCTCGATAACGTATCAACCTCTCAAGGCAGTGAAAGGCCAGGCTATCGCCGACTTCCTTGCTGAGCACCCGATACCTGCCGATTCTCCTCTGAATTGCGATCTGCCAGACGAACATGCGTTTGACGCGATCGACGGTGGTGATACCCAATGGGAACTTTATTTCGATGGAGCATCTTCGATGAAAAGGCGCAAACAAAGTACCCCTATAATCAAATCGGGGGTAGGCCTCATCTTCGTGACTCCACAAGGACGGATAATGCGCTTCGCTTTCTCCTTAACAAAGCCGAGGACAAACAATGAAGCCGAATACGAAGCTATGATAGCAGGCCTCGAGATCGCCATCGACATGGGGATTGAAAACCTCCTCATATATGGAGACTCCCAACTGGTCGTTAGTCAAGTAAACGGCGACTACCAAACGTGCAAACCGGAGTTGGTGAAGTACGGCGAAAAGGTGCAACAATTGTTGACCCAAATTCCCTCCTATACTTTGGAGAACATACCGTGCGCGGAAAACAGCAAGGCAGACGCGTTGGCCAAACTTGCTAAAGAACTGGCTAACGAGAACCTCGATGACGTTAGAATCGTTGTACAAAGCCGTCGGGTGCTTGCCCCAGCAGAAGTACCTCCGGAATCATCCGAGAAAAAGGGAGCGACTAAACGGACGACCTTACAAATAAAAGAACGAGAAAAGGATGAGGATTGGAGAGAAGTCTTTATAGACTACTTTAAGTCCCACCGAATGCCTGAAGAAGCGTCCACAAGACATCAGCTCATAAAACGAGCTCTGTCTTTCGCCTTCGTCAATGATACTCTGTATAAGAGGTCATTTGATTCCCTGTGGTTGAGATGTCTGGGACCTGACGAAGCAAAAAGAGTCGTTCAGGAAGTTCACGACGGACTCTGCGGTTCTCACCAAGCAGGCCCGAAGATGAAGTTGAAGATTAAACGGATGGGCTACTACTGGCCCACGATGATTCAGGACTGCCTCGAATATGTGAAGCAATGCCACTCATGACAAATTCATGGGGACTTCATCCACCAACATCCAAATCCATTACATCCAACGATGGCTAGCTGGCCATTCAAAATGTGGGGGACTGATATAGTCGGCCCTATCGAACCAGCATCGTCTAGAGGACATCGTTTCATCCTGGCGACGACTGACTACTTCTCCAAATGGGCAGAAGCAGTACCGCTGAGGGAAGTGAAAACGGAGAATATCCTCCATTTCTTCAAGACACACGTCATATATCGGTTTGGAACTCCGCGCCGGATCATCTCCGATAACGGACCAGCTTACAGAAGCCACAAGATCAGTCGCTTCGCGCAACAGCATAATATAGACTGGAGATATTCCTCAGTTTATAATCCGCGAGCTAACGGTCTAGCTGGGGCCTTCAACAAGACCTTGAAAAAGATCATGAAGAAAACGGTGTCACGAAATAAGAAAGACTGGCACGAGAAGCTGCAAGAAGCTCTTTGGGCATATCGAACTACGTTCAAGAAGGCCACGAACACAACGCCGTACGCGTTGGTGTTCGGTACAGAAGCAGTACTTCCCCTCGAGATAGAGATACCCTCTCTACGAGTGGCGGTCCACTACGAGCTAACGGACGAAGAAAATGCTCACCTTCGGCTTGAGGAGCTTGATGCCCTCGATGAAACCCGACTCATAGCGCAACAAAATCTGGAAGCTTATAAAGCAAAGATGACGCGCTCATATGAAAGATTAACCCGACCGAGAACATTCCGCCAAGGAGAACTTGTGCTAGTGGTCAAAAGGCCTATGATTCCCAATCGCGCCAAGCGGGGAAAGTTTGAGCCAAACTATGAAGGCCTGTACATCATAGACAAGGTCTACCAAGGTAGGGCCTATCTACTCATGGATCTGCACGGTGAAAGGCCTTTCAGGCTAATAAACGGTCGCTTCCTAAAGAAATACTACGCTTAATGAGCAACAGCCTAGGTCAATGGTAAATGACGACGACTATGTCCGATCGCTATCTTCTTAAGCTCAAGCTTTATAAGCAGTAGCCGGCCTTCTCCATGACGGACCGAAACGTCCTTAAACTAATAGAGAACCGAAACGTTCTTAAACTAATGCCGGACCGAAACGTCCTTAAACTAATAGCGGACCGAAACGTCCTTAAACTAATGCCGGACCGAAAAGTCCTTAAACTAATAGCAGACCGAAATGTCTTTAAACTACTACCGCAGCATCCTTAGGCTGACGAGATAAAAAAAAAAAGAGAAAAAAAAGAGAAGAAGAAAATAAATAAAAATAAAAAAATAAAAACGGTATGTCCATAAACGAAAAGGGCACGGATGAAAACCCGAAAGGGCTCCGTGAGTAAAAACAGCAGGGCTATCGGCGAGTGTTCGTGAAAACCCGAAAGGGCGCGACCTCGTTAAAAAAAAAGAGAGAAGAAGAAAATAAATAAAAAAAAATAAAATAAAAACGGTATGTCCATAACCGAAAAGGGCACGGATGAAAACCCGAAAGGGCTCCGTAAGTAAAAACAGCAGGGCTATCGGCGAGTGTTCGTGAAAACCCGAAAGGGCGCGACCTCGTTAAAAAAAAAGAGAGAAGAAGAAAATAAATAAAAAAAATATAAAATAAAAACGGTATGTCCATAAGCAAAATGGGCACGGACGAAAACCCGAAAGGGCTCCGTGAGTAAAAACAGCAGGACTACCGGCGAGTGTTTGTGAAAACCTGAAAGGGCGCAACCTCGTTAAAAGACACTTACAGGGTCCCCTCGACCTTATAAGGAGAAATCACCCGCGTGAGATCCTTACGACTCACAAGGGAGCAGTACACTCAGGGATCCCCTCGATTCCTAAGGAGAAAATACACTTGCGAGATCCTCACGACTCGTAAGGAGAACTCTCTTTTGGGACCCTCACGGCTAATAAGAGTTGAAAGTCTTAAGTTACAGAGGCCTAAACCTGTGCTTAAGAAACCCCCACAACTTCCAATATTGCCCTACAGGTGGTTCAATACTGACCCTTGTATACAATTCATGGGCGCGAATAAACATTTCCCTAACGAAATCCCATCCATGACTAGGGATATGTTCATATGATGAACGACCCTTGTAGGTCCTCTCGACTTACAAGGAGAAAACTCTCTTGTAGGATCCTTACAACTTATAAGAGGAAACGCGCTTAGGAACCCTCACGATTCCTAAGGAGAAAATACACCTGCAAGATCCTCACGACTTGTAGAGAGAAATACCTTTGTGAGACCCTTACGGCTCATGAAGTTAAAAGCCTTAGTCGACAGGACCTTAACCCTGTTCGCTAAGCCACCTTTGTTCGACATCGACGGAGGCAAATGATGATTCGCTCCTGGCAATATCCCAGTTGTAGCGGTGCTGATGCCGAGATCGATGTCTAATTCCAGGTTTACGGCGGAAAGCCAGTGGGCCGCACATGCATACGAAATAGCCGAAATGATAGGGCAACTTGCAATAAAAAGCAGCAAGTAAAAATGTATGCATGTAAAATAGCCGAAATGATGGGGCAACTCGCAATAAAAAGCAGCGAGTGAAAGCAAAATAAATAGCCGAAATGATTGGGCACCGCGAAAAATAGCCGAAATGATTGGGCAATCGCGACCTTCGCGATATAAAAGCTGAAATGATAGAGCATCGCGGAAATAAAAAAAAGATGATAAAACTTTGGCCCTACAGTTAAGATCACATCGATCCCTGTATACAATCCAAGGGCGTAAACAAAGAGGGAATCATACTTTCCCAACAGGCTCCGCCAGAAAACGAAGCCAAATCTCGACGGTTCATCCCAACTCCGAAGAAACCAATGTCTTCGGCAAATACCTCAATTCAGGAAAACAAACAATCCTTGACGAGAGCCTCCTGATCCGCGTCGACTCGCAGGGCAACCAGTGCCTCTGTGGGAAATTCTTGACTCTTTTCAACACCAAGGAAACAAATAATCCTTGGCGCTAAGGAAACAAATAATCCTTAGCAAACATCTCAATTCAGGGAAACAAACAATCCTTGACGAGAGCCTCCTGATCCGCGTCGACTCGCAGAGCAACCGGTGCCTCCGTGGGAAATTCTCGACTCGTTTCAACACCAAGGAAACAAATAATCCTTGGCGCTAAGGAAACAAATAATCCTTAGCAAACACCTCAATTCAGGGAAACAAACAATCCTTGACGAGAGCCTCCTGATCCGCGTCGACTCGCAGAGCAACCGGTGCCTGCGTGGGAAATTCTCGACTCGTTTCAACACCAAGGAAACAAATAATCCTTTGTGCTAAGGAAATAAATAATCCTTAGCAAACACCTCAATTCAGGGAAACAAACAATCCTTGACGAGAGCCTCCTGATCCGCGTCGACTCGCAGAGCAACCAGTGCCTCCGTGGGAAATTCTCGATCCGTTTCAACACCAAGGAAACAAATAATCCTTGGCGCTAGGGAAACAAATAATCCTTAGCAAATACCTCAACTCAAGGAAACAAACACTCCTTGACGAGAGCTTCCTGATTCGCGTCGACTCGCAGAGCAACCAGTGCCTCCGTGGGAAATTCTCGATCCGTTTCATCACCAAGGAAACAAATAATCCTTGGCGCTAGGGAAACAAATAATCCTTAGCAAATACCTCAACTCAGGGAAACAAACAATCCTTAACGAGAGCCTCCTGATTCGCGTCGGCTCGTAGAGAAACCAGTGTCACCGCGGGAAAATTTCCGATTCGTCTCAACTTACAAGATGAAGCCTCAGGCAGCAGGGACTAAAAAACTTGCTCCCTGAACAATGGGACCCTGCAAGTCGATCTAAAAAAAACGGTCTCTTGCATACTATTCACCGGTCTCACTTTCCGAAGTCGAGTTTCGACAAGGAGGGAAACAACCGCTTATGAGTCCTCTTGACTCGTAAGAGGGAAAAATTCTCTTACAAGATCCTTACGACCTATAAGAGAAAACACACTTAGGAATCCTCACGACTCCTAAGGAGAAAAACCCACCTACGACATCCTCTTGATCCGTAGGGAGAAAAATCTCTACGAGACCCTCACGGCTCATAGAGTTGAAAAGTCTTAGGAGGCAGATCTGAACCTGCGACCTAAGCCATCGCTATCCTGTGAAGAAATCAAGAGGCCTACTCTAGTATATGCTAATTGTGTCGACATGATGAGAAAGAAGAAAAGCAACAGAAAGAGCATCCGATTTACATTTGATCAAGCATTCAAGACACATTCATTCATGCATGGGCAAAAGACTCAGAACAAAAGATAAGACAGGCTAGGAAAAACAAAAATTTCCATTAATATTGCCAGAAGTTCTTACAATCATAAAAGCAATAAACGAAAAACATTATTACAAGGGAATAACCTCGAACCCAGGACATGGATTGAGGAACTCAAAAGCGACCCTATCTATGACTTTCCAAGCCTCGCGGACCATCCTAGTGTGCTTTCTTTCGCGAGCACAAGCGTCAGGGTCCCCCCTGATGTCTCCTACCCTCCGATAAGCAGCGAGTATGGCAGAATGTTGAAAGACCTCGTACAAGAGATCGATAAGACTGTCTCGCCGTCTCTTTGAGATAAAGTTCAACAGGTACACCGAGTGCACCTTATCCTCAGCGGCATCCAGCGCCCTAAGCGGCACACCGGAACAAAACAGGGGAAGCGCTTCCCAGATGGCTCCCACGATAAGCTTAAGAAGGGAGGAACGCCGGGGAAGCAGGGGACCATTGTACGCGTCGAAGCGGCTCATTATTTCAGCACACTCCTCGTTTGTGAACTCTTGATTTTGAGAGCGGCCAAGTCGGCGGATGTCCCCGTAAGAGATGATCTCGTTAAGAGCATACATGTGGGCGTCCATTGTTCCTGTGAAAGAGGATCAACAGAATTATCAGAAAGATTGATTAAGCAAAACGATATAATGCACTGAGGAATAAAATGCCATCTTCAAACTCTAAGATCAATGAAACACTCTTAAGAGTTCTTTTAGATCAAAGGGATCTATGTTTTGCCAAAGATGCAAGTTTCTGTTCATGGGTTGAGAAACCCTGAAACAGATTCCTGAGAGCAAAGCTCTATTTGGTGAAACCCCAAAAGGATTTTCTTTAGATCAAAAGATCTATGAGATCAAGGTTCTGTTAATTAAACTTAATTTGATTTGATTTAAAATTTTACCTAAAAGGGTGCTGGGTTCTGAACTTTGAAAGTTCTTAAAAAGAAACAAGAGCAGGGCTCTAAAAGTTCTTAAACAAGAGCAGGGCTCTGAGATTCTGAAAATAAATTTTTTTCTTTTTGAGATGATGATCATCTGTGAAGGACCAAAGGTCCTATTTATAGGCATCAAGTGCCTTTTCAACTTCCAAAAGCTACCGCAACGGTGGATGGGTGTTTGTTTACCCCAATCAGAGCAAAGCTCTGTTCAAATTCCAAAGCGGGAGATGAAGCAATGCTTCATCTTCCCCCAATCAGAGCAAAGCTCTACTTTGAAAATCTAAGTTTTAATAAATGAAGCAACGCTTCAGATCCTCTGAGCTACGCGCAACGCGCCACGTGGCAGGCACAGACACATCAGCGCAGCGCCCAAAGCAGCACACCCAATCAGAGCAAAGCTCTATTTAAAGCAAAAATTAAAGGCAGCAACGCTCCAATTGCGCAAGCGCTGCGCTGCGCGACACGTGTCTGTGCAGTTGCGCAAGCACAGCTGCACAAGCACAGCTGCGCAAGCACGCCGCACGACGCGTGTCTGCGCAGTTGCACAAGCACAGCTGCGCAAGTACAGCTGCGCAAGCGTTGCGCTGCGCGTCACGTTTTTGAAAATGAA
Source organism: Agapanthus africanus (assembly GCA_030015575.1). Taxonomy (NCBI): domain Eukaryota; kingdom Viridiplantae; phylum Streptophyta; class Magnoliopsida; order Asparagales; family Amaryllidaceae; genus Agapanthus; species Agapanthus africanus. Next base: position 550,051,654 of record CM057347.1, on the reverse strand, counting down.
AATTTTAAAGATAATAATCATCTGTGCAGGACCAAAGGTCCTGTTTATAGGCATCAAGTGCCCTTTCAACTTCCAAAGGTTGCCATAACGGTTGGAATTCTGCCACCATTGCGCTCGCATTCGGAACCATGCAAGTGCAACGGTGGGGGGGGGCATTTGTTTCCCCCAATCACAACGAGACTCTACTTCTAAAACTGAAAAGTAAAGCACTGCTTCATAAAAAAAAAAGAGACTGAACACCAAAGGCAATTTACCCGTGCAAGAATCACATGCACTTAATGATAGCAAATTAAATCATACGATGCACAAGCACAACGGAGAGCTAAAATAAAAAGAACACTTAACAGATAATAAAATACTTAATTAAAACATTTATTTATTTATTATTACATTCAAAAAAGATCACCAAATATGGGATCGGAAAGACAAGGGTTCGCAAAAATAAAAAGAAGATTCCCCAGCTCCCTTTCTGTCTTCTCCACCACGTCGAAACGGCGATCCTTTCGAGAGGAAGACATCCAACGATCGTCGCCACATTCATTGGAAAAGGTGGCGATGACAACCCGGCGAGCCCGTATCTGGCTCAGCAAGTGGAAAGAGCAGTCCCTCAGGGCTTTAGTGATTAAGAGCGCTTCGAAAAAGCTCTCAATCTTATCCTCGGCCGCATCAAGCATTGAGGAGGACATCTCCGCCGGAGGAGGGGGAATGTCGGCGAGCACCGAGGCAAGGATCATCCGAAGCCAAACGGAATGCGGAGGGAGAGGAGACCCCACACGAGTCAAAAGTTCGTGCATCGCATTGCTCGTGCGTAAGAGAAGGGTCCACCAGGCGCGCAGCAAAACGGGGAACAATGTCCCGGATCGGCACTTCCCATGGTTGACGGCGGGCGTGAGGGCGGTTGCAAGCCATGATAGAAGAAGTTCTCTGAATATGAGAGGAGAAAAGGCTCGGCCTTGAACTATATATAGACCCGAGCACAAAAGATTCTGTGCACAATGGACCCGGGAAATCAAGATTTTGGAAATACAAGTTTGGCTTGAAAAAAGGAGATGAAAAGATATCTCAGGTGAAGCAACGCTTCCGATTCCCCCAATCAGAGCAAAGCTCTACCTTGAAAATCTAAGTTTTAATAAATGAAGCAACGCTTCAGATCCTCTGCGCTGCGCGCAAAGCGCCACGTGTCAGAAGTTGATGCGTCAGCACAGCGCCCGAGGCACTGCGTCCAATCAGAGCAAGGCACTTTTAAAACAAAAAGTAAAGGAAGCAACGCTTCAGTTGCGCAAGCGCTGCGCTGCGCGACACGTGTCTGCGCAGCTGCGCAAGCACAACTGCGCAAGCGCTGCGCTGCGCGACGCGTGTCTGTGCAGCTGCGCAAGCACAGCTGCGCTGCACGACGCGTGTCTGCGCAGCTGCGCAAGCACAGCTGCGCAAGCGCTGCGCTGCGCGACACGTGTCACGCGCTGGGGCAGTTGCGCAAAACAGAATTGAAATTTTAAAGAAATCTTTTCTGTTCTTGTTAAAACAAGAAGATTTTCTTCTGTAAAACAGAGGCCTTTGGATCAAAGATCCAGCGGTGGGGAAAATTCCCCAAATCACTCAGAGAAAGATCTCTTCAACAAATTTAACTAATTTATGGGCACTATAAAAAGGACCCCAGACCTCAATTCAAAAGGAGGAACATTTTTGTGAAAAAGTTAAACAGAGCGAACTCTGAAGAATTGGAGAGGAATCCTCAAGAACAAGGAAAAAGGTAAAAAACCTTTAGAAGAAGAGAATTCTCTCATGAACAGATCATTGATCTGAGAACAAGATCAAGGACCTCTAATGAAAAGGAAAATAAACAAATAAAAAAAACAGTGCCTTGCACTTCTTTTTATGAACCATTGGTTCTGGATCTAAAAGATTCTCAAGATAACAGTGCCTCGCACATTTTATGAACCACTGTTTCTTTAAAAAACAAGAAAAAAAAACTTGTTTTCTTTGATCTGAAATTGATCCAAAAGAATAAGAACAGTGCCCAGCACTTGCCAAAACTGCACTATTGCGCAAGCCGCTAGGAAGCGCCACGTGTCAGCAGCGCAACAGCACAGCACACTGACGCAGCGCACTGCGCTGTTGCGCTTGCGCTCACCAGAACGTGACACGTGTCACCTCCACGAGCGCTTGCGCTCATTAATTGCGCAAAGCGCCTGACAGGCCATGTGGGGCACTGTCAGAGTATCTAATGCTCCGCATTATTAAGAGAAGGGCCAAGCCCAATTCAAAAAAAGTCTAGCAGGCCAAATTAAATGCAATGCATTATTTTAAAGAAGGGCAGGGTCCAAATAGATGCCCAAATCAAAAAGGCCTAGCAGGCTAGAATAAATGCAGTGCATTATTTAAAAAGGGTAGAGCCCTAGCATAGGCCTAATAAGCCAAAAGCAAATAAAATGTTAAACTTTTTCAACTGGACTTAGCCCAATCGTGGTCGTAAGTCCTCAAATTAAATTGACTGAGCACGGCTGCTCCTTAAATCAATTTACGACCGGTTCGAGGGTACATCTCTGAACTCCTCTGACACCTGTCGTTGTAATCCTTCAACGACGTCAGAGAGGTGACGAGTCCCGACGACCACACATCAATATGGACTGCGGGGTCCTTAAACTCGTGGACCGAAACGTCCTTAAACTAATGTTGGACAGAAACGTCCTTAAACTAATGTTGGACCGAAACGTCCTTAAACTAATAATGGACCACCACGTCTCTAAACTGGAACATAGACCACCATGTCCTTAAACTGGAATTAATACGGACCACCACGTCCCTAAAGTGGAATACAGACCACCACGTCCCTAAACTGGAACATAGACCGCCACGTCTCTAAACTGGAACATAGACCACCACGTCCCTAAACTGGCAATGGACTGCAATGTCCTTAAACTACCTATGGACCACTACGTCCCTAAACTGGAACAATAGAGCCCCCAAACGCTCTTTTGCCGGATCTAAACGATCCCGTTTAAGTCGATCTTAGCCCCAAACACGGCTAACGCATCCTTAAACATTCAATTGGACTATAAAACTCCAAATCAACTTTGGTTCAAGGGTACATCTCTGAACTCCTCTGACACCTATCGTTGTAATCCTTCAACGACGTCAGAGAGGTGACGAGTCCCGACGGCCATATATTAAATGGATCACAACGTTAGGCTGATCTTAGTCTCAAACATGGCTAACGTATCCTTAACGAACGTTTAAGTTGATCTTAGCCGCAACACGGCTAATGTATCCTTAAACTAAAAAAAACACCAAACCCAAATCTAAGTAAATACGGATTTGGACTAATCCACGTCCTACGGGCGACGGCATTACTCAGTCTCCGTATACAATCCACGGGCAACCATAAACAAAACAAACACACACGACACGAAGTGAAATTCTGGAGAAGGAGAAAGTTGTTACCGCGATGCGGTAGCGTAATTAACTGCAGGGGCTTGCGCCTGCAGGGAAGAGCTTCCCCACAATCAAAAACCCCTCAAGCGAGGGGGAATCTGATGAAGTCTGCTACATCGGCCGCATCCGTCTAAACCTCCGATACACGGTGCCATAAATCAACTTGGCATTTTCGGAGTGGTGGATGGATAAAACCAAATAGCATCTGCCCCGAATCTCAACGTCAGGCCATCGCGGTCCTGTGCGCCATCCTTCGGAGGGGAACAACGCCTGCGCCCCTTCAGCTCACCCGTTGATCCAACGGCTAAGATCTTGCCACCGCTGCACTCACGTGTGCGCTACGTGAGCGCAACGGTGGGGGGGCATTTGTTTCCCCCAATCAGAGCAAAGCTCTGTTTGAATTTTAAAAATTCAAAAATTGAAGCAACGCTTCAAATCCCGTGCGCTGCGCGCAACGCGCCACGTGTCTGAAGTTGATACGTCAGCGCAGCGTCCAAGACAACGCGCCCAATCAGAGCACGGCTCTACTTAAAACAAAAATTAAAGGAAGCAACGCTTCAGTTGCGCAAGCGCCGCGCGACACGTGTCAGCGCAGTTGCGCAAGCGCTGCGCTGCGCGACACATGACACGTGTCAGCGCAGTTGCGCAAACGCAGTTGCGCAAACGCAGTTGCGCTGCGCTGCGCGACACGTGTCAGCGCAGTTGCGCTTGCGCAGTTCTGCTGCGCTCTGCGCTGCGTGACACGTGTCAAGCGCTGGGGCGTTTGCGCCAAACAGAATTAAAATTCTAGTAAGATCCTTCTGTTCTTGTTAAAACGAGAAGATTGTCTTCTGTAAAACGGAAGCTCTTGGATCAAAAATCCAACGGCGGGAAAAATTCTCCAAATCACTCAGAGAATGATCTCTTTAACAAACTTAACAAATTTATGGACACTATATAAAGACCCCTAGACCCCAATTCAAAGAGGATCAACATTGAGAACATCAAGAACTTCAAAAACAAAACAGAGAGAACTTTGAAGGATTGTGAGAAGAACTCAAGAACAAAAAAGGTAAAAACCTTTATTCAAGAAGAACTTCTTCTGAATAGATCATTGATCTAAGAACAAGATCAATGATCTTCAATAAAAACTAAATAATAACAGTGCCTTGCACTTTTTTATGAACCATTGGTTCTGGAATCTTAAAGATTCTTTTCTTGAATCCAAAATTGGATCAAGTTATTGAAACAGTGCCTTGCACTTGAAAATCTACACTGTTGCGCTCTTGGGTTGGCGCAAGCCACCAGAGAGCGCCATGTGTCAGCTCCAGAACAACTTGCGCTATGCGCTTTTAAAATAGAGCATTGCTCTCTGAAATTGGTGCAATTCACCAAAGCGCGCCACGTGTCAGCAGCGCAGCAGCGCACTGGCGCAACGCACTGCGCTAACTGCGCTTGCGCTCACCAGAGCGTGACACGTGTCACCTCCACATGCGCTTGCGCTCATTAATTAGCGCAAAGCGCCTGACAGGCCACATGACCACTGTCAGATAATTAATGCACTGCATTATTGAAAAAAAAGGGCCGAGCCCAATTAAAAATGCCTACCAGACCAAATTAAATGCAATGCATTATTTTAAAGGAGGGCAGGGCCCAAACAGATGCTCTGCATCATTTAGGGACAGAGCCCAAATCAGAAAGGCCTAGCAGGCCAAAATAAAATGCAGTGCATTATTAAACAGGGGCAAAGCCCTAGCACAGGCCTAATAGGTCAAAGATAAAAACGTTGAATATTCTCAACTGGACTTAGCCCAATCATGGCCGTAAGTCCTCAAATTAAATTGACTGAGCAAGACTGCTCTCCTAAATCAATTTACATCCGGTTCAAGGGTACATCTTTGAACTCCTCTGACACCTATCGTTGTAATCCTTCAACGACGTCAGAGAGGTGACGGGTCCCGACAATCACACATCGATACGGACTGCGGGGTCCCTAAACTCATGGACCGAAACGTCCTTAAACTAATATTCGTCCCTAGATGGGAATGTTGGACCGAAACGTCCTTAAACTAATATTCGTCCCAAAATGGGAATGTTGGACCGAAATGTCCTTAAACTAACGCTCGTCCCCAAATGGGAATGATGGACCGCCATGTCCCTAAACTGGAAATGGACCACTATGTCCTTAAACTGGTATTGGACCATCATGTCCCTAAACTGGAACTCGACCGCAACGTCATTAAACTAAACAATAGAGCCAATTGCTCTCTTGTCGGATCCAAACGATCCCGTTAAGTTGATCTTAGTCTGGAGATTAGGCTAACGTATCCTTAACAAAAGTTTAAGTTGATCTTAGCCTCAATATGGCTAACGTATCCTTAAACTAAAACACCAAACCCAAATCTAAGTAAACACGGATTTGGACTAATCTACGTCCTACGGGCGACGGCATCACTTAGTCTCCGTATACAATCCACGGGCAACCACAAACAAAAAAAACACACACGACACGAAGTGAACATCTGGAGAAGGAGAAAGTGGCTACCGTGATGCGGTAGCGTAATTAACTGCAGGGGCTTGCGCCTGCAGGAAAGAGCGTCCCCACAATCAAAAATCCCTCAAGCGAGGGGGAATCTGACGAAGTCTGCTACATCGGCCGCATCCGTCTAAACCTCCGATACACGGTGCCATAAATCAACTTGGCATCTTCGGAGAGGTGGACGGATAAAACCAAATAGCATCTGCCCTGAATTTCAGGCAAGACGTCCACCGCGTCTCCGCCGCGTCATTCAGAGGGGAACAGGTCTCTTCGTCTGATATGTCGCATATCTCGTCTAGGGGTGGTAAACGTCAGACCCCAGTAGCTTGATAAGTCGTGTCGATATGAGGTCTATAACAGTTCGAGAAATTACTGATAACACTTACCAGTAAATCTCAGCAACCCTGACCAAGGATTTCCAGTTATAGCCAATCGAACACAGCGCAACATCAACTCCCTATACCGGGAGAGACGAAACCCCTCCTATCGCTCATTGCATCCATGTGATTCGGGACTGTACCCAAAAGCCACCTTTTTGCACGCCCTCTTGGACGTGGTATGATGGAAATCAGAGCACAGTGGGAATCACTCAAGACTCTATGACGATCTCGGGTCTACAGACTAACCTGTACCAGTGTCACCAGAGAACTGCCATCTGACGTGAGGTATAATACCATCTGGGATTTCTCGGCGAGTCCGTCCAGTGTACCCTGTCACGACCCGAAATTTGGCACGTGACGACCCTAATACTACGCAACGTCTACAGGTGTAACGCAGTAAAAGAAAGCCAAAACCCAGAAATCTAAACCATTAAAAAACAAGAAAAGATAAGAAACATTGTTTAAAAATCTTTGAAATCACAACCCAAATTCTTTAAAAGTCCAACTTTCTTTCTTTAAAATTTTGGCAGCACCTCCTTTGTAAAAACTAGCCCCAAAAATGGGTACAACCTAAATATAAATATAGCATCCCCAAACGGGAGCAAAAACACGCCCAAAGACGGAAAACAACCACCACAACAAATATACGACGCCGTAGCGAAGAAATAAAAGATGATAGAAATAAAACTGTATAAAAGACAACAAGTCACAAAAGAATATACAACATCGTCCTCACACAAGTCTCTAAGTCAAACATGAAAATAGTAGATGGAGAGTACAAGGATACAACGAATATACAATACAACACGAATAACCACAAAACCCACCTAAGCAAAACAGCACACTGTGAGCCGATGCGGTATCCGTAGCAAAAGATGATAGATAGATGAATAGCCTGCCTCGACTACTCTGGGGAACACCCTGCAAAACAACTGTGGCACAACGGGGGGAGTTGCCAACTCGTGAATAGTAAATAACATATGCAGGTAATCGCAAGTATGCACGTACAACGCGAATCTAACATATGTAGGTTAAAAGCAGTAACAGGTCATATGAATGCAATAGTCATGAAAGGTACACTAACAGGTACAACTAATACATAAAGCAATAGTATGCAATAATCCTGCAATAATGATATGAAAATGTATATATGCAACAGTCATGAAAGGTACGCTAGCATGTACAACTAACACATGAAACAATGCATATAAAATAAAGTATGTAAATGCAACAATCATGAAAGGTACGCTAACATGTACTACTAATACATGAAGCAGTGCATAAACAATAAATGTGGAGTATGGAATGAAATATGTCATTTCCACAGAATCCTGACATCGTGGTAGGATCACAATCCATCAAGACAATCCAAATCCCAATTTCCTCAAATCAGCCCTCAAATTGGCTATCATATCATATAAGTCTTATAAATCCTGAATGTACAATATCGAATAAATCTTATATATCCTGAATGTACAAAATCAGCAATCTCATATATATCCTGTATCAAATCTCAAATAAATCCCCTATATCCCAAATCCAATATCAAGTAAGATTCTAACACCCTAATTATATTTGCATGAATAAATATGATGATGTATATAAATTAATGTCAATATACATATATTAGCGTCCCATTCCACTAATATTGGTGTAAGGGCATATATAACATCGTCCCATTCCACTGTTATATATACAAAGAAGTAAAAAGGAATATCATGAAAACAATGTGTCAAGCATCGACACAGAAATACTGATCTATCAGGTGCTGTCACCAAGACTGGCACCCTGATAGGTACGTATTACACGCTATCCGAAAAGCACGAGTGCCTAGCTCCGACCCTCGTCTTTCCACGTATCCATACGTACATGACTCCCAACGGTATCCCCATGATTACCTCCGAGTCATAGGTAATGTCACCGGTAGGTATGGTTCCCCCACTAACTCATCGTCTAGCTCCACGAAATTCTTGCCCCGCAGTACCTCTGGGCCCCACCATGTACCCGCACACGGACCCCTCTTTTCCTCGCGTGGGGTATATATACATCCGAACCGATAAGTCTCATGGTGGCTGCAGAAATATCATATCAAGGGAAACAGGGTTTTTCAAATAATGCATAATTTCATGAACTCCCACGGTCCCCAAATCCAGAAAACATCATGAAAAATCCATAGCTCAATGCGAAAAATCCATGAATATAATATATGCAACATAAAACTGAAATGTAAGCATATAAAGGAAAAGCCGCTAATTAACTGCAACAAGTTAATATAAATATCATGTGGTTCCTAATTTTCTCCAATTCAAAAATAACATCAAGTAAAGGTAAACATGTAGCTATAACCAGATGTATGTGAAAACATAAAGATATAGCAAGATATATGTATCTACCTATAAGTAATGATGTAGTATACCCCCTTGGTATAAGTGAAATATGTGTGCAAGGTATACCTGTAGCTATGTCATAAAGTGTGTATGTACCTATCACTAATGGTACAATACCCTATAGGTATACATGTATTTAGCATGTAAGTATGTGAAGGCATATGTGTAAGCATGTGGATATACAGGTATGCTATATATCATATGCGATAAGAAATATGAATCAAAGTCCCAATGTCCCTAACCAAGCAGTATCATATCTATAAGTGGGTTGTGCGTGACATGGCAATTATTGACGGTGTGTGTGACAAACAGTCAGTGCTCGTGCAACATGAATCGTCAATAATAGTGCAGTGTCCTAAGGATACTAGTCCAAGTACAACACTAACTAAGCACTAGGGTAAATGCGCAATTCTAAATATGACATAGAATATGCGATAGAAATAACATCTCTAGCCCAGACGCATAACGCCATGCGGGTGATTCCCCTGTAGATGTTAAATCTACTCACCAACGCTCCCAGCTAAGTGAAGCCAACCACCTGTTTTCCTTTTGTATCAGCGTCCGAAGTCCCCGCCTGCGAATCTGCAACATAACACGATATAACAGATATAAATTAGCAATAGACCCAAAACACGTATAATCTACACGGACCAACACGACACACAAACGTACTCTAAAGGGTTCGTATTGTAGCTAACGTGTATAGCGACACTACGAAACCAACTCAGAGCAATAGCAACACAGAACACGCACCTTATCGGATAACGTATCGCATGAAACGAAACACAAGAAACACACAAGTGGTCCCAGATTTTTCTGTACCAGTAATTTGTAAAAATTGCAAGTACCATGAGATCACAAACAACCCCAGAGACCCCTACACAAAAACCCAAACCCTAACTCCCTACTCTGGCCATAAATTGCGGCCAGAACCAATAAATCTGCGGCCGGGGTTAGAGGAAGTGGGCTCGTATTTTCAGAGTAGGTTCTAGGTCTCTACACTAGGTTACTGTCAAGTCAATTTTTGCAACAAGTACCTGGTTTAACAGCAGATCATCCGAGACCCAAAAACAACACAAAAATACGATATTTACCCGAAACGATACGATACGCGACAAAAACTGAAAGTAACAAGCTAAGATACACTAAAAACACATAAACAACAGCAAAAGAACATTACCTACACAAAAGAACTCAAAGATCCTAGCTTTGCATGCTCCTAGGCATCCAAGAGAAGAAAAGTGATCAAAGATATGATTTTTGATGAGATTGTGAGATTTTTAAGATGGATTGGTGAAAGAAATGAGAGTGTTCAGATTAGAGTTGAGAGAGATGAAGAATAATGCTAAGGGAATAAGTGTGAGGGATAATGAGAGAAGAGAATAAAGAGAAAGAGAGAGGTGAGTGTAGGGTGAGGTGAGAGGTGAGTGCAACCATAGCATTAACTCCCATTTAATGCCTTCACACACACCTCACCTTGCCACCTCTTCATCCAAACAAATATCTCCTCTTTCTCACCCAAAAGATCTAGAGAAAAGATTAAGGAATGGGTTAAGAAGAAGGATAAGATAAAGGGTTAAGTGTCAAGGTTGCTAAAAACAAGATTAGCACAAACAAATCCTCACATTTACGTGCACACATGCGTGCATGTCTATAAAAAATAATAATAAATTATTAATTAAGTGTTATAAAATATGAGGAACCCGAATTGGTAAACTTTTTACAGTAAACCCGTATTAACGTCTAAACGAACACTAACTGAAATCTAAGGCGTTACATACCCAGTCTCCACTGAGCACCCGTATACCTTCTCTTATGTCAAACATCAATGGATATGGGATCATCCATCGCCCATCATATGGGTCAAGAAGCGCATACGCTAGTCTACTCTGGAGTATCGATGCCCTGTCTCAGTACTCCCACGACTAGGAACATTTGAAGGATGAACTTGGCGACTACACTGTCCCCACTAGTATGATCTGCATCACAGTCCTGGTAGTCAAGTACTCATCCTAAAGGCTTTATCAACATGTGACATAGAGACAATCAGAGTACATGTTAAGATAAAGAGTAACCAGATAGCATACTATCATGTCGAGCAAGAAAGTCCTCCCTATATATGTCCAAGCATCCACTACAATATACAACGTATGTACAGTAATGGCCTCTAGGGCATACATATAACTAACAAAAAACACGAGAGCGCCAGCCAGAACTAAAAGTTCTCTACCATTGGATCAAAGATCCAACGAAGATGATGAATCATCAAATTACAGAATCAAATTCTGCTGAGGAAATATTTCTTGAATCTTTCTAAACAAGAAAGATTATGCTCTGTAAATCAGAGCACCGTTGGATCAAAGATCCAATGGTGATTAAAAATCACCAAGATACAGAATAAGTTTTGTATGGGAAAATATTTTCCCAATCTTGTTAAAAACAAGAAAAATGTCTTCTGTAAAACAGAAGCCCTTGGATCAAAGATCCAGTGGTGGGAAACATCCCCAAATCAATTAGAAATCTCTCAACGAGAGATTTCCTTAACTGATTCAACAAATCAGCCTCCCCTATATAAAGGACCCAAGACTTTAAGTCTTAGACAGAGAAATCTCCCCATAAGTTTCAAATTAAAAAGAAGAAATAGAGAAGAACTCCCCTATAAACTTCAGAGTTCAAGGCGAGAAATACCTCTCTTCAAGGTAAAGAATAAACAAAAGAGATCATAGCATCTCTTCATAAAGAAGAACTTAGTTCTTAGATCCATGAGACAAAGTCTCTCATAAAGAAAAACAAAGGAGATCATAGCATCTCTTCATAAAAGAAGAACTTAGTTCTTAGATCCATGAGACAAAATCTCTCATAAAGAAAAACAAAAGAGATCATGACATCTCCTCATAAAGAAGAACTTAGTTCTTAGATCCATAAGATAAAATCTCTTATAAACGAGAATTTAATTCTTAGAGCACAGAACTGATCGGAACTGCCAAAGAAACAGTGCTTGGCACTCAGCGCCGAGCGCTCCACGAGCTCCTCACGTGGGCGCTATTTTAAAAGAAGCGCTTTAGCGCTCCAAGTCTGGCACTCAGCGCGAAGCGCTCCACGTGCTCCTCATGTGAGCTCTATTTTATAAGAAGCGCTTTAGCGCTCCAAGTCTGGCGCTCCACGTGCTCCTCACATGGACGCTATTTTATAAAATGTTTTAAAATAGCACGTGGAGCGCTTGGCGCTGAGAGCCAGACTTGGAGCGCTAAAGCGCTTCTTTTAAAATAGCACCCACGTGAGGAGCATGTGGAGCGCTCGGCGCTCAGTTCCAGGCACTGTTTCTTTGGCAGTTCCGATCAGTTCTGTGCTCTGAGAATTAAATTCTCGTTTATAAGAGACTTTGCCTCATGGATCTAAGAACTAAGTTCTTCTTTATGAGGAGATGATATGATCTCTTTTGTTTTTCTTTATGAGAGACTTTGTCTTATGGATCTAAGAACTAAGTTCTTCTTTTATGAAGAGATGCTATAATCTCCTTTGTTTTTATTTATGAGAGACTTTTTCTCATGGATCTAAGAACTAAGTTCTTCTTTATGAAGAGATGCTATGATCTCTTTTGTTTTTTCTTTACCTTGAAGAGAGGTATTTCTCGCCTTGAACTCTGAAGTTTATAGGGGAGTTCTTCTCTGTTTCTTCTTTTTAATTTGAAACTTATGGGGAGATTTCTCTGTCTATGACTTGAAGTCTTGGGTCCTTTATATAGGGGAGGCTGATTTGTTGAATCAGTTAAGAAAATCTCTCATTGACAGATTTCTAATTAATTTGGGGATATTTCCCACCACTGGATCTTTGATCCAAGGGCTTCTGTTTTACAGAAGACATTTTTCTTGTTTTTAACAAGATTAGGAAAATATTTTCCCATACAGAACTTATTCTGTATCTTGGTGATTTTTAATCACCATTGGATCTTTGATTCAATGGTGCTCTGATTTACATAGCACAATCTTTCTTGTTTAGAAAGATTCGAGGAATATTTCCTCAGCAGAATTTGATTCTGTAATTTGATGATTCATCATCTTCGTTGGATCTTTGATCCAATGGTGAGAACTTTTGGTTCTGGCGCCAGCGCTCTCATGCTTTGCACGTGAGGCACTGCTGTAGGGTGTTTTTCGTCACCCCATTGAGATGGGAACATGCACGCGCTTGTCAGGCGCATTATAGATTCCTCCTGCCTAGGGTAGGCTGGGGTTTATTGATTGTGAGGATCCGAATCTCCGGCAGCCGCGGACTAAGTTGCCGTTAATTACCCCTCGCCTTTGGAGCGAGAGAACCTCCGATTGACGGGTCAAACAGGTCATGCGAACTCAATGTGCAGTGTGCGTGTGTTGTGTTTTGAAGGGGTTTTGGATATATCAGGGGCCCCGCAGAGTTTTTACGGGGGTCCCGCTTGCCTTGTATTGCTTTTTGACCCAATCTTTGAAGACGAAGCAGTCCTCAATGGCATGACCTATCACTCTGTGATAGGGGCAATATTTTGGGTCGTCGGTCATATTCGCTTCTTGCGGCCTTTTTGATTCTGGCAATTGTAGACCGTTCCTCAGGGCGTCTTTGAATATTTTACGGATTTTGTTCCTTCTGAAGGAATAGACCTTATCCAGCTTCTCTTTTAGTGGAGCTTCTCCTCCCTCTCCGAACATTGGCTTCTGAGACCAGTTGGCATTAGGCCCGCTCATCCCTTACTTATTTCGGTTAGCCGAGGTGTTGAAAGATTCAGAATCGTCGGAATTTCCGCCTTTGCGATTATCGTCCTTTCGGTTTCTCTAGGACCTATTGTTATTCTGGGAATCAGAGGAGGATTCCTGCTTTGAGCGCTCCAACATCTAAACTTTCCTGGTCAGCTCTTAGAATGTTTTGAGACCCGTGGTGCATAGAAACGGGGCCATCCAATTGTTAAGATTTCCGACAAGGAGACCGACAAATTGGTCCTGCTCTATCGGCGGTTCATATTTGACGGAGAGATTGCGCCATCAGGTTATAAAATTCGTGCTGCTTTCGTTGTTCTTTGGCTTGGTCCTTATGAGGTCGGCAATGGTGATATTATCGCTGACACTCATGAACCTTTGTCGGAACAGAGATTCCATTTGGACGAAAGTAGTAACGGAGTCGTCCGGTATGCTCGCGTACCAATCAAAAGGCGACGTGCTGATTCGCATTTACCGTCTCATCAAATCTTCCGAATTTGGGGATGACATAGCCGCTATGAAATTCTACCAGGTCATACTGAGCAGGATATGGTCTCCCACTGCTGCTGATATCTTTTTGTGTTTCGGATTCGGCTACCAATGTTTTGACTTTGTTGGCAACCAAATCCATGATTTGATCTTGAGTTAGCGGGCTACTGTCATCGGTAGCCAAGACATTTCCCGAGATAGGATGCGACTGACTTTCATGCGGTCCACCCACCTTTGGATTTGAGGGAATAGGCGTCGGCTGTCTTGGGACACCGTTTCCCGATTCATGAGCAGAGCCCTGCGCTTGATTGGGCGGCTGTGAGGCAAGTCGGGCCGTGTGCTGCATCACAACATTCGTCAAGTCGTCAATTTTGGACTAAAGTTTGGCCATCTCCTTGTCTTTACTTTTGAGTCGTTTTCGGAGCACTTGTAGAAGTTGCTGCTCTGCGTTCTTGGGACGGAAGATTGGCTCATCTTCGCTTTCTGAGCTCGACTCCTCATGAACCGAGGGATCTCTCTGCTCATCAGCCTCACTGGAAGGGTTTCCATTACCACCCAGAGGATGCTGGTCTTGGGAAGTGGCAGCCACATTCATACCAGATTAGATCTGAGATGTGGTGGCCCCGTCCTTGCTCTTGCTGCGCGTTCCCACCATGTAGACAGTGTGGACCACATATCCAGCCGTCTCTTTATCTTTGGCGGGGCAACCCTATTCTTGGAGCCTCATGAAGTTCAGCCTAGTATGAGCCGTAGTCCTTTTGTTGGTTCTATATCTGATCTTTTTTTGTCTTAGCTTCTCGATTTTGAGGGCTTGGCGGGCATCCGTCATCCAGGAAGCCATCGTGAGTTGATTAACAGGGAGCTTAGAGAAGATACCCGATTGAGCAGTTGTCAAGAGCACCGCCGGAGCTTGCTCGAGATGCCTTATTGCTTTATTGGTGTTGATGGCCTTGCCCCCAGCTGGGGCCAAGGAAAGTCGTTCAAACACCGACTTGAGTTTGGGTTGTGGTGCCTTCGAGATCACCACATTTGGTCTCCTGCCTTTCGAGACCGGTCTGTCTGTTGCTGGAGCTTGAGAAGCTGGGATGGCGCTAGCTGACACGAACAGAATAGAGCCAAATGGTAGCGGCGGCTCCTCCCATTGTCGCGCGAGACTGGCCGGGAGGACTGTCCTGGCGTCCATCTTCATCGTGTAGGAGATGGGAGCCGAGTTCATCTTTGGAGACATTGTTGAAAAGTGATTGCTTGAAAACCTGCATGAAAGAGAATTATTTTAGTATAAATATAGATATGTATATTGATTGAGTTCGCATGAACATTTAACCCAAAATATGGGAGAAGAGATTGGTCCCACCCGGCGTGCCAGAATCTGTAGGGTGTTTTTCGTCACTCCATTGAGATGGGAACATGGGCATGCTTGTCAGGCGCATTACAGATTCCCCCTACCTAGGGTAGGCTGGGGTTTATTGATTGTGGGGATCCGAATCTCCGGCAGCCGCGGACTAAGCTGCCGTTAATTACCCCTCGCCTTTGGAGTGAGAGAACCTCCAATTGACGGGTCAAACAGGTCATGCGAACTCAATGTGCAGTGTATGTGTGTTGTGTTTTGAAGGGGTTTTGGATATATCGGGGGCCCCGCAGAGTTTTTACGGAGGTCCCGCTACCCGGATAGCGGGCAGGGGGTCAAGGGGGCTAGGAGCCCCCTTACGGGGTACGGGGCAGCGCCCCGTTAGAAATTTTTTCTAACGGGGGAGGTATTTTTAGTATGGAGTACATGCAAAATGAAGGGAAAAGGCGTCCAAAGGACGCGTGAGCGCCAGCGCTTTGGCGCTTGGGTTAGTGTTCGGGCGCTGGCGCTAGCGCCTCACGTGCCCGGCACGTGGGCGCTCGGGCGCTAGCGCTTTGGGCGCTGGCGCCTCATGTGCCCGGCACGTGGGCGCTCGGGTGCTGGCGCCTCACGTGCCCGACACATGGGCGCTCGGGCGCTCGCGCTTTGGGCGCTAGCGAAAGGAAGGGGGTTTTACCCCCAGAAATGGGAGTTAAACTCCAAAAGATTTAGATTTGGAGTCAAACTCCTAAGGATCTGGATTAGGAGTTAAACTCCTTTGAGGATTTGGGTCTTGGAGTTGAACTCCCTAAAAATCTTCAGATATTCTTCTCTCTTGAGTCTTGGATCTTCTCTTGACTGGGATTTTATCCAAAGTTGGATTTTTGGAGATGGGTCTCCTTCTTCCTCCTCTTGATCGGCTGGATCTTGGAGAAAAGGGGCGAGACTTAAAAGACTCCCCTTTTTGAGATCTAATGGAAGATCTGAGCTCCCCTTGTGGGTTTTGTGGTGAAAAACTATTTAGTCTTTGAAAAGGAAGAGTAAAACTCTTGATTTAATTCAAAGGAAAGGAGAAGGTTTAGAACCTTGAGGAAGGAGAAGAAGGAGGCACAAACCCTAGAGTTTTAGAGAAATGAAAAGTGTCCTTTTTTTATTCATCATCATGTTGCCTTATATAGGCTTACACATTTACATATAGTCCCTTGGGCTTTACAAAATGGCATTTTGCTCATCCCATGCCTCATGTGCTCATTTCTTTTGCACATAAGCCATGGACTTTACAAAAAATTTGGCTTTATGCCCATTTTGCTTACATTCATGCACAAAAAATTACATCAAAATTATTTGTTACATGATTTTTATTTTGGCATGGGGGAGGCTGGCCGCGGGAATCGACTTGGGCATGGGCCCATTTGCTTAGGCTTGGGCCCGCTTACTTGGGGTTGACCTTGACTTTGACCCGGTCAACTGGGGTGCAAATTTTGACCCCAACAGCTGCTTTAGAGTCTTTGACTCTTGGCGCTTGGCGCTCTCGTGCTTCGCACGTGAGGCGCTGCCTCAGAGACTTTGACTCTTAGCGCTTGGCGCTCTCGTGCTTTGCACGTGAGGCGCTGCCTCAGAGTCTTTGACTCATGGCGCTGACGCTCTTGGCGCGAGCGCTCTCGTGCTTTGCACGTAAGGCGCTGTCTCAGAGTTTTTGACTCTTAGCGCTGGTGCTCTTGGCGCTAGCGCTCTCGTGTTTTGCACGTGAGGCGCTGCCTCAGAGTCTTTGACTCATGGCGCTGACGCTCTTGGCGCGAGCGCTCTCGTGCTTTGCACGTAAGGCGCTGTCTCAGAGTTTTTGACTCTTAGCGCTGGTGCTCTTGGCGCTAGCGCTCTCGTGTTTTGCACGTGAGGCGCTGCCTCAGTTCAAATTTCAAATTTTGAACAGAGCTTTGCTCTCTGATTGGGGGAAAAAATTCCCCCCCACCGCTGCGCTCACGTGGCTCACACGTGAGTGCAGCGGTGGCAGCCTTTCCACCGTTGGATTGTCTTGGAAGTCGGATCGACTTCCAACGCCTATAAATAGGGCCTTTGGCCCTTGAGATGACCGCTGTTCATCTTCTTGCTTTGTTCTTCTTGTTTCTCCTGAGAATATAATTCTCCCCCTTTCAGAGCTTAGCTCTCTGCCTTAAGAAACTCTTTTTAGAGTCAAAACTCTGCCCAAATTTAGTAAGGATTGAACTTATTAACATAGCTTTGCTCTTTTCAGATCGTAGATCTTAAAAAATGTTTTAGGGTTTTACCCATTAACAGAGCCATGCTCATCTTTAGATCATAGATCTTCAAGATATAATTTTTTTGGGGTGATTTTAACCCATGAATTAGAACACTGTTCATCTTCCATGAAGAACTCCTAGAGTTTGTTCACAGATCTTGAAGATCTTGGAGTTTTTACTCTGCAAAAATCTTTGCTTTTTTAGGGTTTTGATGGGTTTACTCCATCGTTCTCATAGAAATTTTGGGGAATTTTATTCCCTTCATGATTACAGTTGACAAATATCATTTCTGTTTGCAGAGAGTTGCTCTCGAGGGAGTTTAACTCCTTGGCCCTATGAGCCTCTCATTAAATGAGAATCCTTTTAGGATTTCCTCCTTAATGAGTGACGGTCTCATCAATGATGGGCCGTCACTTGATTTTGTGGGTCCCCCTTGGTCCCTTTCCACTGCATTGCAGTGTGGTATAAATTTAAAGTACCAAGTGTCAGAATTTAGACTGTAGCATTGACAACTAACTCTTGTTCTTTTTCACGCAGGTACTATGTCTTTTGACACTTCTTTCCCATTTGTTCGTCCGGAGAGCGCATTTGCTGATGCGCCCGTGGATAGGGAAGTCTTCGCGCTCATTAAAGATCACGACCCGGAGCAGAAATTTCTTCATTTATGGGGGTCGTGGTACAATCAAATCATCCGGGGTCGGCATAGTTTTTCTTGTGCAGTACCTTCGGAGCCCATTTCAACGATTCACTACGCCGACTCACCTCGAGTGAACTATGCCGTAGAGGAGGTCAACTGGATTTCGGAAGCTCGCCTTCAGCCCTCTATGGCCTCGATACCCATACAGCCGCCGATGGCTTTGGATATTCTGGGGTGGTGCATATGCCAAGGCGAGTCGCGCCCTTGGGGACAGCAATACATGATAGGCTTGACTCCTCGCCATTCGACCGGATACTTACAGTGGGCTCGATACATCTTGTCGGCCAAGAAATCACTGCTGCTGAAGCTCGGGTTGTACCACGCAGTCTACGCGTCTCTTTTCCAGTATTCCACGCCTCCTGTATGGTGGGTCAAAGCTTTCTTGGAATAATAGAATATTCCGACTCACACCTTCCTTCTATCAGATCGGGAAGTTTCAATCTCCTTGGAGGAGTTCACGGAGATCTCCGGCTTACCCGTCAGGGGAGAACATTACGAGGAGCCACTTCCTCCTGATGAGTACATCTTTGCCACCAAATCAGTGTTAATGGCCTTACCCCGGAGAATGCCATTCAACATCAATTCCCAAGTTTGATCAAGGTGTTGAAAATTTACGAAAGTCTGTTTCTCGAATCCGAAGGGCACGGAGTCAGCTTCGCGGATTTCATCGCCCGCTTTCTTCCCCCAGAAGTCCTGTCGAAGGAAGCCGCAAAATTTTCTAAACTCGACGATCCTTTTGGCTTTGGTTTGGACAACCAGCCGGCAGCGGAAGCGGATCAGAGGAATTTCTTTCTCCCGGACACCCCGGTCGTCTCTTTCGTAGAGCTCGCAGCTTCCGACGTCGAAGAAGAGGCATTCTTTTTGGGGTTCCTCGGGCTATGGATAAGCTGGTTTGTGCTCCCAATGCACCCTCGCTATATGAGGTCGTCCGTTTTCTACCGGGCTCACTGAATGATTGTTGGGATGCGAGTGGCCGTCGGGATCGCTAGGCTAGCTCACTTGTATCACGGCCTTAGCTTAGCGGCAGACACCACTCAGCCGGGGGTACAGCCCGTGAATTTCCCGCTGCACTATTTCACGTCGTGGATCGAGCTGCATATGCTTGGCGCTTTTGGAGTCCACAAACGGCCCATTTCTACGACAGTTATAACTTTCCTTGGGTTATGTTGCTAGTTGACGCTTCCGCTTTAGAACCGTCACAGCGAGAGGCACGGGGATTGGTCTTTCGCCCGCGTATGGTTGGAGATGGCAAGACCTTCGTCGATAAGGTCTTAACCATCGGCAAGGAATCCATAAAAACGGTGCATCCGCTGCGCGATACCTTCAAAGATGGGGCTTCTACTTTGAAGGCTCGGGAGATTCTACATTTGTATTCCATCAGGCCGGGCTTTTCGGTGTTCAGGTAGAACGACTCGGCGTTGTTCATGAGGTATAACCCACACCGTTTTGCTCAATAGTCGAGCTACAATCAGGGCGTCCCGCTTGAGGCTTTTGTAGCTGAGCCGGTTGATACGGAAGAAGGTATCCGCAGTGCGCTGCACCATTTCATGCGGCTAAACACCGGGTCCAACTTTTTTATCAGTGAGCCGAGCTGCGTTCCGAAAGCCTTGAACGCATATGTAGCGTGGTACCAGCATGCGACGGGTGCTGTTATTAGGGAAGAAAAGTGATTACTGCTTGATCGCAAGGGTGTTGTCCCAGCTGGTAACCCAGCCGTTCCCTTGAAGCGACGGACTGCCATTCGTCCTTCCTTAAGATAAGTGCTGCGGTTGTGGTCCCACGCGCCTTTCCTGATAAGCCTCTATCTCGTGTTCATGTGGAAACGGTAGCTGCAGCGTCCCCGGAGTCTGGCGTTGGTATGGAGATCGGGACTCGCCGCCTAAAATTGCCCACCAAGCGCAAGCTCCTGTCATCGGCTGTCGGCGCTCGCTCACAAAAGAAGAAGAAGTCGCTATTTTCTGCCGACGTCGTACTCGGCCAGGAGCCTCATTCTCCCTACAGCAAGGGTTTGTGCGAGTATGGGACTAATGAGGGCTTATTCATCGTGCCTGCGGATGATACTGATCTCCAGGCTGCCCTTATGGCCTCCGGGCGACTGGCTCACGAAGAAGCGGCGCTGATCACCATCGCGAAGTCAAGTATGCTTCAGTTGCATTTTTTTGTTCATTCCTTCCTTATTATTATGCTTTCACTAATGTCTTTTTTTTAACAGGTATTTCTGCCGAAGAGGCTCTCGTAGCTTCCCTCAAGACTTTTGAGGAGGAAGAGAGGCTCCGCACTTCTTTGGGTCTTGGTATAATTCGGCTCATTATGCCTTCATTCCCTTTTTCTTTATTCGTGGTCTGACCCTCTCCTTCATTTTATTGCAGGGACTACTGATTGATCGTCTAAGTTGTGATGAAATGTAAAATGTTCACAATCAAAGAAATTTATACCGTAATCAATTAACGGTGTCGATGTAGCGCGTTAATGAATACGGATCGTCCACTGAGATGTGTGTTTTGATCGCTATTGTTTTAGATGAGTCAAAATGAAAAGGTAAAAGAAAATGCAAGAAAATTGATTCAAGATTTGTGAAATTTAGTTTCAAGAATCATAAAGAACTAGATCTAAATTCAAGAATTAATAAAGATCAAGAAAATGTCCAAATAGTTTGAATTATCAAGATTTGTAAAGAGACTTATAGGAATCGATCCAATTGATAGTGATGATGAATACTTATGATTACAAATTCTTATCTATTGATAATTTGTTGCTAGATCGATGACGATCAACGAGAATTAGAGATCTATTGAAGAAACTAGGGTTTCTCCTTCTATCCCTTCTCCTTTCGTTGATTAGCATTCAAATTCTAGCCTCTAGGAAATTCAATCATCGATCGTTGATCTCTAATTTGGAGCAAAAACATTCAAGAAAACATCTCGCTCAAATTAGGTTGTCGATGATTCAACTTCCTAAAGTTTACAAAACTCATAAGACTTAAGAATCGTTCAAGAATTTAGTCATCATCATCTATCTATTTTCTCGATTCCTCCACAAGCGGAGTTTTCACTCAAATATCATTGTCAGGACCCGAAGGTACGGAACGTGACTGGCACTTAGATTACGAGACGTCTAAAGGCGTAACGTAAACTAAGTCAGCCAAAGCCCAGAAAATCTAAACTAAAATCATAAGAGTGAAGGAAAACCTTTTATGAAAACTACTTTAAAATCAATTAAGTTGCATCAACTCCTTTTTAGAAGCATCAAAAATTTCCGAAAATTTCGGCAGAGTCTCCCTTGTAAATTCTATCCCCCAAAATGGGTACAACAAGATATGTAAACCTGTAATAACAAAATGGCATCCCCAAGCGGGAGCTAGCTCTTCGCCCAAGGCGGATCACAACCACACGCAATATATATGCAGTATCAAGCAAATAAGCATAAGAAGCACAAAAATAAAGAAAACACAACGTCGGCTCAAGTGAGCTCGACCCCAGAGAAACCACATATACTCAAATCTCTCAGTCTCAACACTAGGTCGCATATACAAATAAGAAGTGGTAGATGGAGAACACTAGATACAAAGATAGTACAAAAAGAGATAAAAGTGTCATCGCAACCCACTTACGAGCAATGTCGCGAGTCTGAGCAAAAGAAGCCAACAATAAGATAAGCCCGCCGCTACTAGGCTGACGGGTCCGACCTGCAAGACACTGTGGCACAACGGGGGTGAGTTGCCAGCTCGTGAGTAGAATATAACATCTAGTAAGGCTATCGTAAGAATGCACGCAAATGCGTCACAACATGTATGTCTAGATGTGATATAATGTCACTAGTATGTATGCACATGTTGCAACATCAATACGAAATCTTTAAGTATTTAAATACGATGATTCTCTGCATTCTTAACTTAGAAAAAAAAAGAATATCTGTGCAATAACTATAGTAACATCAATGAAATCATCTGAGAACCGTGTCAAGCATCGACACCAAATATGGAAATATATCTGTCTCAATGTCTCACTGTATCAATGTCTTAATACATCAGGCTCCGTCAGTCCGGATCGGCCTATATCATCAAATCTCACGACAACGGTCGGTATCCTCCGGATATCCGCCGCGCCAGACATCACCGGTAGGTAGTCTTCCCCTGCCAGGCTCATCGTCTACAACTCGATCTTCTTGCCCTGGGGTACCATACCGGGCCCACCATGTACCCGAGACGGTTCATCCACTCCTCGAATCGGGTCTCGAAATCCAACAGAAAACATGAAAACCCATGGTGGACGACACATACATCATGAGAAAACCGCAACTTTATTTTAAAAATGATAATAATAAGCTTTTGTTAAATTCTTGCGGTTTCCCCCCAAAATCCAGAAATCGCAGCAATAATGAAATCCTAAAGAAAATCATAATACCCAACATGTTGTATATAATAAATGCCTATGATATCAAGGTACGCGATGTGATTTGTGGCTAGAAATGTAGGGTTCCTAGGCACTCTAGTGAGGTCTCACAAGGCATCGATCATGCCAATTTCAAAAATTCTAGTGCCGAGAAACCCTAATGTACGGATCGTTTGCTAGATTTCTAGGCGAAACAAAACTAGTTAACACTTAACTAATGAGAATACGGAAATACAACCTTTGTAGATCCGGTGCTCCACCTCCATAGCTCCGCAACGAGGTCCTCTCCGCTGTCCAAATCAAATCCGGGCTCAAGCGTCGGCTTCGTCGGAGAATGGGCAAGCTAGGTCGTCGATGTCCATGCCGAAGATGATCTACGTCGAGGCATCGAAAGATCAAGCTCCACCTTCACCAAGTCATGAAAACTTGTGAAGGAAACACACTCTACTACTTGGCAAGAGGTAGAGGATGAAGAAATAGGAAGTGGGTAGACTTTAGAAATGGATTTCTCACTCATATCATCAATCCACCATTGATGTAGTCTAGGTTTTTCTTCTTGAGTTCAAGGAAGAAGAAGAAGAAAAGATATGATAAGATCATTCTAAAATGAAAAGAATAAATCATTCTTATCATCTTAGAAACATGGTTTAGTGTAGAGAATTAATCATGGTTGAGTGGTATGGTTAGGGTTAAGGATGAGATAAGAATGGTGGACTAAGTCAAAGCTTCATGAAGCTTTACCTAAACAACAAAAGAAGCCACCATTCTTTTCTCTTTTCCATTTATTTTCCAAAATGAATAAATACATAAATAAAGAAAAGAAAACCCTAATCATAATCTTAACCATGGTCTAATTCTTTACATTTAACCAAGTTAACATGTATCATCAAACATGATACAAACATTTGCACAAAAAGTATATCACATATACAACTTGTGCATTCAAGTGAGAAAATCCATTTAAAGTAAACCAATACTAGTTAATGCAAAGTAATATATCAAATATATAATTATGCATTAAATCATTAAATCAACACTTGATTCAATGATCCGGTCATGTCGCACACAACCGACTAGTATACAATGTATCGGCTTATCGAATCAACGCTTGAATCGATAACTAGGTTATATCGCATACAACCATTCGACACATTGATCGCGAGAATGAAATACGGTATCACATACACGCATTATTCTCGGTCCCGCACATATCTCATATGCGCTCCTATTTCGTTTCGCTTGAGCCAGGAAACCTCTGTGTAGGACTCTAAAGACTCGTCAATACGCCGGCAGCAGGCGATGATCATATCAAACACCCACAAGCCGCAAGCGGTTTGCTAAACGTAACGGCCACCCGGGTATTGAGCGATCTGAAGATCGACGAGCAAGCCCGCTCACACTCCAGTGAATCCGACCAGTAACACTACCGTACAGTCCGGTCTGATCGTCTGATATGTCGCATATCTCGCCTAGGGGTGGTAAACGTCAGACCCCAATAGCTCGATAAGTCGTGTCGATACGAGGTCTATAACTGTTCGAGAAACTACTGGTAACACTTACCAGTAAATCTCAGTAACCCTGGCCAGGGATTTCCTGTTATAGCCAATCGAACACAGCGCAACATCAACTCCCTATACCGGGAGAGACGAATCCCCTCCTATCGCTCATTGCCTCCATGTGACTCGGGACTGTACCCAAAAACCATCGTTTTGCACGCCCTCTTGGACATGGTAAGATGGAAATCAAAGCACAGTGGGAACCACACAAGACTCTATGACGATCTCGGGTCAACAGACTACTCTGTACCAGTGTCACCAGAGAATTGCCATCTGACGTGAGGTATAATACCATCTGGGAGTTCTCGGCGAGTCCGTCCAGTGTACCCAGTCTCTACTGAGCACCCGCATATCATCCCTGATGTCAAACACCAATGGATATGGGATCATCCATCGCCCATCTGTATGGGTCGAGAAGATACACGCTAGTCTACTCTGGTATATCGATGCCCCGTCTCGATACACCCACGACTAAGGACTTTGAAGGATGTACTTATGGACTACCATGTCCCCACTAGTATGATCCGCATCATAGTCCAGATAGTCAAGTACACATCCTAAGGGCTTTACCAACATGTAACAGAGAGACAATCAGTGCACACGTTAAGGTAAAGTGCAACCAGATAGCATACTATCATGTCGAGCAAGAAAGTCCTCCCTATATATGTCCCAGCATCCACTACAATATACATCCTATGTACAGTAATGGCCTCTAGGGCATACATATAACTAACAATCTCCCACTTGCACTAGGGCCATCTGTAGCAGTGGTCGAAGTATCTCATACTCAACCATCCCATAAAAGTCTCTCTCTGGGAATAGGCCTTCGTGAGTGGATCTGCTGCGTTATCCTCTAAGTCCGCTCTCCTTGCCTCGATCACCCTGGAGATCATCTATCTCCATGATCAGGTGATGCTGCCTTAGAATAAGTCTGGATCACTGATGGGACCGGCGTTCCTCGGCATAAGCCACAACTCCATTGTCTCACAATGGTAGGAACGTAGTTCATCTCATGAACTAATATACACCCAAACATCCTCTTTGGTAGCATCTTAAGTAGCGATGTATCGTGCCTTTATCGTCTAGTATGTCACGGTATCTAGCTTGGAACTCTTCCAACATACCGTCCCTTTACTGAGGGTAAAGACAATGCCTGCGACTGATATTCAGTCGTCTTTATCACCCTAGAACACTTCCAGTGATACTCCCCAGGATCGATTGATACCATCTCACTACAGCTAGTGAGAATCCTAACATCCAAATAACATCTATCTCATAGATGAAAACTCAGGATGGAAGAGGTATCACATTGATCCTATCTGGAGAATCCTTGTTATAAGCGGAGATTGACCGAGCGTAGCATAAGAAACTCCTTTCTTATCAAGAGTATGTCATCCACGTACTCTACGAGGATCATCACCATACTCCCTACTACCTTTTTGTTTATACAAGGTTCATCTACCATTTTGATGATGTCAACTTCTTTGACTAATCCATCAAAACAGACGTTCCAACTCCGCGATGCCTGCTTTATCCTATAAAGCATCTTGCACACGTTTCCGCTGCTCCCACTGTCTACGAGGCCCTCTGGCTGTGTACTTATAGACACAATCTTCTAAAACATCATTTTAGAAAAGCTGTCATGACACCCAATCACCAGATATCGTAGTCATGGTATGTAGCCGTGGCAAGTAGGATCTGGATGGACTTAAGCATAGGTATTGGAAAAGGTTTCATCATTATCCATGCCTGGTCAATGACGAAAAACTTTAACAAGTCTAGCTTTGAAAGTCTCAACCTTTCCATATACACCAAGTAATCTTCTCAAGATATACTTGCTCCTGATGGGGATTTAACCCTTCAGATATAGCAACCAAAGTCCATACTTTGTTGGTGTATAAGGATTCCATCTCAGATCGCTAAACATCCAGCCATTCTTACAGAGGCCAGCTCGAAACTAGTTGGGTCATCATCTCATGATGCAATCCTCGCTCCCACTGTCATAGAGCAACCGAAGTATCTCTCAGGTGGGTGAGGAACCCTACTAGATCGGCGGAGAGGCTGAGGTTCGTTGGAATCTACTGAATCCATTGGCTTTATCAAATCATCTGCTGCAGTTTGTATAGCTGGAACATTTCCAGTTCTACATAACAGACCTTGCCTCGAGCTTGTCCGGATTTTGCTTTTAGACATAGGCCGGACAACCCCAAATCTTAACTAGCTTAAGACATGGGCTCTTCCCTTTCCATATCATATATGAAGTGGTAGGCTAATGATTTGATCGGGACCCTAATTCAATAGGTATGCAACTTCATAAGTGCGTAACTCCCAAAAAGGAAAAAAGGTAACTCAGTAGTACTCATCATAGAGCACACCTTATCATATAGGGTGTGATTGCTCCGCCCCGATATACCATCGTGCTATGGTGTATACAGAGGAGTAATGCTGAGAGAGAATCTCATTCTCCTTTAGAATAATCCAGAATTTCCGTGCACAAGTATTCTCCTCCTTGATCTCATCATATGACATGATACTTATACCCATATTTTGGTTCTCTACTTCTAACTTATATTCTGTGAATATCTCAAAAGGTTCGGACTTGTGTTTCAACAGGAACATAGGTCTGAAACTCGAAAGATCATCAGAGAATGTAATGAAGTATAAAGAATCAGTCCTGGCATGTGTAGACAGGGGACCTACATACATCAACATGTATCATCCCAAGAGTTTACTAACTCTTTCTCTGTTTCCAATAAACTGAGCTGTGGTCATCTTATCTTTGTGACATGACTGGCGAGTTTCACAAGATGTAAATTCAAACTGATTTAAATATGCATCTATATGTAACTCTAGCTAGTCGGGTCACATTGATCTGACCTAGTCTACAATACCTCAAGAAGAATCCGTTCATTTCTGAACTCTTCCTCTTGTGTGTGTTCCGTATACTAAGAACTGTAGTTTGATTTAGAACATCAACGCTTTTAGATAACGTGCCTGATCCGATCAACTTTTGATATAGGATATGTTCAAAACATTATCCAACAATACAAAATTTTATCGTTTCTTTACTAATAAAGAGACAGATATGATTTTGTATATCAGGTTCGGTATCTAATAACATTCGTTCAGAATCAATGTATTACAATACAGGGTGACAGTGACCAACAGACTTGGCTGCAACACTTGCCCCGTTTTCTGCCTCATGAAACTTATCACCCGTTCTCAGTTTTTCTACCCTTTTGTAGCCCTATGTAACATCTTACATATCTGGGATCCTGATCCGGTATCATATACCGTGGATGCGGAGGATACTGAGAAACAGTTCTGTATAAAGAACACATCCGAAGATGATGCATCAGCATGCACTCTCTTCGTTTGGGCGGCACGGGAAATCTGGTATTCCCCAATTTCCTGCTCTGTCTTATAACAATTATAAGTTGGAGCGGGACCAACGTTCCCCAGCTCAGTATAACAAGCGGGTTCGATCAATAATCCGTATTATTATCTTGATTAAGGCGTGACATGGTCGCTACCAGGAGAGAGAGAGAGAAGAAAACACTCAGCGTGCGCTCTTGCAAGAATAGATTGGTTATTATTTTATCTAATCAGGATGGCTCCCACTGCTTTTTATCAAATCTTCCTTCAAACCCTAAAAGGAAAGACTAGCCGGGATTAATTACACACTACAAGTTCGCCAATCTTTCAGCCAGGCCAGTGTCGGTACTTTGAGGGAGGTCCCCCGTGCTTTCGCACGAACCTAATTAATGTAAACCTCGTTTTCCCAGAGGCGTAACCTCGTTGACACCTTTCTAGACACCTACTTGATCGGCTAATTGTAATGTATAAAACTCTCCCAGGAGTAACAATTACTCGCAGCGGGTATCGGGATCCAACTATCTCATAGAAGGTATGCAATCTCATTGCAAATTTCAACACTTGAAATTCCCGATAATATTTTGCCCCTAGCTCGCTATGACCTTGACGCATGCCAAACAACCCATAGTCTGCTAGTCAAGTTCAACCCGTCATTTCCTGATTGAATTAAACCCACCCGCACGACCCTTGACGCATGACAAACAACGCCGTACGAATACCCTAATCCAATCGCATCGTATGCTAGCAGATAAGCACTAGTTAGCTACCGTACACTACGCCTTGACGCATGCCAAACAACCGCAGCACGAATACTAACTAGTACGTATCTGAAATGACGGAGGGCTACGACAGGTTTTTCTGAAAACCTATTGCGTAATGAACTTGATATCGTTGTAGAATCAAATGAATTTTAAAAAGGAGTGTTTTTGAGGCTTTTCTAGTTTTGCTAAAGGAGTCACTCCCGGTGAAGGGATCGTCGGTCCTTTCCTCGTCGAATGAGGTGCGGGATATATCATATATATCACTGTGCAAAGCAAAAACACTTAAAAGCAATCAAAAGTCAAACCGAGTGTGTAGCATCTGCCAGTTATTGCTAAAGGAGTCACTCCCGGTGAAGGGATCTCGGTCCTTTCCCTATCGAATAAGGTGCAGGATATATCACATATACCGCTGTGCAAAGCAAGAACTGTAGCTACCTGTTTTATTTTGAAATTCGATTCTACAACATCTTAGGTTTCTTTTATTTCATTAATCATATTGATGAAGTCCCATCATTAAATACCTAAACATCACAGATAGATATGACGTACACTTATGCCATCCGCATTCGCCTCGATGTCCCCTCGTGCACCGTTAGGTTAGGTAACTAAGGACAGAGCGGGGCAGGGCTAGCGCGGGTGTAAAACATAAGTAACGTCTATATAATATATCATATATACTATATACTGTATCTATCACAGAACATCACATGATCACATCACAGATATCGCAGCAGAAGAATCATATGAAATATTGGATATACTAGGACGTCCGTGTTTTCAATACGAGCCAGTATAAAACACGGATTCCACGGTCGTGATGAATAGCCAAACCCACACCCCTAGACCCCTATGAGAGCGGCAAGCGACCCTACCAATTCTGGAGTTAGGAGACCCGGCCTCGACTCCTCGAGTTGGTCTCCCACTGGACTCCAGAACCCGGTTACTTGTGCTCCCCTCCTTGGGTCTATCCTAGTGCGGAAAAGTAAATAATATACAAACGGTGACTACTTCCGCTACCTGGAAGTGCCCCAATAAAAGAATATTACATACAAGTTTTTACATGAATGAAAATGAAAAACACTCATCTCACATAAAAACCCCCGGCTATTCAAACACGACAATCCAATATAACATATCCAGCAACACATAACATCATATGTCATCAACGTAAGTAAATATGTCCATCCCAATTGTCGTTGACATATAGCAACGAAATCGGCGATATCACATATTACACTTACGGTCACAGAAAAGAAAGTGTAAAACTACAACAGTTGGAATCCGCAACCACCTCAGACATCGCATGCCTGACCAAATGAATTACTTAGACATCGCATGTCTAACAATTATAAACTCCGCATTTTAGTCTCAAAATCGAAAACACTTTTCAATATCAAGTCGGGCAATTCAACAAGATTCCCGACAGTCTGATCGAATACTCGTCGCAAACTTCAGTAGGCGGCCGCACCCCTGATACCGTCGACGAAGTGCACCAAGGCGGAACACCGCTACCGCGAGCACCCGGACGGATGCTTTCGGCGACGGGGTTCTCCTACAGTCACTTGGTCGGGGCTATGGAGTGAGGCTGTCTATTAAGTTTACCCGGCGAGTATCCGCGTACGCTACGTGATTGCAACGGACTTTTGATCACATCAAAATTCCGTGGCAACCGATCAAGTGAGACTAAAGTGCTATGTTTATAACATTCATTCAGTTATCACATAACTTTTGTGAATTCCAATTATTGTATCCCATTCCAGATAAACAGAAAATGTTAAACTTTTCGATCGAACAGTCAAACACCCAAGTTTTCCCGATACAGATCAACACATGAAACAAGTCTAACAACATTCCGTTCGTGCCTCAGTACCAACGGTCCAGCCGTAGAAGGGTCAAGCCAACGCCTCACATGTGGCACGCCGTACTGCCCCAAACCCGAAGGTTCAAAGGGCAGTTCAAGACGGTCACATAATCGAGTTAAGGTTTGTTGTCTTCTAGAGGGTCCATTGTGTTACTTGCACTACTTCGAACGTCGTTAAACTACGGAAAAATCCAACACTTGGAAATTTCCCGACAGGGGAAAAATCGGGTATTTATATCCGGTCGAACTTTTTAACATATCCAAAAATTTATCCGGAAAGCCACACAGACAAAATTTGATAATCCGGTCGAACGTACGAATCCCCAAAACAACTGCAGAAAATGCAACTCTTAAAAAATTATTAAAAATTCCCAGAAACATCACCACTGGAAACTAAGAATTACTGTACAAAATAATTTAAATACTGTGGCTGTACGGCCGCGGATCCGCCGCATGAGCCTTGCTCATGCCGCGGAACAGCGGTGGAAAAATTGAATTGGGCCCACGAAATTTACAGTAATTCCTAATAAACCCTGCTTGATTTTGTAAGTGCACGGCGGCGCCCCGGCCGTCAATCCGACGCCGGAATGCGGAAGCGGTGATAAACTTTAATTTTGCGGACTTAGCAAATCGGCACCACCGCGCACTAAACATCTGGATCGTAACCATTAACAAGTCTAAGCTAACTACAAGATAGGGAAGAGAAGTATACCGACAGATCCGAGTCCTCCGGTCTTCTCGTCGCCGTCCCGATCTCCTGCGGAATGTGCCGTCTCCTCCTCGTCGCCGGAAGTGCACCACATCGCCTACTTCTTTTACGGGCTCCCACCTCAATGCCGAGGCAACTCGGGCACGAAGCCGGCTACTCGACGTGCCCAAGATATGCTGTAGAATATCTATAGAAGAAGTCTTATTTGGGGTTTTTGGAGCTTTGCCATTTTGTGGAGGAAGAAGAACTTGGAGAGAGGTGAAGGGAAAAATGTAGCATACAAAAGAATGAGAGTATCCTCTTTTCTCCACACACAAGAGAAGCATATTTCTCCACTTGCCAAAGTGGCCGGCCCCCCCATTTTCATTTGTGATTGGAGAGAGAAAAAGCAAGACAAGGGGGTGGGTGGAACCATGAAACAAAAGGGGATCATGAAAGAACATGATAACAAAGCAAAACTAACACACAACCACCTACCACCAACCTCATCATCAACAACCATGATGATCCAAAGTCAAGCCATCATAAAAAACCAAGTCAAGAAGTCAAGGCAAAAGGTATGGCTATCATGATACAACAAATATGCAAAGACCCCCTCCACAAATGCTTATTTGCAACAATGCAAATAAACCCTCCTCCACCAAACTTCGGCCAATGAACGGAACAATGGAAATCGGCCGAAACGGAAAGCAAACTGGCAACTCCATAAAACTGGTCCTGTAATAAATTACAGGAAAACCCCGATACTGTGCATACACACCCGCATCTGTATTTCGACCGAAATACAAATGCAATGAGACAAAGTCTACACTGTACTATACTAGGATCCGGCTTATACCAAAACCGGCTAGTAATATCCGTTCGATCCTGATCCGTGCAATACCGCACGTATCTGATCGAACCCTGCCATATAACCATACGGCCAATAGTACAAACTGTCTGATCCTGATCCGTGCAATACCGCACGTATCTGATCGGACCTTGCCATATCTCCATACGGCCTCTACAACCTTTCGTCCGAAAGCTGAGTAACTGAATGTGGGGGACTCTAAAGACTCGTCAACACCTTGGTTGTGGATTTAACCACTAGCACGTCAGAGGTATAAGCCAATACGTAACGGGCTACCAGGTATTGACTAAAAGGGGCGTCGATGAGCGAACTCATCCTGACAACCCTACTGAGCCTGTCAGTGACAATATCCGTACAGTCCGGTCCGTTCGTCTATGAGTATCGCATGGCGGGCCTAGGGGGTTGGTAAAAGTCAGACCCCCAAAAGCGGTACAAGTCGTGTCGGAGTGTAGCCCAGAACACCCTGAGATACTACTGGAATACCTACCAGTAAATCTCCTTGCCTCGGCCGAGGGCTTCGTGTAATGGCTCTCCTAGACACAGCACGACCTCACCCCCAATACCGGGAGAGACGAACCCCTGAAGATGCGCTCACTGCCTCCATGTGGCTCGGGACTGTACCCAACTAAAACCTGTTTGCACGACTCCTTTGAGCCGTGGTAGGGTAGTAATCAAAGTACAGTGGGAACTCACACAAGACAAATGACGATCCCCAGGTCGATGAACTAACCTGCACACATGTCACCAGGGAACTGCCATCTAACGTCTGGTATATGACCAACTGGCATGTTCCCGACGAGTCCTGTCCGGTGTACTCATAACCCAATGAGCACCTGTATACATCTTAGGTGATCCAACTGACACCAGTGGCTTGTGAGACCGGCCACCGCCCCTCGTCAGGGTCTCGACTGTATACACTAGTCTACTATGGAGTATCGATGCCCTGTCTCGAAACTCACACGACTAGGGACCATTTCAGGATATGCTTATAGACCCCAGCTCCCACTTATATGATCGCCCTCATACTGCTGGTGGTCAAGCAAGAATCCCAGGGGCTCTATCAACGTGTAATAGCGACGTGTCAGGTCACCTAAAACAGTACACGATGATAGAGGTAAACCAGATAGCATACTATCATCTCGAGTAAGACTGTCCTACCGGGATAGGTCCTCCATCAATCATTGCAACCATGTACCTGTGATCCAATAATTGACTCTGAGGGCATTATCTCCAACAGATTTTCTGAATATTTTTAATTTAGAAAAAGACCAGATTTTAAAAATTGGACAGAGAGCAATATTGGTTCGGGGTTTCGGGTTCGTTCGGACTTCAAATTACGTCTGGACTTCGCCTAAGGCTCTAGCTAGGCTCTGATACCACTGTAGGGTTCCTAGGCACTCTAGTGAGGTCTCACAAGGCATCGATCATGCCAATTTCAAAAATTCTAGTGCCGAGAAACCCTAATGTACGGATCGTTTGCTAGATTTCTAGGCGAAACAAAACTAGTTAACACTTAACTAATGAGAATACGGAAATACAACCTTTGTAGATCCGGTGCTCCACCTCCATAGCTCCGCAACGAGGTCCTCTCCGCTGTCCAAATCAAATCCGGGCTCAAGCGTCGGCTTCGTCGGAGAATGGGCAAGCTAGGTCGTCGATGTCCATGCCGAAGATGATCTACGTCGAGGCATCGAAAGATCAAGCTCCACCTTCACCAAGTCATGAAAACTTGTGAAGGAAACACACTCTACTACTTGGCAAGAGGTAGAGGATGAAGAAATAGGAAGTGGGTAGACTTTAGAAATGGATTTCTCACTCATATCATCAATCCACCATTGATGTAGTCTAGGTTTTTCTTCTTGAGTTCAAGGAAGAAGAAGAAGAAAAGATATGATAAGATCATTCTAAAATGAAAAGAATAAATCATTCTTATCATCTTAGAACCATGGTTTAGTGTAGAGAATTAATCATGGTTGAGTGGTATGGTTAGGGTTAAGGATGAGATAAGAATGGTGGACTAAGTCAAAGCTTCATGAAGCTTTACCTAAACAACAAAAGAAGCCACCATTCTTTTCTCTTTTCCATTTATTTTCCAAAATGAATAAATACATAAATAAAGAAAAGAAAACCCTAATCATAATCTTAACCATGGTCTAATTCTTTACATTTAACCAAGTTAACATGTATCATCAAACATGATACAAACATTTGCACAAAAAGTATATCACATATACAACTTGTGCATCCAAGTGAGAAAATCCATTTAAAGTAAACCAATACTAGTTAATGCAAAGTAATATATCAAATATATAATTATGCATTAAATCATTAAATCAACACTTGATTCAATGATCCGGTCATGTCGCACACAACCGACTAGTATACAATGTATCGGCTTATCGAATCAACGCTTGAATCGATAACTAGGTTATATCGCATACAACCATTCGACACATTGATCGCGAGAATGAAATACGGTATCACATACACGCATTATTCTCGGTCCCGCACATATCTCATATGCGCTCCTATTTCGTTTCGCTTGAGCCAGGAAACCTCTGTGTAGGACTCTAAAGACTCGTCAATACGCCGGCAGCAGGCGATGATCATATCAAACACCCACAAGCCGCAAGCGGTTTGCTAAACGTAACGGCCACCCGGGTATTGAGCGATCTGAAGATCGACGAGCAAGCCCGCTCACACTCCAGTGAATCCGACCAGTAACACTACCGTACAGTCCGGTCTGATCGTCTGATATGTCGCATATCTCGCCTAGGGGTGGTAAACGTCAGACCCCAATAGCTCGATAAGTCGTGTTGATACGAGGTCTATAACTGTTCGAGAAACTACTGGTAACACTTACCAGTAAATCTCAGCAACCCTGGCCAGGGATTTCCTGTTATAGCCAATCGAACACAGCGCAACATCAACTCCCTATACCGGGAGAGACGAATCCCCTCCTATCGCTCATTGCCTCCATGTGACTCGGGACTGTACCCAAAAACCACCGTTTTGCACGCTCTCTTGGACGTGGTAAGATGGAAATCAAAGCACAGTGGGAACCACACAAGACTCTATGACGATCTCGGGTCAACAGACTACTCTGTACCAGTGTCACCAGAGAACTACCATCTGACGTGAGGTATAATACCATCTGGGAGTTCTCGGCGAGTCCGTCCAGTGTACCCAGTCTCTACTGAGCACCCGCATATCATCCCTGATGTCAAACACCAATGGATATGGGATCATCCATCGCCCATCTGTATAGGTCGAGAAGATACACGCTAGTCTACTCTGGTATATCGATGCCCCGTCTCGATACACCCACGACTAGGGACTTTGAAGGATGTACTTATGGACTACCATGTCCCCACTAGTATGATCCGCATCATAGTCCAGATAGTCAAGTACACATCCTAAGGGCTTTACCAACATGTAACAGAGAGACAATCAGTACACACGTTAAGGTAAAGTGCAACCAGATAGCATACTATCATGTCGAGCAAGAAAGTCCTCCCTATATATGTCCCAGCATCCACTACAATATACATCCTATGTACAGTAATGGCCTCTAGGGCATACATATAACTAACAAGAAATCTATATAAGCATGATGATGATGCGAGGTATATACATGCTATGCGATTCAATATATCGTGTGTAATGCAAGTGGTGATACTAAACTAAACAGTTTCTACAGTGCTCGTGGCATGGCAATTACCAAAGGCGTGTGTGTCACATGAATAGTGCGCATGCAACATGAGCTAATGGTAATGGTGTACGTGTCCTAAGAGGTGATATCGCACATGTGTATATGGATAACCATGCAATGCTAGCAGACGAATAGCTATTAAGGTATGCAATGAATGAGATGCTTAACTAACTAACTAGGCATATAGTTGCAAGTAATAAAGTGTTCCTAACTATGGGGTGCCTCGCGCCATCCAGACGATTTCCCTCGTAGATGTATATATCTACTCACCGGGACGCCTCGGCCAATCTGATCCGATTTCCGCCATGTCTCTTCTCGTCACGTCCAACGCCTCCGCGCCCGATCCCTTGTATTCAAATTTCTCTCGTCCTCAGCTTCATCTTTCACATGAAAATAACATTCATATCCTGAAGGTTGTTTTTGTCTACTCGCCAAAATGATATGATGCTCCCAGTACTCTCTTGTGGTCATGCCACGATCATCCAAAATTAACTTCTCTGGATGCAAGAAGAAACTGAACACATGTGCCCTATACCACCGTGCACAGTAAAGTGGATTTCCTTCCAACCATAAGTTCTGGAGGCACGGAAGACTTGCAAGAATCTCTAACTCTATGAAACCGGAAATAATATTGTAGAAAAGATCAAGCCCTTCAAGTGACCTCAAATTTTTAACCCCAGCATACTGTGGTCAAGGCATTATTCCTCAAAACAAGCTTGACTATCGGGCAAGCAACCTCACTCCATGATGATATTGATCTCAAGTGACTGAACCCAAGATCCAAGTGTTGCAATTTTTGTACATTTGCGGAGATTGGCCATCTTTGCAAATTGGTTCCGGCTCAGGTCAAGAGTTTCAGCAACAGGTAGCAATTGCAAGGGTTCATCCATTAGTACCAAACCATTATTTCGTTTGATCATGCCTGTTCAAATAATGAATGTGGGGAAATAATTGTTGCATGCTATTGGTGTATTATTAAGGCAATCTAGGATGACCTGCTAATTGCAGTGAATCATTGCAAGCACATGAAACAAATACTAACCTCTTCCACAGTGGGGAGTCCTTATATCAACAATCTTGCTGGCAAATATATGCCTGATTGCATCAAAAGAACTATGGCAAATGAGCTTCTCCAAGCTATGCCTCAACTCAAGAAACCCATTCCCAGTCGACGAGGACAAATCGCACCCCCCTTAGCTCCAGAACCGTCAATATCCCAAACGGTACCAGGGATAACGACGTCGGACCTCTCGTCGGCGGCGGTAAAATAGACATCACCTTCAACAAACTCAACAGCCCTAGAATTCTCCTCAGCTGCTCCAACGCTCGATGATCCCCTAGATCCAAAGACGTAAGCTCGAAGGTAATCAACGGCAGACCAGCGAGGAGAGATTTGAGCTCTTGGAGCTCCTCGAGGCAGGACTGGACGTAGTGAAGGCCGACAGGATTGAACTTTAGGGTTAGGGTTCTGTCAAGGAGTTGGTCGGCGTTGCGATCGACGAACCTGACGAGGGATTCGAGGTAGCGGTCGCCTGTGACGATCGAAGACATGGCTACGGATAAGCTCGACGATCTTCTGGGCGTCGGAATAAGACTTCAGCGAAGCGGGTGAGGGAGGCACAGGTGGCAGAGCTGTTGGAGTAGAGGACATGGTTGGTGGGGGCAAGGGCGATGGCGTCGGAGAAGTGCTTGATCGCGGCGGAGAAGTTGCCGGAGAAGAAGAAGGCGTTGCCTTTGGCTTTGACCGCGTCGGTTAAAGAAATGGGATGAAGTTTTAGAGGAATTGAAAAGGAAAAATAAAATTGGTTGCTGCTGGGGGGCTCGGCCTAGGAATGAAGAGGGAGAGAGAGAAATGTGTGTGGAAGTTTCCAATGGAAGAAGAAAAAAAATACCCCATACCTAATTGTTTATTGTTTTCTTTTAAATTTTCATTTCAATGTAAACTTTGAAATGGGAAAAAGGAAGTGGGGAATGGGGGCTGCTGCCAACGAAATGAGAGTGAGGAGGAGAGTGGGGTGAGTGAGAGAAAGAAGTTACCATAACCCCACACATACATCAACATCTTATTATTCTTTTCCATTAAATTTTATTTCCAATAAAAAAATTTCCCCCCTAGAAAAATCTAGAACCATGGAGACAAAGTTAGAAGGAAGAAATTGTTACAACTATATATATTAGGTTGTCATGGTGTACAAGTGGGAAATTAACCCAGTCCAATTTTTAATTATCACTAATTAAATGTATTAGCGAAAGATTATAATAATATTTAAAATAATTGATTAAGGAGAAATATTTAAGTAAACTAACAATTTATAAGTGGCTAAATAAATGCCAATTACTAACAATTACATAGTTAAAATAAATGTATTTAAGTCTATGTTGAAAAAATAATTATAGTTAAGTTTTACAAAAATTACGATTTATTTACCGATTATCAGAAAATTCACCTAAAGGATTTTATTTATTTATTTTTAAAACGTTACAATCATGAAAAAGAAAACAATCAAGAATTGATCACTCTTCATAATGCAAGAATGTAAAGATAAGCAAGATCAAGAATTTTCACCTTTTATTAATCAACGTTTCGTTACAATTCACTCAAAGACTACAAGAATTGAGGAGAGAACTCAATCGTCGAAACTAGCTTCGCATCGTCTTCTTGAGTCGCGGATCGTCATGGATCACTTGCTCGGATGAAGATCGGCGTTGCTTCAAAAGGCTCGTTGAATGATTTCTTGATTTGGTACTCATTGAATCTTGATTTGGATCAAATTGTGTCACTCAATTTGATTTAGAATTGATTTGGATCTCACTATAATTCTTTTACCACTCAAAATGATTTCCCTCCAAATTCAACAACCAATCAACAACCTCAAACCCTAGATCTACATCTCATTTTATAACCTCCTCATTTGAATCTTCCCTCCAAAGCTAGGTGTTAGAGAGAGTCTTCTAGAAGAAGTTTGTTGGAGGGAATATTCTAGAATAAGGAATATTCTAGGATAAGGTTGTTAGGCCGAGCCTTTTGGATAAAGCCACGTGCTATTTTAGGAGTCTTCTGGAAGCGAGGCCGTTACAGGGAGACACGTGGAGAAATATGAAATGCTGACGTGTCCATCAAGCTGCGGATCCACGGCGGATCGGCTGATTCGGCCGTGGATCCACGGCCAAGTAGAGGAATCAGTACACGGAATCTTCAGGGTGGTTTGGTGCTGACTTTATGGTACTTTCCTAATGTCTGGAATATTTTTATACTTTCTTGTTTACTGCCAGATCATAAGTCTTGGACTTGGTGTATTTTATCAGCACTTTTAGCAGTTCCGGCTCTTTTACCTGGAGAATTTCCTGCACACAATCTCGAAACAAGGGTTTGATACACATGCCTGCAATAATAAACACACAATTTCCCTCAAAATACTGGTTATAATGTATAACACATGTTATTTGGTATTTTGCAGACAAATTGCTAATATGTGCTATATTCATACCAAACATCTTTAGATGATTGCAAAGAGTAGGGAAATTGATGTGTTAAAAATGCAATATTTTCGACTGATCAAATTCCCCCAAACATAATTTTGGTCGTCTCGAGCAAACCTGTTTTATTCAAGA
The DNA here is from genome assembly GCA_030015575.1 of Agapanthus africanus. Taxonomy (NCBI): domain Eukaryota; kingdom Viridiplantae; phylum Streptophyta; class Magnoliopsida; order Asparagales; family Amaryllidaceae; genus Agapanthus; species Agapanthus africanus. Next base: position 550,012,615 of record CM057347.1, on the reverse strand, counting down.
GAAGGAGAAAATAAAGAAAAAGAAAAACTAACTAGCACATTTTCTTAGGCAACACGATTGCACTGAGCACGTGCAACAAGCCTTTAAACCTCTAGGTGTCCCTAGTAGGAGGAGTGTTGTCTCCTGAGGGTTTTCAGCGGATTGCACCCACAAAATCCCATAATAAAAGGAAGACTGTGAAAGTTACATATAAAGATAAGAATTATAAAAGAAAGACTTTGAAAATTAGAGTTTCCAACTAATACTAGCTTTTCGGTTGTCATGAGCCCTATCTTAATAGTCATGAAAAGATATTAGAGATCACATCATCCCTCAATAAAACATCGTCTTTATTCTTCATTCCTATCTTTCTTTCAAACATCGATCATAAACTCCTACGTGTGTGTAAAAGACATCCCTACACTCGGAGAATTCAATTCAAGCTATCATACTCTTGTCCATCTACCTCAGTATTTTTTAATCGGTGAATATTTAGATGGATTTGCTCACACATTTTTCATGCGACCGTTAATACTTCTTGAGGTACTAACCGACCGATTACTCATGTGCTTGCTTATTAGGTGTATTAGTATTTTCCTCGTCTTGCACCACCTAAGGCTTAGCAGTGACTCCCAAACCAGTTGGTCTAAGGCACTAGGTGATGAAACACCCTCGCTATATTTTTTTTATGCTGCCTTGGCGATAACAAAACCAGTGTTCATTTTTCTACACCATTTTATATTTTCTTAATTTATGATTTCCTTCATACTTTGGCTTTTAGACAAGAGCATTTCAAGGTATTCTCTACTATCCCGAGTTTCAAGACGCGTGTAAGTGCGTATAGTAGGGTATCAACATTCAAATGTTTGGCTTCCAGAATAGGAACTATTTTTCAGACTTATTTTTATCCTCAGATTAGTGACTTCCTTCATCTTACTAACCCTTGGGACAACGGCTCATAACTACGTATTACTAGTTTCGTTTAAGAAAACTTTTAATTTTCTTGGTTTTCTTAAATTTTTTCTAATCTTTTGGATGTAATTTTTCACTATCTAATCTTTTATTATCTTATTTATGTACAATTTTTTTTTATATATGTTTTGTGCTTATGCAAAGTAATATGCAAATGATGCTCAAATAAGCACAAACCTCCCCCAAACTTGTTTTCAACAGTGTCCTCACTGTTGTTTCTTGCTAAACCTCAAAAACCTGTAAGCTTAGGAGGACATTATTAATGGGGGTAAGAATAAGTGAAAGTGAACATCCTCCCCCAAACTTATTTTTGGCTCACAATTTGAGGACAACTTTTTTTTTTCAAGAGCCGGCTTATACCCCCTCCAAACTTGAGTTAAACAATGTTAATTTTTTGAAAATCATAAGAGGGGGTCAAAGTTACTGGTCAATGCAAAGCTTTACAAAGACCGAAAATCAACACCAACCATTAAAAGATTTTAGCAGTGTAGTGCACCGGTTGGTGGAAGAACAAGTTGAAAAGAGCCAAGAAGAAGTGTGGAAAAGATAAGTGGTGTAAAAGAAAGGGTTTACGTCTCGTTTTGGAGAGACGACTCAATGATTGTGATGGATTACCCGCATTCTCGTGATTATCAAGAAGAAGGGGTGGAGGTTCAATTTTTTTGTTTTGGAGATGATTCATCTCAACACCCGTATTTGCTAAGAATGCAAGTCTATCAGCGAAGCATTCATCGATATCCTGAAGAATAATGTCATTGGCAAGAATGGGATGATACTCAGACTCCAGAATAGGTTCATCATCGACGTTAGATGTTGACCCGGACAACTCGAAAGAAGGGTCCGTATGTATATGATACATAACTGGGTCAAACAACAACGTATAAAGAAAGTCTGGATCTGTATCGTGAAGCTGATCAAATTCGCTGCTGTCGACATCCATTAATTCGATAGAACATACTCGAGCATGAGGATCGGAGGGTTGGCTTCCCAACTTGTAAATGTTGAGCTCAATTGACATATTCCCGAAAGATAGGTTCATAGAGCCATTTCTACAGTTGATTACAGCGTTGGAAGTAGCCAAAAAGGGACGACCTAGAATCACCGGAATTTGGTTCCGTGGGTTCACTACAGGCTGTGTATCAAGAACAATAAAGTCCACAGGGAATACAAATTCCCCAATTTTTATCAACACATCCTCAAGTTCACCCCTAGGTTTGGTGATTGATTGATCGATCGGCCATCTGGAGAGTTATGTTCGAGGGCTTTAACACTCCGATACCTAGTTGCTCATAGACTGAATATGGAAGCAAGTTAACACTAGCGTCCAGGTCAAGTAAAGCATGGTTAATGTGTTTATCCCCAATAGAAATAGTAGGACAGCCAGGGTCCTTACGTTTTCTTTGTAATTGTTAGGGAAAAGCCGTGTCTACAGTACTCGACATGAAAACTTTTTTTGGCACTTGAGTCTTCCTCTTCCTAGTGCACAAGTTCTTAAGAATTTTCGCATAAGACGGAACTTGTTGGATAGCATCTAGGAGAGGGATGTTGATGTTAATTTGCTTAAACATTTCCACAAGCTTCTCCATTTGTGCATCAGATTTGTTGGCCCTCAATCTGTTTGGAAATGGAGCTCTATCAATAAGCGTTGGGTCTAACATTTGTGGAGAAGTTTGTGGGGGTGGAAAGGATGAAGTGGGTGGAGGGTTCGAGCCTTTGGGAAAACGGAGAATAGGCTCGGAAGAACAAGATAAATTGGACGAAATAGGGTAAGAAGTAGAAGTGGGAATGGAAGTGGAAGTGGAAGCTGGGGTGTTAATTGATTCCTCAACATCAATCTGTTCACCCACATGATTGTCTTGCACTCTTCCAGATCTCAACGTGGTAAGTGCATTCACCTTAGTGTAATGTGAAGGTCAAGGATCAGGCAGAGGTTGAGCTGGAAGATTCCCTTTCTCTCCAGCACTCATTTTGGCAGTCAGTTGTGCAATTTGTGCTTCTATCGATTTGATACTCTCACCGTGGGAGACAGTGTTTTGCACTAACGTTTGGATAGAAGACGTTAAAATGTCATTTGTTTTCATGAACTGTGTAATGAACATGTCGAGTGCAGAGGGTGTAGAAGTACCGGCAGAAGAAGGATCAAAGTTGTTGGCCGGGTTTTGAAAATTTTGTGGTTGAAAGGGGTGATGACTCATTTGTGGTGGTTGCTGTTGTGGTGGAGGGACCCATTGAAAGTTATTATGGTTTGGATCCGTGTATTGAGTTTGGTGTTGGATCCAAGAAAGATCGGGGTGATTCCTCCAATCTTGATTATATGAGGAAGAAGAAGGACCGTTTCCAGGTCTTTGCTGAAATGCAGCATTAGTGTGACCTTGAAACGGTACATTCAAAGGGCATTCTTACGTCAAATGTGATGGATTTGAACAGCATCCACATACGGTCTTGGGAAGTGTGTATTGGTTTAGGGAGGCTGAAGAGAACTTGTTTTCTAGAGCGTCGAGTTTCCTTTGTATTACGGCCATTTCGACTCTCATTGTGCCGGAAACATCAAGCTGATTGATACTTTCCCTAGGCGATGGTGGTTTAACACTTTCCCATTGTAATGTGTTTTGAGCTAAATCTTCTAGGTATTTCCAAGCTTCACCATCATCTTTAGACAAGAATTGACAATGAAACATGGTTTCAAGCATCTGTTTAGTTGTGAAATCAATACCCTCATAGATAATTCGACACCGATCCTATTTAGGGATTCCGTGATGAGGGCATTGTAAAAGAAGATCCTTGAACCGTTCAAACCATTTCCAAAATGGTTCATTGGGAAGTTGGGTAAATTTGAAGATTTCGCTCCGAATACGGACAGTCTTATGATTGGAATAAAATTTCTTAAGGAATGCCACAACAAATTCATCCCATTTTGAAATAGAATGTGCGGTTGTATTATAAAGCCACTTCTCGGCTATATCACACAAGGTAAATGGGAGAAAACATAAACGCAGAATATCCAAAGACAGTTGTGATGGTCCAATCATTGCGCATACATTTTCAAATTTGGATATAAAAACGTATGCGTCTTCAGACTCAAGATCGTGAAATTTGGGTAACAGTTTGATAAATTGGGGGTTGATTTCAAAATTTTCCCCGTTGGCAGGTGGTATAGAAAGACAGGTGGGAAGGGGAACACGTGTTGGATAGCATCTCTCTTGGAGAGAAATGCGTGGAGAATTCTGCGCACCTGCGGGTGGCGGCAGAGTGGTGTTAAAGTGTGAGGGAAATCCGTCCATCGCGGTCGTGGTGGGTGGTGGGAAAAAGAAAATGTAGAAATACCGACTTTGGGGTCGATGGGGGAAATGCAGACAAGACGGGCACTAGAATCCCGTGTCCAGCCGAGCTTGTACTAAAGGGTTTAGCACAAGTGGCAGCATTGTGATAATTAGGGGAAAATTTGGTTGGTGTTTATTTTGAAAAATACGGTTTTTGAAAAATCAAATCACAAAAAATGCACTCACCACCCTAGATCTAGTGGTCACCTAGGTCAAGGCTCTAGACCGCTCCTAGACTTCCAGAAGAAAAGTCGCAAAATAAATCCTCTACTGCCTCTTTGCCCCTTCTGTGGCCAGGTAAGTGCCAGGTAAGTGGGAGGTTCTCCACTACGTAAGTAGTGGGCCTAATTAAGTAACCACTTGTCTTAGACACACTTGCCTTAGACACCACAAAAGAAACGCGGATAAGCAATAGATTACCCATGACCTCCTTCTGTCCTAAGTGAGCGCGACGGTCCTTAGAGTCATGTCTAGATCTTTTTTAGTTAATGAGGGTGATGCGGATGCAAGTTTGTGATTTTTGGGGCTTAGGAAGGGTAATGAACTCCCAACCTAATCTGAATTTGGTCTTTGCCTCTTAATTTCCGTATTAAAATATGCAAACAACCAATTTCAAGAATCACAACAAATTTATTTTTTAGCGGCGCTGAATTTTGCAAAGAATCCTGCAAGAAATTGATTATTGGACAAGATCAGAGAGAAGAAGAAGGAACAGAGAGTATACCACAGAAATTTGGCACAGTGAACACCCTAAACGGCGGCGGTTCCGCTGCAAAAACACTCTTATAGCCGTGGATCCGTGGTGGGAAGGAGGAATTAGGGTTTCAACTTTTTCCTGTAGCTTCTTGTACTCCTTTGGAATCTGTAGAACTTCTCTGAATCTTGATCTCACTGTTGAATTGATTCCAGATTCCCTCGCAAAAATTCAAACACTAAACGTTAAGCACTTGAAGCGATTCTTGGATGAAAATTTGATGGAATAATAATTTTTCAACTCAAATAACAAAAAACGAACAAAATAGCACACATCCCCGGCAACGACGCCATTTGGTTGATCGTCTAAGTTTTGATGAAATGTAAAATGTTTACAATCAAAGAAATTTATACCGCAATCAATTAACGGTGTCCATGTAGCGTGTTAATGAATACGGATCGTCCACTGAGATGTGTGTTTTGATCGCTATTGTTTTAGATGAGTCAAAATGAAAAGGTAAAAGAAAATGCAAGAAAATTGATTCAAGATTTATGAAATTTAGTTTCAAGAATCATAAAGAACTAGATCTAAAATCAAGAATTAATAAAGATCAAGAAAATGTCCAAATAGTTTGAATTATCAAGATTTGTAAAGAGGCTTGTAAGAATCGATCCAATTGATAGTGATGATGAATACTTATGATTACAAATTCTTATCTATTGATGATTTGTTGCTAGATCGATGACGATCAACGAGAATTAGAGATCTATTGAAGAAACTAGGGTTTCTCCTTCTATCCCTTGTCCTTTCGTTGATTAGCATTCAAATTCTAGCCTCTAGGAATTCAATCATTGATCGTTGATCTCTAATTTGGAGCAAAAACATTCAAGAAAGAATCTCGCTCAAATTAGGTTGTCGATGATTCAACTTCCTAAAGTTTACAACACTCATAAGACTTAAGAATCGTTAAAGAATTTAGTCATCATCATCTATCTATTTTCTCGATTCCTCCATAAGCGGAGTTTTCACTCAAACATCATGAAAAAGAAAACAATCAAGAATTGATCACTCTTCATAATGCAAGAATGTAAAGATAAGCAAGATCAAGAATTTTCACCTTTTATTAATCAACGTTTCGTTACAATTCACTCAAAGACTACAAGAATTGAGGAGAGAACTCAATCGTCGAAACTAGCTTCACATCGTCTTCTTGAATCGCGGATCGTCATGGATCACTTGCTCGAATGAAGATCGGAGTTGCTTCAAAAGGCTCGTTGAATGCTTGCTTGATTTAGTACTCGTTGAATCTTGATTTGGATCAAATTGTATCACTCAATTTGATTTAGAATTGATTTAGATCTCACTATAATTCTTTTACCACTCAAAATGATTTCCCTCCAAATTCAACAACCAATCAACAACCTCAAACCCTAGATCTAGATCTCATTTTATAACCTCCTCATTTGAATCTTCCCTCCAAAGCTATGTTGTTAGAGAGAGTCTTCTAGAAGAAGTTTGTTGGAGGGAATATTCTAGAATAAGGAATATTCTAGGATAAGGTTGTTAGGCCGAGCCTTCTGGATAAAGCCACGTGCTATTTTAGGAGTCTTCTAGAAGCGAGGCCGTTACAGGGAGATACGTGGAGAAATATGAAATGCTGACGTATCCATCAAGCCGCGGATCCGCGGCGGATCGGCTGACTCAGCCGCGGATCCGCGGCCAAGTAGAGGAATCAGTACATGGAATCCTCAGGATGGTTTGGTGCTGACTTTATGGTACTTTCCTGATGTATGGAATATTTTTATACCTTCTTGTTTACTGCCAGATCATAAGTCTTGGAATTGGTGTATTTTATCAGCACTTTTAGCAGTTCTGGCTATTTTACCTGGAGAATTTCCTGCACACAATCTCAAAACAAGGGTTTATTACACATGCGTGCAATAATAAACACACAATTTCTCTCAAAATGCTGGTTATAATGTCTAACACATGCTATTTGGTATTTTGCAGACAAATTGCTAATATGTGCTATATTCATACCAAACATCTTTAGATGATTGCAAAGAGTAGGGAAATTGATGTGTTAAAAATGCAATATTTTCAACTGATCAACTACCTTGACTCAGGTTATCCCGAGTGCGGTGCCGATCCCAAGTGGTGATGCGGCGATGCTTCCAGAGCCAGCTATTGTGGCGCCAGCTCCTTCAACCTTACCGCAGGAGGCTTCGCTAAAGCGGCCGATGACAGACGCTGTAACGACTCCAGAGGCAGAGCTTGGTTCGGACGATGACGTCCCTTTGACGGAGGTCTTAAGGAGATTAGCTCTCTTGGCCCAAACTGAAAGGAAACGCAGGAAGTGCGCAGCGAAGGAACATGATGCCGCTTTGGCTGTAGGTGTAGGCTCAAGCACCACTCCATCTGTCGCTTTTCCTTCAGAGGGTGCTCCTGCTGCTCTGTCTACTGCCCATAGATAGGTTGCGCGCGCGGCTTGGGAAGCAACCGAGAATCTTTCATAAGGTAACGTAATGCCCGGTCTTTTTTATTAGAACTCGATCTGCAAATTCTTATACATCATATCCCACAGGGCCAATTCCTGGCAATGAGATGGCAGGCGAGACGATGGCGACTACAGAGCCTGAAGTGGCTACTCTCTCTCGGGAGTCTGGGACTGCCCAAACCGCCGCTCTTTCCCCTTGTGGCTCCCCGGTATCCCCGTGCATCGCAAGCGTTATGACGGCCCTCGTCGAATCAGGGGACGAAGCCATGGGCACAGAGACTACTCCTCTGCGGGAGAGCGAAGAAGCCGTAACGCCTGGTGATTCTTCCGTCGCGGTTTTGGTTGATGTCCCATAAGGTTAGTTTTGAGTCATTGTTCTTTTTATTTCATAACCCCGTTCAGCTTCTTCTGACGATCTTTTGTTTGTAGGTGCAGCGAACGCTGAGATTGTGCCATCTGAAGCACATCTGGTCGCCACCATGACGGTTGTTGTTCCCTCGCCTTCTCCTATGTCCTCCGAAATGCTGGAAGGTATAGGTTTGCGGTTTATCGGTTTCATTGTGGGTATCATCCTCCTTGTACTGACAGTATATTGTCACAACTTTGCAGGAGTCCTTTTTGACCATCTGTATCAGGTGCTGAACCTGCATTTCTCCTTCCAGTCGGAAGTCACTCCGCCTGCTGGTATTGGTTAGTATATCCTTCAACTATTGTTGTCCTCCTTTTTTATAAATAGCCGTATTGTCGCTGAGTCTTCCTTGTATTGATCGCAGCGTCACGGATTGGAGGAGGGGACGAGAGAATAATCGCGCATCCGGTACACCCAATTTTGCCATCCGCCACAGCCAGTATAGTAGACTCCATTACTCGTGTATTTCTTTACCTGTCGAGTTGATATTTTACCATAATTTATTTTGCAGCAATCGCACCGGCTCCAGCTCCCTTCGAGTCTCGGATCCCAATGCCGGCAGGGCCTTTTGCTAGACGCCCATCTTCCAGGGGCGCTGTGACTAGCCTGCTAATGTTGAGCGAGTTCGTCGAGGATCTTGACGCCGAGGCCCTCGCACTGCAGACTTTTCTGCTGAAGTTAATCCTATGCTGGCGACGCTCGTGAACTTCCATGACGGAGGCATCGTCGAGTCTTGGGTTAATTATTACAGAAAGATCGAGGCTTGCCTGCATGGGATAGAGCTCAAGCGTCCTGCTCCGGAAGTATCGGCTTTGAACTCCTAGCGAGCTGCATGGGTTGAGCAGAGTGTTCCTTTCCTTCGCCATTTTGAACAAGAGGCGGCCGTGAGGCGAAAGGAATGTGAGGCGACTTCCACCAAGTCTGTCCAATTGCGTGCCCAGGTCAAAGCGAACGCTGCACATCTGAAAGCTAATTTTGAAGGCCTCCAACGATGTATTTCTGACGGGCTGGTACTGAGGCAGAAGCTCGACTTCACTGAGCGGGTTACGCAGAGTCACGAAGTTGCTCAGCGGGAAATTGATGAGAAACGTTCATCCTGTTTGCAGCAACGGGCTCGAATTGAAGCGGCGTTGGCCGCGGCGGCTGACCGTGAAAAGGAGTTGAGAGGAGTGCGCGAGCAGCTTGCTGACTTACAGAAAACGCCTCCTTCTTAGTAGCCGCCTTTGTATCGACTGAAAATTTGTAATCTATGAATAACATGCATTCATTCATTTTTTATTCTTTTATATGATGTATCTTGTACTCAATTGAATTCATGAATAAAGCACACATTTTTTTATCTTGTACTATCGCTTCCTTTTCTTTGCTGTGTCATTGGCATGTTACTTTAGCAAATGTGGCCTGTAGATAGTAGATAGCAGTCCATCTTAACCTCCTTGTAGGGTAGCGATGGCTTAGTAAATAGGTTCAGGTCTGCTGCCTAAGACTTTTCAACTTTATGAACCGTGAGGGTCTCATAAAGACTTTTCTCCCTACGAGTCGAGAGGATCTCGTAGGTGTAATTTCTCCTTAGGAACCGTGAGGATTCCTAAGTGCATGTTTTCTCTCGAGAGTCGTAAGGATCTCATAAGAGAATTTTTTCCTTTTACAAGTCGAGAGGACTCGTAAATGGTTGTTTCCCTCCTTGTCGAGATTCGACTTTGGAGGGTGTGACCCGTGAATAGTATGCAATGGCCCATTTTGGACCGACTTGCAGGGCCCCAGTGCTTAGGAAACGGGTTCTTATCCCCGTTGCCTAAGACTTTCCCCTATGAGTCGAGACGAACCGAGAGATTATTGGTTGACTTGCTCCGCTTTCTGCGGTGTCGTGGTTGACTTCCTCCGCTTTCTGCGGTGTCGGGGTTGACATGCTCCGCTTTCTGCGGTGTCAGGTTTGACTTACTCCGCTTTCTGCGGTATCAGGGTTGATGTGCTCCGCTTTCTGCGGTGTCAGGTTTGACGTGCTCCGCTTTCTGCGGTGTCAGGGTTGACGTGCTCCGCTTTCTGTGGTGTCAGGGTTGACTTGCTCCGTTTTCTGCGGTGTCAGGGTTGACTTGCTCCACTTTCTGCGGTGTCGGGTTTGACTTACTCTGTTTTCTACGGTGTCAAGGTTGACTTGCTCCGCTTTCTGCGGTGTCGGGGTTGACTTGCTCCGCTTTCTGTGGTGTCGGGGTTGACTTGCTCCGTTTTCTGCGGTGTCGGGGTTGACTTGCTCCGCTTTCTGTGGTGTCGGGGTTGACTTGCTCCGCTTTCTGCGGTGTCGGGGTTGACTTGCTCCGCTTTCTACGGTGTCGTGTTTGACTCTAGGTTGTCTGTGAACCGTAGAGTCTTAGAACTAGGGATTGTGCCGTAGCTCTGATTGGTGATGCCGTGTCCGTATCCTACTAGAATGAGGATGAACGTCGTTGCTGATCTCCTGGGATGCAGATGTTGCCGGTGAGATCTGACTCTCCGTTTGACAGAGTTTGTCGGGAAATGTGGTTCTCTTTTCGTTTATGCCCATGGATTGTATACAGGGGTCAGTATGGACTCGCCTGTAGGGAAAAAGTTTCATTCTTTCATCATTTTTTTATTTCTTTCCGCGATGCTCTATCATTTCAGCTTTTTATATCGCGAAAGTAGCGATTGCCCAATCATTTCGGCTATTTTTTCCTTTCTTTACTCGTTGCTTTGTATTGCGAGTTGCCCAATCATTTCAGCTATTTTTATATGCATATATTTTACTTGCTGATTTTTGTTGCGAGTTGCCCTATCACTTCGGCTATTTCACATGCATTTTTGGCTCGCCGACTTTTTGCTGCGAGTATGGAACTTGGAATCTGATGCCAATCTTAGCATCAACATTGCTGCGACTGGAATATTGCCAGAAGTGAATCATCATTTGCCGTGAAAGGACTTGAAATTTGATACTTATTTAGGCATCAACATCGCTACCATTAGGACATTGCCAGGAGCGAATCATCATTTTCCTCTGTCGATTCGAACAAAGGTGGCTTAGCAAACAGGGTTAGGATCCTGTCGACTAAGGCTTTTGAATTCATGAGCCGTAAGGGTCTCATAAAGGTGTTTTTCCCTACGAGTCGTGAGGATCTCATAGGTGCGATTTCTCCTTAGGAATCGTGAGGATTCTTAAGTGCGTTTTCTCTTGTAAGTCGTAAGGATCTTACAAGAGTGTTTTCTCCTTATAAGTCGAGAGGACTTATAAGTGTCATTTGCCAAATGGGAAAATTTTGCGTCATTGGTGGAACTTGGTAGGGGAGACGTTTATTTTTGCCCGTGGATTGTATACAAGGGTCAATATTGAACCTCTTGTACAATCTGTGGTGTGATGGCTTAAGAACATGTTCAGATCCCTGTAGCTTAAGGCTTTTGAATCCTTTGAGATGTGAGGGTCTCATAAGGGGATTCTCCTTACGAGTCGTGAGGATCCCGTAAGTGTAATTTCTCTTTAAGAATCGTGGGGATCCCTAAGTGTGTTGCTCCCTTGTGAGTCGTAAGGATCTCACGTGGGTATTTTCTCCTTACAATGTCGAGAGGACCTTGCAAGTGTGCATGAATTTTTTACGAGTCTGCGCCCTTTCGGATTTTCACAAATATCGCCGGTAGCCATATTGTTTTTACTCACGGAGCCCTTTCGGATTTTCATCCGTGCCCATCTTGTTTATGGACGTACCCTTTTTTTGCGTCAGCCTACGGATACTACGATTTGTAGTAGTTTAAAGACGTTTCGGTCCGTAGTTAGTTTTAGGACGTTTCGGTCCATTGTTATTTTAGGGACGTTTCGGTCCATTGTTAGTTTAGGGACGTTTTGGTCCGTTGTTAGTTTAGGGACGTTTCGGTCCGCAGTTATTTTAAGGACATTACGGTCCATTGTTAGTTTAGGGACGTTTCGGTCCGATGTTTTCCGTGTTTGGGACGGGGTATCGTCAGATACTACTTTTAGAGTCTTGACTCAAGAAGATAGCGAGCGGACATAGGCGTCGTCATCTATCATTAACCTGGTTCGTGACTCGTCAGGCATAGTACTTCTTAAGGAATCGTCCGTTTATTGGCCGGAAGGGTCTCTCGCCATGCATATCCATGAGCAAGTAAGCCCCACCTTGGTAGACTTTGTATATGATGTATGGGCCCTAATAGTTCGGCTCGAATTTCCCCCGTTTGGCGTGATTGGGGATCATAGGTCTTTTTACGACTAGCACGAGTTCGCCTTGGCGGAATGTTCTCGGCCTAGTCAATCTTTCGTCTGAGCATGTCATCCTTGCTTTGTAAGCTTCTAGGTTTTGCTGCTCCATGAGACGAGTTTCATCGAGGGCGTCGAGATCCTGAAGCCGAAGATGAGCATTCTCTTCATCCGTTAGTTCGTGATGAACCTCCACTCGTAGGGAGGGTAACTCTATCTCCAAGGGGAGTACCGCTTCTGTGCCGAATACCAATGCGAATGGCGTTGTACTCGTAGTCATTTTGAACGTAGTCTGATACGCCCAGAGAGCTTCATGCAGTCTCTCGTGCCAGTCCTTTTTATTTTTGGACACCGTCTTCTTTATGATCTTCATCAAGGTTTTGTTGAAAGCCTCAGCTAGACCATTAGCTCGGGGATTGTAGACCAAAGAGTATCTCCAGTCTATATTATGCTGCTGTGCGAAGCGGCTGATTCTGTGACTTCTGTAAGCCAGCCCGTTATCGGAGATAATCTGTTGCGGAGTGCCGAACCGATAGATGACGTGTGTCTTGAAGAAATGGAGAATATTCTCCGTCTTTACTTCTCTTAGCGGTATTGCTTCTGCCCATTTAGGGAAGTAATCAGTTGTCGCCAATATGAACTGATGTCTTTTGGATGACACCGGTTCGATGGGCCCGATTATGTCGGTTCCCCATATTTCGAACGGCCAGCTAGCTACTGTTGGGTGTAGCGGGTTTGGATGCTGGTGGATGAAGTCTCCATGAATTTGGCACGAATGGCATTGCTTCACGTATTCGAGGCAGTCCTGAATCATCGTGGGGCAGTAGTACCCCATTCTTTTGATCTTCAGCTTCATCTTTGGCCCGGCTTGATGAGAACCACAAAGTCCGTTGTGAGTTTCTTGAACGACTCTCCTTAGTTCTTCTGATCCTAGGCATCTTAGCCACAGAGAGTCGAACGATCTCTTATACAGAGTATCATTGACAAAGGCGAAAGACAGAGCTCGTTTCATGAGCTGGTGTCTTAAAGATGTATCTTCAGGTGTTCGACGGGATTTGAAGTAGTCTATAAATACTTCTCTCCAATCCTTAACCCTTCCTTGGTCCTCTATTTGCCGGGTTGTTTGCTTTGTCGCTTCCTTTTCTTCATACGACTTCGGGGATATTTTTGCTGGTGCAAGAACTCGACGGCTTTGCACAACGATCCTTACGTCATCGAGGTTTTCGTTAGCCAGCTCTTTAGTGAGCTTGGCTAACGCATCCGCCTTGCTATTTTCCGCACGCAGTATGCTTTTCAGGGCATAGGAAGGGATTTGAGTCAGCAATTGTTGCACTCTGTCGCCGTACATTACCAACTCTGGTTTGCATGTTTGATAGTCGCCGTTTACTTGACTAACGACCAGCTGAGAGTCTCCGTATAAGAGGAGATTTTCGATTCCCATGTCGACAACGATCTCAAGACCTGCTATCAAAGCTTCATATTCTGCTTCATTGTTTGTTCTTGGTTCTATTAAGGAAAAGGCAAAGCGCATTATCCCTCCTTGTGGAGTTACGAAGATGAGGCCTACCCCAGATTTGATTATGGGGGAGCTGTGCTTTCGCTTCTTCATGGAAGATGCCCCATCGAAATAGAGTTCCCATTGGGTATCACTCCCTCCTCTTTCCCCGTCGATCGTGTCAAACGCGTGCTCGTCTGGCAATTCGCAATTTAGGGGTGAATCGGCAGGTATCGGATGCTCAGTGAGGAAGTCGGCGATGGCTTGGCCTTTCACTGCCTTGAGAGGTCGGTATGTTATCGAGAACTCCATTAAGAATAGGTCCCATTTAGAGAGCCGCCCTGTTAGTATGGCTCTTGACATCAAATATTTGAGAGGGTCCACTTTTGATATGCGATGAACCCCATGCGCCAAAGCATAATGCCGAAGCTTCGTTATCGCGAAGATTAACGCCAGGCAGTGTTTTTCGATAAGGGAGTAGTTGTTTTCTGCCCCCAGGAGAACTCGACTCAAATAGTAGAGGGCTCTCTCTTTCCCTTAGTCATTCTCATGTGCCCATAACGCGCCTAAAGAACCTTCAAGGGCTGTTGTGTACAGGATGAGGGGCTTTCCCTTGACCGGCACGGTCAGTACCGGCGGGTTCTACAAATATTGCTTGATTTCGTCCAGTGCACTTTGGCATTTGCGATCCCAAACGAACGGGGTTCCCTTCTTCATCGGGTGACTGTAGGGACGTCATTTGCCGGAGAAATTAGCTATGAACCGCCGGATATACGCGAGCTTTCCTTGGAGAGACCGTAGTTGCTTTAAAGTTCTTGGCGGAGGCATTTCCATAATCGCCTTGATTTTTAACGGGTCTATTTCGATGCTCCGGTGTCGTATGATGAATCCTAGGAATTTGCCTGAGGAAACTCCGAACGCGCATTTGAGAGGGTTCATCTTCAGGTTGTATTTCCGAAGGCGCTGAAACACGATCTTCAGATGCTCCCAATGTTCCTCGTACGATTTGCTTTTCACCACGAGGTCGTTAATATAACATTCAACAATCTCGTGTATGAGGTCATCGAAAATCTTTGTCATGGCCATCTGGTAGGTAGCACCGGCGTTCTTTAGACCGAAGGGCATCACTTTGTAGCAGAATATGCCTAGAGGAGTTCGGAAAGCGGTATGCTTCCGGTCTTCGGGATGCATCTTTATTTGATTGTACCTCCATGAAGGAGAAGACTTCGTGAGTGGACGTATTATCTATCATCAACTCGGTAACTAGTACAGGAAAATCATCCTTCGGGCAAGCTTTGTTGAGGTCCTGAAAGTCCACTTAGATGCGCACCGTCCCATTTTTCTTCATCACTGGGACGATGTTGGTGATCCAGTCAGGGTACTGAACTCCTTGGATGAAGCCGGAGTCGATTAGCTTCTTGACTTCGGCATTGATGCTCATTTCAAGTTCGAGCCGCAATCTTCTTGGTGCTTTTTTGACTGGCTTGACGTCCGGAGATATCGCCAATTTATGCACCGCTATCTCTGGATCTAGCCCCGGCATCTCGGAATAGTTCCATGCGAAGAAGTCTTTATACTGCATGAGCACGTCTTTTAGCGTAGCCACCTGTTCTTTAGACAGCAGCTCACTGATGAACGTTGGCCGCGGGTCGTTTGCCGTCCCCAAGTCGATTTTCCTTAGGTTGTTTGTAGTAGTATGTATTCCATCTTCCAATTCTTTTTGCGCCGGTGGAAACTCTGAAATCAGCTCATCTTCATCCTCATTTTCGAAGCACCAGGAGAGGTCGTCCATATTCACATGCACTCCTTCTTCCGACAACGTTATCATGTGACAGGTACGAGATCGTTTCCAAGATCGGTGTTGATCTGGTTCTACTCCTGCTATATACGTTGCTTTTGGCACATGCTTTTGCGGTGGGGATACCCTCCAACTGTTGGATAGAGTGAACCTGTTGAGTTGATATTGGTCTTTGACCCAGTTTTTGAAAGTGAAGCAGTCTTTAAGAAGATGACCTATTACTCGGTGATAGGAGCAATAATCCGGCTGACAGACCTCGTTTGCTTGTTTGGGGTGCTTGGACTCCGGCAGTGTCATCATTTAATGCTTCACGACGAGGTCGAAGATTCTCCTTGTCTTGTCTCGAGGGAAAGAATATGCTCGACCCATCTTTTTCAAAAGAGACGGATTCCGGCTGACCCTTTCTTGATCGCGTGGCCTTTTGGATCTGTTTTGCCACTGTCGAACGTTTTTTCCATTCCTTAACTTGCTTTTGCCTCCGCGTCGGGTCTTTTTCTTTTCTTGGGAATGCATGGTGGGCTAACGGTGAAGGGCATTGTCATCCTCCGTAGCCTGCTGAAGGAGGCGTCGCGTCTTGGCTTTCTCATAAATGGCCATTCCGCGGCAGTGGTCGTTCCGAACCCTTTGACTCGCTTCCCTCACTAGCTTGTCCATCTGTTCTTCAAACAGCGGACTCGGCATTTTTATGGTAGGACCGCGTTCTGGTTCAGCGTCAGAGTCTTTTAAAAGAGTATCCACTTCTTCATCAAGGTCCTTTATGTCATGGCAGCCATGGAACTGCTCCCGTTTCTTGGACTGGACATATCTAAGCTCGATCGTTTCCATTTTTCCGTTGGGCAATTTTCGCTGAGTTCCAGGGACGTTCCAGATCCTGTTGTAGAATTGGGCCTGTCTCGCTGTCACGACCCGAAAGTACGGAACATGACCGACACTTAGGCTACGAACGTCTCAAGGCGTACGTGCTCTAAGTAAGCCGAGCCCAGAATCCAAACCAAGAAAAATAGTAGAATGTAGGAAAACCACTATAAGTCAACCAACTAGCAATATAATATACAACGCCTAAAGGCGAGGATCACAACAGAGAAGGAAACTCAAACAGCACGAAATCCACAGAAATATAACGCGCGACTCTAAGGTCGAAAGAATAAACATCACTGGTCTCTATCTCATTTAAGTACATGTTTGGTTGATGGAACTTCTAGATACAACTGAAATATAATATACAATGTATAATGATGGGTACGATACAATAAACCCACCTACTAGCAAGTCACCCGAAAGGAACAGTGCCCGCAAAGCCGTAATGAAACCTGTACGGCAAACCTGCAAAAAACCGGGGCACAACGGGGGTGAGTTGCCAACTCGTGAATAGAAAAAGATCTACGAACAGAAAATTGCATGTATGACGCAATCCTAGGTCATACGATCATAATATATAATCCTCAAATATATAACCAGCAACCTATAACAATGACTAGGGTAAATATCTAACCCAAGTGTAATCACATATGCCCGTGTCAGTGCCTCAGGTAGCAATATATCATATGGATGATGTATGAATGCATGAAACCGAATGCATGTACAGAAGAAAACCGCTTTCATAAATTTATGAGATTTCTGTATTTTTAAAATGAGGTATCATAAATGAAATCAGCATAAACAGTGCCTAGCATCGACACAAAACATAAATCCTAATATCTCGATATCTCTGTGTCATAATCTCTGTACCTCAATATCTCATAATCTCAATGTCTCAATCACAATATCAAGGGCGCCGTCAGTCCAGACCGGCCCCTACTATCCATCTCATGACCACGACGGTATCCTCCGGATATCCGACGCGTCGGGTAATATCACCGGTCGGTAGTGCTCCCTCTGCCAGGCTCAACGCCATCTCCTGCGATCTTCTTGCCCCGGGATACCGCACCGGGACCACCATGTACCCGAAACGGTTCCTCCACTCCTCGAATCGGGTCTCCAAACCCTTCAGCAAACTCATGGTGGACGACTCATACATCATTGGAAAACCGCATTTTTATTTAAAAAGAGAGAAAGCAGTTTATATAAGTTTTGCAGTTTTTCCCCCAAATCCAGAAAATATCATGGAGATCCGAATCATCAATAGCATGTAAAATCATGAATGTAAGCATGAGAATCCATGAATGCAGCATATAATGAATAACAGTATGCATGAAGTGACAAGTAGTAACTACAATGTCAAGCTGGCATATAAGGCAAGTACACTAATATCATGTCAACTACTAGCTAACAAGCTAAATCAAACAATAATACTCTCTAAGTGTATGTGACATGGCAATTACCGATGAAGATGTGTGTGAGCCGGCAAATAAGTGTACGTGGTACATAAGCATCATCGGTAATGGTGCTGGTGTCCTAACAGCATGATATCAATAATGGAATATGAATCACAACAGTATGCGATGCAGAGCAACAATAATAATGTGCGGGAGCTGAATACTAAACACAATGGTAGCTAGACTGTATCTAATGTCATAAGAGTCATACAGCTACACCACCTATAGGGCTGATCTAATAGGCTAACTGCAGGTAAGGGAAACCGCCAAACCTCTGAGTCGATACATATATATACATTTATAGTCGGTTATCCTGCCTCGATAATATCACATCCGATACCATATCTCTATAATCAGTTATTCCCAAATCAAGAGTGCGGATCAAACATCAAATTATAGCTCGTACGTAAATCTGTCGTACGGCATCCCCAAATCTGTGTACGGGTCAATATCACATTCGTCATATCATTCATCTGGTATTCTCTATATCAAATATCATAATCTGGGTACTGACCTACGTCTAGTACAAGGCTAACATCATCACTACCATCATGATCTGACAACTGATCAACAGTCTCGTATGAATCGATATCATCAGCACATATCATCTCAAGGAGTATACCTCGACCAAGGCGGCCTAGCATACTAATCTTGTCATATCATATCATGTCATATCTCGTAACGTAATCACATGTCGACCATTTTATATATATATATATATATATCACTATTCCTATAGCATCATCATCCCAAAATCCGCTAAAGCATCAAGACGTATCTCAAATATGAATTTTACCATATCACCGATATCATAATCTCGGATCAAATATCATTGACTCATCTCAAACCCAAGTATCATCTTCAAATCCGTATGTGAACACATAGTCCCATACCCACGCGAACACATATCTATATAGAATCCCATAACCACATATGAAATAAGGATGTATGCAAGTATGTATGTGTGTATATGTATGTGTAGTGCACCCACTACCCTAGGGTTTCGTAACCTTTCACCAATCCACCACACCAATATCCATCTTAACATTATCATTAATCCCAAATAACATATAATAATTGTTGGTGTGTATACGCATCCGTATACATCACCACGAACTGCGGGTGCTATACGCCATCCACCCGACTTCTCCCGTAGATATAAATCTACTCACCTTTCTTTATGCGTGCCGGTGCCGATGTCGCCATTTGCATCTCCAACGCTTTGACGCCCCGTGGGGTACCTACAAGGATATCACACGCTAAAACACATGAAAACCATGTCGGAAACCAAAATGGTGCATGCTACGCCCATAGGTAAAAACCTGTGGCCTCGCGTACAGTCACAGCCAACAACCCTCTGTCGTTGGCGTTCAAACGCCACCCGACAGAAATGAATCATCAAATACCAATATCCATGCTAAAACAAGTCGTAAATCATGCGCCAACTCAAAAAAATCAACCCAGATTCTACCCTGATCGGAATCAGACAAAATTGGATGTACCAGGGGTCAAGTTTACAGGGTATAGGGCTATGCACAAAAAACGAGGCAGTTCCCTACTGCTCTGGACGCAAATTGCGGCCAGAGGGAATTAATCTGCGGCCTGGAATGGGTTTTGGGGGCTAGGTCTTTGGGTGTTGGTTTTTATCTGCCTGCATATCTCACTGCCAAGCCAATTTTATTTTAGGGTATCTCGGGTTGTAGCAGATTCCAGAAAGGTCACAAAATCGACAAAATTGCTAATTTACGCCAAGTCAAAACTTTCAGGTAACTAACTGGAAATTTGGGGTATTCTGGGGTTAACTGGTCTCAAACACACCTAATAAGGTTACCCTAACAATCAAAACCAACACTTGGTCAAGTCTCACTCAACTTTGCCTAAACTAGCACTAATCACGATATAAACACTAAATTTTAGCTAAATAACCAGAACTTGGCAAGATAGGAGTTAGGTTGCGGAATTATACCTCAAGGGGTCCTAGAATGAAGGAGAAGGGAAGAAGGAGGAGGGGTGTTGTGCTGCTGCTGGACTGCTTCTGTTGCTACTGAGGTTGCTGGTGCAGCAGTTGCTGGTGCTGTTTTCAGCAGCAGTTTTGTTGATGTGGCTGATGCTTTGGTTGGGCTGGTGTTTGAAATTTGTTGGTGAGGTTGTTTTGTGGTGAAGTTGTGGTATATGATGGTGTGGAGGCTGTTCTTGCTGCTGTTGCAGCTTCAGATGGCTGTTTCTGTGGATTTGTATGATGTTGTTGCTGTTGTTTGGGCTACAGCTGCTGCTGTTGTTTTATTTTTGTTGCTGTAGTTGGTGTGTTTATGGTGTTGGGTTGCTTTTGTGGCTGCTGCAGGAGTTATGGTGTTGTGGTGGCTGATGTAGCTGCTGATGTGATGAAATTGGGGCTGATGTTGTGTATCAGTGGCTGTTTCAGCAGCAGATGGCAATTGGGTGGCTGAATGTGCTGATGGTGGGCTGATGTGTATGTGTTGTTGTAGCTGCTACTGCTGAGCTGAAGTGTTGGGCTGTTGTGTGTGGGGTGTAGGATTGATGGTGGTGTGGTTTTTGAGTGAGAGGGAGAGATGTGATAGTTATGTAAAAGTTGTGAAAAGAAATACAGTGTGACATTTCCTAGCCACCACTCTCTCTCTCTCTCTTAAGTGCTAGCTTACACAAGCCATCATGGCTCACTCACTCCCCATAACACAAGTCAACCCCCACCTAATCCAATCTTTAACAAAGCTAAACCCTTAATTAACCCACTTAACTTAACCAATTGGGTTAGACCACCATGGTTGTCTAAACTTGGCTAACCCACCATGCTCATCTAACTTGGTAACCCTAGACTACCATGAATCCAAAACATGAAACAAGTGTGACAAGTGTGGAAAAGTCATGTGCACATTTTGCACAAAAGCCAAAAATCTAATTAGCGATTAACATTAAAATAGCATATACTTAACCATAAAAACTTATAAATGGCATATTTCCACAAAATACCCTATTTTAGAATTTCCATTATTTTTCTTCAGAATTTCCCCATTTATCGGTATTTAATTATACCGAAATATTAAAATATTCATTAAAAGTTAATATTAAATTATGAAAATTCCCAAAAATAATATTTTATTTTTTTGAAATGTTACACTCGCGGTTTGCTTAAAGGGTACGCCTTGACATCTCAATAACCTTTTCAATCCCTCTGCGTAGTATCTGGGGAGACGGATTGGTTGGAGCATGTCGAGCGCAAAATCGGCACCATGCCAGACTTCTCTTTCGACTTTAGTCTCCGTGGATCGGTAGAATAAGATCGCCTTTTCACCTCTTCGCCTGGGAGACGCAGAATGTCTGCAGCTCTTGTAAGTCCGCGGCGGCGCCCAGGCCGTCGATCCGACGCCGGAAACGCGGAAACGAAAACTTTCAAAAACTTGAAACCGGCACCACCGCGTACTTTTCACCCGGATCGGGCCATTAACCTAGCAACTAGCAAACTAAAAGATGGGTGAAGAGATATACCAAGCGATCCGTGTCCTTCGGTCTTCATCTCCACTCCGATCTCCCGCGGATACTTCGTCCGTTACCTCCTCGTCGTAACGGGCACCACATCGCCAAAGTCTTTTACGGGTTCCCACCTCTGGACCGAGGCAACTCGGGCGCGAAGTTGGCTAGCCGACGCGTCCAAGATTTGCTATAGAATAGTGTAGTAGCCATTGTCTCTTTGGGGTGAAGAAGTTTCCTTAATGTTGTGGAGGTGAAGAAAGCAACTAAGGAAATGTGCTTAGGAATTTAGGTAGCAAGAAAAGGAGATGAAACGATTTTCTCACACAATGAAACCTCTCCCCTCCTCTCTCCAAAAAATGGCCGGCCTCCTCCTCCATGGTGGAGATAATGGAATGAAAAATTCCATGGAGAAAAGAAAAGATAATGCAATATAAAAGGTCACACCAATTTCCCTTTTCAATCCACTCACAAAACCATCACAAGAAAAGCAATTGAATGGACCCAAAAAGCATCTCATGATGAAAGAATAATCATGAAGCCACACTTATGCAAGATACCCCTCCACAAATAAGTTATTTGCAAATGTGCAAATAACCCCCTCCAACGAAAAGTCCGGCCGTGAAGGAATAAAAGAATACCGGCCGGAACAGAATGCAAACTGGCAACTTCAGAAAACTGATCCCGTAATAAATTACAGGAAAACCCCGCTACTGCATATACATGCCCGCATCTGTATTCCCACTGAATACAAATGCAAAGAGACAAAATCTACACTGTCTAATACTAGGATCCGGCTTAAGCCAAAGCCGGCTAGTAAAATCCGTCCGATCACGATCCGTGCAATACCGCACGTATCTGATCGAAACCTGCCATATCTCCATACGGCCTCTACAGCATTTCGCCCGAAACTTGAGTAACTGTCTGTGTGTGGTGGACTCTAAAGACTCGTCAATACTATGGCTGTGGATTTAACCACTAGCACGTCAGAGGTATCAGCCAATACGTGACGGGCTACCAGCTATTGACTAAAAGGGACGTCGATGAGCGAACTCATCCTGACACCCTACTGAGCCTGTCAGTGACAATATCCGTACAGTCTGGTCCGTTCGTCTATGAGCATCGCATGGCGGGCCTAGGGGGTTGGTAAAAGTCAGACCCCCAATAGCGGTACAAGTCGTGTCGGAGTGTAGCCCAGAACACCCTGAGATACTACTGGAATACCTACCAGCAAATCTCCTACCTTGGCCAAGGACTTTTCATGTTCTGGCTCTCCTAGACACAGCGCGACCTCACCCCCAATACCGGGAGAGACGAACCCCTGCAGATCCGCTCACTGCCTCCATGTGGCTCGGGACTGTACCCAACTAAAACCTGTTTGCACGACTCCTTTGAGCCGTGGTAGGGTTGTAATCAAAGCACAGTGGGAACTCACACGAGACAAATGACGATCTCAGGTCGATTAACTAACCTGTACACATGTCACCAGGGAACTGCTATCTGACGTCTGGTATAATCCCAACTAGCAGGTTCCCGGCGAGTCCTGTCCGGTGTACTCATAACCCAATGAGCACCTGTATACATCTTAGGTGAACCAACTGACACCAGTGGCTTGTGAGACCGGCCACCGCCCCTCGTCGGGGTCTCGACTGTATACACTAGTCTACTCTGGAGAATCGATGCCCTGTCTCGAAACTCCCTCGACTAGGGACCTTTTAAGGATGTGCTTATAGACTCCAGCTCTCACGTATATGATCGCCCTCATACTGCTGGTAGTCAAGCAAGGATCCTAGGGGCTCTATCAACGTGCAATAGCGACTCGTAAGGTCACCTAAAGCAGTACACTATTATAAAGATAAACCAGATAGCACACTATCATCTCGAGTAAGACTGTCCTACTGGGACAGGTCCTCCCTCAATTATTGCAATCACATGCCTGTGATCCAATAATTGACTCTGAGGGCACTATCTCCAACAATCTCCCACTTGCACTCGAGGCTAATTATTGCGATGTCGCATACTCACAGCCCGTGTGATACCGAACACCCAACTCCTCTACTAGTCAGTCTCACAAAGCTCGTTTGCGAAACTATTGCGTTCGAGGAATAGCCTCAGTGAGTGGATCCGCTCTGATGTTTCTTTCTATGTCTCTCTCTATCTCAAGTTCGCGGAGAAAGCCATCTCCCGAAATGAGCAATACCTGTCTTAGAATATGTTTGGATATCTGATGGGACCTAGCTCAAAAGTGAATTCCAAATCCAAACTTCTTAGACTGTATCGTCAACTGAACTTAATCAGTATCCTGTGCCATGCCTTCCCTCAGTATCCACCTGGACCACCTGTCCAAAATACTGCCTCTCGTCAGAAGGAAAACTATAACTCTGACAGCCACTCTGCCATCCAGGTCACCTTGGAAGCCTAGAATGATAACTGTTTCCCGAAGGAGGCTGCCGTTATCATTTCCCTAGAACATCCACTTATGTTCTAAAACTGCTTCCGAATGTTTCCCCAGGATTGGATCAATATCAACTTATTGCATCTACTGCAAGAACAACATCTGGTGTGGTACTTGACATCTCATGATCGACTCAATTGCCTAAGCAAGTGATCTGCCAATCATGAACATCCCTCTCCCCTTTAGTCTGTAAGACACCTTTAGAGAGGGTGACTCCATTACCTGCAGGTACACCACCATGCTGGGAGTCGTCCATTCTAAATACTCTTAGAACGCTGTCTAAGTACCCTGATTTGGGAAACCACCCAAATCTAGATCTAAAACCATGGATCTAGTAACCAGAATGTCTGATATAATATCCAAGTCCTGTGTGGAGAAACCACTGTGTGACGACCAAAGTATAACCGATCGTAGCATAGGAATATGTAGGGTTCCTAGGCACTCTAGTGAGGTCTCACAAGGCATCGAACATGCCAAATTCAAAAATTCTAGGTGCCGAGAGACCCGACTACGGATCGTTTGCTAGATTTCTAGGCGAAAAAGAACTAGTTAACAACTTAACTAATGGGATATCGGAAATACAACCTTTGTAGATCCGGTGCTCCACCTCCATAGCTCCGCAACGAAGTCGTCTCCGCTGTCCAAAAAGAATCCGGGCTCTAGAGTCGGCTTCGTCGGAGAATAAGCGAGCTAGGTCGTCGATGTCCATGCTGAAGATGATCTACGTCGAGGCATCGCTAAATCAAGCTCCGACTTCACCAAGTCAAGAAACTTGTGAAGTAAACACACTCTACTACTTGGCAAGAGGTAGAGGATGAAGAAATAGGAAGTGGGTAGACTTTAGATTTGGATTTCTCACTCATTTCCATCAATCACCATTGATGGACCTTGCTTTCTTCACTTGAAGAAAGGAAGAAGAAGAAGAATATTGTTATGATAAGTTATTCAAAAATGAAAAGAAAAATCAAAACTTATCATAATCAAACCATGGTAAAGTGTAGAGAGTTAATCATGGTTGAATGGAATGGTTAGGGTTAAGCATGAGACAAAATGGTCACTTGGTCAAAGTCTTCAAGAAGCTTCAACAAGAATACAAAGAAAGCCACCATTTTGCATTATGCTTATCATTTTCTAAAAATGAATAAATAAAAAAATAAATGAATAAGTAAAAACCCTAATCATCCACTTAACCATAGTTTAATACTTTACACTTAACCAAAAAGCATGTATCATCAAACATGATACAATCATGTGCACAAAATCATATCGCATATGCAATGCGCACACTCGAGTGAGAAAATCCATCTTAAGTGAACCAATACTAGTTAATGCAAAGTAATATATCAAATATATAATTATACATTAAATCATTAAATCAACACTTGATTTAACGATCCGGTCATGTCGCACACAACCGACTAGTATACAATGTATCGGCTTATCGAATCAACGCTTGAATCGATAACTAGGTTATATCGCATACAACCATTCGACACATTGATCGCGAGAATGAAATACGTTATCACATACACGTATTATTCTCGGTCCCGCACATATCTCATATGCACTCTTATTTCGTTTCGCTTGAGCCAGGAAACCTCTGTGTAGGACTCTAAAGACTCGTCAATACGCCGGCAGCAGATGATGATCATATCAAACACCCACAAGCCGCAAGTGGTCTGCTAAACATAACGGCCACCCGGGTATTGAGCGATCTGAAGATCGACGAGCAAGCCCGCTCACACTCCAGTGAATCCGACCAGTAACACTACCGTACAGTCCGGTCTGATCGTCTGATATGTCGCATATCTCGCCTAGGGGTGGTAAACGTCAGACCCCAATAGCTCGATAAGTCGTGTCGATATGAGGTCTATAATTGTTCGAGAAACTACTGGTAACACTTACCAGTATATCTCAGCAACCCTGGCCAGGGATTTCCTGTTATAGCCAATCGAACACAGCGCAACATCAACTCCCTATACCGGGAGAGACGAATCCCCTCCTATCGCTCATTGCCTCCATGTGACTCGGGACTGTACCCAAAAACCACCGTTTTGCACGCCCTCTTGGACGTGGTAAGATGGAAATCAAAGCACAGTGCGAACCACACAAGACTCTATGACGATCTCGGGTCAACAGACTACTCTGTACCAGTGTCACCAGAGAACTGCCATCTGACGTGAGGTATAATACCATCTGGGAGTTCTCGGCGAGTCCGTCCAGTGTACCCAGTCTCTACTGAGCACCCGTATATCATCTCTGATGTCAAACACCAATGGATATGGGATCATCCATCGCCCATCTGTATGGGTCGAGAAGGTACACGCTAGTCTACTCTGGTATATCGATGCCCCATCTTGATACACCCACGACTAGGGACTTTGAAGGATGTACTTATGGACTACCATGTCCCCACTAGTATGATCCGCATCATAGTCCAGGTAGTCAAGTACACATCCTAAGGGCTTTACCAACATGTAACAGAGAGACAATCAACGTACACGTTAAGGTAAAGAGCAACCAGATAGCATACTATCATGTCGAGCAAGAAAGTCCTCCCTATATATGTCCCAGCATCCACTACAATATACATCCTATGTACAGTAATGGCCTCTAGGGCATACATATAACTAACAATCTCCCACTTGCACTAGGGCCATCTGTAGCAGTGGTCGAAGTATCTCATACTCAACCATCCCATAAAAGTCTCTCTCTGGGAATAGGCCTTCGTGAGTGGATCCGCCATGTTATCCTCTGAGTCTACTCTCCAAACCTCGATCATCCTGGAGATCAACTATCTCCATGATCAAGTGATACTGCCTTAGAATATGTCTGGATCACTGATGGGACCTGCGTTCCTTGGCATAAGCCACAACTCCATTGTCTCACAATGGTCGGAACGTAGTTCATCTCATGAACCAATATACACCCAAACAGCCTCTTTGGTAGCATCTTAAGTAGCGATGTATCCTGCCTTTATCGTCTAGTATGTCACGGTATCTAGCTTGGAACTTTTCCAACATACCGTCCCTTTACTGAGGGTAAAGACAATGCCTGCGACTGACATTCAGTCGTCTTTATCACCCTGGAACACTTCCAGTGATTCTCCCCAAGATCGATTGATACCATCTAACTACAGCTAGTGAGGTACCTAACATCCATTTAGATCTATCTCATAGATCCAAAATCCAGGATTTAGTAGGTATCACTTTGATCCTATGTGGAGAATCATTGTGATAAGCGGAGATTGATCGAGCGTAGCATAAGAAACTCCTTTCTTATCAAGAGTATGTCATCCACGTACTCTATGAGGATCACCACCATACTCCCTACTACCTTTTTGTTTATACAAGGTTCATCTACCATTTTGATGATGTCAACTTCTTTGACTAATCCATCAAAACAGATGTTCCAACTCCGCGATGCCTGCTTTAATCCTATAAAGCATCTTGCACACGTTTCCGCTTCTCCCACTGTCTACGAAGCCCTCTGGCTGTGTACTTATAGACACACTCTTCTAAATGAGTATTTAGAAAAGTAGTCATGACACCCAACCACCAGATATCGTAGTCATGGTATGTAGCCGTGGCAAGTGGGATCTGGATGGACTTAAGCATAGGTACTGGAAAAGGTTTCATCATTATCCACGCCTGGTCAATGACGAAAACCTTTAACAAGTCTAGCTTTGAAAGTCTCAACTTTTCCAAGTACACCAAGTAATCTTCTCAAGATATACTTGCTCCTGATGGGGATTTAACCCTTCAGATATAGCAACTAAAGTCCATACTTTGTTGGTGTATAAGGATTCCATCTCAGATCACTAAGCATCCAGCCATTCTGACAGAGTCTTACTCCTGATGGCCAGCTCGAAACTAGTTGGGTCATCATCTCATGATGCAATCCTCGCTCCCACTGTCATAGAGAAACAGAAGTATCTCTCAGGTGGGTGAGGAACCCTACTAGATCGGCGGAGAGGCTGAGGTTCGTTGGTATCTACTGAATCCTTCGGTTCTACCAAATTATCTGCTGTAGTTTGTATAGCTGAAACACTTCCAGTTCTACATAACAGACGTTGCCTCGAGCTTGTCCGGATTTTGCTTTTAGACATTGGCCGGACAACCCCAAATCTTAACTGACTTAAGAGATGGGCTCTTCCCTTTCCATATCACATATGAAGTGGTAGGCTACTGATTTGATTGGAGTCCTATTCAATAGGTATGCAACTTCTCAAGTGCATAACTCCCTTAAGGAAAAAGGTAACTCAGTAGTACTCATCATGGAGCACACCTTATCATATAGGGTGTGGTTGCTCCGCCCCGATATACCATCGTGCTATGGTGTATACAGAGGAGTAATGCTGAGAGAGAATCTCATTCTCCTTTAGAATAATCCAGAATTTCCGTGCTCAAGTATTCTCCTCCCTGATCTCATCATAGGACATAATACTTATACCCGTATTTTGGTTCTCTACTTCTAACTTATATTCTGTGAATATCTCAAAAAGGTTCGGACTCATGTTTCAACATGAACATATGACTGAATCTTGAGAGATTATCAGAGAATATAATGAAGTATAAAGAATCAGTCCTGGCATGTGTAGACAGGGGACCTTACATACATCAACATGTATCAATCCCAAGAGTTCATTAACTCTTTCTCTGTTTCCAATAAACAGAGCTATGGTCATCTTATCTTTGTGACATGACTGGCGAGTTTCACAAGATGTAAATTCAAACTGATTTAAATATGCATCTATATGTAACTCTAGCTAGTCGGGTTACATTGATCTGACCTAGTCTACAACACCTCAAGAAGAATTCGTTCATTTCTGAACTCTTCCTCTTGTGTGTGTTCTGTATACTAAGAACTGTAGTTTGATTTAGAACATTAATGCTTTTAGATAACGTGCCTGAACCGATCAACTTTTGATATAGGAAATGTTCAAAACATTATCCAACAATACAAAATTTTATCATTTCTTTACTAATAAAGAGACAGATATGATTTTGTATATCAGGTTCGGTATCTAATAACATTCGTTCAGAATCAATGTATCGGTAATACAGGGTGACAGTGACTGACAGACTTGGCTGCAACACTTGCCCCGTTTTCTGTCTCATGAAACTTATCACCCGTTCTCAGTTTTTCTACCCTTTTGTAGCCCTATGTAACAGATTACATATCTGGGATCCTGATCCGGTATCATATACCATGGATGCAGAGGATACTGAGAAACAGTTCTGTATAATGAACACACCCGAAGATGATGCATCAGCATGCACTCTCTTCGTTTGGGCGGCACGGGAATTCTGGTAATCCCCAATTTCCTGCTCTGTCTTATAACAATTATAAGTTGGAGCGGGACCAACGTTCCCCAGCTCAGTATAACAAGCGGGTTCGGTCAATAATCCGTATTTTTATCTTGATTAAGGCGTGATATGGTCGCTACCAGGAGAGAGAGAGAAGAAAACACTTAGCGTGCGCTCTGTCAAGAATAGATTGGTTTTTATTTTATCTAATCAGGATGGCTCCCACTGCTTTTTATCAAATCTTCCTTCAAACCCTAAAAGGAAAGACTAGCCGGGATTAATTACACACTACAAGTTCGCCAATCTTTCAGCCAGGCCAGTGTCGGTACTTTGAGGGAGGTCCCCCGTGCTTTCGCACGAACCTAATTAATGTAAACCTCATTTTCCTAGAGGCGTAACCTCGTTGACACCTTTCTAGACACCTACTTGATCGGCTAATTGTAATGTATAAAACTCTCCCAGGAGTAACAATTACTCGCAGCGGGTATCGGGATCCAACTATCTCATAGAAGGTATGCAATCTCATTGCAAATTTCAACACTTGAAATTCCCGATAATATTTTGCCCCTAGCAGCTATATGACCTTAACATAGTCAACAAATCATAAGTGCTAGTCAAGTTCAGCCCGTCATTTCCCGATTGAATTAAACCCACCCGCACGACCCTTAACATAGTCAACAAAGTCGCACGACTACCCTAATCCAATCACATCATATGCTTATGCAGATAAGCACTAATTAGCTACCGCATACTACGCCTTAACATAGTCAACAAACGTAGCACGAATACTAACTAGGACTTATCTGAAATGACGGAGGGCTACGACAGGTTTTTCTGAAAACCTATTGCGTAATGAACTTGATATCGTTGTAGAATCAAATGATTTTAAAATGGAGTGCTTTTGAGGCTTTTCTAGTTTTGCTAAAGGAGTCACTCCCGGTGAAGGGATCGTCGGTCCTTTCCTCGTCGAATGAGGTGCGGGATATATCATATATATCACTGTGCAAAGCAAAAACACTTAAAAGTAATCAAAAGACAAACCGAGTGTGTAGCATCTGCCAGTTATTGCTAAAGGAGTCACTCCCGGTGAAGGGATCTCGGTCCTTTCCTTATCGAATAAGGTGCATGATATATCATATATACCTCTGTGCAAAGCAAGAACCGTAGCTACCTGTTTTATTTTGAAATTCGATTCTACAACATCTTAGGTTTCTTTTATTTCATTAATCACATTAATGAAGTCCCATCATTTAAGTACCTAAACATCACAGATAAATACGACGTACACTTATGCCATCCGCATTCGCCTCGATGTCCCCTCGTGCACCGTTAGGTTAGGTAACTAATGACAGAGCGGGGCAGGGCTAGCGCGGGTGTAAAACATAAGTAACGGCTATATAATATATCGTATATACTATATACAGTATCTATCACAGAACATCACATGATCTCATCACAGATATCGCATTAGAAGAAACATATGAAATATTGAATATACTAGGACGTCCGTGTTTTCAATACGAGCCAGTATAAAACAAGGATTCCACGGTCGTGATGAATAGCCAAACCCACACCCCTAGACCCCTACGAGAGCGGCAAGAAACCCTACCAATTCTAGAGTTAGGAGACCCGGACTCGACTCCTCGAGTTGGTCTCCCACTGGACTCCAGAACCCGGTTACTTGTGCCCTCCTCCTTGGGTCTATCCTAGTGCGGAAAAGTAAATAATATACAACGGGTGACAACTTCCGCAACCTGGAAGCGCCCCAATAAAAAGAATATTACATACAAGTTTTTACATGAATGAAAATGAAAAACACTCATCTCACATAAAAACCCCCGGCTATTCAAACACGACGATCCAATATAACATATCCAGCAACACATAACATCACATGTCATCAACGTAAGTAAATATGCGCATCCCAATTGTCGTTGACATATAGCAACGAAACCGGCGATATCACATATTACACTTACGGTCACAGAAAAGAAAGTGTAAAACTACAACAGTTGGAATCCGCAATCTGCATAGACATCACATGCCTAATCAAATGAATACCTTAGACATCGCATGCCTAACAGTTATAAACCCCGCATTTTAGTCTCAGAATCGAAAACTCTTTTCAATATCAAGTCGGGCAATTCAACAAGATTGCCGACATTCTGATCGAATGCTCGTCGCAAACTTCAGTAGACGGCCGCACCCGTGATACCGTCGACGAAGTGCACCAAGGCGGAACACCGCTACCGCGAGCACCCGGACGGATGCTTTCGGCGACGGGGTTCTCCTACAGTCACTTGGTCGGGGCTATGGAGTGAGGCTGTCTATTAAGTTTATCCGGCGAGTATCCGCGTACACTACGTGATTGCGACGGACTTTTGATCACATCAAAATTCCGTGGCAACCGATCAAGTAAGACTAAATTGCTACGTTAATAACATTCATTCAGTTATCTCATAACTTTTGTGAATTCCAATTGTTGTATCACATTCCGGATAAACAGAAAATGTTAAACTTTCCGATCGAACAATCGAACACCCAAGTTTTCCCGATACAGATCAACACATGAAACAAGTCTAACAACATTCCGTTCGTGCCTCAGTACTAACGGTCCAGCCGTAGAAGGGTCAAGCCAACGCCTCACATATGGCACGCCGTACTGCCCCAAACCCGAAGGTTCAAAGGGCAGTTCAAGACGGTCACATAATCGAGTTAAGGTTTGTTGTCTTCTAGAGGGTCCATCGAGTTACTTGCACTACTTAGAACGTCGTTAAACTACGGAAAAATCCAACACTTGGAAATTTCCCGATAAGGGAAAAATTGGGTATTTATATCCGGTCGAACATTTTAACATATTCTAAAATTTATCCGGAAAGCCACACAGACAAAATTTGATACTCCGATCGATATACCGAATCCCCAAAACAATTCCAGAAAATTCAACTCTGGAAAATATTTTAAAAGATCCCAGAAAACTCAGCATATTAAAAAGGGAATTACTGTGCAAAAAGAAATTAAAGAATCAACAGTAGCGCCGCGGAACCGCCGCGCCACGTGGGATTAGGCCGCGGTTCCGCGCCGTTATGACGGAGTTAGCTCTTCGTTTTTCACATTTTTTCATAAAAATCCCTGCTGAATTTTTTAGCACCTTTTAATTTGGAAAAATCCACTATTTTACAAAATGTCCAGAGAGCATGATTGTGATCGGGATTCGGGTTCGTTCGGACTTCAATTTCCGTCTGGACTTCGCCTAAGGCTCTAGCTAGGCTCTGATACCACTGTAGGGTTCCTAAGCACTCTAGTGAGGTCTCACAAGGCATCGAACATGCTAAATTCAAAAATTCTAGGTGCCGAGAGACCCGACTACGGATCGTTTGCTAGATTTCTAGGCGAAAAAGAACTAGTTAACAACTTAACTAATGGGATATCGGAAATACAACCTTTGTAGATCCGGTGCTCCACCTCCATAACTCCGCAACGAAGTCGTCTCCGCTGTCCAAAAAGAATCCGGGCTCTAGAGTCGGCTTCGTCGGAGAATAAGCGAGCTAGGTCGTCGATGTCCATGCTGAAGATGATCTACGTCGAGGCATCGCTAAATCAAGCTCCGACTTCACCAAGTCAAGAAACTTGTGAAGTAAACACACTCTACTACTTGGCAAGAGGTAGAGAATGAAGAAATAGAAAGTGGGTAGACTTTAGATTTGGATTTCTCACTCATTTCCATCAATCACCATTGATGGACCTTGCTTTCTTCACTTGAAGAAAGGAAGAAGAAGAAGAATATTGTTATGATAAGTTATTCAAAAATGAAAAGAAAAATCAAAACTTATCATAATCAAACCATGGTAAAGTTTAGAGAGTTAATCATGGTTGAATGGAATGGTTAGGGTTAAGCATGAGACAAAATGGTCACTTGGTCAAAGTCTTCAAGAAGCTTCAACAAGAATACAAAGAAAGCCACCATTTTGCATTATGCTTATCATTTTCTAAAAATGAATAAATAAACAAATAAATGAATAAGTAAAAACCCTAATCATCCACTTAACCATAGTTTAATACTTTACACTTAACCAAAAAGCATGTATCATCAAACATGATACAATCATGTGCATAAAATCATATCGCATATGCAATGCGCACACTCGAGTGAGAAAATCCATCTTAAGTGAACCAATACTAGTTAATGCAAAGTAATATATCAAATATATAATTATACATTAAATCATTAAATCAACACTTGATTTAACGATCCGGTCATGTCGCACACAACCGACTAGTATACAATGTATCGGCTTATCGAATCAACGCTTGAATCGATAACTAGGTTATATCGCATACAACCATTCGACACATTGATCGCGAGAATGAAATATGGTATCACATACACGCATTATTCTCGGTCCCGCACATATCTCATATGCGCTCCTATTTCGTTTCGCTTGAGCCAGGAAACCTCTGTGTAGGACTCTAAAGACTCGTCAATACGCCGGCAGCAGATGATGATCATATCAAACACCCACAAGCCGCAAGCGGTCTGCTAAACGTAACGGCCACCCGGGTATTGAGCGATCTGAAGATCGACGAGCAAGCCCGCTCACACTCCAGTGAATCCGACCAGTAACACTACCGTACAGTCCGGTCTGATCGTCTGATATGTCGCATATCTCGCCTAGGGGTGGTAAACGTCAGACCCCAATAGCTCGATAAGTCGTGTCGATATGAGGTCTATAACTGTTCGAGAAACTACTGGTAACACTTACCAGTATATCTCAGCAACCCTGGCCAGGGATTTCCTGTTATAGCCAATCGAACACAGCGCAACATCAACTCCCTATACCGGGAGAGACGAATCCCCTCCTATCGCTCATTGCCTCCATGTGACTCGGGACTGTACCCAAAAACCACCGTTTTGCATGCCCTCTTGGACGTGGTAAGATGGAAATCAAAGCACAGTGGGAACCACACAAGACTCTATGAAGATCTCGGGTCAACAGACTACTCTGTACCAGTGTCACCAGAGAACTGCTATCTGACGTGAGGTATAATACCATCTGGGAGTTCTCGGCGAGTCCGTCTAGTGTACCCAGTCTCTACTGAGCACCCGTATATCATCTCTGATGTCAAACACCAATGGATATGGGATCATCCATCGGCCATCTGTATGGGTCGAGAAGGTACACGCTAGTCTACTCTGGTATATCGATGCCCCATCTCGATACACCCACGACTAGGGACTTTGAAGGATGTACTTATGGACTACCATGTCCCCACTAGTATGATCCGCATCATAGTCCAGGTAGTCAAGTACACATCCTAAGGGCTTTACCAACATGTAACAGAGAGACAATCAACGTACACGTTAAGGTAAAGAGCAACCAGATAGCATACTATCATGTCGAGCAAGAAAGTCCTCCCTATATATGTCCCAGCATCCACTACAATATACATCCTATGTACAGTAATGGCCTCTAGGGCATACATATAACTAACAGAATATCACTTCCTACTCTGTGTATGTCATCAAATACCAGGACATCACACCCTACTACCTTCTTAACAGATCCATCCCCTATTCTGATGAAGTCAAACCTATGACTGTCACATCAGAAATAGATGATCTATCTCCGCTATATCTTCTTTAGTCTATAAATAGACACAAGCCTGTTGTCCACCAATGCTTCCGCTGCTCCCACTGACTACGACAACCCTCTGGCAGAGTCATATAGACATACATTTCTAAAGCTAGTTTTGAACGACGCTACACTCATCCTCCTGCCGGGTCTCACAGTCTGGAACAACAGCAATGGCAAGTCTGGGTAAACAAGAACCTCCCTGCCACCGTCCTTGAGCATACCGAAGTACCTCTCGAGCGCCTGAGGTTACCCACCAAATCTGCGGAGTGGCCAATGTAATGTTAAACCAGATTGAATCTTTAGGTTCTTATCAAATCTTCAGTAATCGTTTGCGGTTCTGGAATCATTTCCAGTTCTACCATACTCCCACTACTGTTTTCCGAAAAAAAAATCCATTTTTAATTAAAACTGTGGCGAGTTAAGAACAATATCACTATTGATCTTCCAGATGGTAGAATATCAACCCTCGTCATAGCCCGGGTCAACCCACAAACAGCCATTACAGAAACGTGCCTTGAGTTATCCGGAGTCTGGTTCTAAGCATAAGCCGGACAACTCCCCGTACCTTAACATCGTTAAGATATGAACTGTTCTGTATCCAATACAGAAACAGAGGCACTGATTTAATTGAACCAGATTCAAATCATGCAGCTGTCTCCAGTGCATGTCAACTAAATGGAAAGAGGCCAATCAGCGTTACTCATGTTAGGGATACATCCAATTATGAGTAACCTGAAAGAGAAGCTAGTTCTAATCATTACTATCAACTGAATACCATTCACAAGTATCTACATCTTCGATCACCTTGAAGAATCCCGATACTTGTAATATCTGGTTCTCTACTTTATTCATATACCAATAACTTCTCAAAACTTCGACCTTGTGTTTCTACGAAACACTTGTCTAAGAATTAGAGAAGGTATAAGTAAACTGAATATAGTACGAGGACCAACCCCTCTGTCCTAATGGACACTGGACAATATACAATACTCTGTATAAGTCCCTTGAGTCTAACAACACATTCACCGTGTGTCGTAGGTTGAAAATTGTACTTATGGTTAAGAAGAATTACACCGTTGTTCAATGCTCCTTACCTAACCATCCACTGGTATAGGTAAATGTCATAGACATAATCTCAAAAAGGTATATCTCACTCTATAAAAATAGACGTACAGATATATCAATTTGAAATTGGTGCATAACAACGGATATTCAAAACCAAATATTTTCCGACCGGCAAACAACCCAGGTGACTTCCTCAAATATCGCCAATTACAACGAATCCCGATATAATGAGGATGATCACCTAATTCCCAATAACTTACTCCCACTCATCATCTGTAAAACCGTACAGATGTGAGAATCATACCTGGTAAATACATACCCTGGAGCAAGTGTCTAATTGGGAAATCAGTTTTCCTTTAACAGTACACAGCGAACCTGAAACATTGAAATATTTCGATGGGGTATCCTGGTATTCATAGTAATGCCTCTTCCATCATCCAGATTCACGACTGTAACCGTATAATTCTTTGCCACCTCTCCAAATCCCTTTTTATGTCTTTAGTCATTACCTTCGGTACACCCCTTTAGGCCAAATGGTTTTCTTCCTTCCCTACCGTTCGACACCAGCCTATGGTTTGGAAGAAGACTATCCAATAAGCATAATGGGTGTACTGTCCTAATCCTAGGAGCACTCGCAACGCGAGAGAAGGTGAAGATAAAAGACACCTGAATGAACTTTATTCCTATTTCTCCTGAACCAGGATCCATCCCCGAACTGGAATAAGTTCCTTTCGAGTTCGTATATAACCATACGATGGATTATCCAATAAACTGGGATCTTCGTAGTGATACGGAGTGTCCTGGAGAAATACAAAGGTGATTTAGGATTGGCGAAGAAATACTTGGTTTGGTCGTGAATATCAGTCGCAATTTACTTTGCCCTCTTACTAATCCCTTGCCTTGTCTGAACTTAATACCTTCTGTACACCGTTTAGGCTAATTGGTTTTCTTCATTCCCTACCGGTCGGCACCTGCCTATGGTTTGGAAGAAGACTATCCAATTTGCGTAATAGGTGTACTACTCCTAAACCAAGGAGTACTCGCAACCTGAGAGAAGGTAAAAGGAAAAGACAACTGAATAGTCCTATTCGTTTTCTCCAGAACCGGAAACCAAGCTCGAATTCCTTCGAGTTCGTATATAACCATACGATGGTTTTGTCCAATGGAAGTAGACGGTCGCAGTAATACGGGGTGTCCTGGAGAAAAGGGTAAAAGTAGGAGTGGCAATGAGGTCTGCAACTCTGACAATCCAAAAGCCAGTGTTAAGAAGGTTCGGTCAACTTGGTCACTGAGTCATAGTTTAGGGTCGGGTCAATGGTCGCTGCCAAAGAGAGAGAGAAAAGAAACACTCGGCGTGCACTCTAACCTAGATCAGAATGGTTATCACTTTATCTAATCTGGAAACCTCCCACTGTAACGTCAAATTCTTCCCCAAACCTGAAAGAAGAATTAGCCGGGATCACCCGAGGAGTAAACCAACTCATCAGTGGGAATCGGGATCCAACTATCATCGCATGATAACGTGACGGAATCCGCTCACGCTATCACACTCCAGAAGGTATGCGCATATCTGGCAGGTTTCATTTCTTTTGAAACTCCCGATGTGGATTTTTACCCCATGCTCTTATGACCTTGACTTTGGCCAACATATCATAAGTTACATGTCAAGTTCTACCCGTCATTATCCAGGTTAATTTGAACCCACCCGTACCTACCCTTGACTTTGGCCAAAATGGCAGTACGACTGTCCCAAACCAACGCATCTATCTATGCTGCATATGAATACCCAATAGCTACCAAACACTGTGCCTTGACTTTGGCCAACATACACAGCTTGAATACTATTGACTATTCATATGAAACGACGGAGGGCTACGAATGGTTTCTGGCGATAACCTTTAACGTAATGAACTTGATATCGTTGAAGGAACTGATAGCTTTATAAAAATATAGTGACGAAAACCTTTGCTAAAGAGGTCACTCCCGGTGAAGGGATCTCGGCTCTTTCCCCATAGAATGAGGTGCAGGATATTCCAACTGAATACCACGATGCAAAGCAAAAGCAATCGGCTATAGTGAAGTTATTGCCCTGACGCAAACTTCTGTCCAAGGGGTCACTCCCGGTGAAGGGATCTCGGCCCTTGCCTCGTCGACTGAGGAGCAGGATATTCCAACTGAATACCACGATGCAAAACAAAAGAGAACGCCCTTGCAATAACAGCTTTTTGAAAAAGTGTTCCAACAACATCAGAATAGGTTTGTTTAACTTGCATTGATCCGAATCAACGCAGTCCCATCAATTGATCACACCACAAAAAGAACGAAAATAATGATGTACGTATATGCCATCCGCATTCGCCACTGGGTCCCGTCATTTCCCGTTAGGTTACTTAACTAACGACAGAGCGGGGACTGGACTAGCGCGGATGCAAAACATATATAACATCTACTAGTATATATATCAATATATAATATTTCGCTCAAGGCGTGATAAAATGCAACATCACAGAAATGTATAGCAACACAGATCAATACAGATATCTGGGATCCCCGGGTTTCACAGAGCCGCTACTGAAACCCGACGTTCCCCTGGTCGTGTGGATAGCCTGTGCAATGAAATCCTAGACCCCTACGGACGCGGCATGTTACCCGCCAAAGCCTGAAGCGAGGCAGCCCCCTTCAGCAACGTGAATGGACCACCCAGCACTTCACGGAATCCGGTAACTTGGGCACCCCTCCTGGGTCAACCTATACCCCCTACGAGTGCGGCGAATAGCCCGCCAATTCTAGAGTAAAGCCCCCTCCGTCTCAATGCCATGAGATGCGGGCTCGTTGCCCTCTAGAACCCGGCTATCCGTGCACCCCTCCTTGGGGTAATCCTAGTACAGAAAGTAAAATATACATACAACGGGTATATCGACCTCGACCCGGTCGTGCCGCAAAAGAATAATACAAACAGGCAGTGACGGCAGTCCACATGTCGGACGCTCGCCCCACAATATCAAATGTACATATAAAACAAAAAACTGTACTACCACTGCAACCATGCTATCCCCCACGACCGATCCCTAACAACACAGCAATATACAGAACATCAACGTGAAGGTCACGTTCGCAAATCCGTCTAACCGGGCTATAGCAGTTAGACAGGATTTACCGATCAAGTGACATTCACGGTCGCAGATATAATGTAAATACTGTGAACTAGCATGTTTAAAATATCCGATCGACCAAATTTTATCAAGTGGTCCCCAAGAAGTACTGTAGCACTTACAGAAAATCTGGGCCCAAAAATAATATCCCAAAACCCCTATTTCCTATTCAAAAGCCCACTGGAAAAATTTGGTTCAACGATTCCACTTACCCACCGCGGAACCGCGGCCAAACCAGGGGTTTGGCCGCGTTTCCGCGGTCATAGTAAGGAATCAGTGAATCGTATTTTTCCAGAATTCTTAGAATTTCTTGCATGTCTTTCTGCAATGACCTGAAAAATTTTTGGAGCTGGAAAAATTTCAACAGAGAACACATGCACTAGAAATACGGTTTTTGCGATTTTTGTTCGATCGGGTTTTAAACATACTAGAGCAAGCTAGGCATGGTTAATGGCGTGGCTCTGATACCAATGTAAGTCCGCGGCGGCGCCCCGGCCGTCGATCCGACGCCGGAAACGCGGAAACGAAAACTTTCAAAAACTTGAAACCGGCACCACCGCGTACTTTTCACCTGGATCGGGCCATTAACCTAGCAACTAGCAAACTAAAAGATGGGTGAAGAGATATACCAAGCGATCCGTGTCCTTCGATCTTCATCTCCACTCCGATCTCCCGCGGATACTTCGTCCGTTACCTCCTCGTCGAAACGGGCACCACATCGCCAAAGTCTTTTACGGGCTCCCACCTTTCGACCGAGGCAACTCGGGCGCGAAGTTGGCTAGCCGACGCGTCCAAGATTTGCTATAGAATAGTGTAGTAGCCATTGTCTCTTTGGGGTGAAGAAGTTGCCTTAATGTTGTGGAGGTGAAGAAAGCAACTAAGGAAATGTGCTTAGGAATTTAGGTAGCAAGAAAAGGAGATGAAACGATTTTCTCACACAATGAAACCTCTCCCCTCCTCTCTCCAAAAAATGGCTGGCCTCCTCCTCCATGGTGGAGATAATGGAATGAAAAATTCCATGGAGAAAAGAAAAGATAATGCAATATAAAAGGTCACACCAATTTCCCTTTTCAATCCACTCACAAAACCATCACAAGAAAAGCAATTGAATGGACCCAAAAAGCATCTCATGATGAAAGAATAATCATGAAGCCACACTTATGCAAGATACCCCTCCACAAATAAGTTATTTGCAAATGTGCAAATAACCCCCTCCAACGAAAAGTCCGGCCGTGAAGGAATAAAAGAATACCGGCCGGAACAGAATGCAAACTGGCAACTTCAGAAAACTGATCCCGTAATAAATTACAGGAAAACCCCGCTACTGCATATACATGCCCGCATCTGTATTCCCACTGAATACAAATGCAAAGAGACAAAATCTACACTGTCTAATACTAGGATCCGGCTTAAGCCAAAGCCGGCTAGTAAAATCCGTCCGATCACGATCCGTGCAATACCGCACGTATCTGATCGAACCCTGCCATATCTCCATACGGCCTCTACAGCATTTCGCCCGAAACTTGAGTAACTGTCTGTGTGTGGTGGACTCTAAAGACTCATCAATACTATGGCTGTGGATTTAACCACTAGCACGTCAGAGGTATCAGCCAATACGTGACGGGCTACCAGCTATTGACTAAAAGGGATGTCGATGAGCGAACTCATTCTGACACCCTACTGAGCCTGTCAGTGACAATATCCGTACAGTCCGGTCCGTTCGTCTATGAGCATCGCATGGCGGGCCTAGGGGGTTGGTAAAAGTCAGACCCCCAATAGCGGTACAAGTCGTGTCGGAGTGTAGCCCAGAATACCCTGAGATACTACTGGAATACCTACCAGCAAATCTCCTACCTTGGCCAAGGACTTTTCATGTTCTGGCTCTCCTAGACACAACGCGACCTCACCCCCAATACCAGGAGAGACGAACCCCTGCAGATCCGCTCACTGCCTCCATGTGGCTCGGGACTGTACCCAACTAAAACCTGTTTGCACGACTCCTTTGAGCCGTGGTAGGGTAGTAATCAAAGCACAGTGAGAACTCACACGAGACAAATGACGATCTCAGGTCGATGAACTAACCTGTACACATGTCACCAGGGAACTGCTATCTGACGTCTGGTATAATCCCAACTAGCAGGTTCCCGGCGAGTCCTGTCCGGTGTACTCATAACCCAATGAGCACCTGTATACATCTTAGGTGAACCAACTGACACCAGTGGCTTGTGAGACCGACCACCGCCCCTCGTCGGGGTCTCGACTGTATACACTAGTCTACTCTGGAGAATCGATGCCCTGTCTCGAAACTCCCTCGACTAGGGACCTTTTAAGGATGTGCTTATAGACTCCAGCTCTCACGTATATGATCGCCCTCATACTGCTGGTAGTCAAGCAAGGATCCTAGGGGCTCTATCAACGTGCAATAGCGACTCGTAAGGTCACCTAAAGCAGTACACGATGATAAAGATAAACCAGATAGCACACTATCATCTCGAGTAAGACTGTCCTACTGGGACAGGTCCTCCCTCAATCATTGCAATCACGTGCCTGTGATCCAATAATTGACTCTGAGGGCACTATCTCCAACAGCTCTTGCACACTATATGTCTCCAGCGCATCAAGCTCTCTGTAGTGCTACCGCGGAACCATAGCGATTTGCAAATTCTAATCATCTCCAGCGAGGTCCTGTGCTGATGGACGGACCGAGAATATTGCGTTGACTTCGTCTTCAAAGTCGCTGCCAAAAACCAGAATAGGGATAGATGGTCCCGGTTTGTTGCATTGGGGCGGCCCTGAATAAACTATCTCTTCTTCCTCCTCGGTATCACTCCCGAAGACTGGAATAGTGGTGATAGCTTTTTTCTTATTCTCCGGTTTATGGCATCATTTCGTGTCTGTTGGAGATAGTGCCCTCATAGTCAATTATTGGATCGCAGGTACGTGATTGCAATGATTGCGGAGGACCTATCCCGGTAGCACAGTCTTACTCGAGATGATAGTATGCTATCTGGTTTGCCTCTATCAGTCGTGTACATGTTCAGGTGACTGATTGCATGTTACACTTTGATAGAGCCCTTAGGATCTTGCTTTACTACCAACAGTATGATGGCGATCATATACGTGAGAGTTGGGTAGCTTATATGCATATCCTTAATTGTGGTCCCTAGTCGTGGGAGTTTCGAGACAGGGCATCGATACTCCGGAGTAGACT
Organism: Agapanthus africanus; assembly: GCA_030015575.1. Taxonomy (NCBI): domain Eukaryota; kingdom Viridiplantae; phylum Streptophyta; class Magnoliopsida; order Asparagales; family Amaryllidaceae; genus Agapanthus; species Agapanthus africanus. The sequence goes on along the minus strand of CM057347.1, from coordinate 549,970,603 downwards.
AGTGTGTACAGTCGAGACCCCGACGAGGGGCGGTGGCCGGTCTCACAAGCCACTGGTGTCAGTTGGATCACCTAAGATGTATACAGGTGCTCATTGGGTTATGAGTACACCGGACAGGACTCGCCGGGAATCTGCTAGTTAGTATTATATCTACCGTCAGATAGCATTTCCCTGGTGACATGTGTACAGGTTAGTTCATCGACCTGAGGTCGTCATTTGTCTCGTGTGAGTTCCCACTGTGCTTTGATTTCTACCCTACCACGGCTCAAAGGAGTCGTGCAAACAGGTAGTTTTTGGGTACAGTCCCGAGCCATATGGAGGCACGTGAGCGGATCGGCAGGGGATTCGTCTCTCCCGGTATTGGGGGCGAGGTCGTGCTGTGTCTAGGAGAGCCATCACACAAAGTCCATGGCCATGGCAGGAGATTTACTGGTAGGTACTCCAGTAGTATCTCAGGGTGTTATTGGGCTTCACTCCGACACGACTTATACTGCTATTGGGGGTCTGACGTTACTAGCCCCCTAGGCAGGATATGCGATACTCATTGACGAACGGACCGGACTGTATATACATTGTCACTGTTAGGCTCAGTAGGGTTTTTCGGAGGAGTTCGCTCATCGGTCTCCCTTGAGTTCGCTCCTCGGCCACCCTTGAGGTCAGTCCATGGGCAGCCGTTACGCATAGCTAGTGCCGCTGACGGTTTGTGGTTAAACCCACTGCCAGGGTGCTGACGAGTCATTAGAGTCCCCCACAGACAGTTTCCCAAGTTCGGGCGAAACGTTGTAGAGGCCGTATGGTTTTATGGCAGGGGTCGGAAAATGCACGTGCGTTTACGCACGTGTCGATTTTCGGACAGATGATACTGGTCGGCTTTGGTTTAAGCCGGATCCGAGTATTATATTGAGTAGGTATAATATCTTTGTCTCAGTTGCATTTGTATTCGGTCGTAATACAAATGCGGGTATATTTATACAGTTTCGGGGTTATCCTGAAAGTCGTTTCAGGATCACTTTTGGAAGTTGCCAGTTTCCAGTTTTCTATCAGCCGTCTTTTAACATTTGGTTAAAGAAGGATTTATCTTTTCTTCAGATATGATGAGTCGTGCTTCTAGAAGCTTCTAGAATATGGTGACTAGGGTGATGACTTGGCTTCATGACTCATTAGGCATTAATGGTGTCATTAAAGCTTTAGGTGACTAGGTTTGTTCTAATTGGTTCAAATTAATGATTCATTCTTTCATAATGGTTATGATAACTATCATTTGTTATGGTCACCACTTGAACCCTCCTACACTCACCTCCCTCCTTTGATATATATATAGCCTCCTCTCTTTCTCTCTCATTCACACACTTGATTCATTTGGAAAAGGTTATGATAGATATTTGGGGTGTATGGAATTCACAGATCATTTCATTCCATCACCCGATTTCCACGGCAACTTCATTAACCGATCGTCCACGGATTTGGACGAAGTGAGACAAAGTCATCTACTCATTCTCTACATCAATCTTGGTCGTCTCTTTTAGCAAACTTGACGATCGAGTTGCCTCGAGTCAGAGGCGGGAGCCCGTTTAAAGAACCGATCATGTGGTGCCACCTCGACGGAGGAGATCGGAGATCGACGAGATCGGAGCAGCCGCAACGGAGCGTGGGATGATGGTTGAAGAACGAAGGACTCGGATCGTTCGGTATAACCATTCTACACTCTTTACAGTTTGTTAGTTTAGCAATAATGGCAGATCCGGGTTAAAGTATACGATAGCGCCAGTTTAAAAGTTTTGTTCCGCATTTTGGCGTCTGTAGACTGCCGGGGCGCTAGCGTAGACTTACAGTGGTATCAGAGCCTCACCATTTTGCTATACTAACTTGTGCTAACACGTTTAAAATATCGATCCGACCGGAAATCGAAAATTGCAAAAATCACAAAATTCAAGCCCGACAGTTTCTGTTAAATTTAAACGGTCTCAAAATTTATTTCTGGATGTCTTAAAAATCCGTGCAGGGAATTCTAAGAACCACGACCAAATTTGGGATCGTGATCCCTCCAGACCGCCGCGGAAGGGCGGCCAAACCCATGGTTTGGCCGCGTAACCGCGGCCACATGGGGAGCACGTGCTCCCAAATTTGGACAGTGGGTTCTTTGATTGATTTTGGGGTTTTTGGAATATAAAGTTTTGGCCCAGATTTTGTTACTGTTCACCAGTAAGCTATGGGGCCCACTTTTTGATATTTGGTCTTTGGTCGATCGAAATTTAAACACGTTAGTTTACAGTGCTTACATTATATCTCCGACCGGGAATGTCATTTGATCGGTAAACCGCGTTTAATTGCTATAGTTCTTTTAGACGGGTTTGCGAACGTGACATTCGCGTTGATGTTCTGTGTTGTGCTGTAATGTTGCGGATTTGTCGTGGTGGATAGCAGTGTGCAATGATAGTACAGTTTGAGTTTATTTGTACATTTGATATTGCGGGGCGAGCGTCCAACTTGTGGACAGCCGTCACTGCCTATTGTATAATATTCTTTTGGGGCACGACCAGGTTGCGGTCGATGTACCTATTGTACTATTTTTCATTACTGTACTAGGTTTTACCCCGCGACGGAGTGCACGGATAGCCGGGTTCGGGAAAGCAACGGGTCCGCATCTCATGGCTTTGAGAGGCAGAGGGACCCCACTTCAGAATTGGCAGACTATTCGCCGCACTCGTAGGGGGTACAGGTTGACCCAAGGAGGGGTGCTCAATTTACCGGATTCTGTGAAGTGCCGGGTGTTCCATTCACTATGCTGTGGGGGACTGCCTCGCTTCAGGTTTTGGCGGGTAACTTGCCGCACCCGTAGGGGTCTAGGTTTCATTGCACAGGCTATCCACACGACAGGGGAACGTCGAGTTTCAGCAGCGGCTCTGTGAAACTCGGGGATCCCAGAATATCTGTATTGTTCTGTGATGCTTATTACTTTTCTGTAATGTTGCATATTATCACGCCTGGAGCGATTATGTATATTGGTTTATATACTATTAGATGTTGTATATGTTTTACACCCGCGCTAGTCCAGTCCCCGCTCTGTCGTTAGTTAAGTAACCTAACGAGTGATGACGGGACCCAGTGACGAATGCAGATGGCATATACGTACATTTTATTTTCGTTCTTTTCTGGTGTGATAGTTGATGGGACTGCGTTGATTCTGATCAACGCAAAGTAAAAACAAACCTGTATACAGTTGTTGGAACAATTTAAAAAGTGTTATTGCAAAGACGTTTCCTTTTGTTATGCATAGCGGTATTCAGTGGAATATCCTGCACCTCATTCGACGGGGCAAGGGCTGATATCCCTTCACCGGGACCGACCCCTTGGGCAAAAGTTTGCGTCAGGGTAATAACTTCACTATAGTCGATTACAAGTTGCTTTGCATAGCGGTATTCAGTGGAATATCCTGCACCTCATTCCACGAGGAAAGAGCCGAGATCCCTTTACCGGGAGTGACCTCTTTAGCAAAAGGTTTTCGCCACTATATTTTAAAAAGCTATCAGGTTCCTTCAGCGATATCAAGTTCACTACGCTAAAGGTTTTTCGCCAAAAACCAGCCGTAGCCCTCCGTCACTTCTTTTGGGTATTCAGTAGTATTCAAGCTATGTATTTTGACCTAACGCCAAGGCATAGTGTTTTGGTAGCTGCTGGGTATTCAATTGTTGCATAGATAGATGAGTTGGTTTGGGACAGCCGTTCTGCCATTTTGACCTAACGCCAAGGGCATGTGCGGGTGGGTTCAAATTAACAAGATAGTGATGGGTAGAACTTGGCATGTGACTTATGACATTTTGACCTAACGCCAAGGTTATAAGAGCATGGGGCAAAAACTATATCGGGAGTTTCTAAAGAAACTGAAACTTGCCAAGTATGCGCATACCATCTGGAGTATGAGTAACGTGGATGCATTCCGTCACGTTATCATGCGATGAGAGTTGGATCCCGATTCCCACTGATGAGTTGGTTTACTCTTCGGGTTATCCCGATTGATTCTTCTTTAGGTTTGGAGGAGAATTTGACAGGACAGTGGGAGGTTTCCGGATTAGATAAAATGATGACCATTCTGATCTAGGTTAGAGTGCACGCAGAGCGTTTCTTTTCTTTCTCTCTCTTTGGCAGCGACCTTTGACCGACCCTAGACTATGACTCAGTGACCAGGTTGACCGAACCTTCTTAAAATACTGGCTTTTGGATTGTCTGAGTTGCATAAGTCATTGCCACTCCTTCTTTTACCCTTTGAATTTCTCAGAACACCCGTATTACTACGGATATCCACTTCCATTGGATAGATCCATCGTATGGTTATATACGAACTCGAAGGGACTTCTTCGGGGATGGATCCAGGTTCAGGAGAAATAGAATTGGTTTATTCAGTTGTCTTTTATTATCACCTTCTCTCTGGTTGCGAGAGCTCCTTGGTTTAGGAGAGTACACCTATTATGCCTATTGGATAGTCTTATTCCAAACCATAGGCTGGTGCCGAAAGGTAGGGAATGAAGAAAACCAATTAGCCTAAGTAGGGCGTGCAGAAGGTAATATGTAAAGACAAAATAAAGGGATTAGAAAGAGGGCAAAGTAAATTGCGACTGATATCATTCACGACCAAAACCGCGTACTTCATCGCCGCTCCTATTTCATCTTTAAAAGAATAAGGTATTATTCAGTTGTCTTTTATCGTCACCTTCTTTCGAGATGCGAATACTCCTTAGTTTAGGAGGGTACACCTATTATGCTTACTGGATAGTCTTCTTCCAAACCATAGGCTGGTGCCGAACGGTAGGGAAGGAAGAAAACCAGTTAGCCTAACGATGGTGTACAGAAGGTAACGACTAAAGACAAATAAAGGGATTTGGAAAGATGGCAATAAAATATACGGTTGAAGTCATGAATTGGATTATGGAAGAGGCATTACTATGAATACCAGGATACCCCTACGAAACATTTTCATGTTTCAGTGCATTGTTAAAGGAAAAACTGTTTTCCCGATTAGACACTTACTCCAAGGGTATGTATTTACCAGGTTTCATTCTCATATCTGTATGGTTTTACAGATGATGAGTGGGAGTAAGATATTTGGAATTAGGTGATTGTCCTCATTATATCGGAATTCGTTGTAATTGGTGATATTTGAGGAAATCGCCAGGGTACAGTTTTCCACCTACAACGCACAGGTTATGAGTTGTTCAACTCAGAGGACTTATACAGAGTATTGTATGTTGTCCAAGTGTCCATCAGGACAAAGGGGTATGTCCTCGTACTATGTTCTGTTTACTTATAACTTCTCTAGTATTTAGACAAGTGTTTCGTAGAAATACAAGGTCTAAGTTTTGAGAAGTTGTGGGTATAAGAATAAAGTGGAGAACCAGATGTCACAAGTATCGGGATTCTTCAAAGAGATCGAAGATGTAGATTCTTGTGAATGGTATTCAGATTATAGTGATGGTTTTGAGAAACGTGTTTCTCTTTCAGATTACTCATAATTGGATGGATTCCTAAGTTGAGTAATGCTGATTAGCCTTTTTCCATTAAGTTGATATGCACTGGAGACAGGTGCATAGTTTGAATATGGATCCAATTAAATAAGTGCCAAAGTTTCTATATTGGATATAGAATAGTTCGTACCTTAAAAGAAACTAAGGTACGGGGAGTTGTCCAGCTTATGATTAAAACCAGACACTGGATAACTCAGGGCACGTTTCTGTAATGGCTGTTTGTGGGTTGACCCTGGCTATGACGAGGGTTGATATTCTACCATCTGGAAGATCAATAGTGATATTGTTCTTGACTTGCCACAGTTTTAGTAAAAATGGATCTTTTTCAGAAAACAGTAGTGGGAGTATGGTAGAATTGGAAGTGATTCCAGAACCGCGAACGATTACGGAAAAATTTAATAGGACCTATACATTCAATCAGGTTTGACATTCCAATTGCCACTCCGCAGGTATGGTAGGTAACCTCAGACACCCGAGAGGTACTTCGGTAGGCTCAAGGACGGTGACAGGGAGGTTCTTATCTACCCAGACTTGACACTACTGTTGTTCCAGGATATGAGACCCGGTAGGAGGGTTGTCGTAGTCAGTGGGAGCAACGGAAGCCTGGTGCGCAAGTAGCTTATGTCTATTTATAGACTAGAGCAGTTATAGCGGAGATAGATCATCTAATTTTGATGTGACAGTCATGGGTTTGACTTCAATCAGAATAAGGGATAGATCAGTTAAGGAGGTAGTAGGGTGTGATGTCATGGTATCTGGATGACATACACAGAGTAGGAAGTAAAATTCCTATACTACGATCGGTTGTACTGTGGTCGTCACACAATTGTTTCTCCAGACAGGATATGGATATAATATTTGACATTCTGGTTTCTAGATCTATGGTTTTAGATCTGGATTTGGGTAGTTTCCCAATGTGGGTACTTTGACAGATATTCTAATGGTTTTTGGAATAGTTGACTCCTAGCATGGTGGTGTACCTGCAGGTGATGGAGTCACCCTCTCTAAAGGTGTCGTACAGACTAAAGGGGAGAGGGATGTGCATGATTGGCAGATCACTTGCTTAGGCAATTGAGTCAATCATGAGATGTCAAGTACCACACCAAATGTTGGTTTTGCACTAGATGCAATAAGTTTGTATTAATCCAATCCTGGAGAAACATAAGGAAGCAGTTATAGAACATAAGTGCATGTTCTACAGATTTGATGACGCCAGCCTCCTTCGGGAGACGGTTATCATTCCAGACTTCAAAGGTGACATGGTTGACAGAGTGATTGTCAGAGTTGTAGTTTTTCCCTCTGACGAAGAGGGACAGTATTATGGACAGGTGGTCCAAGAGGATACTGCGGGAAGCAAGGTGCCCGATACTGATTAGGTTCAGTGATCGATTCAGTCTAAGAAGTTTGGATATGGAGTTCATTTATGAACTAAGGTCCCATCAGATATCCAGACATGTTCTAAGACAGGTATTACTCAATTCGGGAGATGGTTTTCTCCGCGAACTTGAGATTAAGAGAGATATAGAAAGATACTTCTAGGCGGATCCACTCACCGAGGCTATTTCTCGAACACAATAGTTTTACAAACGGGCTTTGTGAAACTGATTAGTAGAGGAGTTGGATGTTCGGTTTCACACGGGCTGTGAGTAGTCGACATCGCAATATTAGCCTTGAGTGCAAGTGGGAGATTGTTGGAGATAGTGCCCTCATAGTCAATTATTGGATCGCAGGTACGTGATTGCAATGATTGCGGAGGACCTATCCCGGTAGCACAGTCTTACTCGAGATGATAGTATGCTATCTGGTTTGCCTCTATCAGTCGTGTACATGTTCAGGTGACTGATTGCATGTTACACTTTGATAGAGCCCTTAGGATCTTGCTTTACTACCAACAGTATGATGGCGATCATATACGTGAGAGTTGGGTAGTTTATATGCATATCCTTAATTGTGGTCCCTAGTCGTGGGAGTTTCGAGACAGGGCATCGATACTCCGGAGTAGACTAGTGTGTACAGTCGAGACCCCGACGAGGGGCGGTGGCCGGTCTCACAAGCCACTGGTGTCAGTTGGATCACCTAAGATGTATACAGGTGCTCATTGGGTTATGAGTACACCGGACAGGACTCGCCGGGAATCTGCTAGTTAGTATTATATCTACCGTCAGATAGCAGTTCCCTGGTGACATGTGTACAGGTTAGTTCATCGACCTGAGGTCGTCATTTGTCTCGTGTGAGTTCCCACTGTGCTTTGATTTCTACCCTACCACGGCTCAAAGGAGTCGTGCAAACAGGTAGTTTTTGGGTACAGTCCCGAGCCATATGGAGGCACGTGAGCGGATCGGCAGGGGATTCGTCTCTCCCGGTATTGGGGGCGAGGTCGTGCTGTGTCTAGGAGAGCCATTACACAAAGTCCATGGCCATGGCAGGAGATTTATTGGTAGGTACTCCAGTAGTATCTCAGGGTGTTATTGGGCTTCACTCCGACACGACTTATACTGCTATTGGGGGTCTGACGTTACTAGCCCCATAGGCAGGATATGCGATACTCATTGACGAACGGACCGGACTGTATATACATTGTCACTGTTAGGCTCAGTAGGGTTTTTCGGAGGAGTTCGCTCATCGGTCTCCCTTGAGTTCGCTCCTCGGCCACCCTTGAGGTCAGTCCATGGGCAGCCGTTACGCATAGCTAGTGCCGCTGACGGTTTGTGGTTAAACCCACTGCCAGGGTGCTGACGAGTCATTAGAGTCCCCCACAGACAGTTTCCCAAGTTCGGGCGAAACGTTGTAGAGGCCGTATGGTTTTATGGCAGGGGTCGGAAAATGCACGTGCGTTTACGCACGTGTCGATTTTCGGACAGATGATACTGGTCGGCTTTGGTTTAAGCCGGATCCGAGTATTATATTGAGTAGGTATAATATCTTTGTCTCAGTTGCATTTGTATTCGGTCGTAATACAAATGCGGGTATATTTATACAGTTTCGGGGTTATCCTGAAAGTCGTTTCAGGATCACTTTTGGAAGTTGCCAGTTTCCAGTTTTCTATCAGCCGTCTTTTAACATTTGGTTAAAGACGGATTTATCTTTTCTTCAGATATGATGAGTCGTGCTTCTAGAAGCTTCTAGAATATGGTGACTAGGGTGATGACTTGGCTTCATGACTCATTAGGCATTAATGGTGTCATTAAAGCTTTAGGTGACTAGGTTTGTTCTAATTGGTTCAAATTAATGATTCATTCTTTCATAATGGTTATGATAACTATCATTTGTTATGGTCACCACTTGAACCCTCCTACACTCACCTCCCTCCTTTGATATATATATAGCCTCCTCTCTCTCTCTCTCATTCACACACTTGATTCATTTGGAAAAGGTTATGATAGATATTTGGGGTGTATGGAATTCACAGATCATTTCATTCCATCACCCGATTTCCACGGCAACTTCATTAACCGATCGTCCACGGATTTGGACGAAGTGAGACAAAGTCATCTACTCATTCTCTACATCAATCTTGGTCGTCTCTTTTAGCAAACTTGACGATCGAGTTGCCTCGAGTCAGAGGCGGGAGCCCGTTTAAAGAACCGATCATGTGGTGCCACCTCGATGGAGGAGATCGGAGATCGACGAGATCGGAGCAGCCGCAACGGAGCGTGGGATGATGGTTGAAGAACGAAGGACTCGGATCGTTCGGTATAACCATTCTACACTCTTTACAGTTTGTTAGTTTAGCAATAATGGCAGATCCGGGTTAAAGTATACGATAGCGCCAGTTTAAAAGTTTTGTTCCGCATTTTGGCGTCTGTAGACTGCCGGGGCGCTAGCGTAGACTTACAGTGTCTTCAAAGTCTGGCAGGAAATACTTTGCATCCTCGTACTTTCGGACTTCATTTATGGAAAATAGGTTCAGTTCCCCTGTCACGGTATACTCGAGACCATCTTTGAAATACTTCACACACTGATGTTGTGTAGAAGGGATGATGTTGTACTCGTGCAACCAAGGCTTGCCGAGCAAAGCGTTGTAGCAGTTCTTGGCGTCGATGACATGAAATTTGATGTCAGTGACGAGTAGAACAAAGCGTAACGTAAGTATTACAGACCCGAGCGTTCGTGATGACTGGGAGTCAAACCCGGAGATGGTGATTTTGTCCCGGGCGAGGTGTTGAACGCTCATGCAGATTTCTTTCAGCACCCTCACATTTAGGAGGTTGACGGAGGACCCGTTGTCAATTAAGATCTTCCTTATCTTGATGTCATGGCAGTACCCGGTGACATATAGGGGACGGTTGTGCTCGCACGTTCCGAGGAGGAGATCTTCGTCTCCGAAAGTGATGCCAGTTGTGTGCACTTCTTCCAGCTCGTCCTTCATCTTTTCTTCGGCAAGAAAAGCTTGAAACTGTTCGGGCTCTTGTAGTGCCCTGATCAGAGAATCTCATGCTTCTTTAGACAACAGAAGGGCATCCAAGACGCTTAGCTGTGAGGGTATCTTCCTCAGGTGTGCTAGGACATTGTAATCCACTTTGTTTTTCTTGGGCGGGTCCTTAGCTGCCAGCTCTTCGACGACTCTCTCATCGAGGGCAATATCCTCAGGAATTTTTCCTTCCCTTTATATTTTTTGTTCGATCCCCTATTTGCAGGTCCGAGATTCTTTTCGGGCAACGTACAGTTGCGCAGCTGAATATCACCTAGGAGGTTGACGGAGGACCCGCTGTGTCCGTAGGGGATTATCACCTAGGATTGACGAGTGGACATATTTTGGTTTTGCGCAACTGTTTTTGTGTACCTAGTTTAATGTGTAATATCATATCAGTATCGTTGTTATCAAAAGAAGGTTATGATTTCAGGTTTGTAAGCGATGTTGTTAACATCCACCTTAATCATGGTTTGATTGGGTCCGGTACACTAGATAACGGTATATACGTGCTAAACCAATTACAGATTTTCAATGTCCAGAACACACTAAAAAGAATGTCTCCAGATTTAAATAAGGCTTTCTTATGGCATTGTAGACTGGGTCACATCAATGAGACCAGGTTAACTAAGTTACATAGAGAAGGATATTTGGATTCGTTCGAATATCAATCTTTTGCAAATTGTCAATCATGTCTCAAAGGAAAGATGACAAAGACTCCATTCACTGGAAATGGAGTAAGAGCGAGCGAGCTCTTAGGACTCATACACAGCGATGTATGTGGTCCAATGTCTACACATGCAAGAGGTGGTTTTTCATATTTCATTACTTTTACGGATGATTACTCTAGGTACGTATTCATTTTCTTGATGAAACATAAATCCGAGGCTTTTGAGAAATTCCAAGAATATAAGAATGAAGTAGAAAACCAAACCGGCAAAAGTATCAAGACACTGAGATCTGATCGAGGTGGTGAATACTTAAGTGCCGAGTTCCTAGGTTACCTAAAAGAGAAAGGAATTCTCTCTCAGCTTACTCCTCAGCATAACGGTGTATCGGAGAGACGGAATCGAACCCTATTGGATATGGTACGTTCCATGATGAGTAATGCTGAGTTACCACGATCTTTCTGGGGTTATGCGCTAGAATCAGCAGCATATCTTTTGAACAGGGCTCCTACCAAGACTGTTCCTACCACGCCATATCAGATGTGGAGTGGGAATAAACCCTATAAACCCTATCTTCAGTATCTAAAGATATGGGGATGTCCAGCTTTTGTTAAAAAGAAAAATACGGACAAACTCGAGACACAATCAGTACAGTGTAAGTTTGTGGGATATCCAAAGAACTCCAAGGGGTATTTCTTCTATAACGCAGAGGAACAAAAGGTTTTTGTTTCTCGTAATGCCCATTTTCTAGAACAGCTGATTTTAGAAAAGGAAACAAGTGGGAGCGCAATAGAACTGGAAGAAATTCCAGAACCACAAACTACTACTGAAAGTTTGGTAGAACCAGTAGTTCAAGAAGAACAGGACATTCCCGCACCCCTCCGCAGGAGTAGTAGCCTGTCTCATCCGCCTGAGAGATACTACGGTTTTCTCATAGATGGGGATAGAGAGGATTGCATCATTGATGATGATGAACCTACTAGCTTCCAGCAGGCCATCCAGAGCGGCGACTTGGTAAGATGGCTAGATGCAATGCGGACCGAGATGGAGTCCATGTACACCAAAAAAGTATGTACTTTGTACTTTGCTCCAGGTGGGGTAAAACCCATAGGATGCAAATGGATCTTCAAGAAAAAGATTGGTATAGATGGACATGTGGAAACCTATAAGGCTAGACTTGTTGCAAAGGGTTTTCGTCAAAGACCTGGTTTGTACTATGTCGAAACTTTTTCTCCAGTGGCTATGCTCAGTTCCATTCGGATCCTTCTTGCCATTGCCGCCTTCCATGATTATGAGATCTGGCAGATGGACGTAAATACGGCTTTTCTAAATGGTAATTTAGAAGAGTGCGTCTATATGGATCAGCCAGAAGGCTTCAATCAGAGTGGGAGCAGCGGGAAAGTGTGCAAGTTGCTTAAGTCCATTTATGGACTAAAGCAGGCGTCGCGGAGTTGGAACATCTGTTTTGATGAAACGGTCAAAGAATATGACTTTATCAAAAATCCAGATGAACCATGTATATATAGTAAAATTGTAGCAAGAACTGTAGTATTCCTCGTCTTGTACGTGGATGACATTCTTTTAATAGGAAATGACATTCCTATGCTACAATCTGTCAAAGGATTCTTGTCACACAGGTTCTCCATGAAAGACCTGGGTGATACCTCTTACATTCTGGGGATCCGGATCTATCGTGATAGATCCAAGAGGATGTTGGGACTTTCACAGTCCAGGTATATCAGCACTATACTGAAAAGATTCAGTATGGAAGATTCTAAGCGCGGTAGTTTACCGGCTTGTCACGGAATCACCCTCTCCAAAGAGATGTCTCCCAAGACTGATTTGTAAAGGGATCGCATGTCTATTATACCCTACGCTTCTGCGGTAGGCTCTATAATGTATGCGATGTTGTGCACCAGACCAGATGTAGCTTACGCACTGAGCGTGGTAAGCAGGTATCAGTCAGACCCAGGAGAGAAGCACTGGATAGCAGTAAAGAACATTCTCAAGTACCTGAGAAGGACTAAGGAGATGTTCTTGGTTTACGGCGGAAAAGACCTCCAGATCGAGGCCTTTGCTGATTCCAGCTTCCAGAGTGACAAGGATGACTCCAAGTCCATGTCAGGTTATGTCTTTACCCTCAATGGAGGGGCGGTGTGCTGGAAGAGTTCCAAGTAGGACACCGCTGCTGACTCGACGATGGAAGCAGAGTATATCGCTGCTTGCGATACCGCAAAAGAAGCAGTCTGGATGAAGAAGTTCCCCACAGAACTTTAGGTGGTTCCTACCATTGTTGTTCCAATACCGCTGTATTGCGACAACAACGGAGCTATAGCTTTAGTGAAGGAACCCAGGTCCCATCAGAAGTCCAGACACATCTTAAGACGGTATCACCTGATCAGGGAGATCATATATCGACAGGAGATCGAGGTCCGGAGAGTTCCTACAGAGGAGAACACTGCAGATCCATTCACTAAGGCCTTACCTCAGATTCAGTTCGAGAGGCTACTCGAGATGATAGGTCTTCGATACGCCAGTACATGGCCCTAGTGCAAGTGGGAGATTGTTAGTGTATATGCCCTAGGGGCCATTATTGTATCATACTAGCTTGTATATTACTTAATGGAAGCTTGGGATATTCACAGTTATATTAACAGTCTTGCTAAATATGGTAGTATGCTACTTGGTTTATATCTATCTTAATATGTGTGTACGTATTGATAGAGCCTTTAGGATCTTGCTTGACTACCGGCGTTGTGATGACAGTCACACTAGTAGGGGCTGGGTAGTCTACAAGCACATCCTTTTTCAGGTCCCTAGTCGTAGGATTATCGAGACAGGGCATCGATACTCCGGAGTAGACTAGTGTGTACGCTTCTCATCCCAGTTGGGGAGATGGTCTGTCCCACAGCCATCAGTACGTCGTACTTGAGATAGTATACAGGTGCTCGTTGGGTTACGGGTATACCGGACATGACTCATAGGGAACTGTTGATTGGTATTATACCCGTCGTCAGTTAACAGTTCCCAGGTGACATGAGTACAGCATAGTCCGCAGACTTGACACTGCTGCTTCGCCTCGGGTGTGTTCCCACTGTTCTTAGATTGCTACCTTACCACGGCTCAAAGGAGTCGTGCAAACAGGTAGCGGTTAGGTGCAGTCCCGAAGCACTTGGAGGCAGTGGTGGTTAGATAGGATTCGTCTCTCCCGGTATTGGGAGTTGATATCGCGCTGTGTTTGGAGAGCCATTACGCAAAGTCCCTGGCCAGGGCAAGCGAGATTTACTGGTAGGATTTCCAGTAGCTTCTCAAGGTGTAATGGGCTTCGCTCCGACACGACTTATACCGCTTTTAGGGGACTGACACTTGCCTCCCCCTAGGCCCAATATGCGATAGTCCTAGACGAACAGACCGGACTGTACGGAGATTGTCACATCAGGCTCAGTAAGAGTTCGGATGGGTTTCCTCATCGGCCTTCTTATCGACATCTACCTGGGGACCGTTACGTACAGCTAGTGCCGCTTGCGGTTTGTGGTTAAACCCACTGCCAGCGTAGTAGTCGAGTCTTTAGAGTCCCACACAGAGAGTTTCCCTGCTTCGGGCGAAACGATATAGAGGTCGTATGGTTTTACGACAGGGTTCGGACACATACGTGTTTTTACACACGTACGATGTTCGGACAGTTTATACTAGCGGGCTTTAGTTTAAGCCAGATTCTAGTATTAGATTATTGGATTTATACAGTCTCAGTATTTCCGTGTTTTCACGGATAGGAGGGGCGTTCTCGTAATTACTCGAGAAGCTTCTAGAAGGTTGATGAGGTGGAGAGCTTAGGTGTTATATGCATTAAATGGTTTTGTGACTCATGGAGATGATTCATCAAGTGAGTTAATGAAGCATTAATGCTTTTAATGACTCATTAGATGATTCATTATGTATTAAATGAAGTATGAAGATATTTGTGCAAAAGATATTTTGTGCAAGATATTTTATGCTTCATATATATACATAAATGAGTTAATTTCCATAAGATAATTATTCTCACATTCTCTCTCCTCAAGCTCTCTCTCTTCAACCCTAACCCTAACCTCTCATGTGTTGAGATCAAAGGGTTAGCAAGACTCAAAGATCCCTAATCCTATTCTATATCTTCTAGGTTGCTTTGATTAGCACTCTTAGTTACCTAGTTACCTCAAGTGTGAGGTTAAGCTTGGAGAAGTAGCTCTCGGGTGGATCTTCTATCATAAAGAGGAGGCCGACGAGGAGGTGGTCTACGAGAACAAGAAGGACTTGGTTCATTAGGTATAATCATCTTTCATAGTAGCTAATGACTTCTATGTTGTTGTTAGTTAGGGTTTGGCAAAGATCCGTAAAGTTAGTCGATATTAGTTTAAACAAAATGCTTGTTTTACCTATTCCGCCTCCCCGCATCATGTGGGGGTGTCTAACGTCGACTTACAGACAACTTGCCACATAATTCTCAGGTTCTTCTGACGAGTCTTCTCGCTCATCATTGTCGTCATCTCCGCCCTCAAGGATGTGGTTGAGAAACTCTTGGAGTGTGACCGGGGTTCGTGCCTTTTGGCTATATTCTTCCAGCGCGTCAATATGCTTTTGCAGCTCTGTGCACTTGTCGTCAGGCTGCGTGGGCTTCTTGGTCTTCTTCTTAGATTTTGACGGCTGGGCCTGAGTGCTTTGCCCCTCGTTACCAATTCTCGGTGTTGGGCGCGGTTTCAGCATCCCTTCAATGACCTCAGGCTCTAGCGAGCTTTTCCACCTGATTGCCGGGCATGCTTGGAGATCTTTTAGCATTCTTTTAGTTTTTGCTGAAAGAACAACTTCCTATGGAGCTTCCTCTATGAATGAGCATGATGCCCTCGGCGTGTCCATCTTTTTCGAAGCATGTGGTTGTGGCGGGTTTACCCTCCAGTTTTCAGACAGCGCGAATTTTCCTTGCTGGTACTGGTCTTCAATACAGTTTTTGAAGACAAAGCAATCTTCGATTGTATGGCCCAATATTCGATGATAGGGTCAATAGTTGGGAGTGTTGACGTCACCGAGCTGCAGTGGGCGTTTTGGATCCGGCAGGGTGATGTGCCTGTTGCGCACCGCTAGTTCGAACAGTCTCCTCGTTTTATCCCGAGGAAACGAGTAAGCACGCTTCAACTTTTCGTCAAGGAATCGCGTTTGTTGCCTTGGCGAGCAACCGGTTTCGGGTCACTCGGCTGTTGCTGAGCGTTGGCGACGAAGGTCGCTTTCCCTTTCCTATTTTCATTCCGAAAATCCGCTTTTGAAGAGGACGGCCTATGGCCCATCTGATCCATCTGGGCCAGCTTGTGAATCAAGGACTGGAAGGCTGTCGGCTTGAAGAACATCATAAATTAAGATATGGTCGCCTGAGGATCGAGGGTTCCTACAAACATGCCTACGGTAGGAGCTTCCTCTATACGCTGTTCACACTTTGACCATAGGTTCTGCCACCGAATGGCTTATTGAACCCAGGTCTCTCCCGGCTTCACTCTGGCGTTGATCAATGCCATGATTGGGGTACGTTCGCTGGCGCTTGCGAACCTTTATGTAATACCCCAGAGCAGTGCGGTCTTAAGACATCTTGGTGATCTGCTCTGTCCACACTCAGTGCGGTCTGTTGCGAACATCTTGGTGATCTGAGTGAGGGAGCCATTTCAGAACAATAGGATCGGGTCCCTAAAGCACATTCCGAAAGATGAACGAACTGCATTATAAATATAATGATACCACCCTCAATTATAGAGGCGTCTTTTAAGTGAACCGGAACTACAGGAGCTTGAGAACTCCGTAGTTAAGCGTGCTCGGGCCAGGGAAGTCTTGGGATAGGTGATCTCCTGGAAAGTGGCCCCTGGTCGGGTCCGGTTCGCTCTAAAGGGAAAAACCGTACGGTTTTGGCCAGAGCGAACAATACCATCTGTACTGGGGCGTAGGGTGTTACATTTATGGTCGCCCATGCAGGTCCCTCAATAGTAGGTCTGTGGTTCGAGGACGAACCATTGTTCTTAGATGGGGGGAATGTAATACCCCAGAGCAGTGCGGTCTTAAGACATCATGGTGATCTGCTCTGTCCACACTCAGTGCGGTCTGTTGCGGACATCTTGGTGATCTGAGTGACAGATCTATTTCAGAACAATGGGATCGGGTCCCTAAAGAACATTCCGAAAGAGGACCGATCTGCATTATAAATATAATGATACCACCCTCAATTACTGAGGCGCCTTTTAAGTGAACCGGAACTACAGGAGCTTGAGAACTCCGTAGTTAAGCGTGCTCGGGCCAGGGAAGTCTTGGGATGGGTGACCTCCTGGGAAGTGGCCCCTGGTCGGGTCCGGTTCACTCTAAAGGGAAAAACCGTGCGGTTTCGGCCAGAGAGGACAATACCATCTTTACTGGGGCGTGGGGCGTTACACTTTGTGTAAACAGTAGCTCTATTTATGCAAATGTCTTGATAGATTCATTCGGGAGCTCGGAGTACCATTCGAATGCTGTCTCCGACAAGCTGCCAACAAACTGGCGAGGCAGCAGTTTATCGTCACCCCCAATATTACCGCACAAGGCTCTGAATTGAGAAACGTGCTGGTGTGGATTACCCGTCCCCTTATACATGTGGAATTTAGGGATCGTAGATCCCGGCGGGTACTTTATTTGATCGTACCAACCCGGATAGGGTCGTCCAGTTTTGACGATTTGGCCAGCCGCTTCGCTCACCTGATGAGCTCGTATCTGTTAATCTATATAGTCGTCAAGGGCAGCTTTCGAGATCGTCTCTTCTTTGGCTGCTGAAAAGTAGGAAGAGGGTTTGATGTCTCCCCTCTATCGTCTTCAAGGATAATCAGAGGGTCTTCAGCTGGGGGATCTGGCTGTATCATCATCCCGACCATATCTTGAAACAGAAGCGCCATTTGCTTTATGTTAGCCGCTTGTTCCGCGGCCTCTTTGTCTTTCTACTCGAGCATTCTTCGAAGGAATTCGGCATCGGTTTCATGCTCCTGGCGCTGCTCCGACGATGTCTCCGGGCTTTCTTTTGGCCCAGTGAGTGCGGCCATCTTTATCAACATCTCCTGGAACTTTTGCTGTTGTTGCTTCTGAGCCTTAGTTATTAATCGCGTAAGTGGTCGATGACCCATAGAGGTACGGCTATCCTCTTTTCCGGATGCTATGTGGACGGTGTGCACTACCATGCCCCCAGACTTGGGGCGTTTGGATTTTGTTGGAGATAGTGCCCTCAGAGTCAATTATTGGATCGCAGGTACGTGATTGCAATGATTGCGGAGGATCTATACCGGTAGGACAGTCTTAGTCGAGATGATAGTATGCTATCTGGTTTGCCTTTATCAGTCGTGTACATGTTCAGGTGACTGATTACATGTTACACTTTGATAGAGCCCTTAGGATCTTGCTTTACTACCAACAGTATGAGGGCGATCATATACGTGAGAGTTGGGTGGTTTATATGCATATCCTTAATTATGGTCCCTAGTCGTGGGAGTTTCGAGACAGGGCATCGATACTCCGGAGTAGACTAGTGTATACAGTCGAGACCCCGACGAGGGGCGGTGGCCGGTCTCACAAGCCACTGGTGTCAGTTGGATCACCTAAGATGTATACAGGTGCTCATTAGGTTATGAGTACACCGGACAGGACTCGCCGGGAACCTGCTAGTTGGTATTATACATATCGTCAGATAGCAGTTCCCTGGTGACATGTGTACATGTTAGTTCATCGACCTGAGGTCGTCATTTGTCTCATGTGAGTTCCTACTGTGCTTTGATTTCTACCCTACCACGGCTCAAAGGAGTCGTGCAAACAGGTAGTTTTTGGGTACAGTCCCGAGCCATATGGAGGCACGTGAGCGGATCGGCAGGGGATTCGTCTCTCCCGGTATTGGAGGCGAGATCCTGCTGTGTTTAGGAGAGCCATTACACAAATCCTACGGCCGTGGCAGGAGATTTACTGGTAGGTACTCCAGTAGTATCTCAGGGTGTTATTGGGCTACACTCCGACACGACTTATACTGCTATTGGGGGTCTGACGTTACTAGCCCCTTAGGCAGATATGCGATACTCATAGACGAACGGACCGGACTGTATATACATTATCACTGTTAGGCTCAGTAGGGTTTCCGGATGAGTTCGCTCATCGGCCTCCCTTGAGGTCAGTCCATGGGCAGCCGTTACGCATAGCTAGTGCCGCTGACGGTTTGTGGTTAAACCCACTGCCAGGGTACTGACGAGTCATTAGAGTCCCCCACAGATAGTTTCCCAAGTTCGGGCGAAACGTTGTAGAGGCCGTATGGTTTTATGGCAGGGTTCGGAAAATGCACGTGCGTTTACGCACGTATTATTTTTCGGGCAGATAATACTGGTCGGCTTTGGTTTAAGCCGGATCCGAGTATTATATTGAGTAGATATAATATCTTTGTCTCAGTTGTATTTGTATTCGGTCGTAATACAAATGCGGGTATATTTATACGGTTACGGGGTTATCCTGAAATTCGTTTCGGGATCACTTTTGGAAGTAGCCAGTTTCCAGTTTTCTATCAGCCGTCTTTTAACATTCGGTTAAAGACGGATTTATCTTTTCTTGGATGAGGGTGAGTCATGCTTCTAGAAGGTTCTAGAAATGGTGACTTGGGTGATGAGGTGGCGGGTGACTCATCTTTGCATTTAATGAATTGATGACTAGGTTTATATGTGTCATCCATTTCATTAATGCATTTTGTTCTTGCTTAGGATATTTTCCCTTGATCTTTTCTCTTGTAGTTACCTCCCCCTCTCCTACACTCACCCCCCACTCCATATATATGGCCGGCCCCTCCTCTCTCTTACTTAACTTGAGTTTTTATCTGGTAAAAAGATTATGATAGATTTTGGGGTGTATGGAATTTCACAGCTCATTTCATTCCATCACCCGATTCGAGTGGCAACTTCATTAACCGTTCGTCCATAGCTTTGGACGGAACGAGACAAAGTCTTCAACTCATTCTCTACATCAATCTTGGTCATCTCTTTTAGCAAACTTGATGACCGAGTTTTGCCTCGAGTCAGAGGAGGGAGCCCGTTTAAAGAATCAGTGACGTGGTGCCACGTAGACGAGCAGATCGGAGATCAATGAGATCGGAGCAGCCGCAACGGAGCGTAGGATGATGGTTAAAGAACGAAGGACTCGGATCGTTCGGTATAACCTTTCTACACTCTTTACAGTTTGTTAGTTTAGCAATAATGGCAGATCCGGGTTAAAGTATACGATAGCGCCAGTTATAAAGTTTTTGTTCCGCATTTGGCGTCTGTAGACGGCCGGGGCGCTACCGTAGACTTACAGTGGTATCAGAGCCTCACCATTTTGCTTTACTAACTTGTGCTAACGTGTTTAAAATATCGATCGAACCGGATATCGAAAACTGCAAAATCTCCATTCACAGTTTCTGTCGATTTTAAATGAAGTCCTAAAATTATTCTACATATCACAGAAAGTTGTACAGGGTTTTAGAAGCACACCGACCAAATTTGAGCACGTGATTCCACCAAACCGCCGCGGAATCGCGGCCAAACCCATGGTTTGGCCGCGCATCCGCGGCCGTTCTATTGAATCAGTGCACCAAATTTGCACAGTGTCTTCTATGTTGGAATTTGGGGTTTTTGGTATATATCTTTTGGGCCCAGATTTTGTTACTGTTCACCAGTTGTTCGTGGGGCCCACTTCGTGATATTTAGTTGATCGAAATTTAAACATGTTAGTTTACAGTGCTTACATTATATCTCCGACCGGGAATGTCATTTGATCGATAAACCGCGTCTGATTGCTATAGTTCTTTTAGACGGGTTTGCGAACGTGACATTCGCGTTGATGTTCTGTGTTATGCTGTGATGTTGCGGATTTGTCGTGGTGGATAGCAGTGTGCAATGGTAGTGCTGTTTGAGTTTATTTGTACATTTGATATTGCGGGGCGAGCGTCCAACATGTGGACCGCCGTCACTGCCTGTTGTATAATATTCTTTTGGGGCACGACCAGGTTGCGGTCGATGTACCTGTTGTACTATTTTTTATTACTGTACTAGGTTTTGCCCCGCGACGGAGTGCACGGATAGCCGGGTTCTGGGGGGCAATGGGTCCGCATCTCATGGCTTTGAGAGGTAGAGGGACCTCACTCTAGAATTGACAGACTATTCACCGCACTCGTAGGGGGTACAGGTTGACCCAAGGAGGGGTGTCCAAGATTACCGGATTCCGTGAAGTGCAGGGTGGTCCATTCACTTTGCTGTAGGAGGCTGCCTCGCCTCAGGTTTTGGCGGGTAACTTGCCGCACCCGTAGGGGTCTAGGTTTTCATTGCACAGTCTATCCACACGACCATGGGAACGTCGGGTTTCAGCAGCGGCTCTGTGAAACCCGGGGATCCCAGATTATCTGTATTGTTCTGTGATGCTTATTACTTTTCTATAATGTTGCATATTATCACGCCTGGAGCGATTATTGTATATTGGCTTATATACTATTAGATGTTGTATATGTTTTACACCCGCGCTAGTCCAGTCCCCACTCTGTCGTTAGTTAAGTAACCTAACGGGTGATGATGGGACCCAGTGACGAATGCGGATGGCATATACGTAAATTTTATTTTCGTTTTTTTTTGGTGTGATTAATTGATGGGACTGCGTTGATTCTGATCAATGCAAAGTAAAACAAACCTGTTTGCAGTTGTTGGAACAATTTTAAAAAGTGTTATTGCAAAGACGTTTCCTTTTGTTTTGCATAGCGGTATTCAGTGGAATATCCTGCACCTCATTCGACGGGGCAAGGGCCGATATCCCTTCACCGGGAATGACCCCTTGGGCAGAAGTTTGCGTCAGGGTAATAACTTCACTATAGTCGATTACAAGTTGCTTTGCATCGCGGTATTCAGTGGAATATCCTGCACCTCATTCCACGAGGAAAGAGCCGAGATCCCTTCATCGGAAATGACCTCTTTAGCAAAAGGTTTTCGCCACTATATTTTAAAAAGCTATCAGGTTCCTTCAGCGATATCAAGTTCACTACGTTAAAGGTTTTTCGCCAAAAACCAGCCGTAGCCCTCTGTCACTTCTTTTGGGTATTCAGTAGTATTCAAGCTATGTATTTTGACCTAACGCCAAGGCATAGTGTTTGGTAGCTGCTGGGTATTCAATTGTTGCATAGATAGATGAGTTGGTTTGGGACAGTCGTTCTGCCATTTTGACCTAACGCCAAGGGCATGTGTGGGTGAGTTCAAATTAACAAGATAGTGACGGGTAGAACTTGGCATGTGACTTATGACATTTTGACCTAACACCAAGGTTATAAGAGCATGGGGGAAAAAAATATATATCGGGAGTTTCTAAAGAAACTGAAACTTGCCAAGTATGCGCATACCTTCTGGAGTATGAGTAACGTGGATGCATTCCATCACGTTATCATGCGATGAGAGTTGGATCCCGATTCCCACTGATGAGTTGGTTTACTCTTCGGGTGATCCCGATTGATTCTTCTTTAGGTTTGGAGGAGAATTTGACAGTACGGTGGGAGGTTTCCGGATTAGATAAAGTGATAACCATTCTGATCTAGGTTAGAGTGCACGCAGAGTGTTTCTTTTCTCTCTCTCTCTGGCAGCGACCTTTGACCGACCCTAGACTATGAATCAGTGACCAAGTTGACCGAACCTTCTTAAAATACTGGCTTTTGGATTGTCTGAGTTGCATAAGTCATTGCCACTCCTTTTTTTACCCTTTGAATTTCTCAGAACACCCGTATTACTACGGATATCCACTTCCATTGGATAGATCCATCGTATGGTTATATACGAACTCGAAGGGACTTCTTCGAGGATGGATCCAGGTTCAGGAGAAATAGAATTGGTTTATTCAGTTGTCTTTTATTATCACCTTCTCTCAGGTTGCGAGGGCTCCTTGGTTTAGGAGAGTACACCTATTACGCTTATTGGATAGTCTTATTCCAAACCATAGGCAGGTGCCGAAAGGTAAGGAATGAAGAAAACCAATTAGCCTAAGTAGGGTGTGCAGAAGGTAATATCTAAAGACAAAATAAAGGGATTAGAAAGAGGGCAAAGTAAATTGCGACTGATATCATTCACGACCAAAACCGCGTACTTCATCGCCACTCCTATTTCACCTTTAAAGGAATAAGGTATTATTCAGTTGTCTTTTATCATCACCTTCTCTCAAGATATGAGTACTCCTTGGTTTAGGAAAGTACACCTATTATGCTTACTGGATCTTCTTCTTCCAAACCATAGGCTGGTGCCGAACGGTAGGGAAGGAAGAAAACCATTTAGCCTAACCATGGTGTACAGAAGGTAATGACTAAAGACAAATAAAGGGATTTGGAGAGATGGCAATAAAATATACGGTTGAAGTCATGAATTGGATTATGGAAGAGGCATTACTATGAATACCAAGATACCCCTAGGAAACATTTTCATGTTTCAGTGCATTGTTAAAAGAAAACTGTTTTCCCGATTGGGTACTTACTCCAGGGTATGTATTTACCAGGTTTCATTCTCATATCTGTATGGTTTTACAGATGATGAGTGGGAGTAAGTTATTAGGAATTAGGTGATTATCCTTATTATATCGGAATTCGTTGTAATTGGTGATATTTGAGGAAATCGCCAGGGTACAGTTTTCAACCTACGACGCACAGGTTTTGAGTTGTTTTAACTCAGCGGACTTATACAGAGTATTGTATGTTGTCCAAGTGTCCATCAGGACAAAGGGGTAGGTCCTCGTACTATGTTCTGTTTACTTATGAATTCTCTAGTTTTTAGACAAGTGTTTCGTAGAAATACAAGGTCTAAGTTTTGAGAAGTTGTGGGTATAAGAGTAAAGTAGAGAACCAGGTATCACAAGTATCGGGATTCTTCAAAGAGATCGAAGATGTAGATTCTTGTGATTGGTATTCAGATGATAGTGATGATTTTGAGAAACGTGTTTCTTTTTCAGGTTACTCATAATTGGATGGATTCCTAAGTTGAGTAATGCTGATTAGCTTCTTTCCATTAAGGTGATATGCACTGGAGACAGTTGCATGATTAGAATATGGTTCCAATTAAATAAGTGGCAAAGTTTCTATATTGGATATAGAATAGTTCATACCTTAACGATGTTAAGGTACGGGGAGTTGTCCAGCTTATGCTTAAAACCAGACTCTGGATAACTCAGGGCACGTTTCTGTAATGGCTGTTTGTGGGTTGACCCTGGCTATGACGATGGTTGATATTCTACCATTTGGAAGATCAATAGTGATATTGTTCTTGACTCGCCACAGTTTTAGTAAAATGGATTTTTTTCAGAAAACAGTAGTGGGAGTATGGTAGAACTGGAAGTGATTCCATAACCGCGAACGATTACGGAAAATTTAATAGGACCTATATATTCAATCAGGTTTGACATTCCAATAGCTATTCCGCAGATATGGTGGGTAACCTCAGACACCCGAGAGGTACTCCGGTAACCTTAAGGACGGTGACAGGGAGGTTCTTATCTACCCAGACTTGACACTACTGTTGTTCCAGGCTATGAGACCTTGTAGGAGGGTTGTCATAGTCAGTGGGAGCAGCAGAAGCATAGTGGGCAAGTAGCTTATGTCTATTTATAGACTTGAGCAGTTATAGCGGAGATAGATCATCTAATTTTGATGTGACAGTCATAGGTTTGACTTCATCAGAATAGGGGATGGATCTGTTAAGAAGGTAGTAGGGTGTGATGTCATGGTATCTGGATGACATACACAGAGTAGGAAGTAAAATTCCAATACTACGATCGGTTGTATTGTGGTCGTCACACAGTTGTTTCTCCAGACAGGATATGGATATAATATTTGACATTCTGGTTTCTGGATCTATGGTTTTAGATCTGGATTTGGGTAGTTTTCCAATGTGGGTACTTTGACAGTATTCTAATGGTTTTAGAATAGATGACTCCTAGCATGGTGGTGTACCTGCAGGTGATGGAGTCACCCTCTCTAAAGGTGTCTTACAGACTAAAGCGGAGAGGGATGTGCATGATTGGCAGATCACTTGCTTAGGCAATTGAGTCAATCATGAGATGTCAAGTACCACACCAAATGTTATTTTTGCACTAGATGCAATAAGTTTGTATTAATCCAATCCTGGAGAAACATAAGGAAGCAGTTTTAGAACATAAGTACATGTTCTACGGATTTGATGACGGCAGCCTCCTTCGGGAGATGTTATCATTCCAGGCTTCAAAGGTGACATGGATGACAGAGTGATTGTCAGAGTTTCAGTTTTCCCTCTGACGAGGGACAGTATTATGGACAGGTGGTCCAAGAGGATACTGTGGGAGGCATGGTGCCGGATACTGATTAGGTTCAGTGATCGATACAGTCTAAAGAAGTTTGGATTTGGAGTTCATTTATGAACTAGGTCCCATCAGATATCCAGACATATTCTAAGACACGTATTACTCAATTCGGGAGATGGCTTTCTCCGCGAATTTGAGATTAAGAGAGATATAGAAAGAAACATCTAGGCGGATCCACTCACTGAGGCTATTTCTCGAACACAATAGTTTTACAAACGGGCTTTGTGAAACTGATTAGTAGAGGAGTTGGATGTTCGGTTTCACACGGGCTGTGAGTAGTCGACATCACAATAATTAGCCTTAAGTGCAAGTGGGAGATTGTTGGAGATAGTGCCCTCAGAGTCAATTATTGGATCGCAGGTACGTGATTGCAATGATTGCGGAGGACCTATACCGGTAGGACAGTCTTACTCGAGATGATAGTATGCTATCTGGTTTGCCTTTATCAGTCGTGCATATGTTCAGGTGACTGATTACATGTTACACTTTGATAGAGCCCTTAGGATCTTACTTTACTACCAACAGTATGCTTGCGGTCATATACGTGAGATTTGGGTGGTTTATATGCATATCCTTAATTATGGTCCCTAGTCGTGGGAGTTTCGAGACAGGGCATCGATACTCCGGAGTAGACTAGTGTATACAGTCGAGACCCCGACGAGGGGCGGTGGCCGGTCTCACAAGCCACTGGTGTCAGTTGGATCACTTAAGATGTATACAGGTGCTCATTAGGTTATGAGTACACCAGACAGGACTCGCCGAGAACCTGCTAGTTGGTATTATACATATCGTCAGATAGCTGTTCCCTGGTGACATGTGTACAGGTTAGTTCATCGACCTGAGGTCGTCATTTGTCTCATGTGAGTTCCCACTGTGCTTTGATTTCTACCCTACCACGGCTCAAAGGAGTCGTGCAAACAGGTAGTTTTTGGGTACAGTCCCGAGCCATATGGAGGCACGTGAGCGGATCGGCAGGGGATTCGTCTCTCCCGGTATTGGGGGCGAGATCGTGCTGTGTCTAGGAGAGCCATTACACAAAGCCCACGGCCGTGGCAGGAGATTTACTGGTAGGTACTCCAGTAGTATCTCAGGGTGTTATTGGGCTACACTCCGACACGACTTATACTGCTATTGGGGGTCTGACGTTACTATCCCCTTAGGCAGATATACGATACTCATAGACGAACGGACCGGACTGTATATACATTATCACTGTTAGGCTCAGTAGGGTTTCCGGATGAGTTCGCTCATCGGCCTCCCTTGAGGTCAGTCCATGGGCAGCCGTTACGCATAGCTAGTGCCGCTGACGGTTTGTGGTTAAACCCACTGCCAGGGTACTGACGAGTCATTAGAGTCCCCCACAGCAGTTTCCCAAGTTCGGGCGAAACGTTGTAGAGGCCGTATGGTTTTATGGCAGGGTTCGGAAAATGCACGTGCGTTTACGCACGTGTTATTTTTCGGGCAGATAATACTGGTCGGCTTTGGTTTAAGCCGGATCCGAGTATTATATTGAGTAGATATAATATCTTTGTCTCAGTTGCATTTGTATTCGGTCATAATACAAATGCGGGTATATTTATACGGTTACGGGGTTATCCTGAAATTCGTTTCGGGATCACTTTTGGAAGTTACCAGTTTCCATTTTTCTATCAGCCGTCTTTTAACATTCGGTTAAAGACGGATTTATCTTTTCTTGGATGAGGGTGAGTCATGCTTCTAGAAGGTTCTAGAAATGGTGACTAGGGTGATGAGGTGGCGGGTGACTCATCTTTGCATTTAATGAATTGATGACTAGGTTTATATGTGTCATCCATTTCATTAATGCATTTTGTTCTTGCTTAGGATATTTTCCCTTGATCTTTTCTCTTGTAGTTACCTCCCCCTCTCCTACACTCACCCCCCACTCCATATATATGGCCGGCCCCTCCTCTCTCTTACTTAACTTGAGTTTTTATCTGGTAAAAAGATTATGATAGATTTTGGGGTGTATGGAATTTCACAGCTCATTTCATTCCATCACCCGATTCGAGTGGCAACTTCATTAACCGTTCGTCCATAGCTTTGGACGGAACGAGACAAAGTCTTCAACTCATTCTCTACATCAATCTTGGTCGTCTCTTTTAGCAAACTTGACGACCGAGTTGCCTCGAGTCAGAGGCGGGAGCCCGTTTAAAGAATCAGTGACGTGGTGCCACCTAGACGAGCAGATCGGAGATCAATGAGATCGGAGCAGCCGCAACGGAGCGTGGGATGATGGTTAAAGAACGAAGGACTCGGATCGTTCGGTATAACCTTTCTACACTCTTTACAGTTTGTTAGTTTAGCAATAATGGCAGATCCGGGTTAAAGTATACGATAGCGCCAGTTATAAAGTTTTTGTTCCGCATTTGGCATCTGTAGACGGCCGGGGCGCTACTGTAGACTTACAGATTTAGCGCCCTTGAGATTTTTCGTGGACACGAGGATCTTCTCCGGCCTTCTCCTTTTATGAACTGTCGAAGTTGAGGGGGTTGTTGTAGCTAATGCTTTCCGTGGTACGACGGCGGTGAGATAGTCTTCCTCTTGCCGAACCTTCATTTTCTTCTGTCGGCGGGAGTAGTCTTTGTCGATTACAGAGACTTGGACTCTTCGCCAGACCCTATGGACTTTGGAGGACAGCCGCCGAGAAGGATGCTCCGGCTTCACCTTAATAACATTTTCAACGGGTGGAGGAGACCTTTTAAGTACGACAATCGGAGAGTTCTTGCGCACCCTCCTGAGCGGCTCAAAGTTGTTCCCAGTTGGAACAACAACATCAATTTCCACCATTGGAGCTGGTGGAGTCAGTCCAGAGGGAGAGCTGCCTCCAGTTTTCCTCACTCGGCGCCAGTGGCGACGTAGAGCATGTCGTGCGGCCGGGATCACCTCCGTCGTTGGGGTAGCTTCGTCCTGCCCCCCGCTTTGAGGAGGGGCTGTTGTTGGTGCCAGCCTGTCGAAGAATGACGTCCGCTGAGAGGAAACGGTCAATCTTGAAAAGACCGACTTTTTGGCAGGGGAAGCATTTTTAACGACCTTTCCTGCAGCAGGAGTTGGAACGTCCAGTCTTCTGAAGACCGATCCTTTAGCAGGAGAAGCCCCTTTGACAACTTCGTCCGTCGGAGTTGGAATGGCTATCCGCTTCGGGATAACTCCTTTAGGTATTGTAGGCTTCTTTACGGGCCCACTGGAACTCAGGCTCAGCCTATCGAAGACTGATGAAGTAGACTTGGAATTGGACGACCCGTTGAGAGGGGACGTGGTAGTTGTAAGCCGTTCGAAGATCGACTTCTTCGGAGCTTCCTGTGACGGCATTGTGACGCTGAAGCTTGACGGTAGGATCATGGTCCCAAAGAACAGTCTAGTGGTGGTCTGAGTAACCTGTTCTACTGGCATGGCGAAGATGGAGGCCTCTTAGGGCCTATAGGTCACTCTTCCGGCGAGAACGGAGTGGGAGTTGCTGTTGCAGTTGGTGCAGTTGGATGCCATTGCTCTTCTTTTCTTTGCACGGGAGCAAGACACCAAATCTTAGTACCTCGAATCCACATGCAACCATAGCAGACCGCGATTTGTTCGCGAAACATGACACATGAAGTGTGGAGTGGAAATAGGAAAATGTCCCACCGGGCATGCCAGAATCTGTTTACCGCCGAAAACAGAGACGAAACCGCGTAGGTCGTCTTGCCTGAATTTGGGGGCAGATGCTATTTGGTTTTATCCATCCACCTCTCCGAAGATGCCAAGTTGATTTATGGCACTGTGTATCGTAGGTTTGGACAGATGCGGCCGTTGTAGTAGACTTCGTCAGATTCCCTCTCATTGTGAGGGGTTTTTGATTGTGAGGACGCTCTTCCCTGCAGGCGCAAGCCCCTGCAGTTAATTACGTTATCGCGTAGCGATAACCACTTTCTCCTTCTCCAGATGTTCACTTCGTGTCGTGTGTGTTTGTTTTGTTTTAGGTTGCCCGTGGATTGTATACGAAGACTAATTTATGTTGTCGTCCGTAGGGCGGGGATTAGTCCAAATCCGTATTTTCTTATATTTGGGTTTGGTTTGATTTAAGGATCGTTAACTTCGTTTGAGATTAAGATCAACTTAAATATTAGTTGAGGATACGTTAGTCTAATTTTAGACTAAGATCTACTCAACGGGATTTTGGGATCATTTAGATCCAACGAAAGAGAATTTGAGCTCTATCGTCTTAGTTTAGGGACGTTGCGGTCCATTGGGTTTAAGGACATCATAGTCCATATAAGTTTAAAGACGTCATGGTCTGTAGGGTTTAAAGACATCATAGTCTGGTTTAAAGACATCATAGTCTGTGGAGTTTCTGGTTGTCGGGACCCGCCACCTCCCTGAAGACGTTGAAGAATTACAACGAAATGTATCAGAAGAGCGAAGAGATGTACCCTTGAACCAATGTTGGTTGGGAGATCTATAGTCAGGTTTGGGACTAAGACCAATTAGAGAAATTGTGATCACATAGGCTTGGTTGATCTGAATTAAGGACTTGTGGCCAACTTGGGCTCAATCTACTCAGTTTTGAATAAAATGTTGAACATTTGTTTGGGCTCAGTCCCTTTTTGTTCAACAAAGCTGAGCATTGATTTGGGTTCGGATACCCCTCTTTCTTTTTGTTTTTTTATTGAGTGTTGAACACTCTTTATGGCGCTGGGGCTTTATTTACAGAGCGCTTTGTGTTTCCTCAGCGCCCACATGATGAGCACGTGGAGCGCTTGGAGCTAAGCGCTTGGAGCTAAGCGCCAAACATGGAGTGCTAAAGCGCTTCTTATAAAATAGTGCCCACGTGAGGAGCACGTGGAGTTCTTGGCGCTGAGCGCCAGACTTGGAGCGCTAAAGCGCTTCTTATAAAATATCACCCACGTGAGGAGCACGTGGAGTGCTTGGCGCTGAGCGTCAGACTTGGAGCGCTAAAGCGCTTCTTATAAAATAGCGCCCACATGAGGAGCACGTGGAACGCATAGTACTCAGCGCCGAGTGCTCCACGTGCTCATCACGTGGGCGCCGAGGAAACACAAAGCGCTCTGTAAATAAATCCCCAGCGCCATAAAGAGTGTTCAACACTCAATAAAAAAACAAAAAGAAAGAGGGGTATCCGAACCCAAATCAATGCTCAGCTTTGTTGAACAAAAAGGGACTGAGCCCAAACAAATCTTCAACATTTTATTCAAAACTGAGTAGACTGAGCCCAAGTTGGCCACAAGTCCTTAATTCAAATCAATCAAGCCCATGTGCTCACAATTTCTCTAATTGGTCTTAGTCCCAAACCTGACTATAGATCTCCCAACCAACATTGGTTCAAGGGTACATCTCTTCACACTTTTGATACATGTCGTTGTAATTCTTCAACGTCTTCAAGGAGGTGGCGGGTCCCGACAACCAGAAACTCCATAGACTATGATGTCTTTAAACCCTACAGACTATGATGTCTTTAAACTTACATGGAATATGATGTCCTTAAACCCAATGGACCGCAACGTCCCTAAACTAAGACAATAGAGCCCAAATACTCTTTCATTGGATCTAAATGATCCCAAAATCCCGTTGAGTAGATCTTAGGCTAAAATTTGACTAACTTATCCTCAACGAACATTTAAGTTGATCTTAATCTCAAACGAGTTTAACGATCCTTAAATCAAACCAAACCTAAATCTAAGAAAATAAAGATTTGTACTAATCCCCGCCCTACAGGCAACAACATAAATTAGTCTCCGTATACAATTCACGGGCAACCTAAAACAAAACAATCACACACGACACAAAGTGAACATCTGGAGAAGGAGAAAGTGGTTATCGCTACGCGATAACGTAATTAACTACAGGGGCTTGCGCCTGCAAGGAAGAGCGTCCTCATAATCAAAAACCTCTCACAATGAGGGGGAATCTGACGAAGTCTGCTACAACGGCCGCATCTGTCCAAACCTCCGATACACGGTGCTATAAATCAACTTGGCATCTTCGAATAGATGGACGGATAAAACCAAATAGCATCTGCCCCCAAATTCAGGAAAGACGACCTACGCGGTTTCGTCTCTGTTTTCGGTGGTAAACAAGCGTTCCAAACTCGATATGGGTATTACGAGTATTTAGTGATTCCATTTGGAGTTACTAACACACCAGCAATATTTATGGACTTAATGAACCGAATCTTTTCACCATATCTGGATCATTTCGTAGTGGTGTTTATTGACGATATTTTGGTTTATTCGAGGAGCAAAGAAGAGCATACAGAACACTTGAAGATCGCACTGCAAACGTTGAGGCAAGAAAGGTTATATGCTAAGATTAGCAAGTGCGAGTTTTGGTTCGAAGAAGTGAAGTTCTTGGGTCATGTCGTATCTGGAGATGGAATTGTCGTTGACCCTGAAAAGATTGCAGCTGTTCGCGATTGGCCAATTCCAAAGAATGTAGGGGAGATCAGAAGTTTTCTTGGGCTTGCCGGATATTATAGAAGGTTTGTGGAGAACTTCGCTCGAATAGCAGAACCATTGACCAAGCTAATACAAAAGGAGGTACCATTCGTATGGACGGAGAAATGTGCATCAGCTTTTGAAGCGTTGAAGCAAAAATTGACCACCTCTCCTATCTTGACAGTGCCAGATGGTTCCGGAGGGTTGGTTATTCATAGCGACGCATCTGAGAAAGGCTTGGAATATGTTCTAATGCAGAATGGGAAGGTTATAACCTACGCGTCGAGACAATTGAAGACTCATGAGAAGAACTACCCAACTCATGATTTAGGGCTAGCAGCAGTGATTTTCACTTTGAAGATTTGGATACACTACTTATTGGGTGAAAGGGTAGAAATATTTACCGACCACAAGAGCCTAAAGTATGTGTTCACACAGAGAAAGCTCAACATGAGGCAGCGTAGATGGTTGGAGCTAATGGCTGATTATGATCTTGACCTAAAATACCATCCGGGGAAAGTTAATGTAGTGCCGGATGCTCTAAGTCGGTTGCCAGCAATACGGATGTTGACTGCACAGAAGAAGATTATAGCTGATTTTCAGAGATTCGAGTTGGAGATTGTACCACCGCATTCGTCGGGATAGTTGAAGTACATTCATCCTTTATCGATAACATTAAAGCAGCGCAGTCGCACGATCCAAGGTTGCAGAAGATTCGAGGACAAGTTGAAGCGGGACTTCGAACGGACTTGTTAATTCATGAAGATGGTTTGTTAAGATATGAAATTTGTTTATGTGTGCTTAAAGGAGATGTTCGAGAAGAAGTCTTGAAGGAGGCTCATAGTTCCACGTATTCAGTACATCCGGGAGGCACAAAGATGTATAGAGATCTACGACAACATTTTTGGTGGGAAGGCATGAAAAGGGAGATTGCTCGCTTCGTATCGAAGTGCTTAGTGTGTCAGCAAGTCAAGGCTAAACATCAAAGGGTAGCTGGTTTGTTGCAACCACTGCTGATTCCTCAATGGAAATGGGAACATATAACCATGGATTTCGTGGCAGCTTTACCATGGAGTCCAAGGGGAAATAATGCAGTTTGGATTATTGTCGATTGATTGACCAAGGCAGCTCACTTTATACCATTTCGAGTTGGTCAGTCGACGGAAGCTTGGCAAAGCGGTACATGCAGAAGATTGTGAGATTGCATGGAGTCCCCGTGAGCATCGTTTCAGATCGTGATACTCGATATCTATCATACTTTTGGAGGAGCCTACAGGAAAGTTTGGGAACTCGCTTAAAATTTAGCACGACCTATCATCCTTATATAGATGGCCAGTCGGAAAGAACGATCCAAACTATTAAAGATATGTTGAGGGCATGCATATTAGATTTCAAGGGTTCATGAGAGGATCTTTTACATTTAGTGGAGTTTTCATACAACAACGGTTTTCAGGCAACTATACAGATGGCTCCATTCGAAGTATTGTACGGTCGTAAGTGTCGCTCTCCTGTTTGTTGGGACTATGTTGGAGAAAGAAGATTGTTGAGATTGTGCAAACTGTGGAGAAAGTTAACTTGATCCGTAATCATATGAAGGTGGCACAGGATCGACAGAAAAGTTGGGCTGATACTAGAAGAAGACCTTTAGAGTTCGCTGTTCATGATCTTGTGTTCTTAAAGATATCACCGACTAGAGGAGTAATCTGATTTGGTAGTCGAGGCAAGCTTAATCCTCGATTCGTGGGGTCTTTCGATATCATCAAGCTGTTGGAGAGGTAGCTTATCGATTGGCTTTACCATCATCCTTAGCAGGTGTTCATGACGTGTTTCATGTATCTCAACTCCACAAGTATGTTTGAGATGAGACGCACGTCCTAGATCACTTGGAATTGACAGTGAGAGAAGATTTGACTTATAAAGAGCAACCGATGACGATTGTGGATCGATGAGAAAAAGGTTCTCAAGAATAGGGTGATCCCTCTAGTGCTTGTTTCATGGGGAAATCGTTCGCATGGAGAATCTACTTGGGAACGTGAAGATGAGATTCGACAAAAGTTTCCACATCTCTTTCCTTAGATCCGTATCTTCTTATCTTTTCCTGTTTCGTGAATTTCGAGGACGAAATTCTTTTGTAGTTGGGTATAATGTAACACCCTAGTACGGTCATACAGCATTAATTGGTATTTTAACACTTGCTTTATATTTCTTCTATTCTATCTATTGGGCCGCGAATGATTCGAATAGTAGTAGTCGTTATCCGACCCGACGCGCAAGTTTAGAACCCAATATGGTGCAAGATTTATCAGTAAAGTATATCTATGTGAATCTAGTATAATACCTACATTATATTTTTAGATCTTTATATATCATATATCTAGATCATCATATGTCTTTTAATATTCACAAGTTAAGAATAACTTATATTTTGTTAACTGTCATCATATGGTTGTCATCCCATATCTTATTTTGCTTTTATCTTTTACGTTTAAATATCAAGATATCTAATATCAAATATTTACTAAATCTAGATATATTTTAGAATCCTTTTAAATCTTAAATTAGGGGTATGAGTTATTTAAAATATATTCTTGCATTATGGTTGAGAAGTTTACATATGTGGATTATTTTCCAAAATATATTTTTGATGAGATTTGGGTGGATATTGGTTGTAGTTTGATATTATTTATACACATTAAACAAGTATATAATTATATAATGTATGCAGTTTACAACTTGCGACATGCTATAATTATATCTATAAATATATATATCGTTGTAATATTTCTTATTATTATCATTAATTAGTTTCTAATATGCATTTTATAACGTTATACAAAATATAGTTTGAAAATATTATAGTTTACACATGAAATGTCATCGCAAAGCGGCTACGACAAATCTGAAATTTACTATACACCTTACTTTATAAAATTCATTATAAATCATAGGCAAATCATTAGCATACGTTCTTTAGTTCGTTACGAAGCTAACTCAGAATACTATAATGTTGTGAAATATTTACTTGCAAAATAAATTTTTTAAATAACGTAAACTGTAAATGAAAGTACCTCTGAACTGCTGTTCAAGAGGTACAACCTGAGATACTTTGACTTATAAAAATGAAAATCTTATTGAATTAGCTTTGTTTTTGTATATGAAACGTCCCTTTTGGAGGACGTTTGTTGTTTTTAAGCTATTTTATAAATCAGGGTGACGCTGAATTTCTGAACGGAACTTTCTTGTGCATGGTTAATCAATACCATTTTTATAGTTATTAATCGGATTGAATATGTTATCCATATTAATGTTATTATATCAATATCTATTTAATAAATAATAGTGCATTTGTTTTAATATTCAGCAAATATTACCGATTTACAGTTTTACAGTATCCGTTCGTATCCATACTGATAATAGCATATCCAGTTGCATGCCGGAATATCATGATATCATTATATTATTATATTAGTATAACGTGTTATCTAGTTGCATCATACGTAGTCATGGACGTATAAAAGGTTATTACAGATAGATACATGTGCATCCGTGCTTTAACCGTGTTCCATATTCATTACAGTTTCACATTTGGGTATCTATTGATACATATGCATCACATGACATGTCCACGACACACTATTTGACCAGTTACTTGGATTTTGTTACTAATGCCAACGATATTGACGTGTTGTCCTGACAGACGTAACTTGTTGTCTTCATAGACGAGAACTGTACATGCTTGATCCTGTGTTGGCATTAGATTTATATTGACAATACTTGACTTGAACACAAAGCTGGGGTAAAGGGGAAATAAAAAATGCAACCGAAACGTAACTCAAAAGGCTATTATTACATGTTTGCCGTTTTTCCGGGCGTTATGGAATAATTACCTGTTTGCCGTTTTTCCGGGCATTACGGAATAATTACATGTTAGCCATTTTTCCGGGAGTTACGGAATAATTACTTGTTTTCCGTTTTTTCGGGCATTACGGAATAAATCCTGTTACCGTGGTCCCATAGGGAATGAACGGGACATAGACTGTTGGGTTACGATGAGGATTAAATTAATTGATTTTAAAGACTTTTAGAATAGATAACCTGAAGCACAGTTTTAGGTTACACATCACACATCACATACATACACATACCCCACGGTTTCATATCTGTATTATTTATTTATATTCATGTTTAGTTATATCGTTATATCCTGGATTATCACTGTTATTTGGTATTATGACGCACTGACGTTTGGGTTTTGCATGGCCCAGTTTCTCTATCTTTATCGCAGGCTGAACATGAGTACTTTAACAATCAAGCCGAGCAGTGAGGAATTGAACATGTGTATTTAGAGATGTTTAGTTTATTTTCCGCAGTTTTATTTCTTGATGTGAGCCTATATTGGGGCATGTTTCATATGTTGTTTATTGGATTTAATTCGTTTCCGCTTATGCATTTTCTTGACTCTATTTACTGTGGCAAATGGACATGTACTAGATAGATTTTATATTTTACTGGTCTTGATATCCTATAGACAGCCGTAATGTGACTGTGGAGGGATGTTTCCTAGCCACAGGTAGCATGGTTGGCTCTGTTACGTTCCGTAGTTTGCGCATTCTAGGAAGCGGGGCGTGAAAACTCTGCTTCTTCCTCAACGAAGTTTTTCGAAATGATCTGTCGATTTTGGAACCCTAACTTTCGCCAGAGCACGTCTACTTCACGAAGTTTTTCAAAGTGGTTGTGGTAAATTTTTTTACTTCTAAGTTTACATGTGCTACCATGTCGATTAATATAACCTATCAGTGGA
The DNA here is from genome assembly GCA_030015575.1 of Agapanthus africanus. Lineage (NCBI taxonomy): Eukaryota > Viridiplantae > Streptophyta > Magnoliopsida > Asparagales > Amaryllidaceae > Agapanthus > Agapanthus africanus. Next base: position 549,934,373 of record CM057347.1, on the reverse strand, counting down.
CTATCCCTGATTATGAAGAAGAAGATGAAGAATTAGCGGTGGAAACAGACGAAAATGAATGCTTGAAAATACCTATTATTCTTATCGACCTAGTAACCCTTGAAGGAAAAAATTCTAAGTTTATATCATCAACTAGTGAAAGTAAATGTACGAATGTTTCGTCTCCTAAAGCTGAGTTTATATCGTCAACTAGTGGACGTAAATGTAAGAATGTTCTTTCTTCTAAAGTTGAGTTTATCTCGCCAACGAGTGGAAGAAAATGAAAGAAATCGTCATCTTATAAAATAAGTCCTGATGTGAATAACGAGCGAGGTGTAACAAGTGATTTGGCAGAACCTAAAATTGGCATGATATTCAATTCACTAGATGATGCTTATGAATGTTATTTGGTTTATGCTCGAAATATGGGGTTTGCTATCAAAGTTCGTTCTACTTGTCGTGTAGTTTGCATTATTGAACCTATCTCCATACTATATGAATGTAACAAGACAGAAAAATCTAAACATTTCAAGTCCGATGTAAAACGTAAAATATCTTTTTCGACGTTCCGGAGAATTAATTATATTGGATCCAAGTGCGAAGCTCGTATGTTTGTTGTTAAAAAGGAAGATCGATAGAAAGTAACTTCTTACAAGAGTGATCACAACCATCCATTTGTACCGCAGTTGATAGTGCACTACCTATCTTGTTACATAAGTATTTCCAAATTCGATAGAAGTCAAATCCGTAATTTGAAGGATAGTAGGGTTGGTCCAAGAAAAACATATACAATACTAGAAAAAGGTCACAGGGTAGAGAATCATGGTTACGGGCTAAACGATGTAAAGAATGAATTAATAAAAATACGTCAACATCAATCTATGGAGGTATCGAATGCCCAAGCTAGTTTAGCTTATTTGTAATCTATTCAAGTTAAGGAGCCTAATTTGACTTACGTAGTAAAATATGACGAAGAAAATCATATCGAAACCCTTTTATTCGTCGATACACGCTCAAAATCTTCCTATACAACTTTCGGTGATGCAATTACTTTTGACACCACATATCGAAAAAACAAATATCAAATGCCCTTCGCCCCATTCACCGATATTAATCATCATTATAAATCACAAATATTTAGTTTGGCATTAATGTGGAATGAGTCCGAAGAGTCTTTCACCTGGTTGTTTAAGCGGTGGTTAATTACGATGAATAATAAGGCACTGCTATCTATAATCACCGATCATGATCATGCTGTGACAAATGCTATTGCTAATGTGTTTCTGATTACAAGACATCATTATTACATATGGCACATTAGTCAGAAGTATCCGGAGAAATTGCAGAATTTATATCATCAGGATACCAGTTTTCGAAACGACTACAAACGTTACGTAGATAAAAGTTTGATAGTTGAGAAATTTGAAGACAAGTAGTCTGTGCTAGATGAAAAGTACCAAGTTAGTGGGTATAAATGGCTTACAATGATGTATGGTTTATGGGAGAAATGGATACTTGCTTATACATCAAGAAACTTTTCGGCAGGAATGCGAGCAACCGGACGTAGTGAGAGCATGAATGCTTTTTTGATGTCTATCTTAATTGGAACCCCACAATTAAAGAGTTTGTTATGAAAACAAGAAGTGCACTATGGATAAAATACGAGCACGAGAAAAGAATGGATTTTGATACGCTATACAAGAATCGTATGTGTGCCACAAATATGTCACTGGAATTAGACTCTTCCAAAGTTTACACCAAAAGCATATTTGTATCTGAACTTCCAGTTGAAATACCGAGTTTGAAAGAAGATTTGGTAGATGAAGCAAATTTGAAATCGGTGAAAGGTGATATTTCAAAAATACAAAATCATTTGCAATCTAACACTAGGGATCGTTGATAGAGATTTTATTAGTCTCTAAATTTTAACCGCAAATATACAGTCGTGCAATTGTAATACTTAAGAATCAATCTGTTAGGAATATGTATGCCCTAGAGGCCATTATTGTATATTATAGTGGATGCTTGGAAACGCGCGCGCGCACACACACATGACTTTCTTGCTCGACATGATAGTATGCTATCCGGTTGCTCTTTATCTTAATATGTGCGCTTGTTTTAGTTTACTATCTCATTAATACATGTTGATAATGCCCTTAGGATGTTGTCTTGACTACCAGGACTATGATGCAGATCATACTAGTGGGGCTTGTTTAGTCCATAAGCACATCCTTAACGGTTGCTAGTCGAGGGAGTATCGAGATAGAGTATCGATATTCCAAACTAGACTAGTGTGTACGTTTCTTGAACCTGTATGGGGCGATGGTTGATCCCATAGCCATTGGTGTTTGACATCAAAGATTGTATACATGTGCTCATTGAAGAATGAGTAAACTGAACAGGACTCGTCGAGAACTCCTAGATGGTACCATACTTATTGTCAGATTGCAGTTCTCTGGTGACACTTGTACAGTCTGTAGACCCGAGATCGTCATAGTGTCTTGTGTGGTTCCCACTGTGCATTGATTTCCTCCCGACCATGGCTCAAATGAGTCATGCAAATAGGTGGTTTTTAGGTACAGTCCCGAGTCACATGGAGGCAATGAGCGATAGGAGGGGTTTCGTCTCTCCCGGTATTGGGAGTTGATGTTGCGCTATGCTCGATTGGCTATAACAGCAAGTCCCTGATCAGGGCTGATGAGATTTACTGATAAGTGTTATTAGTAGTTTCTCGTAAGGTTATAGGCCACACATCGGCATGACTTATCGAATCATTGGGGTCTGACGATTTCACCCCCCGACTCGATATGCGACATATCAGACGAAAAGACCGGACTGTACGGTAAGTGTTGCTTATAGGCTCTACGGAAGTTTGGAAAAGTTTGCTTGTTGATCTTCTATTCGTTCAATACCTGGGTAGAAGTTAAGTCGAGCTAGTACCGCTGACGGCTTGTGGGTATCTGATGCGATCATTACCTACTGCTGGCGTATTGACGAGTGTTTAGAGTCCTACATAGAGGTTTTCTAGCTCAAGCGAAATGAAGTAGGGCACGTATGGAGATATGTGCATGATCTTGATTAAATATGAGTATATGATATCGTATTCTAATCTAGCATTTTTGATATCAGCTGTGTTGGGTGTTTTTCATCACCCCATTGAGATAGGAATACGCGTACACTTATCAGGCGTACTACAGATTCCCCCTGCCTAGGATAGGCAGGGGTTTATTGATTTTGGGGATCCGAATCTTCGGCAGCCGCGGACTAAGCTGCCGTTAATTACCCCTCGCCTTTGGAGCGAGAGAACCTCCGATTGACGGGTCAAACAGGTCATGCGAACTCAATGTGCAGTGTACGTATGTTTTAAAAAGGGTTTTGGATATATCGGGGGCAATTTTACGGGGGTCCCACTACCCGGATAGCGGGCTGGGGGTCAACGGGGCTAGCAGCCCCCTTTGTGGGGTGCGGGACAGCGCCCCGTTAGAAATTTTTTCTAACAGGGACAGTGTCGTGGAGTGTGTGTGTATATACATATATACATATATACATATATATATATACATGTATACATATATATATATATATATACATGTATACACACACACACACACACACATATATCTAAAGCGGAAAACGTCCAAAGGACGCGTGGGGGCCATCGCCTCACGTGCTCAGCACGCGTGCGCTGGACACTGGGTGTTAGCGCCCTCAGCGCCTCACGTGCGCGGCACGCGGGCCCTGGGCGCCAGCGCCTCACGTGGGCCTAGCCCCTAGCAGAGGAGTTGAACTCCTAAAAAAAGAGGTCGCGTGCCATGCACGCGTCCGCGGGGCGCCCGCGGATCACGTGTGCTGCACACGACCGCGTGGCGCCCGCGGATCGCGTGTGCTACACACGACCGTGGGGCACCCACGGGTCACGTGCTCGGCACGTGATCGCTGGGCACCCAAGGGTCACGTGCGCGACACGCGACCGCTGGGTGCCCGCGGGTTACGTGCGCGGTACGCGACCACGGGGAACACCAGCGGGAAGGGGCTTAGCCCCTAGGTTGGGGAGTTAAACTCCCTAGGGGTTTTGGAGTTGAACTCCTAACAGAAATTTAACTTATGGAGTTAAACTCCAACAAATCCAGAAAGGAGTTAAACTCCTAGGTATCTTTGGCTCTTCTTTTGAGCCTTGGATCCTCCCAACGTGGGATTTTTGGAGATGGGTCTTCTTCTTCTTTCTCTCGGTTGACTGGATCTTGGGGGAAAAGGGGAATGAGATTCAAAATCTCCCCTTTTAGAGATTTGATGGGAGATCCGAGCTCCCCTTTATGGGTTTTGTGGTGAAAAACTACTTCTTTTTGAGAAAGGAAGAGTTAAACTCTTGATTTACTTCAAAAAGAGGAAGGAGGTTTTAGACCCTTGAGAGAGGGGAAGGAGGCACAAAAACCCTAGTTTTTGGGAGAATGAATTTTTTTTATTTCATTATCATGTTGCCTTTTATAGGCTTACACATTTACATATAGCCCCTTGGGGTTTACAAAATGGCATTTTGCCCATCCCATGTCTCATGTGCTCATTTATTTTGTACATGAGCCATGGGCTTACAAAAATTTGGCTTTATGCCCATTTCTCTTACATTCATGCATAAAAAATTACATCAAAATTATTTATTACATGATTTCATTTTGACATGGGGGAGGCCGGCCGCGGGGCTCAACTTGGGCATGGGCCCACTTGACCTGGGCTTGGGCTCACCTGGCTTGGGGTTGACTTTGACTTTGACTTGGTCAACCGGGGGTACAATTTTCGACCCCAACAAGCTAGGTTGTATATGATATAACCGGATTATTGAATCAAGTATTTGATATATATGTATATATTTATATATTTGATATTAGCCGGGTTATATATGATATAACCGGATTATTGAATCAAGTGTTGATTTAATAATTAGATGTGTGTGTGTATATTAACTAATATTAAATACTCATCTGACGACGCCACCGCTTCTCACCCAACCAACTATAGGAGACGAGCTGCTGCTGTACTTGGCCGTTTACGACCAAGCTGCCAGCTCCGTGCTCATTAGAGAATCTAAGGGGATACAAAGACCAGTCTGCTATGTTAGCCACGTTTTCAAAGACGCGGAGACCAGGTACCCAACCATTGAAAAGATAGTCCTAGCGCTCGTAGTCACATCCCAAAAACTTCGGAATTATTTTCAGGTTCATACCATCATCGTTCTCACCAACCGACTCCTGGAAAACATCCTCGGTTCCCCCGAGTGGTCGGGACGCTTGGAGAAGTGGAGATGAGAGTTGTCACAGTTTGACATCCGATACCGACCGAGGCAGGCCATCAAAGCCCAAGCCCTCGTCGATTTTGTGGTTGAATGTACCATTCCCAACAAAGAGGAAGCGCCGACGTGAGATCCAAACCCACAACACTCAATCGAAGAAAAGCTCGGTTCGATTTCGGACTGGGCACTCTATGTGGACGGTTCCTCCATAGAGGAAGGGAGTGGGGCTGGGTAGGTCATCCGCGGCCCTAATGAAGCCGAGATAGAATACTCTCTGCGGCTCGACTTCAATCCCTCCAACAATGCCGTAGAACATGAGGCCTTATTATCCGGTCTACGAATCTCTTCGGGAGTGTGTCTAAAGAGAATTAGAATTCGCAGCGACTCCGCGTTGGTCGTCGGCCAGGTGACAGGACGATTCGAAGTCCAGGAACCCCTGATAATGAAATACCTAGCCGAGGTAAAAAGGCTCTGGAGAAATTTCGACGAGGTTCAAATGGAACAGATTCCCCGGAGTATGAACGTCGAGGAAGACGCGTTGAGAAAACTCGCCTCCTCCCATTCGGTCAATCATAAAAGGAACATCCTCTTCGAAGTCCTACCACGACCCAGCATCGAAGATAAAGAGATGATACACCGGGTCTACACCATTCAGGGGGGTGTCTCAGATTGGAGAAAGCCCATAGTGGAGTTCCTCAAGGATGAAGTGCTCCCCGAGGACCGAACCGAGGCGCGCTGGCTCCGCATGAAAGCTCGCCACTTCGTGTGGAGCAAATAGAACTTGTACAAAAAATTATACACACATCCCCTATTCAGATGCGTCGATTCCGACAAAGCAAAGTACGTTTTCCACGAGATATACGAAGGCGTCGATGGTGCACATTAGGGGGCCAGCAGCCTAGTTCAAAAGACACCGCTGAAGGGATATTATTGTCCGACTATCCACGGCGACGCGGAAAAACTCGTACGAAGGTGCAAGACATGTCAACTCTTCGGCAGCACTCCTCGGCTACCAGCCACTGAGTTAACACCGCTAAGCTCCCATTGGCCGTTCACACAATGGGGAATGGACATGATTGGCCAACTTCCCACCGGCACTGGTGGGCACAAATACATCCTTATCACTGTAGACTACTTTACGAAATGGGTCGAAACCGCGCTGATCAGGAAACCGGATGCCGCCTCCACAGTGAAGTTCCTGCAGAACAATGTAATTGCTCGCTTTGGAATTTCGGGGTGCATCATCACCGACCACGGAACCAACTTTGAAAACGATGAAGCCAGAGAATTCTGCAGTGACTATCACATATTTATGAAGTTCTCCATGGTCGCACATCCCCAGTGCAACGGGCAAGCTGAGGTAGCAAACCGAGGTGTCATCCGAGGCCTCAGAGCCCGCCTGGAAGGAAGACAGGGCAGATGGGTCGAGGAACTTCCATGGGAACTGTGGGCATTGCGAACGCTAAAAAAGACACCCACGGGGGAAACCCCGTTCAGTCTCTGTTATGGCACCGAGGCAATGGTCCCCGAAGAAATCGTCCTTCCCAGTTATCGAGTCGAGCACTTTGACGATGAGGCCAACGTCTTGGCTATTCGAAGCAACTTGGAAATCCTATTGGAAAAGAGGGACCGGGCGCAAATAAGGATAGCCATATATCAGCAACAGATCGTCCGATATTACAATGCCCGAACATTCAAGACGGGAGACTTAGTCCTACGACGAAATGAGTTCGAGAACCAAGGGAAGCTGCACAAGTTCTTCCCGAAATAGGACGGTCCCTTCCTCGTGACCGAGGCGTTGCCTGGAGGAGCCTACCGCCTCTAAGATTTCTTGGGGCGCAACTTTCCACGGTCATATAACGCCGAAAAACTTAAATTGTATAGATGAACTTGTATTCTCTTAAATAATGAGACTCTTTTTTTCTGTCATCAAGTTTGTTTTAGTTTTCGAGCAAAGCCCTCACGTGAGTAGGTTCCTACTCAGTTTCGAGGCCGGCGGTCAGCCTCCTTTTCATCGTAACCAGGTAGCTTCCTACCCAGCCTATCCGCAGTGAAAAGCTTCTTGCCCAACAACGCCGTGGATCAAAAAGCCCCCTCTACGAGGTAGCCGGGTAGTTTCTTGCCTGGTCAAACCCGTGAATCATTAGTGTTAGTTGTATGTATGCCCTAGAGGCCAGTATTGTACAGATGATGTATATTATATTGGATGCTTGGACATATATAGAGATGAATTTCTTGCTCGATATGATAGTATGCTATCTGGTTGCTCTTTATCTTAACATGTATACTAGTCTCTTTATACTGTCTTATAGTTACATGTTGGTAAAGCCCTTAGGATGTGTACTTGACTACCTGGACTATGATGCAGATCATACTAGTGGGGACATGATAGTCCATAAGCACATCCTTCAAGGTCCCTAGTCGAGGGTGTATCGAGACGGGGCATCGATATACCAGTGTAGACTAGCGTATACGCTTCTCTATCCATGAGATGGGCGATGGATGATCCCATATCCATTGGTGTTTAACATCAGAGATGATATACGGGTTCTCAGTGGAGACTGGGTACACTGGATGGACTCGCCGAGAACTCCCAGATGGTATTATACCTCACGTCAGATGGCAGTTCTCAGGTGACACTTGTACAGGTTAGTCTGTAGACCCGAGATCGTCATAGAGTCTTGTGTGATTCCCACTGTGCTTTGATCTCCACCTTACCACGTCCATGAGGGCGTGGAAAACGATGGTTTTTGGGTACAGTCCCGAGTCACATGGAGGCAATGAGCGATAGGAGGGGTTTCGTCTCTCCCGGTATTGGGGGTTGATGTTGCGCTGTGCTCGATTGGCCGTAACAGGGAAGTCCCTGGCCAGGGCTGATTCAGAGATTTGCTGGTAAGTGTTACCAGTAGTTTCTCGACCCGTTATGAGCCTCACATCGGCACGACTTATCGGTTATTGGGGTCTGACGTTTACCACCCCTAGACTTGATATGCGACATATCAGACGAGGAGACCGGACTGTACGGGAAGTGTTGCCGATCGGCTCGACGGGAGTTGTAGCAGGTTCGCTTGTTCTCTTCTGATCGCTCAATACCCGGGTGGCCGTTACGTTTAGCTGACCGCTTGCGGTTTGGGGGTGCTTGATATGATCATCACCCACTGCCGGCGTATTGACGAGTCTCAGAGTCCCACAATGGAGTTTGCTAGTCCAGGCGAAACGTTGTGGTGCGCGTATGCGATATGCGCATGGACCCGATTAAAATACGCGTATAGGATACTGTATATTGATCGGGCGGCTTGCTTTTGGTTTGGGTCATATGTGATATGACCGGATTGATAAATCAAGTGTTGATTTATCATTTAACCATTAGTTTCTCACTAAAAATCCTTTCTTGTGATGGATGGATGTATGCATGCATGTATGTTTTACTTTCTTTCTAGTTTCATGCACATATGGATGTGCATGCACACATGCATACATACATCATTCTATCATGGTTGATTATACAAGGAAATGGTGGCAATATAAGACTCACACCATGGTTTTATTTATGAATTATTATTGTATTTATACTAAAACATAAAAGGAAAGAAAAGGTTCATTATTGATTTGTTCTACACTCTTCTTTTGACCTAACCATTCTCACCCACCTTTTAACCTTTGGTAAAGTTTCCTTTTGTGTTTTAACTATAGTACAATAATGATTCAGCCATGGTTTGAGATGATAGATAGAAGATATATATATTGATATATTTTCTATTTTTCTTTTAAGGATTATTCTTATCATCTTCTCATATTGCCATCATCTTCTTCTTCCTCTCTCAACTTGCTCTCTAGTTCTTTGTAGTGAGCAATATACTCATCAAGATTGGATTTTGAAGTGAGAAAGAGAACCACAACACCATTCTACACAAGTCTAGCCCACTTGTTTAGAGTGTTAGCTTCATTTCGTTCACTTGATCGGATAAAGTTGCAAGCTTGGACAAAGCGGACTCCGGGTGGATCATCGGTGACTTCGAGGGGTTCAAGCGGAGCTCTTTCAAACCCCAAGTAGCCGAGGAGTCTAGCGTAGGGAGCTACAAAGGTTGTACTCTCTAAACCCTCGCATTTCTTTCATATGATGTTGTGATAAATTTGAAACCCTAATCGATTCTAGGATCGATCCTTTGCATGTTAACTTAGCACCCTAAAAATTCCATCTTTGGTACATGTGATGCTTCCAAACCCTTCATGAGGTGCTAGGCTAACCTTTCAATTAGGAGGCGGGCTACCTCACCCCTATGAATAAAATATAGGCACGCCTATAGGCAATCGACCTAAGTACCGCTCCGCCCATCTTACCTCGATTCCAAGGGAAAGAAAAATAGAAAATGAGAACGGGAATTTTCAACGACCGACACTCTGATCGAGGAGAAACTTGTAAGCAAAAGACAATATTTTATTGATGAGAGGTATTCTCGGCTCCTCAGCCTTACAAAAATGCCTGGGGGCTAGCAAAACAAAAACTATTACAGCAAAGGGGGAAGGGGGTCCAGAGGGCATTGACCGTGGTACTCAAAGCTGAGATCAAACAGCCAAGCTCGTCATGCCCCGCTTCCCAAGATACGTGGAAGTAGACATGATGGACACGCGACGTATTTACTCAGAAGTAAACACGTTGAGCGTAAATAAGCAATATAAATAAATGCACAAGTATAACAAGAGATGTAATATGAACAACAACATTTTATTAACTTTCATTCTTTACATTACAACTGATTTGAAAAAGAAATGTATAATGATAGAAAGCAATGCCTAAACAGTGGCATATGAACTGAAATAAGTACAAGTAAAAGCTAGAAGTCTGGCTGCTCTATGAACTGGTCCAAGTCGTCCTGGCTGGGCTCGGTCTCCTGAGGGTCCGGTCCTCCTGACGAACATTCCAAAGAAAGAAATAGAAGGAATGTCGTCAGCAAACTAGCACTCGGTAAGTCCCAAAAGTAAGAGTAGAATAGAATAGAATAGGACAAGGTGAGAGTATATGACTGGTAATTTGTACAGGTATATGTTTGTTATACTAACGTAGTTGTTTGTAGCTTGGTACAAAAGGTATCGGCATATACGAGAGGAGTCCAACTTGCTCCGTGGACTATGGTAACCCGTAGTACAAGGCCCCGTCAAAACCCACGGGACAACAACATAGGATATTCAGGATATTCAGGTAGGTGTCTTTTAGTGACCATCTCGTTCCACTTCTAATACATTCCGTACCAGTCTATCCCGTTAAACCCCGTAATGTATATTATATTGATTGCAGTTATCAGACTTGCCGAGACCATGGATACAAGTTGTTCATGTAATCAGATTCAGGATGTATCAAGTAGTTAGGTAGTCAGGTCAAGATATAGCCATGGTTCGGTCAAGTCAAGTCACGTTTGCATGTTGATATTGTTCTGGTATTCAAGTTCAGGTTCAAGTATTCATGTTTGGTATATTGGATTCATGTTTGAATTGGATTCATGTTTGGATTGGATTCATGTTAGACTTAGGCTCAGATTGAGTCAGACACTTTAAAACAGATTTGGATCTTGAATTATATTCGAATGTTATCGGTAACTGCTGCACATGGACGGCAGGATTTGTGTCTTTTTCCAAGACAATTACCATTGATAACTCCGTTACGTTTTTCTACCTTAAATAGGCAAGCACTCAATTTCTCCGGCTCCCTGAGACTTAAGAGAATTGATCTCGCTTAAACCTATACATACTAAGGTCCTTAATGTAATTTTATATAACTCGAAAGGGTTTTATGAAAAATATTTTATATACTTTCAAAATAAATCTCGAGTAATTATTGTAAGTCCATATCACGCACCCCACGTGTTCGCGGGGAGGCGGAATATATGAAAAAAAATTATCAAAGCTTCGTAACACGGACTTGAGCACACAGATCGTGTCTAAACTATTACTAGCAAACTACGAGAGGTTTAACTACTCTGATTCGAAGTTATACCTCACGTTACTTGTCCTTCGGGTCTTCATCGCTGTCCTCCACACCTCATTGGCTCTATGGAACATGGGTACTTCAACGGCCTCCTCGAGTCAAAGACGATTCACCCGAGAGTCTATAGTCCGAGCTCCTATCTCAAATCTGAGATAACTACGGCTTCTAGTTTGCTAATCTAGAAGTCCTAGAGGGTGTAGAGTATTTAGATGGATTACTTAGTCACTTAAACCCTAGGATTCTCAACTCATGAGAGCTTTTAGGGTTTGAGGAAGAAGATGAAGACTTGAGGAGAGAGAAGTGTTTTGTGATAATGAAATGAATAATACTCATGCTAGAACAATATAAAGCATACAAATATCTCTCTTGATAATATCAAGATAATATCTAGCATACTTCATTTAATTCTAAGGGTGAATCACCTCATGAGTCATTAAGCATTTAATGTAAACTACACCTCATCTCCTCCACCTTATTTAGTTTAAATCTAAAAAGAAATAAACACAAACAAGTCACCTCCTTCTAGAAGCTTCCCGACAAATTACGAGACTGCCCCTCCCATCTGTATTTTCGAAAAACACGGATAATCTTCGACTGAATAAATCCATCTATATAACACTAGAATCTGGTTTAAACCAAAGCCCGCTAGTATTACCTGCCCGATCATAGTACGTGCACAAGTGTACGTAAGTGATCGCGGCCCTGCCGTAAAACCATACGGCCTCTACACCTTTTGCCTGGTGCGGGGAAACTCTCTGTGTGGGACTCTAAAGACTCGACATTAAGCTGGCAGTAGGTTTAACCATAGGCCGTAAGTGGTACTAGCTGTACGTAATGGTCCCCAGGTAGATGTCGATAAGAAGAACGATGAGGAAACCCATCTGAACTCCTACTAAGCCTGTATGTGACAATCTCCATACAGTCCGGTCTGTTCGTCTAGGACTATCACATATCGGGCCTAGGGGGCGGTAAACTTCAGACCCCTAATAGCGGTATAAGTCGTGTCGGAGTGAAGCCCATTACACCTTGAGAAACTACTGAAACCTACCAGTAAATCTCGCTTGCCCTGGCCAGAGACTTTGCGTAATGGCTCTCCATACACAGCACGATATCAACCCCCAATACCGGGAGAGACGAATCCTGTCTAACCGCCACTGCCTCCAAGTGCTTCGGGACTGCACCCAACTACTACCTGTTTGCACGACTCCTTTGAGCCGTGGTAGGGTAGTAATCTAAGTACAGTGGGAACACACCCGAGGCGAAGTAGCAGTGTCAAGTCGATGGACTAAGCTGTACTCATGTCACCTGGGAACTGCTATCTGACGATGGTTATAGAACCAACCTGCAGTTCCCGGCGAGTCCTGTCCGGTGTACCCATAACCTAACGAGCACCTGCATACTATCTCCAGTACGACGTACTGATGGCTATAGGACAGACCATCTCCCCAGCTGGGATGAGAAACGTATACACCATTCTACTCCGGAGTATCGATGCCCCATCTCGATAATCCTACGACCAGGGACCTGTATAGGATGTTTCTTATAGACTAACCAGCCCCCACTAGTGTGACTGCCATCATAACGCTGGTAATCAAGAAAAGATCCTAAGGGCTCTACTAATATGTATAAGCGACATGTTAAAAGAAACATATGCACATATTAAAGTAGACACAAACCAAGTAGCATACTACCATTTTTAGCAAGACTGTCAATACAACTGTGAATATCCCAAGCTTCCATTAAGTAATATACAAACTAGTATGATACAGTAATGGCCTCTAGGGCATAAACACTAACAATCTCCCACTTGCACTAGGGCCATGTACCGGCATATCGCAGACCTATCATCTCGAATAGCCTCTCGAACTGCGTCTGAGGAATGGCCTTTGTGAATGGATCGGCAGTGTTATTCTCTGTATCTACTCTCTTTACCTCGATCTCCCGGCGATCTATGATCTCCCTGATCAGGTGATACCGCCTTAAGATGTGTCTGGACTTCTGATGGGACATGGGTTCCTTCGCTAAAGCTATAGCGCCGTTGTTGTCGCAATACAGAGGCATTGGATCAACACTGGTAGGAACCACCTGAAGTTCTTTGAGGAACTTCTTCATCCAGATAGCTTCTTTTGCGGCATCGCAAGCAGCTATGTACTCCGTTTCCATCGTCGAGTCAGCAACAGTGTCCTGCTTGGAACTCTTCCAACAGACCGCCCCTCCATTGAGGGTAAAGACATAACCCGACATGGATTTGGAGTCATCCTTGTCACTCTGGAAGTTGGAGTCGGCAAAGGCCTCGATATGGAGGTCATTTCCTCCATACAACAAGAACATCTCCTTAGTCCTCCTCAGGTACTTGAGAATGTTCTTTACTGCTATCCAGTGCTTCTTCCCTGGGTTTGCCTGATACCTGCTTACAACGCTCAATGCATATGCTACATCTGGTCTGGTACATAACATCGCATACATTATAGAGCCTACCACAGAAGCGTAGGGTATAATCGACATGCGATCCCTTTCTAAATCAGTCTTGGGAGACATCTCTTTGGAGAGGGTGATTCTGTGACAAGACGGTAGGTTACCGCGCTTAGAATCTTCCATACTGAATCTTTTCAATATGGTGTCTATGTACCTGGACTGTGAAAGTCCCAACATCCTCTTTGACCTATCACGATAGATCTGTATCCCCAGAATGTAGGTGGTTGTTTCCCTCCGAATGGCGGCCAAGACATGGACGTCTTGCCTGAGATTCGGGGCAGATGCTATATGGTTTTATCCGTCCACCTCTCCGAAGATGCCAAGTTGATTTATGCCACCGTGTATCAGAGGTTTAGACGGATGCGGCCGATGTAGCAGACTTCGTCAGATTCCCCCTCGCTCAAGGGGTTTTGATTGTGGGAACGCTCTTCCCTGCAGGCGCAAGCCCCTGCAGTTAATTACGCTACCGCGTCGTGGTAACCAGTTTCTCCTTCTCCAGATGTTCACTTCGTGTCGTGGGTGTTTGTTTTGTTTGTGGTTGCCCGTGGATTGTATACGGAGACTAATTTATGTCGTCGCCCGTAGGACGTGGATTAGTCCAAATCCATATTTTCTTAGATTTGGTTTTGGGGGTTTTGGTTTAAGGATACGTTAGCCGTATTTGAGGCTAAGATTAACTTAAACGTTCGTTAAGGATACGTTAGTCCAGTTTGAGACTAAGATCAACTTAACGGGATCATTTAGATCCGACAAAAGAGCATTTGGGGGCTCTATTGTTCCAGTTTGGGGACATAGTGGTCCATTGAATGTATGGCGGTCGGGACCCATCACCTCTCTGACGACGTTGAAGGATTACAACGGCAGATGTCAGAGGAGTTCAGAGATGTACCCTTGAACCAAAGTTGGTTGGGAGATCTATAGTCCAATTTGGGACTAAAGTCTGTTTTGAAAGTTTTGGTTTAAGGATGCGTTAGCCATATTTGGGGCTAAGATCAACTTAAACGGGATCGTTTAGATCCAACAAAAGATCATTTGGGGCTCTATTGTTCCAGTTTAGGGACATAGTGGTCCATCATTCCCGTTTTGGGGACAAATGTTAGTTTAAGGACGCATTAGTCCATGAGTTTAAGGACCCCACAATCCGTATTAATGCGTGGTTGTCGGGACCCGTCACCTCTCTGAAGACGTTGAAGGATTACAACGACAAATATCAGAGGAGTTAAGAGATGTACCCTTGAACCAATGAGTTGGTTGAAAGAGCAGATATGCTCAGTTCAAGATGATTTGAAGACTTATGGCCAGTTTAGGCTAAGTCCAATTATGTTTGAAATATTGGCCCTTTGGGCCATTAGACATTTGTCTGGGTTCAGCCCCGCGTCATTCAGCAGTGTTAAACAGAGGTTTGGGGGCTCTGACAACATTTTGTCTTTGATTTCCTCAATTTTGAGATTCATTTGGAGGATGGACTTTTGCCTCTGGAAAATTAGCCAATTTGGCTAAAAGTAGTGTTAAACACTTAGAGAACAACAGTGTTAAACACTGGAGATAGAACTCTCAAATTAGTGTTAAACACTAAAAGACAATCAGTGTTAAACACTGGAAATATAATCCCCAAATTAGTGTTAAACACTAAAGACAGAGGGGTCACGTGTGGACACGTGAGAGCGCCCAAAGGGGAGACCAGATCCCTTTCATTCTGTTCTGCAAGAAGTGTTAAACACTTTTTATTTTTATTTTAGAGCATCACGTGCTGGCACGTGACGGGGATTTGTGTGCTGATTTGCCAAGGGGTCACGTGGTAACACGTGAGAGCGCCCAGGGCTTCAATTTCTTTTGCTTTTTCCTTCTGTGCTTCAGGGGTCATGTGGAGCACGTGAGGCGTTGCCTCTGAGTTCTTTTCTGCGGATCTTTACAGGGGTCACGTGGGGACACGTGACCCTGGTTCTTGCCTGTTTGAAGATCTCTTTATCTTTTTAAGAATTAAATTCTTCATAGGGTTAAACCCTAACAATAACTTTAAAGGAATTAAATTCCTACTTTCTTTTGAAGAATTATATTCTTGGATATGGTTAAACCCTAATTTCTTTTCTGTAAAGAATTAAATTCTGGTATATGATGAAACCCTAATTCCTTTTTTAAGGGAATTAAATTCCTGTGAGTTTGAGAAAATTAAGTCCTCAATCAGGGTTAAACCCTAATTCTGTCCATTCTGAAGGAATTAAATTCCTAGGGTTAAACCCTAATTTTATCTCAAAGGAATTATATTCCTATAACTCTTGTGAGAATTAAATTCTCAAAACTCAATTCCTCCTCTATGTTTTAGATCTGCATGGCAGGATCTCAACCCAATGAGAATTAAATTCTCAATTTATGGAGAGATGTGCACTTTACAGATCTTCAACCAGAGAAAGAACTAGGTTCTTTGCAAAAGAGTTAAACTCTTAGATTTTTTGAGAATTAAATTCTCTGTTTGAAGTTTTGATCCCCTTTCTTTTCTCACCTAGGGTTTTCTTTCTTGAGAATTAAATTCTCTTCTCTCTGTTCTTCTCTCTAAAAAAGGTCCCTCCTCTTCTTTTCTTGGCTCCTATTCATAGGAGAAGGAAAAGAATCAATTTGTTTTATAAATCTTTCATTGAAAGATTTGATTTGTTTTCATATTTAATATGATCCTTTAGATCATTCAGTGAATTTTATTCACCGTTGGATTTTAAATCCAAAGATATTCTGTTTGTTATTTCTGGTGAGATAGGGGAAATCTTTCCTTGTATCAAATCTTTCCATAAATTGGTGATTTTTAATCACCCTTGGATCTTTAATCCAACGGTCCCCATAATCCTTTTCCATTTGGAAAGATTTATAGAAATTTAGAATTTTAATTCTATTTGGAAAGATTTAGAGAATTTAGAATTTTAATTCTATTAAACTGTAAGGCTTTCAAAGCCTGTCACGTGCTGGCACGTGACCCTTGGTCACGTGTGAGCACATGACCCCCAATTGGTTCTTTTCTCAGCGTTTATTTATGCTTCAGTTTTAACCATCACGTGTCAACACGTGACCAATGGTCACGTGTGAGCACTTGATACCACAATAAGGTATTTTCTTCAGACATTTGTTATTTTATTTCTGTTTTAATTGTCACGTGTCAACACGTGACCATTGGTCACGTGTGAGCATGTGACCCCCAATTGGGTTCTTCTTCAGCCGTTATTTTTATTTCTGTTTTAACTATCACGTGTCAACACGTGACCATTGGTCACATGTGAGCACGTGATACCTCATTGAGGTAATTCCTGATTTTTAATCAGGGAACAGTGCACAGTATATTTGCTCATAACTTTTGATCCCAGATGAATTATGAATCCCATAATATATCAAATCGAAGGGTTTTTCGATATGCTTCCAATATCATCAGAATTTAGCTGTTCCTTCTTCGTGAGTTTGTCAAAAAACAGACCGGAAAATACTGGTTCGCATTTTCATAAGCGTATCACTGTCATTTGATACCTTGGGCTCTTTTGCGCAGAAATTTTTGGCGGGAACAGTGGCATCACCCAGGTCCTTCATGGAGAACTTATGTGACAAGAATCCTTTGACTGACTGTAGTATAGGAATATCATTTCCTATTAGGAGAATGCCATCCACGTACAAGACGAGGAATACTACAGCTCTCCCTACAATCTTACTGTATATGCATGGTTCATCTGAATTCTTGATAAAGTCGAATTCTTTAACAGTATCATCAAAATAGATGTTCCAACTCCGCGATGCCTGCTTTAGTCCATAAATGGACTTAAGCAACTTGCACACTTTACCGCTGCTCCTACTCTGAATGAATCCATCGGCTGATCCATATAGACACACTCTTCTAAATTACCATTTAGAAAAGCCGTCTTTACGTCCATCTGGCAGATCTCATAATCGTGGAAGGCAGCAATGGCAAGAAGGACCTGAATGGATTTGAGTATAGCCACTGGAGAAAAGGTTTCTTCATAGTCCAAACCAGGTCTTTGACGAAAACCCTTTGCAACAAGTCTAGCCTTATAGGTTTCAACCTGTCCATCTACACCAATCTTCCTTCTGAAGATCCATTTGCATCCTACGGGTTTTACCCCATCTGGAGCAATATCCAAAGTCTATACTTTGTTAGTGTACATGGACTCCATTTCGGTCCGCATTGCATCCAGCCATCTTACTGAGTCGCCGCTCTGAATGGCTTGCTGGAAGCTAGTAGGGTCATCATTGTCAATGATGCAATCTTCTCTATCCCCGTCTATGAGAAAACCGTAGTATCTCTCGGGCGGATGAGACTGCCTACTGCTTCTGCGGATAGGCGTTGGGATGTCCCTTTCTTCTAAAACTTCTGGTTCTACCATACATTCAGTAACAGCTTGTGGTTCTGAAATTTCTTCCAGTTCTATTGCGCTCCCATTCTTCTGATTTTCTAAAAATTCAGCTTCCAAGAAGTGGGCATGATGAGAAACAAAAACCTTTTGTTCCTCTGCGTAATAGAAACAATAACCCTCGAAGTTCTTTGGATATCCCACTGTTCCCTGATAAAATATCAGGAAATTCCCCAATGGGGTATCACGTGCTCACACATGACCAAGGGTTACGTGCTGACACGTGATAGGTTCCTGTGATCTCTACTTTATAGAATTAAATTCTATCCAAACAAAATATAACAAAAACAGCAAGGAAAAACCTCAATGAGGTGTCAAGGGTCAAGTGCAGACATGTGATGATTCCTCAGCTCCCTAAAAGCAGAATTAAATTCTGGTCACGTGTCAACACGTGATGGGCTCCTAAGCTCTTTAATCAATAGAATTAAATTCTATTTAATAATCAAATAATGGGATCACGTGCCAACACGCGATAGACTTTTAAAAGCCTTCTGAACTAATAGAATTAAATTCTGATTAAGGGAAATCAAAGGCCCTAACTGGGAAAATATTTCTTTAAATCTTTCCAAACAAAAAAAGATGGTGCTTTGTAAAATAGAGCACAGTTGGATTAAAAATCCAATGGTGATTAAAAATCACCAATTTATGGAAAGATTTTATACAAGGAAAGATTTCCCTGAAATTCACCAAGAATAACAAACAGAATATCTTCTGGATTAAAAATCCAATGGTGAATAAAATTCACTGAGTGATCTAAAAGATCATGTTAGTTATAAAAACAACCAAAATCTTTCAATAAAAGATTCACTAAACAAATTGATTTTTTTCTTTCTCCTATAAATAGGAGCCAAGAAGAGAAGAGAATGGATCTTGGAATTTTGTTTTTTTGGAGAAAAAACAACAACAGAGAGAAAAAAGAAAGGAGAATTTAATTTTCAAGAAAAGAAACCCTAGGTGAGAAAGGGGAATGATATCTAAGCTCCATAAAACGAAAAAGAGAATTTAATTCTCGATCTAAGAGTTTAACTCTTCTGAATAAGAACTTAGTTCTTTCTCCGGTTAAAGATCTGCAGAAGCAAATCTCCCCACAAATTGAGAATTTAATTCTCATCAGGGAGATTCTGCCATGCAGATCCAACACTTAGAGAGAGAATTGAGTTTAGAGAATTTAATTCTCCCAAATTCATATGAATTTAATTCCTCTAAAACAGAACTAGGGTTTAACCATATATGAGAATTTAATTCTCCTAAATTCATAGAAATTTAATTCCTCTAAAACAGAACTAGGGTTTAACCCTATATGAGAATTTAATTCTCCCAAATTCATAGGAATTTAATTCCTCCAAATAAAACTAGGGTTCAACCCTGCATGAGAATTTATTCTCCCCAAATTCATAAGAATTTAATTTCTCTAAATGAAATTAGGGTTTAGCCCTACATAAGAATTTAATTCTTCTACATACGCAGGAATTTAATTCCTCTAAAACAGAATTAGGGTTTAACCCTACAGAGAATTTAATTCTTAAAACAAGAGACTTAAAGCTCTCCATGCACGTAAAGAACTTGGTCACGTGGTAACACGCGACCCCATTCTCAATGAGCAGAAAAGAAATAACAAAACTAGGTCACGTGTTCCCACATTACCCTTAAACAGACTCCCCAAAACAAGAAGGAATTAGCCCAGAGGCAATGCCTCACGAGCTCCCACGTGACCTTCAAAACAAAGAGAACAAAGGCAAAGGGAATACTGATTTTGGGCGCTCTCACGTGTCCTCATATGACCCCTAATAAACACTTTAATAATCAATACATGGATATCCATCACGTGCCAACACGTGATAACCTGAAGACTAAAAGTGTTTAACACTTATTTGAATATTCTGATAATAAAATAAAGGAGGTCTGGCCCTATCTTCAGGCGCCTCACGTGACCCCACGTGACCCCTTCATTTCTAGTGTTTAACACTATTTTGAGCATTTTGTCTCCAGTGTTTAACACTGTTTTAAATACATCACGTGAGGATACGTGACCGCCAGATGTCCTTTAGTGTTTAACACTATTCTAAAACCAGCTTAGCCCAAATTGACTAAGTTTTTCCAGAGGCAAATATCCCTTTCAAATGAGCCTTAAAATCCAAAGCTATAATGTTTAATGCTCAGCCAAAAACAAAATGTTATCAGAGCCTTCAAACTCTTGTTTAGCATTGCTAAATAATGAGGGGCTGAAACCAGACAAATGTTCAATAGTCCAATAAAGGGCCAACATTTCAAACTTAATTGGACTTAGCCCAAATTGGTCATAAGTCCTCAATTCAGATTTAACTGAGCCAATGTGCTCATAATCTAATTAATTGATCTTAGTTCCAAATGGGACTACAGATCTCCCAATCAATCTTGGTTTAAGGGTTATCTCTGAACCCCTATGATATTTGTCGTTGTAATCCTTCAACGTCTTCAGAGAGGTGACGGGTCCCGACAACCATACATTTTATGGACTATGATGTCCTTAACTATGACTGTGGGGTCTTTAAACTCACGGACTATGATGTCCTTAACCTTGACTGTGAGGTCTTTAAACTCACGGACTATGATGTATTTAACCTTGACTATGAGGTCTTTAAACTCACGGACTATGATATCCTTAATCTTAGACCGTAATGTCCTTAAACTAATCGACCGCAATGTCCCTAAACTAAACAATAGAGCCCAAATTCTCTTTTGTTGGATCTAAACGATCCCGTTAAGTAGATCTTAATCTAAAAATCAGACTAACGTATCCTTAACAAACGTTTAAGTTGATCTTAGTCTCAAATGAGACTAACGTATCCTTAAACCCAACCCCCAAACCCAAATCTAAGAAAATACAGATTTGGACTAGTCCACGCCCTACAGGCGACGACATAAATTAGTCTCCGTATACAATCCACGGGCAACCAAAAACAAAACAAACACCCACGACACGAAGTGACCATCTGGAGAAGGAGAAAGTTGTTACCGCGATGCGGTAGCGTAATTAACTGCAGGGGCTTGCGCCTGCAGGGAAGAGCGTCCCCATAATCAAAAACCCCTCAACCAGGGGGAATCTGACGAAGTCTGCTACATCGGCCGCATCCGTTGAAACCTTCGATACATGGTGTCATAAATCAACTTGACATCTTCGGAGAGGTGGGCGGATAGAACCAATTAGCATCTGCCCCGAAATTCTGGCGAGACGTTTATCGCGTCTTCGATTTTCGGCGGGGAACAGATTCTGACACGCCCGGTGGGTCCTTTTCCTCTTTCCTTTCCACACTTCGTGTGTCGTGTTCGCGAACGAATCGCGGTTTGATATGGTTGCCCTTGGATTCGAGGTACTAAGATTTGGTGTCTTGCTTTGTGCAGAAAATGAAAGATCAATGGCTTCTACCTGTACAAAATGCTCCAGCTGCAACTGCAACTCCCGTTCCGCCTCATCTGGAGGTGTAACTTACGGGCCCCAGGCAGCCTCCCTGTTCACGATGCCGGTAGACCAAGTAACTCAGGCTACCACTGGGCTGTTCTTTGGGACTATGATCCCACCCATGAGCTTCAATGCCCCGATGCTGCCGCAAGAAGCCCCAAAGAAGTCGGTCTTTGATCGACTTACCATTACCGTGGCCCCTCTCAACGGGTCGCCCAACTCCACTGCCTCAGTTTTCAACAGACTGGGCCAGAACGCTAACAAGCCCGCGATACCTGAAGCAGTCATCCCTAAGCGGATAGCCATCCCGGTTCAAGCGGACGAAATCATCGGAGAGGCTTCTTCTGCCAAGAAGTCAGTCTTCACAAGGCTGGCCATTCCGGCTCCTGCTCTAGGCTAAGTCCCTAAAGCTGCTTCCCCTGCCCAGAGGTCTGTCTTTGACAGATTGGACGTTGCTTCTCAATAGACATCGGTCTTTAAGAAGCTGACGCCGGCGACAACCCTTCGCCAACACAGGGGGCATGACGAAGTCACCCCTACAGCTGAGACAATCCCATCCGCACGACATGCTCGACGTCTCCATTGGCGCCGAGTAAGGAAGGCTGGGGGCAGTTCCCCTTCTGGACTAACTCCGTCAGCTCCGATGGTGGAAATCAATGTTGCTGTTCCAACTGGGAACAACTTTGAACCGCTTAGGAGGGTTCGCAAGAACGCTCCGACTGCCGTGCTGAAGAGATCTCCTCCACCTATGGAGATTACTACAGAAAAGAAGACGGAGCAGCCCCCTCAGCGGCTGTCCTCCAAAACTTATAAGGTCTGGCCACAGGTCCATGAATCGGTAATTAACCGGACTACTCTCGCCGGCCAAAGCAGCTCAAAGCTCAGCAAGAAAAGAGCCATCTCATGGTACCACAGAAGACGTCATCCGTCTGGGTGCCCGCTGCAACGCCCCCCTCGACTTCAACTGCTCACAAGAGAAGGAGGCCAGAGAAAGTCCTCGTGAATGCGGCAAATCTCAAGGACGTCGAATCTAAATGCCCCAAGTCCGGGGGCATGGTAATACGTACCGTTTATATGGCTTCCGGAAAAGAAGAAAGTCGTGCTTCTACGGATCATCGACCGCTTACCCGATCGATAATGAAGGCTCAGGAACAACAGCAGGAGAGGAGATGCTGGATGCAATGGCCGCACTCACTGGGCCAAAAGAAAATCCAGAGACCTCGGAGCAGCGTCGGGAACAAGAGACTGATACTGAATTCCTCCGAAGAATGCTCGAGAGGAAAGAAAAAGAGGCTGCGGAGCAGGCAGCCAATATAAAACGAATGGCCCTTTTGTTCCAAGTCATGGCTGGGATGATGTTACAGCCGGAACCTCCAGCTGAAGACCCCCCGATCATCATTGAAGACGGTAGAGGGGAAACATCGAACCCTCCTCAGGTTCTTTCAGCAGCCAAAGAGGAGACCATCTCCAAGGCCGCTTTAGATGATTACATTGCTCAGCAAATACGAGCTCACCAGGAAAACGAAGCGGCTGGCCAAATTGTTAAAACTGGACGAACATATCCAGGCTGGTATGACCAAATAAGGTACTCGCCGGGATATACGATCCCTAAATTCCATGTATATAAAGGGACGGGGAATCCACATCAGCATGTCGCTCAATTCAGAGCCTTGTGCGGCAACACCGGGGGTGATGATAAACTTCTGCTCCGCCAGTTTGTTGGTAGCTTGTCGGAGACGGCATTCGAGTGGTATTCTGAACTTCCAAACGACTCTGTCAAAACTTTTGCAGACATGGAGCCACTATTCACCCAGCGTTTCGCGAGTGCTAGTGAACGCACCCCATTAACAGCATTGATCAATGCCAAGGTGAAGCCAGGCGAAACTTAGGTACAATACGCAATACGGTGGCGAAATTTATGGTCAAAATGTGAGCAGCGCATCGAGGAAGCACCGGCAGTGGGCATGTTCATGGGCACTCTGGACCCTCAGGCAACTATTTCCTAATTCATGATGTTCTTCAAGCCGACCACGTTCTAGGCCTTGATTGACAAACTGGCCCAAATGGACCAGATGGGTCATAGACCGTCTCCTTCAAAGCCGGAGCCGCGGAACGAAAAGGGTAAAGGGAAGGCGACCTTCGTCGCGAATACTTAACATCAGCCCAGTGGTCCAAAATTAACGGATCGACTAGACGAGAGACGGCAATTCTATAATGAGAAGATGAAGCGCCCGTATTCATTCCCCCAAGACAAAACGAGGAGATTGTTTGAGCTGACGGTGCGCAACAGACTCATCAATTTGCCGAATCCAAAATGACCATTGCAACCCGGCGAAGCTAATAGTCCCAATTATTTCCCCTACCATCAAACGGTAAGCCATCCAATTGAGGATTGCTTCGTCTTTAAAGGCTGGATCGAAAAATAATACCAACAGGGCAAGTTCGCGCTGTCCGAGAATTGGAAGGTGAACCCACCACAGCCACACGCTCCCAAGAAGACGGACACACCGGGGGCATCATGCTCTTTCATAGAAGAAGCTCCATAGGAGGTCGCTCTTTTAGCCAAGACGAAAATAATGCTGAAGGATCTCCAAACATGCCCAGCGATCAGGTGGAAAAATCCACTGGAACCCGAGATCATCGAGAGAATGCTGAAACCGCGCCCAACTCCAAAAATTGGTGGTGATAGCCAAAGCGCTCACACCCAGTCGTCAAATTCTTCGAAGAAGAAGAAGAAATCCAGGAAACCCGTGAAGCCTGGTGACAAGCGCATGGACCTGCAAAAATATATCGACGCGCTGGAAGAATATAATCAAAAAGCGCGGACTCCAGTCACACTCCAAGAATTTCTCAGCCACGTCCTTGAGGACAGAGATGATGACAATGGAGAAGACTCGTCGGATGAATCTGAAGATTATGTGGCAAGTTGCCATGTGATCTCTCACTCGTCGATAGATGATGAAGAATCTCCTTACACAAAGAAACTGGGGCAAATCTTGAGCCGGAACTTCTAGGGCCATCAGACGAAATGATTGATGCATTCCTGGACGAAGCTCTTCTTAAAAGCAAAGCTGCTCGAGAGCATGAAATGGACATATTCGAAAGAGCCAAACGCCGGCGACTGGACAAAAGGGTTGAAACACCCCTGCCAGATCAAAGTACATCTGCCGCAAATAAAAGCAAGATCAAGACGAGGAAGAGGTTTGCCAAAACCATGTCGATGGGAATGAAGCTGCCACCCTCCGAAGGAAACACTCCTGGTGAAGCGAAAATACATCCTAGCTACTGCTTATATCATCGAAAGATTGCGCACCCCACCGAAGAGTGCAACGCTTTTATAAGATGGTGGCAGGGATATGTTGCTCACCGGTAACATTTCAAGCGGATGAAACGCAAAACTCGTCGGGAGCAAAGAAATACGACCGAGGAGCATAAAAGAACTACCGAAAACTGTCACATGGTCGACGCTGGGGGATCGCAAGTTCTCACCTTCGGGAGCGACTCTGACGAAGAAATGACTCTTGGCCCTGTCTTTAAAGAATCCACCTCGGGAAAAGAGGAAGAACCGAAGACCTGTGAAAATATTCAGCTGCGCAATTGTACGCTGCCCGAAAAGAATCTTGGGTTCTCGAACAGTGGGTCAAATAGAAAAGATAAGGGGAAAGAAAAGGTCCCTGAGGATATCATCCTTGATGACCAAGTCGTTAAAGAGCTGACAACCAAAGACCCGCCAAAGAAAAGTAAGGTGGATTACAACGTTCTTGCACACTTGAGAAAGCTACCTTCACAGCTAAGCATTCTCGACGCCCTTCTGCTATCCAAAGAGGCGAGAGATTCTCTGATCAAGCGTTAGAAGAGCCCGAACAGTTCCAACCTTTCCTCGCCGAAGAAAAGATGAAGGACGAGCTGAAAGAAGTGCATACGGCCGATATCATTTTCGGCGATGAAGATCTCCTCCTCGGGACGTGCGAGCATAACCGTCCCCTTTATGTCTCCGGATACTGTCATGATATCAAGATAGAAAAAATCCTGGTTGACAATGGGTCCTCCGTCAATCTCCTCAATGTGAGAGTGTTGAAGGAAATCTGCATGAGCGTTCAGCACCTCACTCGCGATAAAATCACCATCTCCGGGTTTGACTCCCAGTCATCACGGACGCTTGGGTCTGTAATAATGACACTACGCTTTGGGCTGCTTATCACGGACATTAAGTTTCATGTCATTAACTCCAAGACATGGTATAATGCTTTTCTCGGCAGGACTTGGTTACACGAGTACAACATTATACCTTCTACACAACATCAGTGTATGAAGTATTTCAAGGATGGTCTCGAGTATACCGTAACAGAGGAGCTGAACCCATTCTCCGTGAACGAAGTCCGAAAGTACGAAGATGCGAAATACTTCTTACCAGATTTCGAGGACACGGAAAGATGTCACAAACCGAAGAACAAAGCCATCACTACTATTCCGGTCTTCAGGAGTGATACCGAGGAGGAAGAAGAGATAGTTTATTCAGGTCCGCCCCAATGCAACAAGCCAGGACCGTCCACCCCTATGTTGATCTTCGGCAGAGACTCGGAAGATGAAGTTAATGCCATATTTTCTGTTCGCCCATCAATGCAAGCCCTCTCTAATGATGATCGGAGTTTGCAAATCGCCATGGTTCCGCGGGAGCATTACAAAGAGCTCGATGCACTTAATGCATATAGTGTGCAAGAACTGCAGATATTTTATGTCCCCCTAGGAGAAAAGGTGAAAAGGCGATCCTATTCTACCGATCCACGGAAACCAAAGTGGAGAAAGAAATTTGGCAGGGTGCGGATTCTACACTTGACAGGCTCCAGCCCATCCGTCTGCCTAGATATTACACAGAAGGCTTGAAAAGGCTGTTGAGGTGCCAAGGTGTACCCTTCAAACAGACCGCTCGACAAGCTCGGTTCTATAACAGGATTTGGGACGTCCCCGGAACTCAGCGAAAGTTGCCCAACGGGAGAATGGAAATGATCGGGCTTGGATATGGTCAATCTAGAAAATGGGAGCGAGTCCATGGCAGCTACGTCATATATGACTTCAATGAAGAAGGATACGCCCTGTTAAAAGACGCTGACCCTGAACCAAAACGAGATCCTGCCATCAGAAAGCTGAGTCCGTCGTTTGAAGAATGGATGGACAAGCTAATAAGGGAAGCGGGTCAAAAGGTCCGGGATGACCATAACCGTGAAATGGCCATTTACGAGAAAACCAGGACGCAGCGCCTCCTTCAGCTGGCCGTGGAGAATGACAATGCTCTTCGTCGCCAACCCGTCGTACAAAAGATCCGCCGCAGAGGCAAAAATAAACCAAAGAACGGAAAAAACGTTCGACAGCAGCCAAGCGGGTCTAAGAAGCCACGCGAGCAAGAGTCGAGCAGCCGGGATCCGTCCCTTATAAAGAAGATGGGTCGGGAATATTCTTTTCCCTAAGATAAGACAAAGAAGATATTCAATCTCATCGTAAAGCATCAGATGATGACACTCCCGGAGTCCAAGCACCCCGAGCAAGCAGACGAGGTCTCTCACCCAGACTATCGCTCTTACCACCAAACAATAGGGCATCCTCTCGAAGACTGCTTCGCCTTCAAGAACTGGGTTGAAGACCAATATCAACAAGGCAGGTTCGCTCTATCCAGCAGCTGGAAAGTAAGCCCGCCACAGAAGCATGAACCAAAAGCGACGCGTATAGCGAGAGTAGAACCAGATCAACATCAATCTTGGAAACGATCTCATACCTGTCACGCGATAACGCTGTCAAAAGAAGAGCCTGAGAATATGGATGACCTTCCCTGGTGCTTCGAAAACGATGATGGCGAGGTGATCTCAGAGTTTCCACCGGCGCCGAAAGAGCTAGAAGATGGGATACATACTACTGCAGATAACCTCAAGAAAATTGATTTGGGAATGGCAAGTAACCCACGGCCGACATTCGTCAGTGAGCTATTGTCTGAAGAAAGGGTGGCTACGCTAAAGGACGTGCTCATGCAGCATAGAGATTGCTTCGCGTGGAACTATTCCGAGATGCCAGGACTAGACCCAGAGATTGCTGTACACAAGTTGGCAATATCCCCGGACGTCAAGCCGATCAAACAAGCACCGAGAAGAATGCGGCTTGAGCTTGAGATGAGCATCAACGCCGAGGTCAAGAAGCTGATCGACTCCGGCTTCATCCAAGAGGTTCAATATCCTGACTGGATCGCCAACATCGTCCCGGTGATGAAGAAAAATGGGACGGTGCGCATATGTGTGGACTTCCGGGATCTCAACAAAGCTTGTCCAAAAGACGACTTTCCAGTACCAGTCACTGAGCTGATGATAGATAACACATCCACTCACGAAGTCTTCTTCTTCATGGACGGATCATCAGGATACAATCGGATAAAGATGCACCCCGAGGACCAGAAGCACACCGCTTTCCGGACCTCTTTGGGCATATTCTGCTATAAAGTGATGCCCTTCGGTCTAAAGAACGCCGGTGCCACCTATCAGAGGGCCATGTCGAAGATCTTCGATGACCTCATATATGAAATCGTCGAATGTTATATCGACGACCTTGTAGTTAAAAGCAAATCATATGAGGAACATCTAGGGCATCTGACGATCGTATTTCAACGCCTTCGGCAATACAACTTGAAGATGAACCCTCTCAAATGCGCGTTCGGAGTTTCCTCGGGAAAATTCCTAGGATTCATCGTCCGACACCGAGGCATCGAGA
Organism: Agapanthus africanus; assembly: GCA_030015575.1. Classification (NCBI taxonomy): domain Eukaryota; kingdom Viridiplantae; phylum Streptophyta; class Magnoliopsida; order Asparagales; family Amaryllidaceae; genus Agapanthus; species Agapanthus africanus. The sequence goes on along the minus strand of CM057347.1, from coordinate 549,906,063 downwards.
TAGATCCGTCAAAGATTAAGGCGATTATGGAAATGCCTCCGCCAAGGACTTTCAAGCAACTGCGGTCTCTCCAAGGGAAGCTCGCGTATATCCGGAGATTTATAGCCAATCTCTCCGGCAAGTGCCGCCCCTACAGTCACTTAATGAAGAAGGGAACTCCGTTCATCTGGGATCGCAAATTCCAAAGCGCACTGGATGAAATCAAGAAATACCTGCAGAATCCGCCAGTACTGACCGCTCCCGTTTAAGGAAAATCTCTCGTCCTGTACACAACAGCCCTCGAAGGTTCTTTAGGCGCGCTGTGGGCATAAGAAAATGACCAAGGGAAAGAGAGAGACCTTTATTATCTGAGTCGAGTTCTCCTGGGGGCAGAAAGCAATTACTCTCCCATTGAAAAACACTGTCTGGCGTTGATCTTCGCGATAACGAAACTCAGACACTATGCGTTGGCACATGAGGTCCATTTCATATCGAAGGTGGATCCTCTTAAATATTTAATGTCAAAGGCTATATTAACGGGACGACTCGCTAAATGGGCCCTGCTCTTGATGGAGTTCTCGATAACTTATCGACCCCTCAAGGCAGTGAAAGGCCAGGCCATCGCCGACTTCCTCGCCGAGCATCCGATACCTTCCGAATCTCCCTTGAACTGCGAATTGCCAGACGGGCACGCGTTTGACACGATCGACGAAGAGAGAAGAGAGAATGATACCCGGTGGGAACTCTATTTTGACGGAGCATCTTCTATGAAGAAGCGCAAACAAAGTACCCCTATAATCAAATCAGGGGTAGGCCTCATCTTCGTGACTCCACAAGGAGGGATAATGCGCTTTGCCTTCTCCTTAAAAGAGCCGAGGATGAACAACGAAGCCGAATACGAAGCTTTGATAGCAGGTCTTGAGATCGCTATCGACATGGGAATTGAAAACCTCCTCATATACGGAAACTCCCAGATGGTTGTTAGCCAAGTAAACGGTGACTATCAAACGTGCAAACCAGAGTTGGTAAAGTACGGTGAGAGAGTGCAACAACTGCTGACTCGAATTCCTTCCTACACCCTGGAAATTATACTGCACGCAGAAAATAGCAAGGCGGATGCATTAGCCAAGCTCGTTGAAGAACTGGCCGATGAGAACCTCGATGACATGAGGATCGTTGTGCAAAGTCGTCGGGTTTTTGCACTGGCAGAAATATCTCCGGAATCGTCCGAAGAAAAGGGCGCGACCGAGCAAACGACTTTACAAATAAAAGACAAGGAAGAGGCTAAAGATTGGAGAGAAGTTTTTATAGACTACTTCAAATCCCGTCGAACACCCGAAGATGCATCCTCGAGACATCAGCTCACGAAACGAGCTCTTTCTTTTGCTTTTGTCAATGATACTCTGTACAAGAGGTCATTTGATTCTCTGTGGTTAAGATGCCTGGGACCTGAAGAAGCAAAAAGTGTCGTCTAAGAAACTCACGACGGACTCTGCGGTTCTCATCAAGCCGGGCCGAAGATGAAACTAAAGATCAAAAGGATGGGCTACTATTGGCCCACGATGATCCAAGACTGCCTCGAATACGCGAAGCAGTGCCACTCGTGCCAGATTCATAGAGACTTTATCCACCAGCATCCAAATCCACTACATGCAACAGTGGCTAGCTGGCCATTCGAAATATGGGGAACCGACATAATCGGGCTCATCAAACCAGCATCGTCCAGAGGACATCGGTTCATTTTGGCGACAACTGATTACTTCTCTAAATGGGCAGAAGCAGTAACGCCGAGGGAAGTGAAGATAGAGAATATCCTCCATTTCTTCAAGACGCACGTCATTTATCGGTTTGGAATTCTGCGACGGATCATCTCCGATAACGGGCCAGCCTACAGAAGCCACAAGATCAGCCGCTTCGTACAACAGCATAACATAGACTGGAGATACTCTTCAGTCTATAATCCTCGAGCTAACGGTCTAGCTGAGGCTTTCAACAAGACCTTGACAAAGATCGTGAAAAAGACGGTGTCTTGAAATAAGAAGGACTGGCACGAGGGACTGCATGAAGCTCTATGGGCGTATCGAACTACGTTCAAAACGGCCATGAACACAACGCCGTACACGTTGGTATTCGGTACGGAAGCGGTACCCCCCTCGAGATAGAGTTACCCTCTTTACGAGTGGCGGTTCACTATGAGCTAACAGACGAAGAAAATACTCGCCTTCGGCTTGAGGAGCTCGACGCCCTTGATGAAACCCGGCTCAATTCGCAACAAAATCTGGAGGCTTATAAAGCAAAGATGACGCGCTCATATAAAAGATTGACTAGGCCGAGAACATTCCGCTAAGGCGAACTCGTGCAAGTGGTCAAGAGACCCATGATCCCTAATCGTGCCAAGCGGAGGAAGTTCGAGCCGAACTATGAAGGCCCGAATATCATAAACAAAGTCTACCAGGGTGGAGCCTACCTATTCATGGACATGCATGGTGAAAGACCTTTCAGGCCAATAAACGGTCGCTTCCTAAAAAAATACTACCCCTGACGAGTCATGGCCTAGGTCAATGATAGATGTCAACGCCTATGTCCGCTCGCTATCTTCCTAAGACCAAACTCTATAAGTAGTATCTGGTGACGGACCGAAACGTCCTTAAACTAACGATGGACCACTATGTCCTAAAACTGGCTGTTGACCGAGACGTCGATAAACTACTGTAGACTGCAGCATCCCAAGGCTGACACAAAAAATAATAATAATAATAATAAACGGTATGTCCATAAGAAAAATGGGCACGGATGAAAACCCGAAAGGGCTCCGTGAGTAAAAACAGCAGGGCTACCGGCGAGTTTTTGTGAAAACCCGAAAGGGCACGATCTCGTTAAAAGACACTTGCAAAGTCCTCTCGGCCTTGTGAGGAGAAACCACCTGCGTGAGATCCTTATGACTCACAAGGGAGCAACACACTTAAGGACCCCCACGATTCCTAAGGAGAAATTACACTTGCGAGATCCTCACGACTCGTAAGGAGAACCCTCTTATGAGACCCTCACGGCTCATAAGATTCAAAAGTCTTAAGCTACAGGGATCTGAACCTGTTCTTAAGCGGCCACCACAACCTCCAATGCTGCCCTACAAGCGGCTCAATACTGACCCTTGTATACAATCCACGGGCGCGAATAAACATTTCCCTAACAAAGTCCCATCCGTGACTAGGGATATGTTTGCACAGTGAACCCCCTTTGTAAGCCCTCTCGACTTATAAGGAGAAAGCACTCTTATAAGATCCTTACGACTTATAAGAGACCATGCACTTAGGAATCCTCACGATCCCTAAGGAGAAAACGCACCTACGATATCCTCACGACTCGTAGGGAGAAATACCTTTATGAGACCCTTACGGCTCATGAAGTCAAAGCCTCAGTCGACAGGATCCTAACCCTGTCTACTGAGCCATCTTTGTTCGATATCGACGAAGGCAAATGATGATTCGCTCCTGGCAATATCCCAGTTGTAGTGGTGCTGATGCCGAAATCGGTTTCTAGTTCCAAGCTTGCAGCAAAAAGCCAGCGAGCCGCATATGCATACGAAATAGCCGAAATGATGGGGCAACTTGCAACAAAATCAGCAAGTAAAAATGTATGCATACAAAAATAGCCGAAATGATTGGGCAACTTGCAATAAAAAGAAGCGAGTAAAAATAAAACAAATATCCGAAATTATTGGGCACCACGAAAAATAGCCGAAATGATTGGGCAATCGCGACCTTCGCGATATAAAAGCTGAAATGATAGAGCATCGCGGAAAGATAAAAAAACATTGAAAAAAATGAAATTTTTGCCCTACAGATGATATCACATCAATCCCTGTATACAATCCAGGGGCGCAAACAAAGAAGGAATCACACCTTCTCTCCACAGGCTCCATCAGAAGAAGAGGCCAAATCTCAATGGTTCACAGACAGCGTAGATATCATCTCAATATCCGTCTCATTTCAACAGACACGACATCAAAAAATCGGAGCTGCGGCAAAATTCCCAGTTCCATGACTCGACGATGCACAAACAACTAAGAGTCAACCTTTCCTGGTCACGTAGAACACGACCTATGTCAATCCTGACCCCGCAGGAAACGTCCAGAGAGGAGCCTGGTCCTCGCAGAACACGGTTATGTCAATCAGACCCCGTGGGAAGCATCCAGAGAAAATTCCTGGTCACGTGGAACACGGCCTATGTCAATCCTGACCCCATGGGAAACGTCCAGAGCGGAGCCTGGTCCTCGCAGAACACGGCTATGTCAATCAGACCCCGTGTGAAGCATCCAGAGCAAAATCCTGGCCACGTAGAACACGGCCTATGTCAATCCTGACCCCGTGGGAAACGTCCAGAGCAGAGCCTGGTCCTCGCAGAACACGGCTATGTCAATCAGACCCCGTGGGAAGCATCCATAGTAAATTCCTGGTCATGTGGAACACGGCCTATGTCAATCCTGACCCCGTGGAAAACGTCCAGAGCGGATCCTGGTCCTCGCAGAACACGGCTATGTCAATCAGACCCCGTGGGAAGCATCCAGAGCAAATTCCTGGTCACGTAGAACACGTCCTATGTCAATCCTGACCCCATGGGAAACGTCTAGAGCGGATCCTGGTCCTCGCAGAACACGGCTATGTCAAACCGACCCTGTGGAAAGCATCCAGAGCGAAATCCTGGTCACGTAGAACACAACCTATGTCAATCCTGACCCTGTGGGAAATGTCCAGAGCGGAGCCTGGTCCTCGCAGAACACGGCTATGTTAATCAGACCCCGTGGGAAGCATCCAGAGCAAATTCCTGGTCACGTGGAACATGGCCTATGTCAATCCTGACCCCGTGGGAAACGTCCAGAGCGGAGCCTGATCCTCGCAGAACACGGCTATGTCAATCAGACCCCGTAGGAAGCATACAGAGCAAAATCCTGGTCACGTGGAACACGGTCTATGTCAATCCAGACCCCGTGGAAAATGTACAGATCGGATCCTGGTCCTCGCAGAACACGGCTATGTCAAACCGACCCTGTAGGAAGCATCCAGAGAAAATTCCTGGTCACGTGGAACACGGCCTATGTCAATCCTGACTCCGTGGGAAGCATCCAGAGCAAATTCCTAGTCACATGGAACACAGCCTATGTCAATCCTGACCCCGTAGGAAACGCCCAGAGCCGAGCCCGGTCCTCGCAGAACGCGGCAATGTCAATCAGACCCCGTGGGAAGCATCCAAAGCAAAATCATGTTCACGTAGAACACGACCTATGTCAATCCTGACCCCGTGGGAAACGTCCAGAGCGGAGCCTGGTCCTCGCAGAACACGGCTATGTCAATCAGACCCCGTGGGAAGCATCCAGAGCAAATTCCTGGTCACGTGGAACACGGCCTATGTCAATCCTGACCCCGTGGGAAACGTCTAGAGAGAAGCCTGGTCCTCAAAGAACACGGCTATGTCAAACCGACCCCGTGGGAAGCATCCAGAGCAAAATCCTGGTCACGTAGAACACGGCCTATGTCAATCCTGACCCCGTGGGAAACGTCCAGAGCGGAGCCTGGTCCTCGCAGAACACGACTATGTCAATCAGACCCCGTGGGAAGCATCCAGAGCAAATTCCTGGTCACGTAGAACACGGCCTATGTCAATCCTGACCCCGTGGGAAACGTCCAGAGCGGAGCCTGGTTCTCGCAGAATACGGCTATGTCAATCAGACCCAGTAGGAAGCATCCAGAGCAAATTCCTGGTCATGTGGAATACGACCTATGCCAATCCTGACCCCGTGGGAAACGTCCAGAGCGGATCCTGGTCCTCGCAGAACACGACTATGTCAAACCAACCCCGTAGGAAGCATCCAGAGAAAATTCTTGGTCACCTGGAACACGGCCTATGTCAATCCTGACCTCGTGGGAAACGTCCAGAGTGGATCCTGGTCCTCGCAGAACACGGCTATGTCAAACCGACCCCGTGGAAAGCATCCAGAACAAATTCCTCGTCACGTGGAACATGGCCTTTGTCAATCCTGACCCCGTGGGAAACATCCATTGCGGAGCCTGGTCCTCACAGAACACGGCAATGTCAATCAGACCCCGTAGGAAGCATCCAGAGCAAAATCCCGGTCACATAGAACACGACCTATGTCAATCTTGACCCTATGGGAAACGTCTACAGCGGAGCCTGGTCCTCGCAGAACACGGCTATGTCAATCAGACCCCGTGGGAAGCATCCAGAGAAAAATCCTGGTCACGTAGAACACGGCCTATGTCAATCCTGACCCCGTGGGAAACGTCCAGAGCGGATTCTGGTCCATATGGAACACGGCCTATGTCAATCCTGACCCCGTAGGAAATGTCCAGAGCGGAGCCTGGTCCTCGTAGAACACGGCTATGTCAATTAGACCCCGTGGGAAGCATCCAGAGCAAATTCCTAGTTACGTAGAACGCGGCCTATGTCAATCTTGACCCCGCGGAAAACTTCCAGAGCGGATCATGGTCCTCGCAGAACACGGCTATGTCAATCAGACCCCGTGGGAAGCATCCAGAGCAAATTCCTAGTCACGTAAAACACGGCCTATGTCAATCCTGACCCCGTAGGAAACATCCAGAGCGGATCCTGGTTCTCACTGAACACGGCTATGCAAATCCTGACCCCGTGGGAAGCATCCAGAGCAAAATCCTGGTTATGTGGAACACGGCCTATGTCAATCCTGACCCCGTGGGAAACGTCTAGAGCGGATCCTGGTCCTTGCGGAACACGGCTATGTCAATCCTGACCCCGTGAGAAGCATCCAGAGCAAATCCTGGTCCCATAGAACACGGCTAAAGTCAATCTTGACCCTGTGGGAAATGGCCAGAGCAACCCCTGACCCCGTGAAATGTAGATAATGTCAACCTCATCCATCACTTACGGGTCCTCTCGACTCGTAAGGGAGAAAACTCTTTTGGGAGATCCTTACGACTCTCAGAAGAAAACTCACTTAGGAATCATCACGATTCCTAAGTAGAAATTACACCTACGGGATCCTCTCGACCTGTAGGGAGAAAATTCTTTATAAGGCCCTCACGGCTCATAAAGTTGAAAAGTTTTAGGAGGCAGATCTTAACCCTGAATCCTAAGCCATCACTGTCCTACAAAGAAATCAAAATAGATTATCCACAAAATGCATTTACGGAAAGGGACACACCATCATGAAGCAAAATATGTCTTTTATTCATGAATCAAAATGAATACAAAGTACAATTTATGAAAGAATAAAAGAAAATATACTCTCATTGAGGTGTATTTACAAAAGAAGAAGAAAAATATACAATTCTTCAAGCCGACAGACGATTCAATAGATTTTCCAGTTCACCGCTTTTCCGCTGGGCCTCGGCTTCATGATTCATTATCGTCAAAAGACAGGCCTCCGCTTTAGCCTGTTAGGTCTGGTATGAGGCAAGCCGGCCTTCAAGCTCTTTTTCAGTAACCTTATGGGCTTCGACCATTTCACGAGTAAAAATGACGGCCTTATCAATGGCTACCACCTCCTTGACAGCCTCTTGAAGCACCCGCCAAAGTTCATATGCCCTAGTGGTCTTGGACGTAAGATTGGCTTGAAGCCCCCTCAGCGCTTTGGAAGCCAGCTCCCTCTCCGAAAACTTGCGGCTGAGCCTCTTCTCGCATGATAGCATGTTCGCAGCGCACCGCTCAATCAACCCCCGCAAGCTCGTCTTTGCAACCACGACCTCTGAAGAAAGGTGTGTACATTCAAGTAAAGGGTTACCTACGACGGCAGCAAGGTTTCGGGAGGCATCATCCATGCCAAATTAAAATTTTGCCGATTTAGATAACCCTAACATAGATCGTCTACTAGAAATAATACGGAAAACTAAAGCAAACACTTTGCAATATGTGGTGAGCAAGGAATACAACATTTGTAGACCGGTCCTTCACTTCAAATAGCTCCGTGTAGTAGTCCCCTCCGCTGGGATCTCAAGTTCCGGACTCTAGAGAGGCTCCGTAGAAGAAACGAACTTTCTTGCTTCGAAGACTTCGAGGCCGAAAATGATCTACGTCGGGGAGACACTAACTCAAGCTATTCCTTCACTAGGTCATGAACTTTGTGAAGAGAACACCCTATACTACATGGTAAGTAGTAGAGGATGATGAAGTAGGAAGTGGGCTCAATTTATAATTTATTTTCTCACACTTTTTCTCAAAGCACCATTAGAGCTAGCAAGCTTTTTCATGGAGCTTGAAGAAGAAGAAGAAGAACTAATGAAATAATTCATCCAAAAAGAATTTATATCACCCATGGTTGAGTTAAGCTATCATGCTTAACTCATGTAGAGACTTTACTAGGGTTAGTATAATGGTTGGGTTGACAAAAATCTACAAGAGAAACAAAAAGGGAAGACTTTGGTCAAAGCATCCATACGCTTCTACAACCTTCTTGCCTTGCCAAAATTGCATCCAATTTTGAATTACTTAGATAATTACAAACCCTAGATTATATCAACCATGGTATAAGTCTCATACACCCATGTATCATGTATCATCAAATATGACACAAAACTATGTACATTAATATATATCACATATATATACATGCACAAATCAAGTGAGAAAATAAATCTTAAGTGAGCTAATACTAGTTATTGTAATATAATATATCAAATATATAATTATACATTAAATTATTAAATCAACTCTTGATTTAATAATCCGGCTATAACCGACTAATATCATGTGTAACAACTTATCGAATCAACACTTGATCCGATAACCCGGCTATATCGCATACAACCGATCAATGTCACAAATCGCTACAATAGAATACGGTATCTCATATAGTATTAATCTCGGTCCCGCACATATCACATATGTGCTCCTCCTCCGTTTCGCTTGAGCAAGGAAACCCCTGTGTAGGACTCTAAAGACTCGTCAATACGCCGGCAGTAGGTGATGATCATATCAAACACCCACAAGCCGCAAGCGGTCTGCTAAACGTAACGGCCACCCGGGTATTGAGAGATCAGAAGATCAATAAGCAAGCATGCTCATACTCCTGCGAATTCAATCAGTAACACTACCGTACAATCCGGTCTCTTCGTCTGATATGTTGCATATCTCTTCTAGGGGTGGTAAACGTCAGACCCCAGTAACTCGATAAGTCGTGTCTATATGAGGCTCATAACTGGTCGAGAAACTACTGATAACACTTACCAGTATATCTCTGAAGCTGCCTTGGCCAAGGACTTCCTGTTATAGCCAATCGAGCACAGCGCAACATCAACTCCCTATACTGGGAGAGACGAAACCCCTCCTATCGCTCATTGCCTCCATGTGACTCGGGACTGTACCCAAAAGCCACCATTTTGCACGCCCTCTTGGACGTGGTATGATGGAAATCAAAGCACAGTGGGAATCACACAAGACTTTATGACGATCTCGGGTCTACAAACTAACCTGTATCAGTGTCACCAGAGAACTGCCATCTGACGATAGGTATAGTACCATCTAGGAGTTCTCGGCGAGTCTTTCTAGTGTACCCAGTCTCCACAAAGCACCCGTATACTGTCTCTGATGTCAAATACTAATGGATATGGGATCATCCATCGCCCATCTACATGGGTCGAGAAGCTATACGCTAGTCTACTCTGGTATATCGAGGCCTTGTCTCGATACACCTACGACTAGTAACATTTGAAGGATGTACTTAGCGACTACACTGTCCCCACTAGTATGATCTGCATCATAGTCCCGGTAGTCAAGTACTCATCCTAAGGGATTTATCAACATGTAACATATAGACAATCAGAGTACATGTTAAGATAAAGAGCAATCCGATAGCATACTATCATGTCGAGCATGAAAGTCCTCCCTATATATGTCCAAGCATCCACTGCAATATACATCGTATGTATAGTAATGGCCTCTAGGGCATACATATCACTAACAATCTCCCACTTGCACTAGGGCCATCTGTTGTAGTATCTCATACCCAACAATCAGCAGTGGTTGAAGTATCTCATACTCAACCATCCCATAAAAGTATCTACTGGGAAATAGGCCTTTGTGAGTGGATCCGCGCTGTTTTCCTTTGTTTCTACTCTCCTAATCTCGATCTCCCTGGAGATCAACCATCTCCATGATCAGGTGATACTGCCTAAGAATATGTCTGGATCACTGATGGACGGGGGTTCCTAGGCCAAAGCCACAACTCCATTGTCACACAATGGTAGGAACGAAGTTCATCTCATGAACTTATATATATATATATATATATATATATATATATATACATATATATCCAGACTACTTCTTTTGTAGTATCGTAGGTAGCCATGTATCCAGCCTTTATCGTCTAGTATGTCACGGTATCTAACTTGGAACTCTTCCAACATACCGTCCCTCTACTGAGGGTAAAGACAATGCCTGTGACTGGCATTCAGTCGTTCTTACCACCCTGGATCCTATCCAGTGATTCTCCCCAGGATCGATTGATATCATCTCACTACACCTAGCGAGAATCCTAACATCCAATTAGATCTATCTCATAGATCCATAACCCAGGATTTAGGATGTATCACCTTGATCTTATATGGAGAATCCTTATGATAAGAGGAGATTGACCGAGCGTAGCATAGGAAACACATTTCCTATCAAGAGTATGTCATCCACGTACAATACGAGGATCATCAATGTTCCCCTCCGAACGGCGGCCGAGACATGGGCGTCTCGCCTGAGATTCGGGGCAGATGCTATTTGGTTTTATCCATCCACCTCCCGAAGATGCCAAGTTGATTTATGGCACCGTGTATCGGAGGTTTAGACGGATGCGGCCGATGTAGCAGACTTCGTCAGATTCCCCCTCGCTTGAAGGGTTTTTGATTGTGGGGACGCTCTTCCCTGCAGGCGCAAGCCCCAGCAGTTAATTACGCTACCGCATAGCGGTAACAACTTTCTCCTTCTCAAAAATTTTACTTCGTGTCGTGTGTGTTTGTTTTGTTTGTGGTTGCCCGTGGATTGTATACGGAGACTAATTTATGTCGTCGCCCGTAGGACGTGGATTAGTCCAAATCCGTGTTTACTTAGATTTGGGTTTGGGGTTTTGGTTTAAGGATACGTTAGCCGTATTTGAGGCTAAGATCAACTCAAACGTTTGTTAAGGATACGTTAGTCCAGTTTGAGACTAAGATCAACTTAACAGGATCGTTTAGATCCGATAAAAGAGCATTTGGGCTCTATTGTTCCAGTTTAGGGACATAGTGGTCCATTGCCAGTTTAGGGACATGTTGGTCCATTACCAGTTTAGGGACATGGTGGTCCATTTCCAGTTTAGAGACATGGTGGTCCATTTAATATATGGCCGTCGGGACCCGTCACCTCTCTGACGACGTTGAAAGATTACAACGACAGGAGTCAGAGGAGTTCGGAGATGTACCCTTGAATCAAAGTTGATTGGGGGTCTTATAGTCCAATTTGGGACTAAAGTCTGTTTGAATGTTTAAGGATACGTTAGCCATATTTGAGGCTAAGATCAACTTAAACGGGATCGTTTAGATCCGACAAAAGAGCATTTGGTGGCTATAATATTCCAGTTTAGGGACATAGTGTTCCATTGCATGTATGGTCGTCGGGACCCATTACCTCTCTGACGACGTTGAAGGATTACAACGACAGATGTCATAGGAGTTCAGAGATGTACCCTTGAACCAGGTGTAAATTGATTTAAGAGAGCAGCCGTGCTCAGTCAATTTAATTTGAGGACTTACGACCAGAATTGGGCTAAGTCCAATTGAAGATGTTCAACATTTTTATTTGTGGTTGTCCTGTTAGGCCTTGGCTTGGGCTTTGCCCTTTGTTTAATAATGCAGTGCATTTTTGTCTGGCCTATTAGGCCCCCTTTTAATTGGGCTCTGCCCTTTTTAAATGATACACAGCATCTGTTTTAAGCTTGACAGACCTTTGTATGGGCTTTATTCCTTTTAATAGTGCATAGCACTTTGATTAGTCTAATAGACCTTTCTTTATTGGGCTCTGCCCTTGATAATGCATTGCATTAATTAGTCTGACAGAGTGCCACATGGATTGTTAGGCGCTTTGCGCTGATTGAGGAGCGCAAGGCGCAAATCCATGTGGAGGTGACTCGTGTTACGCTCTGGTGAGTGCAAGCGTAGTGCGCTGCGCTGTTGCGCTGCTGACACGTGGCACGCTCTGATGAGTTGCGCCAATTTCAGAGAGCAATGCTCTATCTTAAAAGCGCATAGCGCAAGTGGTTTTTGGAGCTGACACGTGGCGCTCTCTGGTGGCTTGCGCCAACCCAAGAGCGCAACAGTGCAGATTTTCAAGTGCAAGGCAATGTTTTAATATTTTGATCCAATTTTGGATTCAAGAAAAGAATCTTTTAAGATTCCAGAACCGATGGTTCATCAAAAGACAATGCCTTTGTTATTATTATATTTTTTATTGAAGATCCTTGATCTTGTTCTTAGATCAATGATCTTTTAAGGAGAAATTCTTCTTTCTTATTCAAAGGTTTTACCTTTCTCTCTTTTTGAGTTCTTCTCAGAATTCTTTAGAGGAGTTCTCTCTTTGTTTCTGTGTTTTTTTATCTCTGTGTTGTCGTGTCCTTTAGACTTGGGTCTAGGAGCCTTTTTATAGTGCTGATTAGTTTGTTAAATTGGTTAGAGAGATCTTTCTCTGAGTGATTTGGGGATTTTTCCCCACCATTGGATCTTTGATCCAAGGGCTTCTGTTTTACAGAAGGCAATCTTCTTGTTTTTAACAAGATTGAGAAAGATCATTCAGAATTTTAATTCTGTTTGGCGCAAGCGCACCTGCGCTTGACACGTGTTGCGCGCAACTGCGCTAGCGCAACTGCGATGACACGTGTCACGCAGCGCGGAGCGCAGCGCAACTGCGCTAGCGCATCTGCGCTGACACGTGTAGCGCAGCGCAGAGCGCAAGTCAGCTGAAGCGTTGCTTCTTTTATAGAGCCTTGCTCTGATTGAGTGCGCTGCCTTGGGTGCTGCGCTCCCTGCGCTGGCGTGTCTGATTTTGATACGTGGCGCTCTGCGCGCATGTTACGCCCCACTTCCCAGAGTGTGCTAAGATAGGTACGTGACAGAGCCAACCATGCTACCTGTGGATAGGAAAAATCTCTCCACAGTCACATTACGGCTGTAGAGATATCAAGAACAGGAAAGTAAATAAACTATCTAGAACATGTCCATGGGCCAGAATAAACGAGTCAAGAAATAATATGCGAAAGCAATAAATCTAAGTAACAATAACATCTGGAAAATAAGGAAATAACTAACTGGATACTAACAGGATCCTCACTGCTCGGCCTGACGGCGGAAATACTCTTGATCAGCCTGCGACAAAGGTAGAGGATCTGGGCCATGCAAAACCCAGACGTCAGTGCGTCATAATATCAACAATAATATAATCAGGGGATAACAAGTCATGCAGGCATGAGTATGAACAGTAACAAGTCATCAATAACAAGTAACAGTAACATGAATATAAATCAGTGAACATGATATAAACAGGTGAAGTGCAGTGAGTAGTCTAAACTGTGCTATAGGGTGATCTACTCTAAAGTTATTCGAAATCAATGAATGTAATCCTCAGCGTAACCCATCGGTCTATGCCCCGTTCATTCCCCACGGGACCACGGTAAAATGATGTAATAGACTGTGAGTCTATGTCCCGTTCATTCCCCACGGGACCACGGTAAAATGATGTAATAGACTGTGAGTCTATGTCCCGTTCATTCCCCACGGGACCACGGTAAAATGATATAATATCCCTTTGAGTTACGTTCAGCTACATTCTTGATTTCCCCATACCCCCAAGTTATGTGTGTAAGTAAGGTATTGATAAATCTGGATCTAATGCCAACACAGGATCAAGCAGGTACATGTTTGTCTGTATAGACAACAGGAAATGTCCGTAGGGACAACAGGTCAAGATTGTCGGCATTAGTAACAAGATCAGGTATCAAGTCAAGCTGTGGTACATCAGGACATGTCAGGTGGTGTACATGTATCAAGTCATGTCAAGTAGTGCACAGGTATCAAGTCATGTCAGTGTAGTGTATCAGGTCATGTCAAGTAGTGTACAAGTATCAAACGGATGCTCATAATAAAACTGTAACAGGTCCGGGTGCACAAATAAAGCATGGATGCACAAATATTTCTCAGGGATTACATCATGACTATGTAGGATGCACAAGATCAAGTATGGGATACTAATGTAACAGTAAAATGAAATAATATGGTCTTGGCGTGCAACTAGATATGTAATAAACCGTACGGATACAGACGGATACTATAAAACTGTAAATCGGTAAAATTTGCTGAATATTAAAACACAAGCACTATTATTTATTAAATAGATATTGATATAATAATATTAACATGGATAACATATTCAAACCGATTAATAACTATAAAAGTGGTATTGATTAACCATGCACAAGAAAGTTCCGTTCAGAAATTCAGCGTCACCCTGATTTATAAAATAACTTAAAAATAACAAACGTTCTCCAAAAGGGACGTGTATTATACCAAAACAAAGATAATTCAATAAGGTTTTCATTTTTATAAGTATAAGCATATAAGGTTGTCCCTGCAAAAATCTATGAACATTCGAAGTTGGAAGTTTGTTGCTGGAATTTTCTTGGACAGCAGTTTAGAAATATTTTCATTTGAATTTTACGTTATTTAAACAATTTATTTTGCAAGTAAATATTTCATAGAGTTATAGTATTCTGAGTTAGCTTCGTAACGAACTAAAGAACGTATACTAATGATTTGTTTATAATTTATAATGAATTTTATAAGGTAAGGTGTACAGTAAATTTCAGATTTGTCGTATCCGCTTTTCAACGACGTTTCGTGTGTAAACTATAATATTTTCAAATGTATAACATTAAAAAATGCAGATTATAAACTAATTAAAGATAATAATAAGAAATATTATAACGATATATATTTTAAATGATATGGATGTAAACGGGTATCACATAATCATTTAAAATATATATCGTTATAATATTTCTTATTATAATATGTCTTAACTTGCCTAGACGGAACAAGAATGGATGTGTACGGAACGTTCTATGTCGGCGAAATGTCACGACGCGCGCACGGTACACGGAACGGTTCCAAACAACGCACGAGGGTGATCACGTAAGTCAGGTACGTTCACTGAATCACTCGGATCGTCAGCGACGAGCACGGTTCCGGCGGTGATCACCGGAATCAAGAAACAAGATCAAGAAAAAGAAAGAAGAAAGAAGAAGAAGTAAGAAGAAGAGGCTGTGTATTAAATAAGGACGAAAAAATTAAATAAATAAAAAATATATAAATATATATATGCAGAGGAGAGAGAGAGAGAAAGGGGTTGTTAGTTTGTTAGGAAATTAGTTTAGATTTAAATTTATAAAAATCTTTTATTAGTTAACTAAATTTTAATTTGTATCAATTTATAAAATTAATATTATATAAATAAAATTTGATATTCTGGTAAATACAAACATAGTCCAAAACATGCCCGGGTGGGGTCTAAAATTCAGTTTTAAAATACGAAAAATATACATGTCGACCAAAAAAAATGAATGTCCGGATAACGAAAAATGCATACCCCCAAGAACGGATGCACGCACGTGTGCATAGTCATCCAAACAAGTCTGTTTCACTGAACGGGACGAGAACAAGATGCGCGGATGCTACCACGGGGCTAGGGGTATCATGCAGGC
This sequence comes from Agapanthus africanus, assembly GCA_030015575.1. NCBI lineage: Eukaryota > Viridiplantae > Streptophyta > Magnoliopsida > Asparagales > Amaryllidaceae > Agapanthus > Agapanthus africanus. The sequence goes on along the minus strand of CM057347.1, from coordinate 549,890,321 downwards.
CATGCAATGTATTTTAAAAATATTTTATGTGGCTTAAAATGTTATATTGTAAAAATGCAAATGCCAGATAAAATGCCAGTATTCAAGATGAATAAATTAAAATGAAAGTGCATGAGTCCATGTAACAGGTCAGGATAAATTATAAACATGAATCAAGACTGGTTTCAAGCAAGCGGGTCGGGTAGAATGCAAATACAAATGTCAAAATACTATTCGCACCCAAAACACAGTAAACCAAGAAGCTACCATAAATAAGTAAATACTTGAACTGGAATTGGTATAAATAAACTAGGGTATTACATTATACACAACTACAAAAACAATTTCGTCCTCGAAATTCCCAAGACAAGAAAAGGTAAACAACACGAATCTACAGGAATAGGTGTCGAATGTTCTGTTGAATTTCTTCTTCTCGTTCCCAAGTCGATTCTCCATGCGAGCGATTTCCCCAAGAAACAAGTACGAGAGGGATAACCTTGTTATTAAGCACCTTTTCTCTTTGATCAACAATCTACATCGGTCGTTCCTCAAAGGTCAAATCCTCTCTTACAGTCAGCTCTGAATGATCTAGCACGTGTGCTTCATCTCGAACATACTTACGGAGTTGAGATACATGAAACACGTCATGAACATTCGCCAAAAATTGTGGTAACGCCAATCGATAAGCCACTTCTCCAACACGCTCTAAAATCTCGAAAGGCCCCACGAATCGAGGACTAAGCTTGCCTCGACTCCCAAAACGAATCACTCCTCTAGTAGGTGATATCTTCAAGAATACCAGATCACCAACAACAAACTCTAGAGGTCTTCTCGATGTATCGGCCCAACACTTCTGCCGATCTTGTGCTGCCTTCATATAATTCTGGATAGTATTAACTTTCTCCATGGTTTGCACGATCAAATCCAGTCCCAACAATCTTCGTTCTCCAACATCGTCCCAACAAACATGTGAGCGACACTTGCGACCATACAATACTTCGAATGGAGCCATCTGAATAGTCGCCTGAAAGCTATTGTTGTACGAAAACTCCACAAAGTGTAGATGATCCTCCCACGAACCCTTGAAGTCCAGCATGCAAGCTCTCAACATATCTTCAAGAGTTTGGATTGTTCTCTCCGACTGGCCATCTGTCTGAGAATGATAAGTTGTGCTAAACTTCAATCGCGTCCCCAAACTTTCCTGTAAACTCCTCCAGAAGTGCGATAAGAATCGGGTGTCACGGTCGGACACGATGCTCACAGGTACTCCATGCAATCTCACAATCTCCTACATATACCGTTCTGCTAATGCTTCCGTTGACTGACTAACTCGAAACGGTATGAAGTGAGCTGCTTTGGTCAATTGATCAACAATCACCCAAACTGCATTGTTGCCCTTTGGACTCCGCGGTAAAGCTGTCACGAAATCCATGGTTATATATTCCCACTTCCATTGAGAAATCGGAAGTGGTTGCAATAAACCAGCAACCCTTTGATGTTCAGCCTTAACTTGCTGACACACCAAGCACTTTGCTACAAAGCGAGCAATCTCCTTTTTCATGCCTTCCCACCAGAAATGTTGTCTTAGATCGCGGTACATCTTCGTGCCTACGGAATACGCGGAACTGTGTGCCTCCTTCATAACTTCTTCCTGAATGTCTCCTTTTGGCACACACAAACGGCTACCGTACCGCAACGAGCCATCTTCATGAATCAACAAGTCCGCTTCAACTTGTTCTCGAAACTTTTGCAATCTTGGGTCCTTTAACTGCGCTGCTTTAATATTCATGATCAACGACGACTGTACTTGCAGCTGCATCAAAACACATCCCAATCCTTCCCCAGATGCATTGCTGTGAATCACCAATCCTCCGGAACCGTCTGGTACGGTCAAACTAGGTGCGGTTATCAATCTCTGCTGCAATGTCTCAAAACTGACACACATTTATCCGCGTGCTGTCCCTTTTACTAGAAGAACTGGAGCTCCCCAAGATGAAATGTTGCTCCGAATCCCGCCCTTCTCAAGTAATTGACTTCTTCCAACTCCATTGGTGCCATTGGATAATACGCCTTTGAGGTTGGCGCTGTACCAGGAACAAGGGCGATCGTGAACTCTACATATCGTTTCGGCGGTAAACCCGAGATGTCCTCGGACACGTCTATGAAATCTCGAACTACAGCTGGCGCCTCAACTTCCATTGATGAAAGAACATTGTTTATCGGCCTAGCCCTAAACTCGACTGGTCCGACAGAATAGCTTCTTCCAGCAAAACAAACTCCGAATGTCCGGGAATCTGGAAAATCACTTTCTTTTCCCTACAATCAATGTGAGCGTGGAAAGTGAGACCATCAATTTCCAAGACAACTTCATAACTTTCGGTTATCAAACACCAAGAAATCTGCGAAAAACTCCCGTCCGAAAGTAACTGCAGAACAATCCTTATATTCTCTACTAGCTATGATCTTCTCATTCCCAGTGTGTATGTCCCAACAACTAGACAGGGTCATGCAAGTAATCGAGTGTGTAGCTGTACTCTTGGACGACACAAAATTATAGGATGCACTAGAATCGAATAATTCTAATGCGGGAAAAATCACGAACAAGTAGGATACCTGAAACAACTTCATCTGAATCCTTGGCCTCTTCAGCCGTCAGGGTAAGGCTCGAGTTTGATTGGATCCCTGAGTTAACTGCTCCTGCTCCCGAAACTGCTTCTGCGGTGGCCTCTGAACATCATCATTCATGCGAAGCTTCGATGGACAAATATCAGTGGTATGATCAGCTGATCCAAAAATAAGACAAAGTCCAAGTCTCCTTCGACAATCTTTCCAGAAATGACCCGGTCGTTGGCAGTAATCGCACAACACCCTTCCTTTTGCTTGGGCAAAACTGGCTTCTTCATTGGTATAATTCCACGCTTGTCCATCGGAATACCTCTGCGTATAGGCGCTCGATTCGGCGTAAACGCCGGCTTCCGTACCATAACTGTCGGCTGCTGCGTATTTCCAGTCTTCATTGATAGGCTCTGCTGCTCTCGAGCCGCTTTAAGTACTTGTGAGAGTGGTCAAACCCAGAGATATAATTTTCCTCTGGATGTCCACGTCCAAACTGCGCATGAACCTCCTTACCTTATCAGCATCGTTGGCAACCAAAGGTCCAGCGAATCTACTGAGCCGGGTCCACTCAGCCGCATGTACATCCACGGGTACGCCGTTTTGCTTCAAACCGATAAACTTTTCTTCCATTTCCTCCCGTGCAGCCTGCGGGAAGAACTTCTCCAAGAAACTCTTCGAAAAATCTGCCCAACTGATCGGCTTGGGCAAGCGGGTCTCTTCCACAAGCCACCATTCACGGGCATAGTCTACCAATTGGATGTGTACTACATCCACTCTCTTGTCCTCTGGAATCTGTGCTGCAACGAGCAAATTCTCCGTATCGACTAGCCACTACTCTGCTGGCAACGGCTCCTCCAGACCAGTGAAAACGGACGGACCAAGTCTCCTGAAATCCGCCACGGTACCCACACGCTCTATTGATTTGGCCACAACATTGTTTACGGACTGCTGGACGGTCCGCAAACCTTCCTGAAAAGCTTCGGCTTGCCGCTGGTTCAGCTCAATCTGCCGTTTCTGGTTCTCTAGCAAGCCACGAATTACTCCAAGTAAGGCGGCGTCATCCACATGCCTCTGGTACGTCTTCAAACTTCTGTCCGTCATGATTCTGCAACCAATACACCAAAGATGATTAGTATGATGAACAAGATTCAAAATTTACGATGAATGATGACCATGAATCAAGGATATGAATCAAGACTAGAACTCCAAGTTACTTAAACAGAGTACCGCATTGTAACCATGCCGCGGTACATAGTTACAATCACATAACTCCGTTCAAGTCGCCCAAATCCTAGTATCAGAATCAAAGAAATAGGACGGCAGAAACAATAGGGAACCAAAAGAATTTCAACTCGAGATGCAAAGTTGTTTGCATATCGTCAGGACAGGGGTCAAGAGAAAGATATGATTCAAGAATCATGATAACAATGTGGCAGGACATTTTTCTAATCACGGATTTTTTTATTCGTGTATTGGGTCCAATACCCAACTACAAAAGAATCAAACCCGATTAACCTAGATCCTATGTCTCTGATACCAAACAAACCCTGTCACGCCCCACTTCCCAGAGTGTGCTAAGATAGGTACGTGACAGAGCCAACCATGCTACCTTTGGATAGGAAAAATCCCTCCACAGTCACATTACGGCTGTAGAGATATCAAGAACAGGAAAGTAAATAAACTATCTAGTACATGTCCATGAGCCAGAATAAACGGGTCAAGAAATAATATGCGGAAGCAATAAATCCAAATAACAATAACATCTGGAAAGTAAGGAAATAACTAACTGGATACTAACAGGATCCTCACTGCTCGGCCTGACGGCGGAAATACTCTTGATCAGCCTGCGACAAAGGTAGAGGATCTGGGCCATGCAAAACCCAGACGTCAGTGCGTCATAATATCAACAATAATATAATCAGGGGATAACAAGTCATGCAGGCATGAGTATGAACAGTAACAAGTCATCAATAACAAGTAACAGTAACATGAATATAAATCGGTGAACAGGATATAAACAGGTGAAGTGCAGTGAGTAGTCTAAACTGTGCTATAGGGTGATCTACTCTAAAGTTATTCGAAATCAATGAATGTAATCCTCAGCGTAACCCATCGGTCTATGCCCCGTTCATTCCCCATGGGACCACAGTAAAATGATGTAATAGACTGTGAGTCTATGTCCCGTTCATTCCCCACGGGACCACGGTAAAATGATATAATATCCCTTTGAGTTACGTTCAGCTACATTCTTGATTTCCCCATACCCCCAAGTTATGTGTGTAAGTAAGGTATTGATAAATCTGGATCTAATGCCAACACAGGATCAAGCAGATACAGGTTTGTCTATATAGACAACAGGAAATGTCCGTAGGGACAACAGGTCAAGATTGTCGGCATTAGTAACAAGATCAGGTATCAAGTCAAGTTGTGGTACATCAGGACATGTCAGGTGGTGTACATGTATCAAGTCATGTCAGTAGTAGTGTATCAGGTCATGTCAAGTAGTGTACAAGTATCAAACGGATGCTCATAATAAAACTGTAACAGGTCCGGGTGCACAAATAAAGCATGGATGCACAAATATTTCTCAGGGATTACATCATGACTATGTAGGATGCACAAGATCAAGTATGGGATACTAATGTAACAGTAAAATGAAATAATATGGTCTTGGCGTGCAACTACATATGTAATAAACCGTACGGATACAGACGGATACTATAAAACTGTAAATCGGTAAAATTTGCTGAATATTAAAACACAAGCACTATTATTTATTAAATAGATATTGATATAATAATATTAACATGGATAACATATTCAAACCGATTAATAACTATAAAAGTGGTATTGATTAACCATGCACAAGAAAGTTCCGTTCAGAAATTCAGCGTCACCCTGATTTATAAAATAACTTAAAAATAACAAACGTTCTCCAAAAGGGACGTGTATTATACCAAAACAAAGATAATTCAATAAGGTTTTTATTTTTATAAGTATAAGGATCTAAGGTTGTCCCTGCAAAAATCTATGAACATTCGAAGTTGGAAGTTTGCTGCTGGAATTTCCCTGGACAGCAGTTTAGAAATATTTTCATTTGAATTTTACGTTATTTAAACAATTTATTTTGCAAGTAAATATTTCATAGAGTTATATTATTCTGAGTTATCTTCGTAACGAACTAAAGAACGTATACTAATGATTTTTTTATGATTTATAATGAATTTTATAAGGTAAGGTGTACAGTAAATTTCAAATTTGTCGTATCCGCTTTTCAACGACGTTTCGTGTGTAAACTATAATATTTTCAAATGTATAACATTATAAAATGCAGATTATAAACTAATTAAAGATAATAATAAGAAATATTATGACGATATATATTTTAAATGATATGGATGCAAACGGATATCATATAATCGTAAAATGATAAACTAACAAGTGCGGAACATATAACTAAGTAATATGAAATGTAACTATTCAATTTGATGCAGTATATGATAGTATAGTATGTAACAAGATAAGTTTTCATGACCTAGATCTGAAATGATATGAATGGATGCAAACGGAACATCGAAAAGTTATAAAACTAAATATGGGGTGCTAGATTTAAAATACAGGTGTGATATTTATTTAAATAGGTATATAATGAGTTATATAGCATGTAGCAAGATTAACTTGCCTAGACGGAACAAGAATGGATGTGTACGGAACGTTCTACGTCGGCGAAATGTCGCGACGCGCGCACGGTACACGGAACGGTTCCAAACAACTCACGAGGGTGATCACATAAGTCAGGTACGTTCACTGAATCACTCGGATCGTCAGCGACGAGCACGGTTCCGGCGGTGATCACCGGAATCAAGAAACAAGATCAAGAAAAAGAAAGAAGAAGAAGTAAGAAGAAGAAGCTTTGTATTAAATAAGGAAGAAAAAATTAAATAAATAAAAAATATATAAATATATATATGCAGAGGAGAGAGAGAGAAAGGGGTTGTTAGTTTGTTAGAAAATTAGTTTAGATTTAAATTTAAAAAAATCTTTAATTAGTTAACTAAATTTTAATTTGTATCAATTTATAAAATTAATATTATATAAATAAAATTTGATATTCTGGTAAATACAAACATAGTCCAAAACATGCCCGGGTCGGGTCTAAAATTCAGTTTTAAAATACAAAAAATATACATGTCGACCAAAATATAAAAAAAATGAATGTCCGGATAACGAAAAATGCATACCCCCAAGAACGGATGCACGGACGTGTGCGTAGCCATCCAAACAAGTCCGTTTCACTGAACGGGACGAGAACAAGATGCGCGGATGCTACCACGGGGCTAGGGGTGTAACGTTTTGAAAATCGTTTCGGTGAAATTTCGAAAAAACGGTAAAATAAGGGGGTTTTCTGTAAAAAGTCAAAATGCAAATATCTTTATTATAAAATTAAATATACATATTCTAGCTATGTAATTGCTAGTATTTGGTGTTTATTGATCCACTGCTGAAATTTCAAATTTTCTGAAATTTTTTCCGAAATTAATTATTTTAATATTATTTAAAGCCGGTAAGAAAATACATTAAATTAGCGATAAATACAAATTTAAATGGGCTAATTTTAATCTTTAAAATCATGTTAATTAAAATCTAGTTGTAATATAATTTTTTAGTATTTTATTTCAAGTTTTAATTGATTTATTTTTTGGAAAACAAAAATATAGTTATTTTGAACTAAAACTTGCAAATATGGTATTGTGGGGGGTCTTTTTGCATAGAATTTTTTTGTAAAGTCTCTCACACTCACCCTCACTCCCTTTGGCCGGCCCCACACTATTGTAGCAGCCCAAGAATTTTATTTCCCTCTTTTTGACCTTAAATCATGTGAGAAATGGGTTAAAATAAGGTTTTTATATATAGTAAAGAATTTATTTCCCTCTTTTTGACCTTAAATCATGTGAGGAGCTTTGACCTTAGAATTTCCACCCCAATTTCCTCACCTCATTCCAGCCCCTCTACTGGTCGGAATTCTGCTACAACAGCCCCCATCTTTTTCCCCCATTTTCCATCTCTTTTGCTTCAAAAATTGCCTCAAAATCCATCAAATAAATCCCAAAATCCAAATCCAACTCCTACCCATTTCTCATTAGCCAAACTTACATGGATCTAGGGAACAAGTTGGCATTTTAGAGGCTTTGATTTCCGTAATTGATCTCTTGATCATGAGGTATAATTCTAACCTTTTTCTTAAATTGTTGTTAATTGCTTTAGGTTAGCTTAATTATATGTTTAAATAGGTTTTTATTTTAGTTCTAAGTGCATGATTTGAAATTCAAGAGTGGGATTTGAATTCAAATTGGAGTTTTGTGTTGTGAGTTTAGGGTTGTGTGATGTATTTGACATATTAGATTATGCTAAATCCAATTAAGTTGCTAGTTTGCATATTTGTTGATTTAAATTGTGATAATTATATAAATTGTAAACTAGGTTTTTGGAATTTGATTAAATAATGGAGATAAAAATCTAATTAGGGTATTCATGGAATTATTAACATTTTTAAGTGTAGTTTAATACTTTAGTTCATGAAAATCCAAGCTAGATTGTAGTTTGTGCATTTTTGCTATAAAATTGTTAAAATTTAGGTATTTTGTAACTAGAATTTTGGGGTTAATGAAATTTATTGGGAATAAATTATAGAAATGGTTTAGATGATTTAATTAAGATGTTTAATAAGTATTATGGCCGTTAGATTTATTTAAACATCGAGTTTTGTACTAAAACGGTTAATTATGCTTGCTAGATTTTCGGAAAAATAGTTTTTAAAGTGAGTTTGAGCTTTTTGTGAATTGCAACCTATTTCATATTATAATTAGTGTTTGTGAATGTGTAAATGAGTGTGTTTGGGCTTTTTCTCGATGGTTTGGCGTTTGTACGCCGACGTCGAGGGTTTTTGAGTTGATTTGTGAAAGAAACCATAGGTATTGACCTATGTGGGATTCGTGTGTCGTTTTGATCATGAGTCGGATTTTAATGAGATACGGTGCGTTATGATATGTAGGTACCCATGTGGACTTCGAGACGACAAGCAAGCGTGTGGCGACGTCGGCACCGGCGAGCGAGGACCAGGTGAGTAGATTTATATATACGGGGAGAAGTCGGGTGGATGGCGTATAGCACCCCCGCAGTTCGTGGTGATGTATACAAATACGTATACACACATATATATATATATTGTTTATTTTGTTGAGTTATTGATGATAAATATGGATATTTGGTGTTCTTGGATGTTATAGTGTCGCGAAACCCTAGAGTAGCGGTCGCACCACACTTGCACACACCCACTCATACTTGCATACTTTCTTCTTTCATTTGTGCTTACGGGAATATATTGTTATGTGTTCACATGGGTATGGGACTATGTGTTCACATACGGATTGAGATGAGTCGATGAGATTTGTGTTGAGATTGTGATATCGGTGATATGGCATGATTCGTACTTGAGGTACGTCCTGGTGTTATAGCGGATCTTGTGGCGACGATACGGGTGAATAGTGTTATAAATAAAGTGGTCGACATGTGATCGTGATATGAGATATGATATGCTAGGATATTGATCCTAGGTTGTATTGGGCGATGTATACCCCTTGATGATGATATGTGCTGATGATATCAGTTTGTACGAGACTGTCGATCAGTAGCCAAATCATGTCTATATTGATGATATCAGTATTGTACTAGACATAGGTCAGTACCCTAGACTATGATCTTGGATAAAGAGGATACCAGAGGAATAGTGTGAGGAATATGATATTGACCCGTACCCAGATTTGGGGATGCCGTTCGACGGATTTACGTACGAGCTATATCTTGATGATTGATCCGCACTCTTGACTTGGGATGTCTGATTATAGATATGGTATCGGATATGATATTATTGAGGCGGGATCACTGACTAATATATATACAGGTATGTATATGGATCGACTCAGATGTTAGGCGGTTTCCTTACCTGTAGTCCAGCTTGTTAGCTTAGCCCTTTAGTTTAGTTTAGTTGTTAGATTAGATTCAATTCTTACCTATTTCAAAACTAACGAATCGTGGGTATTTTAAAAGACAGCCCAAGGGATCCTACGGATATTTCAAAAGACGTATCTTTTCATAAAAACACCATAGCCCCTATTTTCAAAACCCCATGATTCGTGTTATTTCAAAAGGCACCATTTGTAGGACTTATATTAGATTAATGCAGATTAGTTATAGTTGCGTCTAGTATTCAGCTCCCGCTCATTATTGTGGTTCGCTTCGCATCGCATGCTTATATTATGTTCATACTCCATTATTGATATCATGCTGTTAGGACACCAGCACCATTACCGATGATGCGTATGTACCACATACACTTACTTGCCGGCTCACACACATCTTCATCGGTAATTGCCATGTCACGTACACCTTAGAAAATATTATTGCTTGACATAGCCTGTTAGCTAATAGTTTAGACATGATATTAGCGTACTTGCCTTATATGTTAGTTTAGACATTGTAGTTATTACCTGCTACTTCATGCATACTGTTATTTATTGTTATACCGCATTCATGGATTCTCATGCATATATTCACTATTTTACGTGTTATTGAGGTTTTGGATTCGGATTTCCATGAGATTTTCTGGATTTGGAGGAAAACCGCAAAAACATAAATAAACCTTTTCTCTCTTTTAAAATAAAAAGTGCGGTTTTCCCATGATGTATGAGTCGTCCACCATGAGTTTGCTGATGGATTTCGAGACCCGATTCGAGGAGTGGAGCAACCGTTTCGGATACATGGTGGGCCCCGTGCGGTACCCTGGGGCAAGAAGATCGTATTGTTGACGTTGAGCCTGACAGGGGAGCACTACCGACCGGTGATATTACCCGACGCGTCGGATATCCGGAGGATACCGTCGTGATCTTGAGATGGATGGTAGGGGCCGGTCTGGATTGACGGCGCCCTAGATATTATGATTGAGATTTTGAGATTTTGAGATATTGAGGTACAGAGATTGTGATACAGAGATATCGAGATATTTGGACACCTGTTTTGTGTCGATGCTGGGCACTGTTTTATGCTGATTTCATTTATGGTACCTCACTTTTAAAATACAGAAATCTCACTGATTTATGAAAGCAGTTTTCGTCAGTACATGCATTATGTTCCATGCATTCATACCTCATTCATATGATATATTGCTACCTGAGGCACTGACACGGGCACATGAGATCACACTCGGGTTAGATATTACCCTAGCCATTGTAATGGCTGCATGTTATTCATATATTTGAGGATATATTATGATCATTGACCTAGGTTGCGTTATTTATGCGATTTCTGTGCGTAGATGTTTTTCTATTCACGAGTTGGCAACTCACCCCCGTTGTGCCCCAGTTTCTTGCAGGTTTGCCGTACAGGTTTCATTACGGCTTGCGGGCATAGTTTCCTTCGGGTGATTTGCTAGTAGGTGGGTTTACTTGTATCGTACCCCCTATTATATAACTTGTATATTATTACTCTGTTGTATCTAGAAGTTCCATCAACCAAACATGTATTTATTTTGAGATAGAGACCAGTGATGTTATTCCTTCGACCTTAGAGTCGCGTGTTATATTTCTGTGGTTTTCTTGTGGTTTTGAGTTTCCTTTTGAATTTTGATCCTCGCCGTTGGCGTTGTATAATATATTGCTTGTGTGGTTGTGACCGTCGATTGACGAAGAGCTAGCTCCCGCTTGGGGAAGCCTTTTTATTGATTTCGGATACTATTCATGTTGTATCCGGTTTGGGAGCCAGTATTTACAAAGGAGACTCTGCCGAAATTTTCAGGAAATATTTAATGTTTTTAAAAAAAGGCATAATTCGGCTTATGCTATTAAAACTACTTGATTTAAATTGGTTTTCCTTCACTCTACTACTTTTCTTGGTTTGGATTTCTGGGGGCTTACTTAGATTACGTACGCCTCGAGACGTTCGTAGTTTAAGTGCCGGTCATATTCCGTAATTGCGGGACGTGACAAAGTTGGTATCAGAGCGTTAGGTTTTACTTTCGGAGCGTAGGATGACCCTTGGTTGATGGAATAGGTGACCAAAGTAGAGTGACGTACCGTGGGTATGTTCCGCGGCATACTTACGATACGCTACTCCACTTAAGGAGCCTTAGGATATACATTTCTTTGCTCAGTATCATATTCATTCCTGATCTAGCCTCATCGGTACCAGTTGCGGTTTGCTGCCACAATTACGGATAGGGAGAGCTACAGCTAGAGTTGCGGTCAGCACGAGCTCGTCACGAACGAGGACTGACCAGGGCGAAATTCCGGCGACACACGATTGCGGAGATGTGTCTTTTTACTGTGTTTTCGCGCCACGAGCGTTTGGCGGATCGCCTTTATGAGGTTACTCGGATGTGCTGATTGACACTAGAGGATTGAGCCAATGATAGAAGGTCGCTAGTCACCCACGGATGAATGACTGAGACATGTGGTTCGTTCGCCTACCCGATGAGAGGTCATCAGATAGATTGATTCCAGCTAGAGACGACTTCACGCGGAGACGTTGGGAGTCGACAGAGGCGATCGAATGTCAGAAATCTATTATTCCAAGTTTAAAGTAGTCGGAAGGACATGCAGGCAATTCTATGGTCCCTCTAGAAAAATGAAACCCTAACTCGACTTAATGACCGTGTGAAAGCCTTTGAACCTTAGGGTTTGCGGCAGTTCCGCGGCGCCATTAGTGAGGCTTGGGTTTGCCCTTCTACAGCTGGACCACCGATGCTGTGGTATGTATTCGATACTATTAAACTGTACCCAAGATGTTGAGCTCTTGGGGGATTATGAGTTTCTGACGAATCGATCGAATGGTTCGACTTCATTCGGATGCTAGGTGGCGAGATGCATTTCTTGGGAGACTCCCGATACGAGGATAGCCGTTGGAGCTCAGTCCATGCAGCCACGACGAGACGAGTCCGAAGCGGTCAACATTAGAGAAAGGTGAAGTAAGAGGTTCGTACCAAATCTAGATGAAACGACGTTCCACTCCGCCGACATCAGAGATGCGATACGTATGCCGAGGCATTGTACTTGGATATACCTTCCAGAAGGAGTCGCGTTGAGTATGCAGCCGTTTCAGAACGAGAACAGATCTAGTAAGGGACGATGACTTCCGGACAGTTCGGCAGAGACGAGATTCGGGAGAGATCTCGATAGGACCTTTCTGGAATAAATTACGAGAAGACTTGGACCCAGTAGTGGTCATGTTATGCACACCGGCAGGCCAGAGTTCAGGATCGTCGACAAGGTATGCTATGAGTGACCACGACAGCTGGCCAGAGATTCTTGAGTATGTGCTTGAGCGGGACTATTCCGCCATACTAGATTTCGATGTTTTGGGTGAATTATTCGCATGATTTGGTTTTGATGATTGAGGATTTACGATTTTCGCACAGTCGTTGCACTTGATATCGTTTTCGTGCTTTGGTTTCACATGTTTGTGATTTTACGGTTTTAGACATTTGAGTTGATTTTGTGTGTATGCACGCACACGATTTGGTTCCTGCACTCTGTATAGTTTATATATGCTTGCAGTGCAGTGATACGCCTTTTGTGCACTTAGATGTACTGGACTTCGATTTCGATTGTGATACTCGATATTTTTTTTGTGCACCTTGTGCACCTGATTTGATTTTGCGCATGTTCGGCGCTTGATATTGAATTTCATGATTTCGTGCATGATGGATGCCCCTGGTTTTGGGTTTTCGTGCATATTGAGCGCATGTCTTGAGATGCGATTTTGGTGCACACCAGATGCACTAAATCGAGATTTTTTTCGTGCATGTCAGATGCACCTGATTTTGCTGTCAGGCACACACGTTGCCTACGACAGATGCTTTGTGCACACCCGATGCACTTAGATCTTGTTTCTGTGCACTTATAAGGCACGTATATGGATTTTGATTGTCGTGCGCACCAGACGCACGTAGTATTCATACGCGTATTTTGGGATTGATTTCTTATAGAGCAGTACGTTTTTTTTAATGATAATTGCGATGTGTTTTCGTACTAAGCAGGACTAGTCAGAGGACAGTACCTGAATATATTTTGCATGCATTGATAGTTATTGAAGGGATTTCCAAAAAGCGAGCTATAGCCTCAGTATTTACCTACGTGTCTGATATTACACGAAATGTTTAAAACAAGGAGACCCTTCTAAATTGTTTCCAAACCGGCGGAACGTACATTTCAAACAAAGGTATATATGTATATAGTTATTTTCTTATGATAGACGTCCGCCACTGTGCAGTGTTATACGCGTTGCACAGCGCCTTAAAGAGATTTGGCATGCATTTCCTTCAGATACTTACATATATAGATTCGATATTTACATGTATAGTTTCGAGTTATATCATATTGGTTTTGCTTTGGATTTGGCATTGATGTCTTCCCCATGACTCCGATGATTGCAGGATGCTTGACGGAGTTTTGATTTGAGTTATATGCTCATTTTTCATGCGCATGCGCTGCGCTACGATTTGTTTTATGTATTTACGATTTCGGAGCCCCGACGACTTGATGGTTTTGCTTAGATGTTTTAGTATTTGGGGGGAGTTTTAATTTAAATTCGGGGACCGAATTTCTTTAAGGGGGGAAGATTGTAACGTTTTGAAAATCGTTTCGGTGAAATTTCGAAAAAAACGGTAAAATAAGGGGGTTTTCTGTAAAAAGTCAAAATGCAAATATCTTTATTATAAAATTAAATATACATATTCTAGCTATGTAATTGCTAGTATTTGGTGTTTATTGAGCCACTGCTGAAATTTCAAATTTTCTGAAATTTTTTCCGAAATTAATTATTTTAATATTATTTTAAGCCGGTAAGAAAATACATTAAATTAGCGATAAATACAAATTTAAATGGGCTAATTTTAATCTTTAAAATCATGTTAATTAAAATCTAGTTGTAATATAATTTTTAAGTATTTTATTTCAAGTTTTAATTGATTTATTTTATGGAAAACAAAAATATAGTTATTTTGAACTAAAACTTGCAAATATGGTATTGTGGGGGGGTCTTTTTGCATAGAATTTTTTTGTAAAGTCTCTCACACTCACCCTCACTCCCTTTGGCCGGCCCCACACTATTATAGCAGCCCAAGAATTTTATTTCCCTCTTTTTGACCTTAAATCATGTGAGAAATGGGTTAAAATAAGGTTTTTATATATAGTAAAGTAGGTGGGGGTATTATGGTAATTGGGAGGGGCTTTGACCTTAGAATTTCCATCCCAATTTCCTCACCTCATTCCAGCCACTCTACTGGCCTGAATTCTGCTACAACAGCCCCCATCTTTTTCCCCCATTTTCCATCTCTTTTGCTTCAAAAATTGCCTCAAAATCCATCAAATAAATCCCAAAATCCAAATCCAACTCCTACCCATTTCTCATTAGCCAAACTTACATGGATCTAGGGAACAAGTTGGCATATTAGAGGCTTTGATTTCCGTAATTGATCTCTTGATCATGAGGTATAATTCTAACCTTTTTCTTAAATTGTTGTTAATTGCTTTAGGTTAGCTTAATTATATGTTTAAATAGGTTTTTATTTTAGTTCTAAGTGCATGATTTGAAATTCAAGAGTGGGATTTGAATTCAAATTGGGGTTTTGTGTTGTGAGTTTAGGGTTGTGTGATGTATTTGACATATTAGGTTATGCTAAATCCAATTTAAGTTGCTAGTTTGCATATTTGTTGATTTAAATTGTGATAATTATATAAATTGTAAACTAGGTTTTTGGAATTTGATTAAATAATGGAGATAAAAATCTAATTAGGGTATTCATGGCATTATTAACATTTTTAAGTGTAGTTTAATACTTTAGTTCATGAAAATCCAAGCTAGATTGTAGTTTGTGCATTTTTGCTATAAAATTATTAAAATTTAGGTATTTTGTAACTAGAATTTTGGGGTTAATGAAATTTATTGGGAATAAATTATAGAAATGGTTTAGATGATTTAATTAAGATTTTTAATAAGTATTATGGCCGCTAGATTTATTTAAGCATCGAGTTTTGTACTAAAACGGTTAATTATGCTTGCTAGATTTTCGGAAAAATAGCTTTTAAAGTGAGTTTGAGGTTTTTGTGAATTGCAACCTATTTCATATTATAATTAGTGTTTGTGAATGTGTAAATGAGTGTGTTTGGGCTTTTTCTCGATGGTTTCGCGTTTTTACGCCGACGTCGAGGGTTTTTGAGTTGATTTGTGAAAGAAACCATAGGTATTGACCTATGTGGGATTCGTGTGTCGTTTTGATCATGAGTCGGATTTTAATGAGATACGGTGCGTTATGATATGTAGGTACCCATGTGGACTTCGAGACGACAAGCAAGCGTGTGGCGACGTCGGCACCGGCGAGCGAGGACCAGGTGAGTAGATTTATATCTACGGGGAGAAGTCGGGTAGATGGCGTATAGCACCCTCGCAGTTCGTGGTGATGTATACGAATACGTATACACACACATATATATATTGTTTATTTTGTTGAGTTATTGATGATAAATATGGATATTTGGTGTTCTTGGATGTTATAGTGTCGCGAAACCCTAGAGTAGCGGCCGCACCACACTTGCACACACCCACTCATACTTGCATACTTTCTTCTTTCATTTGTGCTTACGGGAATATATTGTTATGTGTTCACATGGGTATGGGACTATGTGTTCACATACGGATTGAGATGAGTCGATGAGATTTGTGTTGAGATTGTGATATCGGTGATATGGCAGGATTCGTACTTGAGGTACGTCCTGGTGTTATAGCGGATCTTGTGGCGACGATACGGGTGAATAGTGTTATAAATAAAGTGGTCGACATGTGATCGTGATATGAGATATGATATGCTAGGATATTGATCCTAGGTTGTATTGGGCGATGTATACCCCTTGATGATGATATGTGCTGATGATATCAGTTTGTACGAGACTGTCGATCAGTAGCCAAATCATGTCTATATTGATGATATCAGTATTGTACTAGACATAGGTCAGTACCTTAGACTATGATCTTGGATAAAGAGGATACCAGAGGAATAGTGTGAGGAATATGATATTGACCCGTACCCAGATTTGGGGATGTCGTACGACGGATTTACGTACGAGCTATATCTTGATGATTGATCCGCACTCTTGACTTGGGATGTCTGATTATAGATATGGTATCGGATATGATATTATTGAGACGGGATCACCGACTAATATATATACAGGTATGTATATGGATCGACTCAGATGTTAGGCGGTTTCCTTACCTGTAGTCCAGCTTGTTAGCTTAGCCCTTTAGTTTAGTTTAGTTGTTAGATTAGATTCAATTCTTACCTATTTCAAAACTAACGAATCGTGGGTATTTTAAAAGACAGCCCAAGGGATCCTACGGATATTTCAAAAGACGTATCTTTTCATAAAAACACCGTAGCCCCTATTTTCAAAACCCCATGATTCGTGTTATTTCAAAAGGCACCATTTGTAGGACTTATATTAGATTAATGCAGATTAGTTATAGTTGCGTCTAGTATTCAGCTCCCGCTCATTATTGTGGTTCGCTTCGCATCGCATGCTTATATTATGTTCATACTCCATTATTGATATCATGCTGTTAGGACACCAGCACCATTACCGATGATGCGTATGTACCACATACACTTACTTGCCGGCTCACACACATCTTCATCGGTAATTGCCATGTCACGTACACCTTAGAAAATATTATTGCTTGACATAGCCTGTTAGCTAATAGTTTAGACATGATATTAGCGTACTTGCCTTATATGTTAGTTTAGACATTGTAGTTATTACCTGCTACTTCATGCATACTGTTATTCATTGTTATGCCGCATTCATGGATTCTCATGCATATATTCACTATTTTACGTGTTATTGAGGTTTTGGATTCGGATTTCCATGAGATTTTCTGGATTTGGAGGAAAACCGCAAAAACATAAATAAACCTTTTCTCTCTTTTAAAATAAAAGGTGCGGTTTTCCCATGATGTATGAGTCGTCCACCATGAGTTTGCTGATGGATTTCGAGACCCGATTCGAGGAGTGGAGGAACCGTTTCAGGTACATGGTGGGCCCGGTGCGGTACCCCGGGGCAAGAGGATCGTGTTGTTGACGTTGAGCCTGGCGGGGGAGCAATACCGACCGGTGATATTACCCGACGCGTCGGATATCCGGAGGATACCGTCGTGGTCTTGAGATGGATGGTAGGGGCCGGTCTGGATTGACGGCGCCCTAGATATTGTGATTGAGATATTGAGATTTTCAGATATTGAGGTACAGAGATTGTGATACAGAGATATCGAGACATTTGGACACTTGTTTTGTGTCGATGCTGGGCACTGTTTTATGCTGATTTCATTTATGGTACCTCACTTTTAAAATACAGAAATCTCACTGATTTATGAAAGCAGTTTTCGTCAGTACATGCATTCTGTTCCATGCATTCATACCTCATTCATATGATATATTGCTACCTGAGGCACTGACATGGGCACATGAGATCACACTCGGGTTAGATATTACCCTAGCCATTGTAATAGGCTGCATGTTATTCATATATTTGAGGATATATTATGATCATTGACCTAGGTTGCGTTATTTATGCGATTTCTGTGCGTAGATGTTTTTCTATTCACGAGTTGGCAACTCACCCCCGTTGTGCCCCAATTTCTTGCAGGTTTGCCGTACAGGTTTCATTACGGCTTGCGGGCATAGTTTCCTTCGGGTGATTTGCTAGTAGGTGGGTTTACTTGTATCGTACCCCCTATTATATAACTTGTATATTATTACTCTGTTGTATCTAGAAGTTCCATCAACCAAACATGTATTTATTTTGAGATAGAGACCAGTGATGTTATTCCTTCGACCTTAGAGTCGCGCGTCATATTTCTGTGGTTTTCTTGTGGTTTTGAGTTTCCTTTTGAATTTTGATCCTCGCCGTTGGCGTTGTATATTATATTGCTTGTGTGGTTGTGACCGTCGATTGACGAAGAGCTAGCTCCCGCTTGGGGAAGCCTTTTTATTGATTTCGTATACTATTCATGTTGTATCCGGTTTGGGAGCCAGTATTTACAAAGGACACTCTGCCGAAATTTTCAGGAAATATTTAATGTTTTTTAAAAAAGGCATAATTCGGCTTATTCTATTAAAACTACTTGATTTAAATTGGTTTTCCTTCACTCTACTACTTTTCTTGGTTTGGATTTCTGGGTTTTCGGCTTACTTAGATTACGTACGCCTCGAGACGTTCGTAGTTTAAGTGCCGGTCATATTCCGTAATTGCGGGACGTGACAAGGGGTATCATGCAGGCCATGCAATGTATTTTAAAAATATTTTATGTGGCTTAAAATGTTATATTGTAAAAATGCAAATGCCAGATAAAATGCCAGTATTCAAGATGTATAAATTAAAATGAAAGTGCACGAGTCCATGTAACAGGTCAGGATAAATCATAAACATGAATCAAGACTTGTTTCAAGTAAGCGGGTCGGGTAGAATGCAAATACAAATGTCAAAATACTATTCGCACCCAAAACATAGTAAACCAAGAAACTACCATAAATAAGTAAATACTTGAACTGGAATTGGTATAAATGAACTAGGGTATTACAGCGCAGCGCAGGGGATCTGAAGCGTTGCTTCATTTATTTTAATTTTAATTTTCACTTTAATTTTCAAAACAGAGCTTTGCTCTGATTGGGGGAAACAGAAGCGTTGCTTCGTTTCCCGCCTTGGAATTTGAACAGAGCTTTGCTCTGATTGGGGTAAACAATCACCATACTTCCTACTACTTTTTTGTATATACAAGGTTCATCTACTATTTTGATGAAGTCAAACTCTTTGACTACCGCATCAAACAGATGTTCCAACTCCGCGATGCCTGCTTTAACCCATAAAGCAACTTGCACACGTTTCCGCTGCTCCCACTTTCTACAAAGCCCTTTGGCTGTGTACTTATTGACACTCTCTTCTAAATCATCATTTAGAAAAGCAGTCATAACACCCAACCGCCAGATATCGTTGTTATGGTATGTAGCAATGGTAAGTAAGATCTGGATGGACTTAAGCATAGCTTTAAAAGTCTCAACTTTTTCATGTACAACAAGTAATTTTCTCAAGATATACTTGCTCCTGATGGGGATTTAACCCTTCAGATAAAGCAACCAAAGTCCATACTTTGTTGGTGTAAATGGATTCAATCTCAGATCGCATAGCATCCAGCTATTCTCACAGAGTCTCCACTCCTGATGGCCATCTCGAAACTAGTTGGGTCATCATCTCATGATGCAATCCTCTCTCCCACTATCATAGAGAAAACCGAAGTATCTCTCAGGTGGGTGAGGAACCCTACCAGATCGGCGGAGAGGCTGAGGTTCGTTGGAAACTATTGAATCCTCCGGGTTTACCAAATCATCAACTGCAGTTTGTATAGCTGGAACTCCTTCCAGTTCTACCTCATGACCACTAATTTCTTCGTAAGAAATTCCCTTTCCAAAAGGTGGCATGCTGAGAAACAAAACACCTTTTGCTCCTCAGTTTGGTAGATGATATTCCCTTACGAATGCTTGGGATATCCAACAAAGTTCCATAGAACTGACCTTACCTCGAGCTTGTCCGGATTTTGCTTTTAGACATAAGCCGGACAACCCCAAATCTTAACTTCCTTAAGAGATGGGCTCTTCCCATACCATATCATATATGGAGTGGTAGGCACCTGATTTGGTTGTAACCCTATTCAATAGATATGCAGCTTCACAAGTGTATAACCCCCAAAAGGAAATAGGCAACTCAGTAGTACTCATCATAGAGCACACCATATCATATAGGTTGCGAGTGCTCCGCCCCGATATACCAACGAACTGTGATGTATTCGGAGGAGTAATGCTGAGAGAGAATCCCATTCTCCTTTAGAATAGTCCAGGAATTTCGTGCTCAAGTATTCTCCTCCCTGATCACATCAAAGGACATAGTACTTATACCTGTTTTGGTTCTCTACTTCTAACTTATATTCTGTGAATATCTCAAAAGGTTCAGACTTGTGTTTCAACAAGAACACATGTGCGAATCTTGAGAAATCATCAGTGAATGTAATGAAGTACTAAGAACCAGTCCTGACATGTGTAGACAGGGGACCTTCATACATCAGCATGTATCAATCCCAAGAGTTCATTAACTCTTTATCTATTTCCAATAAACGGAGCTATGGTCATCTTATCTTTGTGACATGACTGACAAGTTTCACAAGATGTAAATTCAAACTGATTTAAAAATGCATCTTTATGTAACTTAGCTAGTCGGGTCGCATCGATATGACCTAGTCTACAATGCCTCAAGAAGGATTCGTTCATTTCTGAACTCTTCCCCTTGTGTGTGTCCCGTACGTTTAAGAACTGTAGTTTGATTTAGAACGTATATGCTTTTAGATAACGTGCCTGAACCGATCAACTCTTGATATTGGAAATGTTCAAAACATTATCCAACAATACAAAATTATATCTTTCTTTACTAATAAATAGACTGATATGATGTTGAACATCAGGTTCGGTATCTAATAACATTCGTTCAGAATCATTGTATTTGGTAATACAGGGTGATAACTGCCAACATACTTGGCTGCAACACTTGCATCGTTTCCAACTCTTGAAACTTATCACTCGTTCTCAGTTCTCTACCTATTTGTAGCCCATGTAACAGATTACATATGTGGGATCCTGATCCGGTATCACATACCCAGGACGTAGAGGATACTGAGAAATAGTTCTCTGTAATGAACACACCCGAAGATGATGTATCAACATACACTTTCTTCATTTGGGTGGCACGGGAATTCTGGTAATCCCCAATTTCCTGCTCTGTCTTATAACAATTATAAGTTGGAGCGGGACCAACGTTTCTAAGCACAGTATAACAAGCGGGTTCGGTCAATACATCCGTATTATATCTTGATTAAGGCGTGATATGGTCGCTACCTGGAGAGAGAGAGAAGAAAACACTCAGCGTATGCTCATACAAGATTAGATTGGTTATCAATATATCTAATCAGGATGGCTCCCACTGTTTTAGTCAAATCTTCTTTCAAACCCTAAAAGGAAAGACTAGCCGGGATTAATTACACCCTACAAGTTCGCCAATCTTTCAGCCAGGCCAGTGCCGGTACTTTGCGGGAGGCTCCCCGTGCTTTCGCACGGACCTAATTAAAATAAACCTCGTTTTTCCAGAGGCGTAACCCCGTTGACACCTTTCTAGACACCTACTTGATCGGCTAATTGTGAAGTGTAAAACTCTTCTAGGAGTAACTCTTACTCGCAGTGGGTATCAGGATCCAACTATCTCATAGGAGGTATGCAATCTCATTGAAAATTTCAACACTTGAAATTCCCGATAATGTTTTGCCCCGAGCGATCTATGAACTTGACAAGGTCAACAAACCATAGACCGCAAGTCAAGTTCAACTCGTCATTTCCTGATTGAATTAAACCCACCCGCACGACCCTTGACAAGGTCAACAAAGTCGCACGACTACCCTAATCCAATCGCATCATATGCTTATGCAGATAAGCATAAATAGCTACAGCACATTACGCCTTGACAAGGTCAACAAACACAGCACGAATACTATGAAGTACTTATCTGAAATGACGGAGGGCTATGACAGGTTTTTATGAAAACCTTTTGCGTAATGAACTTGATATCGTTGTAGAATCAAATGATTTAAAACAGAGTGTTTTTTAGGCCTTTGCTAGTTTCGCTAAAAAGGTCACTCCTGGTGAAGGGATCGTCGGCTCTTTCCTTATCGAATAAGGTGCAGGATATTTCACAAATACCACTATGCAAAGCAAAAACTATAGAACCGATCAAAAGATAAACCGAATGTATAGCATCTGCTAGTTTCGCTAAAGAGGTCACTCCCGGTGAAGGGATCTCGGCTCTTTCCTTATCGAATAAGGTGCTGGATGTTCTACAAGGAACACCGCTATGCAAAGCAACAACTAGAGCTACCTGTTTTTGAAAATTCGATTCCACAACATCTTTAGGTTTCTTTTATTTCATTAATCTCATTAATGAAGTCCCATCATATAAGTTACCTAAACATCACAGATAAATACAACGTACGCTTATGCCATCCGCATTCGCCTCGATGTCCCCTCATATACCGTTAGGTTAGGTAACTAACGGCAGAGCGAGGTAGTGCTATCATGGGTGTAAAACATAAGCAACGTCTATATAATATATCACATATACTATATCATGTATCCATCTCAACATATCAAATGATCACATCACAGATATCGCAGCAGAAGAACAACATATGAAATATTGGATATACTAGGATTTCCGTGTTTTATTTTAAGCCTGTATAAAACACGGATTCCACGGTCATGATGATAGCCAATCCCACACCCCTAGACCCCTATGAGAGCGTCAAGCAACCCTACCAATTCTAGAGTTAGGAGACCCGGTCTCGACTCCTCGAGGTGGTCTCCCACTGGACTCCAGAACCCGGTTACTTATGCTCCCCGTCTTGGGTCTATCCTAATGCGGAAAAGTAAATAATATACAATGGTGACATCATACTTAACCCGGAAGTGCCCCAATAAAAGAATATTACATACAATAAATTTTACATGAATGAAAATAAAAACCCTCATCTCACATAAAACCCCCGGCTATTCAAAACACGAAGATCCAATATAACATATCACAGCAACACATAACATCACATGTCATCAACGTAAGTAAATATGCGTATCCCAATTTTCGTTGACATATAGCACCAAAACCGGCGATACACCACATATTACACTTACGGTCGCAGAAAAGAAAGTGAAAAACTACAACAGTTGGAATCCGCAACCACCTTAGACATCATAAACCCAACGTATCACATACTTTGGATTTCATGCCTAACCAAATGAATTCCTTAGACATCGCATGCCTAACAATTATAAACCCCGCATTTTAGTCTCAATCTTGAAAACACTTTTCAACATCAAGTCGGGTAATTCAACAAGATTTCCAACAGTCTGATCGAATGCTCGTCGGAAACTTTAGTAGATGGCCGCACCCCCGATGCCGTCGACAAAGTGCACTAAGGCGGAACACCGCTGCCGCGAGCATCCGAACGGATGCTTTTGGTGACGGGGTTCTCCTACAGTCACTTGGTCGGGGCTATGGGGCATGGCTATCTATTAAGTTTAACCGGCGAGTATCCACGTACACTACGTGATTGCGACGGACTTTTGATCACATCAAAATCCCGTGGCAACCGATCAAATGAGACTAAACTGCTAGATTTATAACATTCAAACTAGTTATCTCTTAACTACATGTGGATTCCAAATATTGTATCCCATCACATAATATCCGGATGACGTTAAACTCTTCGAGCGATTCATCAAAGTCCCACAATTTCCCGATAGCTCAACACTTGAGCACGGTTTTAGTAATACCCAGAAGATGCCATAGTACCTATGAACCAGCCGTAGAAGGGTCAAACCAACGCCTCACATGTGAAACGCTAAACTACCACAAACCCTAGGGTTCAAGTGGTGGTTTTGACGGCCACATAATCGAGTTAAGGTTTCGTTCTTCTAGAGGGTCCACCGAATCACTTGCATGTTTTTCCGAATACGTTAAACTTGGAAAAATGGGTTTTTGACATTCGATCGAACCTTTTAACATTGTCTAGACAATATGTGAAACACCCAAAACAATATTAAAACTATGAATACGAAACATTCCGAATTGCTTATAGTGTAAAATTACATCACATGCAAAATTAGCAAAAATAAACAACACCTAAAATATCAAAACCAAGTCACAGGAACACAGGAAAAATTTCAGGGGAGGGGGCTCGGTTTTGGCCGATATAGGACCTATGGTGGCTGGCCCATTTTTCACCAAATGTCCTGAAATTTTTCCAGTGTTCAAGATATATCCCATACATCAATCTGTACTTCTTTAAAAAAAATTTGACAACTTTTAAAATCGACAGAAACTATGATTTTCTGTTTCAAGTTACGGAGTTGTTTCGGTTTCGTGATCTTAACAAAATCCGTATTTATTCCTAGCATGGCTCTGATACCACTAAAGGGTTACCTATGACGGCAGCAAGGTTTCGGGAGGCATCGTCCATGCCAAATTAAAATTTTGCCGATTTAGATAACCCTAACATAGATCGTCTACTAGAAATAATACGGAAAACTAAAGCAAACACTTTGCAATATGTAGTGAGCAAGGAATACAACCTTTGTAGACCGGTCCTTCACTTCAAATAGCTCTTTGTAGTAGTCCCCTCCGCTGCAATCTCAAGCTCCGGACTCTAGAGAGGCTCCGTAGAAGAAACGAACTTGCTTTCTTCGAAGACTTCGAGGCCGAAGATGATCTACGTCGGGAAGACACTAACTCAAGCTATTCCTTCACTAGGTCATGAACTTTGTGAAGAGAACACCCTATACTACATGGCAAGTAGTAGAGGATGATGAAGTAGGAAGTGGGCTCACTTTATAATTGATTTTCTCACACTTTTTCTCAAAGCACCATTAGAGCTAGCAAGCTTTTTCATGGAGCTTGAAGAAGAAGAAGAACTAATGAAATAATTCATCCAAAAATAATTTATATCACCCATGGTTGAGTTAAGCTATCATGCTTAACTCATGTAGAGACTTTACTAGGGTTAGTATAATGGTTGGGTTGATAAAAATCTACAAGAGAGACAAAAAGGGAAGACTTTGGTCAAAGCATCCATAAGCTTCTTGCCTTGCCAAAATTGCATCCAATTTTGAATTACTTAGATAATTATAAATCCTAGATTATATCAACCATGGTATAAGTCTCATACACCCATGTATCATGTATCATCAAACATGACACAAAACTATGTACATTAATATACATCACATATATATACATGCACAAATCAAGTGAGAAAATAAATCTTAAGTGAGCTAATACTAGTTAATGTAATGTAATATATCAAATATATAATTATACATTAAATTATTAAATCAACTCTTGATTTAATAATCCGGCTATAACCGACTAATATCATGTGTAACAACTTATCGAATCAACACTTGATCCGATAACACGGCTAAATCGCATACAACCGATCAATGTCACAAATCGCGAGAATAGAATACGGTATCTCATATCGTATTAATCTCGGTCCTACACATATCACATATGTGCTCCTACTTCGTTTCGCTTGAGCCAGGAAACCCCTGTGTAGGACTCTAAAGACTCGTCAATACGCCGGCAGTAGGTGATGATCATATTAAACACCCACAAGCCGCAAGTAAACATAACGGTCACCCAGGTATTGAGCGATCAGAAGATCAACAAGCAAGCCTGCTCACACTCCTGCGAATCCAATCAGTAACACTACCGTACAGTCCGGTCTCTTCGTCTGATATGTCGCATATCTCGTCCAGGGGTGGTAAACGTCAGACCCCAGTAACTCGATAAGTCGTGTCGATATGAGGCTCATAACGGGTCGAGAAACAACTGATAACACTTACCAGTATATCTCTGAAGCTGCCTTGGCCAAGGACTTCCTGTTATAGCCAATCGAGCACAGCGCAACATCAACTCCCTATACTGGGAGAGACGAAACACCTCCTATCGCTCATTACCTCCATGTGACTCGGGACTGTACCCAAAAGCCACCATTTTGCACGCCCTCTTGGACGTGGTATGATGGAAATCAAAGCACAGTGGGAATCACACAAGACTCTATGACGATCTCGGGTCTACAGACTAACCTGTACCAGTGTCACCAGAGAACTGCCATCTGACGATAGGTATAATACCATCTGGGAGTTCTCGGCGAGTCCATCTAGTGTACCCAGTCTCCACTGAGCACCTGTATACTGTCTCTGATGTCAAACACCAATGGATATGGGATCATCCATTGCCCATCTACATGGGTCGAGAAGCTATACGCTAGTCTACTCTGGTATATCGATGCCCTGTCTCGATACACCTACGACTAGGAACATTTGAAGGATGTACTTAGCGACTACACTGTCCCCACTAGTATGATCTGCATCATAGTCCCGGTAGTCAAGTACTCATCCTAAGGGCTTTATCAACATGTAACATAGAGACAATCAGAGTACATGTTAAGATAAAGAGCAACCAAATAGCATACTACCATGTCGACCAAGAAAGTCCTCCATATATATGTCCAAGCATCCACTGCAATATACATCGTATGTACAGTAATGGCCTCTAGGACATACATATCACTAACATCAAGAATATGCAAGCAAGCCTCCACCTGCCGACAAAACTCAACCCGGACTTGCACCAAGGTTTCACTATGGTAGGTGGCAAGAAAGGGAAGAGAATCGTTGGCTTCAGCGGCAAACGCTTCGGCCGTGATCAGACTGCCAGCACGAAGGTCTTCAATTAGGGCTGATAGGGAGTGAAGGCTTAGCTTTGCCATCCGCTCCGAGGCACGCAGAGCATAGGGGCCGGGTGGCATGACGATGCGAGATTCCAGCATGGTAAGAACTGGCAAAGCTGTTAAGATTTATAAACAGTCAGCGAGACTTGTAAGCAAAGAGCAGATGGAACAACATTGAGACTTTACTTACCAACGGTCATGCAAGAAGGGTCTGAAGGCTCCCCAGGCCCGTCAAGAATCTCAACCTCGTCATCGGCTTCCAGAACTATAGAAGACATCAATGTCATTATATGAAATAAAGATGATGCTGTGAGGAAAGGGCAAATGACACTAACCTTGCCCGAAAGAGAGGACGATGCGTTGAGGAGATATCGCCTGCGGAGCGGCCATCTCCAACAGGCGCTGAAAGGACTTCCTGGGAGACAGATCAACAATAGATGCCACCAATCCGCGCAATTCTGAAAAGACAGAAGGGTTCAGATAATGGAGAAATAATTAATATAAAATATAGAAAGCTACCTTCGATACTTCTCCCATTCTGGACTGGAGGGAAAGCAGCTTCGGCGGCCTCCTCCATGCCCCCAGGCACATCATCGGGAACGTGGGCCGGTATAACAACTTCCGAGTGAGGAGCAGTGGCCGCCACTGCAGGCTCCAGTGGAAGGACGGTAGCCTCGACTACCTACCCCCTAATCTCCGGGCCATCCCCAGAAAGATCCCTTGAATCGGCGACCAACGAAGGTGCCTCTTCCGAGGGAGCAAGCACTGGGGGAGCGAGAATCACCGAGGGAAGCTCCATCACAGGAGCAACAGTTGCATCGACCCACTCCACACTGATTAGTGTTTCATTGGGGATATTGGAGGAGTCTACAGTCAAAGTGCGACTCGAACTCAGATCCTCCGCCATCACCGAAGTCCCTGCAAAGTTTGTACGAGGATAAGGATATGTATATATATACGAGCAATACAAAATATTACAAAAAGATACATGAGCATACCGATGCGCAAAGGAGCTTCTAGTATGGCTTGTTCAAGCCGATGATCCTTCCTGAGGAGGTATGCTCACCGAAGTTCGAGAGTAGACTCGTGGACACCGGTCTACAATGAAAGTGCGTCTTCGGCGTCGGCTGAGACAGCCTGCTTAAGAGCCCTCTCTCCCCATTCTTCCAAAGGGCCTATGAATAGCCGCCATATCGATGGAGGGTCTTCGTAAAAGATGACTGCAGGATAAGGCATCTTCGGGATCCTTACATTCTCGGATTCGTCTTGTGAGCGTCTGATAGCCTCAGCCAATTGTGTGGCTTCCTCGGCAGATGAACCCGGGAAAAGTATACCACCATCTGATTCCTGCATGGCTAGTGGTTCGTCTTGGAAGATAGGCTCGGATTCCACTAAAGAGTCGAGCAGATTGGTGACCCGTCTTCCTCCGCCTCTTAGGCCCAGAACTAACCACCGAAGACGATCGCTTCCTTCCCCTTGGTGCTTTGGTACGGCGTTGACCCACTTCACCTTCAATGTCCTCGCTCGGCGGTGCTACCGATGACGACACGGCTATTGCTGACGCCGCAGTTGATGACATTGCTACTGGAGCCCTATTGGCCCTCGATTGAGCTCTAGTACGCAATGGCATACCAGCTGTGGGAGTTAAATCCACTTCCGCCGCCTTCGGAATAAGCACGACGCTAGTATCTCTCAAGGGAGGGCGAACCGCTGCACGCGGTTGCGGCGGAACTCCCGTGGCTTGGATCGGAGTGGGAGCCCTGTATCCGAGAAGCACCCTCCTCTCCTCGGCAATAATTGGACTGACTCGGTGGAGGTACCGGCCCGTGAAAGACCCCACGCATCAAGGAATATGATCAGCTTCAGGAATCACGAAGCGGGAGCCAGTGTTCAGCCGCATGAAGTGATGAGCGGTGTCACGAACAACTTCTGACGACGGGCTAGGCTCCAATATAAATGCCTCAAAGGGGACGCCCTGGTCATATCCGAGTTGCCGAGCAAAGCGGTGTGGGTTGTACCGCATAAAAAGGGCCGCACCGTTCTGACAAAATACCAGATAACCTGGTCTGATCGAATATATATGCATGGCTTCCTTGGGCTTCAGAGAAGGTACCCCCTCTTTCGACGAGTCGCAGAGCTGTTGAACGGGTCCTGAGGGAGCAGAGAGGACTCGATCGTTGAATACCAACCCAACCGCATTGGCATAGGGATTAATCAGCACACAAATAGCTCCGAACTGAGTCGGGTCGGGGGTAGAAACGTCCACCAGCCGCATGAGTCGCGGAAAAGTGTAAGCGTCATAAAAACTGGGTCTTTGGTGCGCAGCAAATGCTCCCAGCACATGCATCTCAATCCAGGACGTAAAGTAATGAAGAGAGAAATTTACCACATCTACGTCTGGGGTTGAGGTATTAGCCGCAGCACTTAGCCCATGATACAGATGCGCCAGCCCCGCAATACCCACAGCTAGTCGCGTCCCCTCGGCAATGTGATGAGTGGGGTAAATAACCGAGGCTCTCATGAAACGACGGTGCATGGGAATGGCGAACCAACTGAGCCAAACACTAATGAAGCCCACGAAGAAAGTCTCCTCATCCATACCAGGAGCTGCGATCGACTCGAAAGACATGGCCGACATGATGGGAATGTAGAATTGCGGCAAGTCCTCTTCTTTAGCAGGCCGCTTATTTAAACCAAACCCAAAGGGATCGTTGATATTTGCGAACTTCGGAGACGTCTTTGATAGAACGTCTTCGCGAAGGAAGCAAACGATAAAACTTTTGAAAGTGACGCCCTGCTCCTCTGACTCTGTGAATAGCTTCTCCAAAATGCTCAGAGTCTTGATCAAATTTGAGCGCTTGTGGCGGACGGCATTCTCGGCCGACAAGCCGTCAAGCATGGCAGGCTCGGTTTCGAAGACATACTCATCGGGAGGCAATAGTTCTTCATAGAGTGTCCCCCTGACCGGCAACCCTGAGATTTCGCGAAACTCTTCCAGAGAAATTGAAACTTCGCGGTCCCCTAGAAAGAAGGTGTTGGTGGGAAGATTCCATTGGTTTAAGAAGGCCTTAACCCACCAGACATGGGGAGACTGATAGTGGAAAAGAAACGCATACAACTCCTGATAAAGTCCGACCCTCTGCAGTCGTGCACGATGGGCGGACAGGATATAACGGGCCCAGAGAAGGTAGCCCGTGGGATGTCGAGGGGTAAGCCCTATCTTGTAAATCTGTCCCTATGGTTGGGCTTCGCCTTGGCAAATGCGGCGCCCTAAAATGTCTATAGCCGGCACAGGACGGTTCGGAATACCAGTTGTTGATGGCTCAAGCCATTCCATAGGGGTCCAATTCAGCATCTCCACAGCAAAGGCGGTCCGTGGATGATCCATCGGCAGAAATGGATAGGTAGGCTCTGTCGGTATCTCGCAAAGAAAACTGCGGCGACCGCGGATGATATGACCGTACCAGGTCCCCCATAAAAATAGGTTGGTGCAATTCAGGTCATGGGCCCTGATCATCGCCATCACCTTTTCGTCCGACGGTGATTTAGGAAAAGCCGCCTCCGAGCGAGTAAAGGGAAAGTATGGGAGAGAAGCCATTACTCCTGAAACAAAGGAAAGGAAATTGTTAGTGAAGCTCATGCGTGTCTATGTATTTATAAATATATAGATAAAGACAGTGGAAAAAAGCGACAACAGACTTATTTTATGGGACCATTGGTTACAAAACACAAGGGCCCCACAAAATCAAGATGGCGGCTCACTAATAATGAGGCAGAGTAATCATTATGAGAACAAAAGGAAGATTCTCAATAAATGAACAATGGATTTCAAATGACTCTACACATTCCTCCAAAGAGAAACCTATCTTGGACTCTGCGAAAATCAAGCAGAACAGGGGAATTAAATTCCCAAAAAACTTTACTGAAATTCTTTTTTTTGCAAAGAACAACTCAGGAAGAAAAATCCCAAGAAATCTTCTTTTAAAGAACTAAGTCCTTTAGAGGAATTAAATTCCTTTTGAACAAGAGAATTAAATTCCCAGAAAAACATTTTCGGAGCTAAAGCTCTTTGGAATGGAATTAAATTCCAGAGAGAAGACAAGCATCACCATCGATCCTTGAAGATCAGAGAAGCCCTAAGAGATTTATTATTTAAAGATTGGACATTATTTCAACTTAGAAAGATGGGTTCTTGTTAAAGGGAAAAACCCTTGGTGTGGATTTAAAATCCAACGAAGATTTCTACAAAAAGTTCTTCGGCCGTTCAAGATTCTTACCTAAAAAAGGAAATTTTTTGTTGACAGAGTTAAACTCTGGAAAATTTTGAATCAGAGAACTAAGCTCTGGGAAAGAAAATTAAATCCTCAAAGGAAAAACAAGCAAGGAAGAAGATGGAAAAAATGGAGGCGCTTCTGAAGAGACTCCTGCATTTATAGGATGTGATGGGGAACGGTTCATCTCCCCTGTTCCCCAGACAGATCCAACGGTCACAAAGGTGATAGTGTTGCACTCACGTGCAAACACGTGAGAACAACGCTATGCGGGCATTTGTTTCCTGATAAAATATCAGGAAATTCCCCAATGGGGTATCACGTGCTCACACGTGACCAAGGGTCACCTGCTGACACGTGATAGGTTCATGTGATCTCTACTTTAAAGAATTAAATTCTAGCCAAACAAAATATAACAAAAACAGCAAGGAAAAACCTCAATGAGGCGTCATGTGCTCACACGTGACCAAGGGTCACGTGCTGACACGTGATGATTCCTCAGCTCCCTAAAAGAAGAATTAAATTCTGGTCACGTGTCAACACGTGATGGGCTCCTAAGCTCTTTAATCAATAGAATTAAATTCTATTTAAAAATCAAATAATGGGATCTCGTGCCAACACGTGATAGACTTTTAAAAGCCTTCTGAACTAATAGAATTAAATTCTAATTAAGGGAAATCAAAAACCCTAACTGGGAAAATATTTCTTTAAATCTTTCCAAATAAAAAAAGATGGTGCTCTGTAAAATAGAGCATCGTTGGATTAAAAACCCAATGGTGATTAAAAATCATAAATTTATGGAAAGATTTTATACAAGGAAAGATTTCCCTGAAATTCACTGAGTGATCTAAAAGATCATGTTAGTTATAAAAACAACCAAAATCTTTCAATGAAAGATTCACTAAACAAATTGATTCTTTTCTTTCTCCTATAAATAGGAGCCAAGAAGAAAAGAGAAGGGATCTTGGAATTTTGGATTTTTGGAGAAAAAACAACAACAGAGAGAAAAAAGAAAGGAGAATTTAATTCTCAAGAAAAGAAACCCTAGGTGAGAAAGGGGAAGGAGATCTAAGCTCCATAAAACGAAAAAGAGAATTTAATTCTCAATCTAAGAGTTTAACTCTTCTGAATAAGAACTTAGTTCTTTCTCCGGTTAAAGATCTGCAGAAGCAAATCTCCCCACAAGTTGAGAATTTAATTCTCATCAGGGAGATTCTGCCATACAGATCCAAAACTTAGAGAGAGAATTGAGTTTAGAGAATTTAATTCTCCCAAATTCATAGGAATTTAATTTCTCTAAAACAGAACTAGGGTTTAACCCTATATGAGAATTTAATTCTCCCAAATTCATAGGAATTTAATTCCTCTAAAACAGAACAAGGGTTTAACCCTATATGAGAATTTAATTCTCCCAAATTCATAAGAATTTAATTCCTCCAAATAAAACTAGGGTTCAACCCTGCATGAGAATTTAATTCTCCCCAAATTCATAAGAATTTAATTTCTCTAAATGAAATTAGGGTTTAACCCTATATAAGAATTTAATTCTTCTACATGCACAGGAATTTAATTCCTCTAAAACAGAATTAGGGTTTAACCCTATAGAGAATTTAATTCTTAAAACAAGAGACTTAAAGCTCTCCATGCATGTAAAGAACTTGGTCACGTGGTAACATGTGACCCCCATTCTCAATGAGCAGAAAAGAAAGAACAAAATTAGGTCACGTGTTCCCACGTGACCCTTAAATAAACTTCCCAAAACAAGAAGGAATTAGCCCAGAGGCAATGCCTCACGTGCTCCCACGTGACCTTCAAAACAAAGAGAACAAAGGCAAAGGCAGTACTGATTTTGGGCGCTCTCACGTGTCCTCGTGTGACCCCTAATAAACACTTTAATAATCAATACATGGATATCCATCACGTGCCAACACGTGATGGCCTGAAGACTAAAAGTGTTTAACACTTATTTGAATATTCTGATAATAAAATAAAGGAGGTCTGGCCCCATCTTCAGGCGCCTCACGTGACCCCACGTGACCCCTTTCTTTCTAGTGTTTAACACTATTTTGAGCATTTTGTCTCCAGTGTTTAACACTGTTTTAAATACATCACGTGAGAACACGTGACCGCCAGATGTCCTTTAGTGTTTAACACTATTCTAAAACCAGCTTAGCCCAAATTGGCTAAGTTTTTCCAGAGGCAAATATCCCCTTCAAATGAGCCTTAAAATCCAGAGCTATAATGTTTAATGCTCAACCAAAGACAAAATCTTATCAGAGCCTTCAAACTCTTGTTTAGCATTGCTAAATAATGAGGGGCTGAAACCAGACAGATGTTCAATAGTCCAATTAAGGGCCAACATTTCAAACTTAATTGGACTTAGCCCAAATTGGCCATAAGTCCTCAATTAAGATTTGACTGAGCCAATGTGCTCATAATCTAATTAATTGATCTTAGTTCTAAATGGGACTACAGATCTCCCAATCAATCTTGGTTTAAGGGTACATCTCTGAACCCCTCTAATATTTGTCGTTGTAATCCTTCAACGTCTTCAGAGAGGTGACGGGTCCCGACAACCATACATTTTATGGACTATGATGTCCTTAACCTTGACTGTGAGGTCTTTAAACTCACGGACTATGATGTCCTTAACGTTGACTGTGAGGTCTTTAAACTCACAGACTATGATGTTCTTAACCTTGACTATGAGGTCTTTAAACTCACGGACTATGATGTCCTTAACCTTGGACCGTAATGTTCTTAAACTAATCGACCGCAATGTCCCTAAACTAAACAATAGAGCCCAAATGCTCTTTTGTTGGATCTAAACGATCCCGTTAAGTAGATCTTAGTCTAAAAATCAGACTAACGTATCCTTAACAAACGTTTAAGTTGATCTTAGTCTCAAATGAGACTAACGTATCCTTAAACCCAACCCCCAAACCCAAATCTAAGAAAATACGGATTTGGACTAGTCCACGCCCTACGGGCGACGACATAAATTAGTCTCTGTATACAATCCATGGGCAACCAAAAACAAAAAAACACCCACGACACGAAATGACCATCTGGAGAAGGAGAAAGTTGTTACCGCGATGCGGTAGCATAATTAACTGCAGGGGATTGCGCCTGCAGGGAAAAGCGTCCCCACAACTAAAAACCCCTCAACGAGGGGGAATCTGACGAAGTCTGCTACATCGTCTGCATCCATTTAAACCTTTGATACATGGTGTCATAAATCAACTTGACATCTTCGGAGAGGTGGACAGATAGCACCAATTAGCATCTGCCCCGAAATTCAGGCGAGACGTTTATCACGTCTCCGATTTTCGGTGGGGAACACCCAAAAACTTACACTGTACTGAGTGTGCCTCGAGCTTGTCCGCATGCTGCTTTTTAACAAAAGCTGGACATCCCCATATCTTCAAGTACTGAAGATAGGGTTTCTTCCCACTCCACATCTGATATAGTGTGGTAGGCACAGTCTTGGTTGGAACCTTGTTCAAAAGATATACAGCTGATTCTAGTGCATAACCCCAGAAAGATCGCGGTAACTCGGCCTTACTCATCATGGAACGAACCATATCCAATAGGGTTCGATTCCGCCTTTCCGATACACCGTTGTGTTGTGGTGTGTATGGAGGAGTAAGCTGAGAGAAAATTCTATTCTCTTTTAAGTAACCCGGGAACTCGGCACTTAAGTATTCACCACCTCGATCAGATCTCAGTGTCTTGATACTTTTGCCTGTTTGGTTTTCCACTTCATTCTTGTATTTCTGGAATTTCTCAAAGGTCTCGGATTTATGCTTCATCAAGAAGATATGTCCATACCTAGAGAAATCATTCGTAAAAGTAATGAAGTAGGAATAACCACCTCGCGCATGTGTAGACATTGGACCACACACATCGCTGTGTATGAGTCCCAAGAGCTCGTTCGCTCTTACTCCGTGTCCAGTAAATGGAGTCTTTGTCATCTTTCCCATGAGACAAGATTCACAAGTAGCATAAGATTGATATTTGAACGGATTCAAATATCCTTCTCTATGTAATTTAGTCAACCGTGTTTCATTGATGTGACCTAGTCTACAATGCCATAAGAAAGCCTGATTTATTTCTGGAGACTTTCTTCTAAGTGTGTTTTGGACATTGAAAACCTGAGCTTGATTCAATACGTATATACCGACATCTAATGTACCGGACCCAATCAAAACTTGATTTAGGTGGATGTGAACCACATTGCTTAAGAATGTAAAATTATATCCCTCTCTCGAAAGTGAGGACACTGATATGATATTACAAGTCAAACTAGGTACATACAAACAGTTACGTAGAATCAATATTTGCCCACGTGTCAAACCTAGGCGATATTCTCCCACGGATTCAGCGTCCACGCTCATTCCGTTCGCAACTCTGAGAGACAAATCGCCTACCCTAATAACTCTACGGTTTCTCAAAGCATGTAATGAATTACAGATATGAGATCCTGCTCCGGTATCTAGTACCCAGGAAGTAGAGTTAATTGACAAACAGTTCTCAATTACAAACACACTTGAGGCCGAAGCCACAACATGCTTCGAATCCTGGCTACTGGCTTCCAAAGCCCTGCAATCCTTCTGCCAATGCCCGTTCCCATAACAATAGGAACATCCCTCCTTACCTACACCAAGTCCCGAAACTTTTGCTCTTCCCTTTCCTTCTACTTCACTGACACCGTAT
Source organism: Agapanthus africanus (assembly GCA_030015575.1). Lineage (NCBI taxonomy): Eukaryota > Viridiplantae > Streptophyta > Magnoliopsida > Asparagales > Amaryllidaceae > Agapanthus > Agapanthus africanus. The sequence continues at coordinate 549,854,256 of CM057347.1, read as the reverse complement.
ATCGGCTTTGTGGAGGTTTTCCTCTTTTCACCCTTTGCTTTCGCCCTGGATGCAGAAGAAGAAGGTCCCCCATTAAGCAGAGCGGGTGTCTCCCTGGTTTCTTTCAGGGTGTAAGTAGAGGGTAGGGACTGTGGAAATAAGTCAGCATATGACCTGTTTCCCAACGTGGTCTCTAGGTCCGTGAGCTCATCAATATAGCTAGTCATCGTAAGGACGTTGTCCCTTACAGATGACCCGACATCCAACCTCGCTTGAAGCAATTCGTTCGAGATCTCATATCTTGCGATACGAGATTGCTCTCCATATAAATCTTTGTTATGGAGGAAGATGGAAACTGAGTCCATCTTCTCGTGCTGCTTCTAGTATACACCATCTACTGAAGCCAATACGAGGCACTTGGCATTCGCACTGTCCTTTTCCCTTGTCTGACGGATATCCATATCCGTAACGGCGGAAACTGGACCTGAGATGGCAGGGGCTTGAGTAGTAATAGGGTGGTCTAGCTTGTCATAGGCAATGGACATCTGGACAGACCTTTGCCAGTCATAAAAGTCAGATTCAGTCAACGTGTTATCTAGATGTAACCTAGTCATGGTCACATGGTCACTGCAGTTGAGAGAGAGAAGAAAACACTTTAGCATGATGCCCTTGCAAGTTTAGATTAGTTTTTAGTTTATCTAAACAGGATGGCTCCCACTGTTTCTCGAATCCTTCCTCAAACCATAAAAGAAGAATTAGTCAGGACTGATCTCACCGTACAATACTTGCTTAACCGTTCAGCCATGCTAGTGTCGGTACTTCGAGGGAGGTTTTACGACGCTTTCGCGAAGTTCCTTAATTAAATAACCTCTTTTCTCTCGAGGTGTAGCCCCGCTGACACCGTTCTAGACACCTACTTGGTTTATAGCATTGATCGTTAAGTGACGAATCTCATGATGAGTAGCGGATACTCACAGTAGGATCGGGATCCAAATATCATCGTGTGATAATGCTAAAGGAATTCTACCAACATTATCAAACTCGAAATGGTATGCAATACTAGCAAGTTTCAGTTTCTTTAGAAACTCCCGATATGGATTTTTGCCCCATGCTCTTATGACCTTGACGAAGGCCAACAAATCATAAGTCACATGTCAAGTTTTTTCCATTATTATCCTTGTTAATTTGAACCCACCCGTACATACGCTTGACGAAGGCCAACAAAGTAATATGATTATCCCAAACCAACGCATTTATCTATGCTACATATGAATACCCCAGCAGCTACCAAACACTATGCTTTGACGAAGGCCAACAAACATAGCTTGAATACTACTGACCATCCATATGAAATGACGGAGGGCTACGACTGGTTTTGGAGAAACCGTGAACGTAGTGAACTTGATATAACCGAAGAAACCTGATAGCTTTTTAAAAGGAGTGGTTAAAGCTCCGTAATTAAAAATTCTGCTCTTTTAAAATAATCGAGTGGTTTCTTTTAAATTTGTTCCAACGATTCAACTTTGGTTTTTTTTCTTTGCATTAATATAATGTGTCCCACCATTTATCCTATCATTGCAGAAAACAACGAAAATACAACGTCCGCTTATGCCATCTGCATTCGCCACTGGGCCCCGTCATTCACCTGTTAGGTTACTTAACTAACGACAGAGCGGGGCTGGGCTAGCGCGGATGCAAAACATAAGCAACGCCTACTAGATATCATATATAGATATTATACATTCGTTAGACGCAATAATAGGCATTCCAGATCACAGATGAACATATTGGATATACTAGGAATCCGCTTTACGTTTGAGCCTGCAATAAAAGACGGATTACACGGTCGTGATGAATAGCCAAACCCCACCCTAGACCCCTACGGGTGCGGCAAACTACCCGCCTAGTACCAGAAGTGAAGTAGTCTCCCTCAACGACGTGAGTAGGCCATTAAACACTTCAAAGTACCCGGTAGTTTGTGCACCCCATCTTGGGTCTATCCTAGGAGCATAAAACAGTAAATGACAAAATACAACGGTGGCTACAACCTCAACCCGGATGTGCCCCATAAAATAATATTACAACATATTACAATTTATATCGAATGAAAGATAAAAACGGTCATCTCACATCCCCGGCTATTCATCCACGACAATCTAATGAAGTTCATATCCACAAACCAATATCCATTACAGAAATGTGCAACCCCCAACTAACCGACATACTAGAAATTAGCGGAGGTTTACGAACACATTAAACATCACAGATAAAACCTGATTAGCAAATAACTTAGAATTACGATCGACAACTTTTTTCCGTGTCTACCCCAAATGCAAGCCAGCACTGAAAAAACCTGGGCAGAAACAAAATATACAGGAAAACTGAACACCCAGAAATAAGAGTTACTGTGTAAATACGAGTCAACTCGGAGTTGACTCGGCTGCGGATCCATGGCGGATTGCACTAATCTGCCGCGCTTCCGCGGTCGTCTCACCGAGTTAGCAACTCGTATTTCTCCAGTATTCTTAGAATTCCCTGCTGTGAATTTTGATACTTCTGAAATATTTTTTCGACAAGTTTAAAATCGACAGAAACTTTAGGGAACCGGGGTTAAGTTTTCGTGTTTTTCCGACGATCGAAGTTCTAATTAGTTATTAACAAGCTAGTAAAGGTTTAGTAGGCTCTGATACCACTGTAAGTCCATATCACGCACCCCACGTGTTCGCGGGGAGGCGGAATATATGAAAAACAATTATCAAAGCTTCGTAACACAGACTTGAGCATACAGATCGTGTCTAAACCATTACTAGCAAACTACGAGAGGTTTAACTATTCTGATTCGAAGTTATACCTCACGTTACTTGTCCTTCGGATCTTCATCGTTGTCCTCCACACCTCATCGGCTCTATGGAACATGGGTACCTCAATGGCCTCCTTGAGTCAAAGACGATCCACCCGAGAGTCTATAGTCCGAGCTCCTATCTCGAATCTGAGATAACTACAGCTTCTACTTTGCTAATCTAGAAGTCCTAGAGGGTGTAGAGTATTTAGATGGATTACTTAGTCACTTAAACCCTAGGATTCTCAACTCATGAGAGATTTTAGGGTTTGAGGAAGAAGATGAAGACTTGAGGGGAGAGAAGTGTTTTGTGATAATGAAATGAATAATACTCATGCTAGAATAATATGAAGCATACAAATATCTCTCTTGATAATATCAAGATAATATATAGCATGTTTCATTTAATTCTAAGGGTGAATCACCTCATGAGTCATTAAGCATTTAATGTAAACTACACCTCATCTCCTCCACCTCATTTAGTTTAAATTTAAAAAGAAATAAACACAAATGAGTCACCTCCTTTTAGAAGCTTCCCGAAAAATTACGAGACTGCCCCTCCCATCCGTATTTCCGAAAAACATGGATAATCTTTGACTGAATAAATCCATCTATATAATACTAGAATCTGGCTTAAACCAAAACCCGCTAGTATTACCTGCCCGATCATAGTACGTGCACAAGTGTACGTAAGTGATCGCGGCCCTGCCGTAAAACCATACGGCCTCTACACCTTTCGTCCGGTGCAGGGAAACTCTCTGTGTGGGACTCTAAAGACTCGACACTACGGTGGCAGTGGGTTTAACCACAGGCCGTAAGCGGTACTAGCTGTACGTAACGGTCCCCAGGTAAATGTCGATAAGAAGGACGATGAGGAAACCCATCTGAACTCCTACTGAGCCTTTATGTAACAATCTCCGTACAGTCCGGTCTGTTCATCTAGGACTATCGCATATCGGGCCTAGGAGGCGGTAAACGTCAGACCCCTAATAGCGGTATAAGTCGTGTCGGAGTGAGCCTATTACACCTTGAGAAACTACTGGAACCTACCAGTAAATCTCGCTTGCCCTGGCCAGGGACTTTGCGTAATGGCTCTCCATACACAGCGCGATATCAACCCCCAATACCGGGAGAGACGAATCCTGTCTAACCGACACTGCCTCCAAGTGCTTCGGGACTGCACCCAACTACTACCTATTTGCACGACTCCTTTGAGCCGTGGTAGGGTAGTAATCTCAGTACTGTGGGAACACACCCAAGGCGAAGTAGCAGTGTCAAGTCGACGGACTAAGTTGTACTCATGTCACCTGGGAACTGCTATCTGACGATGGGTATAGAACCAACCTGCAGTTCCCAGCGAGTCCTGTCCGGTGTACCCGTAACCTAACGAGCACCTGCATACTATCTCCAGTACGACGTACTGATAGCTGTGGGACAGACCATCTCCCCTGCTGGGATGAGAAGCGTATACACCAGTCTACTCCGGAGTATCGATGCCCCGTCTCGATAATCCTACGACCAGGGACCTGTATAGGATGTTGCTTATAGACTACCCAGCCCCCACTAGTGTGACTGCCATCATAACGCTGGTAATCAAGCAAAGATCCTAAGGGCTCTACTAATATGTATAAGCGATATGTTAAAAGAAACATATGCACATATTAAAGTAGACACAAACCAAGTAGCATACTACCATTTTTAGCAAGACTGTCAATACAACTGTGAATATCCCAAGCTTCCATTAAGTAATATACAAACTAGTATGATATAGTAATGGCCTCTAGGACATAAACACTAACAATTATTTATGTTCTTTAGGGTTTTCATGGATGTGAATTTTAAAGAGTGAGGTATATTAGTGAATATTTACATAGCTTGAACATTTTAAGGTATTTTAGTGTAAGACTTGTCTTGTATTAAAACATGGAATTTTATTATAACTTGAAAATATGTGGTTTGATAATATTTATATAATATTAAAAATTAATTTTATTATTAATTAGAAAATCTCGTTTTTCTTAAAAATCGTATGAAAAATCTTTCGAGACCGAATGCTCCGTAAGGAGGTCTGCATCTCGCTCTACTAGCCCAAGGATGTGCGATAATTCACATCATCCAATAGCGGGTCCCCTAAAAAGGATTATAGAGGTATAATCGCAAAGAGTTTTGATAATACAATTAAAAGAAAACTGGGTTTTTATAGTTCATGGTATTTTAATGAAATGTTGTAATCGCCACAAAAATATGTTTCAAAGAGTATCGTGCTATGTAAACATGTGTGTATGTGAGGGGTAGGTCATTGTCTCGTAAAGTTTTCTAAAGGTAATAGTAAGCAAAATAATAAAAGATGACGTATATAAAGTTCATGGTATTTAAGTGTAAAACTCAATTTGAAGTTATTTAACATGATGATTTAGGGTGAAAGTTGTTTCTAATTATTAGTTTTATGGTTATAAACATATGTTAAGAATATGTATGAGCAATGATTAAGAAAAAGTGTGATTTCAAGGTTTTTGAATCAAAAGTCGGTGTTAACTCCACTTACCGACATGTTTTGAAAAAGAGAACTTTTTATATAGAAAGAGAAGAATGATGTGGGACTTACTAGCTAGAAGGGTAGGAAAGAGGTAGAAGAAGATAGTTTGATCGTTGCGGCGTCGCGGGGTTACCGGAACTTGCTCGATTCCTCGCCGGAAGTTGGTTTTGGGCTAACTCTACTTCTACTCCACTTATACTTAGAAAAATTTGATAATTTTGGCTAAAAATTTTAGAATGAGGAAAGGATAGGGTATGGAGTTGTATTTATAGTGGGGAATTAGGGTTTTGGAATTGAAAGAATGAATTAAAATGCATTTAAATTGGATTTAAAGGTGAAATTGAATTCTCTATTTTAATTCAGAGTAAACAACAGTGCATGGATAATGAGGGTAGGGGAAACGACGAGTGTGCAAAGCCCGGGCACTTTTGCCCACGGGCTACCCGTCGCTGCCGACCCATAGGGTCATCTCACCAGCCAAATGTGAGGGGAATGCCGGTGGATTTGTGCCACGCGTTCTCTTCTGTATATATATCATTTTACACATGTTTATTTTTCTTGACTGTTCATTTTTGTGTGCAGTGCACGTGTAAACTTTTGGGCTTCCAAAAGTTTAATAGAAAATCAGGAAAAATAATATGTGGCTGATGGGATTCGAACACAGGGGCTGTGTCACAGCAGTGCAAGGCTTTTCCAATGAACTACAAGTGCTTTCTTACTGTTCTTAAACAAGAATAACTTTTAAATTGTGCTTAGGCTTGTAAACTTCTTTCTGTACTTTAAGAAGAAAAAATTTTGTACAGAAAATTCAGAGTCGTTACACTAGGCAGCATCCAATCACTCTCTCTGCCTATGCCTGTGGACCCGAGCAGCTATGGTTCCGCCGGGGACTTCAGCGGCCGAGCATGACACTATAATCAGCCTCTGTTAGAAAGCTCGACGAAGGATATCTATCGAACGGCCCTGCCTGCTCTTTGAGATCATGCCCAAATTATGGGTCGTGTGCATCTTATCGATGGCCTCCTCCAGCGCTTGTTGGGACAAAGCCCTGAAAAGGGCCGGGAAGGACCTCCATATCGCATAGATGAGCACCTGCAAAAGAGAAGATCGGCGTGGGAGTAAATGCCCGCAATGACGCTCTAGGTGACTTATCACGGTCTCGTATGTCGCCTCAGAACCGTCAAAGTCATAATGGTAGACGTCATGGCATGTCATGATATCTTGAGTGTTGTGTATATTGCCGGCCATTAGGAAACAACGAACTATGGAGATCGATCAAAGAAAAAGGAGAGAAGATGAAGACAGCTAGAGGCAAATCAATGAGAGTGCCTAAGAGAAGGGGCCGGGCAACCCTTATTTATAGCCTTAACAAAAATTTCCAAACGGTCGAGATCCTCTCCCACCAAGACACGAATCACGGAGTATCATCATACGCATCACGTCACTCGATACGGCGCTGCCACGCGGCGCCCGGCTATTGGCCCCATCCCTTTTACGAGGATTTGGGAAGATTGAACAACGTCTTCGAAAGATTCGCATGGATCTCGAGATACCCGCCGTATGCCATGTGGAACCGGGAATCGGGGATGCGCAAACATTAGCGTCATGGTAATCCCGCCATCGAACGACCAATCAACATGGATGAATTCCTAATCGAGTGGCAGCCGGGTAGCTTCCTACCCAGCCCATCCATAGTGCGAGGCTTTCTGCCCAACAGTGCTGTAGATCTAAAGTCCTCATTACGAGGCTGCTCGCAGCAGGTAGCTTCCTACCCAACAACGCTATGGATCCAAAGCCCTAATTACGAGGCAGCCAGGTAGCTTCCTGCTCGTTCTATCTACAGTAGGTAACTTTCTGCCCAACGACGCCGTGGATCCAAAGCCCTCTTCAAGCGGCAGCCGGGTAGCTTCCTGACCGACGCCAACGGTGGAACCTGAGGTCTCGCGTTAAAACCCGCAGGCTGACCTCTACCAGGCACACGTACACGAAATAAGCAAACTCCTAACATGGCCTAAGTAAATAAAGCTTGGGTTCTGTCGATAGCCGGCCCAACTCTAACCCCATTTGACCTCTACTAAGGTCGCTCGTCTCACGTCACCGCAATTCCGGGATAAGGAGGGACACCGGTCTACCTATACTTGGTGTTCGCTCGTCTCACATTGCCTCGACTCCGGGGTGAGGAGGGACACCGTTCTACCTATACTTGGTATTCACTCGTCTTACATCGCCTAGACTCCAAGGCGAGGAGGGACACCGGTCTATCCATACTTGGGAAATAAACGAAGAAATTCACATTGCAGTCGGGCACATCAAAGACGAGCTAAAAATAGTTCATTAATGTTCTAAATTATATATAAGGTATTATAAGTTCCTCAGCTTTACAAAAATACCCGAAGGCTTACAAGAATAACCAAAAAAGGAGAGATGGAGAGCAGCGAGAATGGCAGCTTCAAACCACCTTCTCAGCCAAGGCCTTCCCGCCGTCTGCTTGCTCGACGCCTCCGCTAGCAGGCTCGTCTCCGCCCGCCGGCTCGATACTACCGCCGTGGGGTCCTTCCTTCGCAAGGGGATACCTTGCACGGATCTCCCAATCATCGAACCCGGGCACCACCTCCTTGACGGCGTTGAGGGCGTTGTGCCACCCGACGATCGCAGAATCAGCAAGGTCGATGTAGAATTGGTCAGACGCCTTGTAGTATTCCACGGCCTTTTCCGCCCTATCCTCGGCCCGCTTCACCGCTTCCCGGGCCGCTCGGCATCCCTCTTGAACTAGTCTCTCTGCTTCCTCATGGCTTCGAAGAGCTCGTTAAACTCGCCGATCTGGGCCTAAATAGCCCGGTTAGACTCGGTCAGAGCCCGATGAGACTCCTTCAGCCTCGTGGCCTTCACACCCTCCGAGACCAGCATCGACTCAAAGGAGGTGGCACTGTCCTCAGCCTCCTTCAGCTTGCCGAGGAGATTTTCCTCACGCGAGGATGACTCTTCGGCCTTTTTCATCGCCGGGGCAACCTTCTCAGCCTCCATAGCGGCTAGGAGGGCACAATGTTGGAGAACCTGCAGAACAACACGAACCACATTCGTCAGTGTTCTCCTCCGAATACAGAAACGCGACTGCTTCGGTTCGTCTTGCCTGAATTTGGGGGCAGATGCTATTTAGTGCTATCTGTCCACCTCTCCGAAGATGCCAAGTTGATTTATGACACCATGTATCGAAGGTTTAAACAGATGCGGCCGATGTAGCAGACTTCATCAGATTCCCCCTCGTTGAGGGGTTTTTGATTGTGGGGACGCTCTTCCCTGCAGGCGCAAGCCCCTGCAGTTAATTACGCTACCGCATCGCGGTAACAACTTTCTCCTTCTCCAGATGGTCACTTCGTGTCGTGTGTGTTTTTTTTTGTTTTTGGTTGCCCGTGGATTGTATACGGAGACTAATTTATGTTGTACCCCGTATGGCGTGGATTAGTCCAAATCAGTATTTTCTTAGATTTGGGTTTGGGGTTGGGTTTAAGGATGCGTTAGTCTCATTTGAGACTAAGATCAACTTAAACGTTTGTTAAGAATACGTTAGTCTAATTTTAGACTAAGATCAACTTAACGATTTGTCAAGGATACGTTAGTCTAATTTTAGACTAAGATCAACTTAACGGGATCATTTAGATCCAACAAAAGAGCATTTGGGCTCTATTGTTTTAGTTTAGGGACTTTGCGGTTCAGTTTCATAGCCTGTAAAGTTTAAGGACATCATAGTCCATGAGTTTAAAGACCCCCCAGTCCGTAATAGTTTAGAGACATCATAGTCTGTAAAGTTTAAGGACATCATAGTCCATGAGTTTAAGGACCCCACAGTCCATGGAATGCCTGGTTTTCAGGACCCGTCGCCTCTCTGAAGACGTTGAAGGATTACAACGACAAATATCAGAGGAGTGAAGAGATGTACCCTTGAACCAATATTGGTTGGGAGATCTGTAATCCAAATTAGTACTAAGATCAAATATTTATGAGCATATGGGCTCAATTAATCTGAAGTAGGGTTCTGTGGCCACTTTGGGCTCGGCCTCTTTAATTAAAATGTTGAACTTTTAACAATGTTGAGCATTGATTTGGGCTCTGACAATCTTTTTGTCTTTTATTGAGTGCTGAGCACTCATCATGGCTCTGGGGCTTTATTGTTTAAAGAACAATTTATTTTCTCTTAGCGCACACGTGAGAAGCACGTGGCGCGCTTGGCGCTGTGCGCCTGTCAATGAGCCTAAAGCGCTTCTTTTAAGTAGCGCACATGTGAGGAGCACGTGGCGCGCTTGGCGCCGTGCGTCAGATAATGAGCGCAGAGCGCTTCTGTGAGTAGCGCACACGTGGGGAGCATGTGGCGCGCTTGGCGCTATACGCCAGATAATGAGCGCAAAGCGCTTCTTATGAAATTTGGAGCGCTAAGTCTCTGCAACACTATGTGTTAGTTTTGGAGCGCTGAAGCGTTTCTTTTAATCGGAGTGCTAGGGCTCTTTTTAGGCAGCTTTGCGCTCTGAGAATTAGATTCTCTCTTATAAAAGACTTTGTCTCATGGATCTAAGAACAAAGTTCTTATTTTATAGAAGATGTTTCAATCTCTTATGTTCTTGGTGAAAGGCGTTGCCTTTATGGATCTGTGATCCTAAGAGAATTGAATTATTCTCCCCCCTTTTATAATGAAATATTATGATCTCTTTTTGAAAGACGATTTTTCTTATAGATCTATGATCTGGTATAAGAACTAAGTTCTTTTTATGATGAGATACTTTGATCTTTTTATTTTACCTTGAAGAAATTCTTCTTCTGCTAAGAGTTTTGCTCTTCTCTCTGAACTTTCTCAAAATTTATGGGGGGGTTCTTCTATTTCAGACTTGAAGTCTTGGGGCCTTTATATAGGGCAAGCTGATTTGTTGAATCAGTTGAAGAGAACTTTTCTCTAATTGATTTGGGGATTTCCCCACCGTTGGATCTTTGATCCTAGAGCTTCTGATTTACAGAAGGCAATCTTCTTGTTTTTAACAAGATTGGGAAATCTTTCCCTACACAGAATTTATTCTGTATTTTAGTAATTTTTAATCACCATTGGATCATTGATCCGACGGTGCTCTGATTTACAGAGCAAAATCTTTTTGTTTGGAAAGATTCTGAAGAATGTTTTCTTAACAGAATTTTATTCTGGTAACTTGATGATTTATCATCTTTGTTGGATCTTTGATCAAACGGTAGGAAATATTTAGTTCTAGCGCTAGCGCACTCGTGCTTTGCACCTGAGCGCTGCTTCAGAGCGCTGGAGCACTGGCGCTCTTAGCGCTAGCGCACTCGTGCTCTGCACATGAGCGCTGCTTCAAAGCGCTGGCGCTCTTAGCGCGAGCGCACCCGTGCTTTGCACGTGAGTGCTGTTTGCTGGCGCTTTTATGAAGCGCTGCTTCATTTTAAATTTTGAAAATTTGAACAGAGCTTTGCTCTGATTGGGGGAAACAAATGTCCCCCCACCGTTGCGCTCACGTGGTCTGCACGTGAATGCAGCAGTGGTATCATCTCTGCCATTGGATCAACTCAGAAGTTGAAACGGCTCTCTAGGCCTATAAATAGGACCCTTGGCCCTTTGACATGATCTCTGTTCATCTTCTTACTTTTTTCTGAGAATTATTTCTCCTTCAGAGCATAGCTCTTCGTCTTAAGAATTTTCTTAGGGACGGAACTCTGTCAAAAATTTAGGTAAAGATTAAATCTTTCTAAGGTTTTCCCCATTAATAGAGATTTTCTCTTTTCAAATCATATAGATTTTTAGGGTTTCTCAATAGAGCTTTGCTCTTCATAGATTTAAAGAATTCTTTCTTAGGGTTTCTTAACCCATTAATAGAGCTTTGCTCTTTTCAAATCATATAGATTTGTTAATCTTTCGTGAAAACTTTTAGAGTTCATAAATCTTGAAGATCTCAGAATTAAAAACTTTACTTTAAGTTTTCTGATGGATTATTCCATCATCTTTACAGAGCATGGCTCTTCAGAATTTTTTGAGGAATTTTATTCCTTTCATCATAAGAGTTGACAGATATCACTCTGTTGTAGAGCGCTGCTCTCAATGGGAGATTTACTCCTTGGCCCGAGGGGCCCTCATTAAATGAGAATCTTTTGAGAGTCGTCTCATTTAATGACAGTCTCATCAAATGATGAGACTGTTTTATTAATGATGAATTGTCATCTAGATTGAGTGGGTCCCCTTTGGACCCTTTTCACTGCATTGCAGTGCGGTACGAATTTAAAGTACCTAGTGATAGAACTTAAACTGTAGCATTGGCGGCTGAAAATTTTGTTCTTTTCCGCGCAGGTACTATGTCTTTCGACACTTCTTTCCCGTTCGTTCGTTCGGAAGGCGGATTCCCCAAAGCGCCTGTGGATAGGGAAGTCTTCGCGCTGATAAAAGATCACGACCCAGAGCACAAGAATCTTCATCTATGGGGAACATGGTACAATCAAATTATCAGGTGCCGACGGAGCTTTTCTTGCGCGATACCCTCAGAGCCCATTTCGGCGATCTCTTACGCCGACCCACCCCTAGTGAACTACACTATGGAGGAGGTCAATTGGACTTCAGATGGTCTCCTTCAACCTTCTTTGGCTGCGATACCCGTACAACCTCCAATGGCGTTGGATATCTTGGGGCGACGTTTATGTCAAGGTGAGTCGCGCCCTTGGGGACAGACTTATAACATAGGATTAACTCCCCGTCACCCAGCCGAATATTTGCAGTGGGCCCGATACATTTTATCCGCCAAAAGGTTGCAGTTGCTGAAGCCCGGGTTGTATCCCGTGATTTACGTTTCTCTCTTTCAGTACTCCACGCCTCCTACATGGTGGGTAAAAGCCTTCTTGGAATAATGGAACGTATCAACTCACACCTTTCTTTTGTTGGATCGGGAAGTCTCAATCCCTCTAGAGGAGTTCGCGGAGATCTTTAGCTTGCCAGTCAGAGGGGAGCATTATGAGGAACTACTTCCTCATTATGAGTACGTCTTTGCTGCCAGGTCGGTGATGATGGGCCTTACCCCGGAAAATGCCATTCAACATCAATCCCCAAGTTTGATTAAGGTGTTGAATATCTACGAGGGCTAATTTCTTGAATTTGGGAGTCATGGGGTTAATTTCACAGACTTCATCGCTCGTTTTCTCCGCCCGGAAGTCCTGTCGAAGTAAGCTGCGAAATTCGCCAAACTCGACGATCCTTTTGTCTTAGGCTTGAGCAACCTGCCGACGGCGGAGGCGGATCATAAGAGTTTCTTTCTCCTCGACATCCCGGTCATCTCTTTTGCAGAGCTTGCAGCTCCTGGGATTGACGAAGAAGTGTTCTTTTTGGGGTTTCTCGGGCTATGGCTAAGCTGATTTGCTCTTCCGATGCACCCTCGTCGTATGAGGCTGTCCGTCTTCTATCCAGCCCACCGAATGGTTATTGGGGTGAAAGTGGCCGTCGGGGTCGCTGGGTTAGCCCATTTGTATCACGGCTTTATCCTAGCGGCAGATACTACCCAACCGGGGGTGCATCCCATAAACTTCTCGATGCATTATTTCACCTCGTGGCTCGAGTTGCATGTGCTTGGCGCCTTTGGAGTTCACAAAAGGCCCCTTTTTTATGAAAGATATAACTTTCCTCGACTGCTGCGGCTAGTTGACGCTTCCATTTTGGAACCGACTCCGTGAGAGGCTCGGGGATTACTCCTTCACCCGCGTACCGTCAGGGATGGCATGACCTTTGTTGATAAGGTCTTAAATATCGGTAAAGAATCTGCAAAGACGATGCAGCCGCTGCGGGACACCTTTAAAGACGGCGTCTCTACCTTGAAAGCTCGGGAGACTCTTCATCTATATTCAATCAGGACGGGCTTTCTGGTGTTTAGGCAGAATGATGTGGCATTGTTTATGAGATACAACCCGCATCGTTTTGCCCAACAATCTGGCTATAATCAGGGTGTTCCGCTCGAGGCCTTTCTAGCTGAGCTGATTACCACAGAAGAAGGCATCCGCAACGCCATACACCATTTCATGAGGCTCAACACCGGGTCTAACTTCTTTATTAGTGAGCCAGGCTGCATCCCGAAGTCGTTGAACGTGTACGTGGCGTGGTACCAGCACGTGGGTGCCGTCATCAGGGAGGACAAGAAGTTGTTGCTTGATCGTAAGGGTGCAGCCCCTGCTGGTAATCCAGCTATTCCTTTGAAGCAACGGACCGTCGTTCATCCTCCTTTGAGAGAGGTTGGTGCGGTTGTGGTACCACGTGAGATGCCCGAGCTGCCGCTACCCCGTGCTCCCATCGAAGTGGGAGCTGTGGCCTCTCCTGAGTCCAGTTTAGGTGCAGAGATCGGGACTCGCCGCCCGAAGTTGCCTGCTAAACTCAAGCTCGTGTTACCGGCAACCGGTACTCGCTCGCAGAAGAAGAAGAAGTCAATTCTTTCTACAGACGTCGTATTCGGCCAGGAGTCCCATGCTCCTTATAGCGAAGGCTTAAGCGAATACGGGACCAACGAGGGTTTATTCATGGCGCCAGATGATACTGATCTAGAGGCTGCAATCGCAGCTTCCGAGCGACTATCTAGCCACAAAGCAGGACTGATCATCCTCGCACAGTCAGGTATACTTTCGCCATATCTTTGCGTGGTTACATCACACACATTTTTTATTATTATGCTTTGACTGACACTTCTTTTTCAACAGGTGTCTCCACAGAAGAGGATCTCGCGGCTTCTCTCAAGACTTTTGAAGAAGAGGAGAGGCTTCGCATTTCCTTGGGCCTCGGTATATTTCGGTTCATTGTGCCTTCTTTCCCTTCCTTTTTATGGGTAGACTGACCCTCCTTTTTCATCTTATCGTAGGGACTACTTCGACCCGAGTTATCTCGAGTGCAGTGCCGATTTCGTAGAGTGGTGTGGAGACGCTTCCAAAGCTGGCTACCGAAGTCCCAGCTTCCCTAGTATTTCCAAAAGAGGCTTCACTTAAGCAACCAATGACGGACGCCATAACGGCTCCAGAGGTACCTCCTGGCTCGGACGATGACGTATCCTTGGCGGAGGTCTTAAGAAGATCAGCTCTCACGGCCCAGGAAGGAAAGAAGCGCAGGAGGCATGCAGCAAGAGAACGTAACGCCGCCTTGGCTGTAGGTGCAGGCTCGAGCGCTGCTTCCCCTGTCCCTATTTCTCCAGAGGGTGCTCCGGCCGCCCTGTCTACCGCTCATAGACAGGCGGTACGCGCGGCTAGGGAGGCAATTGAAGGACCATCCCAAGGTAACGTAACACTGGGTCCTTTTATTAGAGTTTGATCTTCATATTCTCATATATCATACCCTGCAGGGCCAAGTCCTAATAAGGAGGTGGCAAGTGAGATAATGGCAACCACCGATCCTGAAGTGGCCACTCTTTCTCAGAAGTCCGGGACTGCCCCAATTGCTACTCTTTCCCTTTGCGGTTCCCTGGCATCGCTCGGCATTGCGAGTGTCATGATGGCTTTCGTAGAATCGGGGGATAAAGCTACCGGTGCCGAAACCCTTCCAATGGAGGAGAGAGAAAGAGTCGTTGCGCCTAATGATGCTCTTGTCGCAGTTTCGATTGGCAACTCATCAGGTAGATTTTGAGTCATTGTTTCCTTTTTTATTCCGCAATCCCTTTCAATCCCTTCTGACGGCATTTCTTTTGTTTCTAATGCAGGTGTGGTGAGCATTGAGGTCATGCCACCCGAAGAAGCATCGCCGGTTACCGCTCTGGCGGTCGCCGACCCTTCGCATCCTCTCAAATGCTGGAAGGTATGGGTTTGTGATTTAATTTAAATCGAGGATAGCGTCTTTCGTGTACTGACCATGTATCATCGTAACCTTGCAGGAGTTCTCTTTGATCATTTGTATCAAGTGCTGAACCCGCACTTCTCCTTCCAGTCGGAAATTAGTCTGCCTGCTGGTGTCGGTGAGTATCTTTTCTAATCGACGTCTCTTCTTTTCTTTAACGGATGACCCTGTCGTTGCTAACTGTAAACTGATTACAGCACTAAAAATTGAAGGAGGGGATGAGAGAATTGTCGCGCCACCAGTACTCCCAGCTCTGCCACCTGTCGTAGCCGGTATAGTAGCCTTCACCGCTCTTGCATCTTCTTTGTCTCTTAAACCGATGTCTGACTATGATTTGCATCAATCACACTGACTCCAGCTCCCTTCGAGTCTCAGATTCTCATGCCGGTAGGGCCTTTTGCTAAATGCCCTTCTTCCAGGGATGCTGCGAATAGCCTGCGGATGTTAAGCGAGTTCGTCGAGGACCTTGACGCCGAGGCCTTTGCATCTACTGCAGATTTTTCCGCTGAAGTTAACCTCATGTTGGCGATACTCATGAACTTCTATAGCGAGGGCGTTGTCGAGTCTTGGGTAAACTACTACAGGAAGATCGAGGCCTATCTGCATAATATTGAGCTCAGGCGTCCCATTCCAGAAATGTCGGCTTCGAATTCTCAACGGGCCGCATGGGTTGAGCAGAGCATTCATTTCTTCCGCTATTTCGAACAAGAAGCGACCTTGAGGTGAAAGGAATGCGAGAAGGCTTCAAGTGAATCCGCCCGGCTGCGTGCCCAAGTTAAAGCAAACGCTGCGCAATTGAGGACTGCCTTGGACAATTTTCGACAATGCATTTCGGACGGACTAGCACTAAGCCAAAAGCTCGACCTTCTGGAGCGGGTTACGCGGAATCGCGAAGTTGCTCAACGGAAAATCGATGAGAAACTTTCGTCTGGCTTGGAGCAACGGGCTCAAGTCGAAGTGGAGCTGGCCGTAGCGGCTGACCATGAAAAGGAGCTGAGAGGAGCGCGCGAGCAACTAGCTGACTTTTTAAAAACGCCTCATTCTCAGTAGTTGCCTTTGTATCAATTAAACATTTGTAATGTTTGAATAACATGTATCCATTTTTTATTCTTTTATATGATTCTTCTTGTACTTAATTGAATTCATGAATAAAAGATACACATTTTTTCTTCTTCTCCCACTGTTTCTTTCTTCTCTTTGCTGTGTTGTTGCCATGTGATTTTAGCAAGTGTGGCCTGTATATAGTATGTAGCTGTCCATCTTGGACTCTTTGTAGGGTGGTGATGGCTTAAGAGACAAGGTTAGGATCTGACACTTAAGACTTTTCAACTTTATGAGCCGTGAGGGTCTCATAAAGACTTTTCTCCCTACGAGTCGAGAGGATCTCATAGGTGTATTTTCTCCTTAGGAATCGTGAGGATTCCTAAGTGTGCTTTTCTCTTGAGAGTCGTAAGGATCTCACAAGGGAATTTTCTTCCTTACAAGTCGAGAGGACTTGTAAGTGATTGATGAGTTGGCATGCTCCCGAATCAAAGCATTGCTTTGACGGGGAGGTTGATGGTTGACTTTGGCCATTTTCCACGGGGTCAGGATTGACTTTGGCCATACGGGGTCAGGATTGACTTTGGCCATACGGGGTCAGGATTGACTTTAGCCATATGGGGTCAGGGGTTGACTCTCGGTTGTCTGTGCACCGCCAAGTCCTGGAACTGGGAACTTTGCCGCTACTCCACTTTGCCGACGTTGCTTCTACTGTAACGAGACGAATGTCGAGGTGGTCTCTAGATTGTCTTTGAACCGTCGAGATTTGGAACTAGGGACTTTATCATGGTTCCGAGATTGTTTGTCGCGTCTGAATCCTGCTGGAATGAGGAGGAACGCTGTTGTGAGTCTCCAGGCTATAGATGTGGCCGTCGAGACTTGGAACTAGGGACTCTGCCGTGGCTCCGAGATTGATTGTCGCGTCTGAATCCTGCTGGAACGAGGAGGAACGCTGTTGTGGGTCTCCAGGCTGTAGATGTGGCCGTCGAGACTTGGAACTAGGGACTCTGCCGTGGCTCCGAGATTGATTGTCGCGTCCGAATCCTGCTGGAATGAGAAGGAACGCTGTTGTGGGTCTTCAGGCTGTAGATGTGGCCGTCGAGACTTGGAACTAGGGACTCTGTCGTGGCTCCGAGATTGATTGTCGCGTCTGAATCCTGCTGGAACGAGGAGGAACGATGTTGTGGGTCTCCAGGCTGTAGATGTGGCCGTCAAAACTTGGAACTAGGGATTCTATCGTGGCTCCGAGATTGATTGTCGCGTCCGAATCCTGCTGGAATGAGAAGGAACGCTGTTGTTGATCTCTTGAGATGCAGATGTTGCCATCAAGACTTGGCTCACTTTCTGATGGACCCTGGTGGGATGGTATGGTTCCCTCTTTGTTTGTGCCCCTGGATTGTATACAAGGATCAATGTGATCTCACCTGTAGGGCAAAAGTTTCAAGTTATATGTATTTTTTTCTTTCTGCGATGCTCTATCATTTCAGCTTTTTTGTATCGCGAAAGTCGTGATTGCCCAATCATTTCGGCTATTTTTCGCAGCGCCCAATCATTTCGGCTATTTTTTCTTTTTTACTAGCTGCTTTTTATTGCGAGTTGCCCAATCATTTCGGCTATTTCATATGCATTTTTGGCTCGCTGATTTTATCGCGAGTATGGAACTTGGAATCCGGTGCCAGTCTTAGCATCAGCATCGCTGCGACTGGAATATTACCAGGAGCGAATCATCATTTGCCGTGAAAGGACTTGGGATTTGATACCGATTTAAGCATCAGCATCGCTACAACTGGGATATGGCCAGGAGAGAATCATCATTTGCCTATGTCGATGTCGAACAAAGGTGTCTTAGCAAACAGGGTTAGGATCCTGTTGACTAAGGCTTTTTGACTTTACGAGCCGTAAGGGTCTCATAAAGGTATTTCTCCTTACCAGTCGTGAGGAACTCGTAGGTGTATTTTCTCCTTAGGAATCGTGAGGATTCCTAAGTGTGTGTTCTCTTATAAGTCGTAAGGATCTTATAAGAGTGTTTTCTCCTTATAAGTCGAGAGGACTTACAAGGGTTGTTCACCGTGTGAGCATATCCCTAGTCGCCGGCGGGACTCTGTTATGGAAATGTTTATTCGTGCCCGTGGATTGTATACAAGGGTCAATATTGAACCGCTTGTAGGGCGGTCTGTGGGTTGTGATGGCTTAAGAACAGGTTCAGATCCCTGTAACTTAAGGCTTTTGAATCCTATGAGCCATAAGGGTCTCAAAGGGGAATTCTCCTTACGAGTCGTGAGGATCTCGTAAGTGTAACTTCTCCTTAGGAATCGTAGAGATCCCTAAGTGTGTTTCTCCCTTGTGATTCGTAAGGATCTCACGCAGGTATTTTCTCCTTACAAGGTCGAGAGGACCTTGCAAGTGTCTTTTAACGAGATTGCGCCCTTTCGAGTTTTCACAAACTCGTCGGTAGCCTTGCTGTTTTTACTCACGGAGCCCTTTCGGGTTTTCATCCGTTCCCATTTCTCTTATGGACGTACCGTTTTTTTTCTTTTTTTCTTTTTTTGCGTCGGCCTTGGGATGCTGTGGTCCGTAGTAGTTTATAGACGTCTCGGTCAGGCGTAGTATTTCTTCAAGAAACGGCCGTTTATTGGTCTGAAGGGTCTTTATCCATGCATATCCATGAGCAAGTAAGCCCCACCCTGGTAGACTCTGTCTATGATGTACAGGCATTCATAGTTCGGCTCGAATTTCCCCCGTTTGGCACGATTGGGGATCATAGGTCTCTTGACCACTACCATGAGTTCGCCTTGGCAAAATGTTCTCGGCCTAGTCAATCTCTCGTATGAGCGCGTCATTTTTGCTTTGTAAGCTTCCAAGTTTTGTTATGCCATGAGCCGGGTTTCGTCAAGGGCGTCAAGCTCCTCAATCTGAAGATGAGCATTGTCTTCGTCTGTTAGCTCGTAATGAACCGCCACTCGTAAGGAGGGTAGCTCTATCTCCAAGGAGAGCACTGCTTCAGTGTCGAATACCAATACATACGGCGTTGTGTTTGTGGCCGTTTTGAACGTAGTTCGATACGCCCAGAGAGCTTCATGCAGTCTCTCGTGCCAGTCCTTTTTATTTTTGGACACCGTCTTTTTCACGATCTTCATCAAGGTCTTATTGAAAGCCTCAGCCAGACCATTAGCTCGGGGATTGTAGACCGAAGAGTATCTCCAGTCTATATTATGTTGTTGTGCGAAGTGGCTGATTTTGTAGCTTCTATAGGCCGGCCTGTTATCGGAGATAATCCGTCGCGGCGTGCCGAACCGATATATGACGTGTGTCTTGAAGAAATGGAGGATGTTCTCCGTCTTCACTTCTCTCAGCGGTATCGCTTCTGCCCACTTAGAGAAGTAATCGGTTGTCGCCAATTTGAACCGATGTCCTCTGGACGATACTGGTTCAATAGACCTGATTATGTCAGTTCTCCACATTTCGAACGACCAGCTAGCCACCGTTGGATGTAGTGGATTTGGATGATGATGGATGAAGTCTCCGTGAATTTGGCACGAGTGGCACTGCTTCGCGTATTCGAGGCAGTCTTGGATCATTGTGGGCCAATAGTAGCACATCCTTTTGATCTTCAGTTTCATCTTCGGCCTGGCTTGGTGACAACCGCAGAGTCCGTCGTGAGTTTCTTGGACGACTCTTCTTGCTTATTCTGGTCCCAGGCATCTTAGCCATAGAGAGTTGAACGATCTCTAATACAGAGCATCATTGACGAAGGCGAAAGACAGAGCTCTTTTCATGAGTTGATGTCTTGAGGACGCATCTTCAGGTGTTCGACAGGATTTGAAGTAGTTTATAAAGACTTCTCTCCAATCCTTGACCTTTCCCTGGTCCTCTATCTGTAGGGCCGCTTGCTTAGATGCTTCCTTTTCTTCAAATGACTCCAGAGATATTTCTGCCGATGCGAGAACCCGACGACTTTGCACAACGATCCTCACATCATCGAGGTTTTCGTCAGCCAGTTTTTTAGCGAGTTTGGCTAACGCATCCGCTTTGCTATTTTCTGCACGCGGTATGCTTTCCAGGGCGTAGGAGGGAATTTGAGTCAGCAATTGTTGCACTCTCTCACTTTTTTTCCAACTCTGGTTTGCACGTTTGATAGTCGCCATTTACTTGACTAACGACTAGCTGGGAGTCTCCGTATATGATGAGGTTTTCGATCCCTATGTCGACAGCGATCTCAAGACCTGCTATTAAAGTTTCATATTTTGCTTCATTATTTGTCCTCGACTCTGTTAGGTAAAAGGCTGTAACATTTCAGAAAATATAAAATATTATTTTTGGAATTTAATATTAAAATAATATATTTCCCGAAAACTGCCCGATTTGCGAAATTGGGGTTTTCGAAAAAGGGTATAAATATATACCAATAATTGTGAGATAAAAGTAAATTAAAATAATTTATTCATTTAAAAATATATTTAACGGGTTTGGCAATTTTAAAATTTATTATACGCAGTTTTGATAAAAACCCGATTAGTGCACTGCTAATCGCGATTAAGCCAAATCCGTGTTTCTACAGTTTTCATGGTTAGTGCACCAAGACATGTTTCATTTGGTTACATGTTATTTCATTTTTGGTTTTATTTGGGTGTATGTGTTTTTGGTGAGAAAAAGAAATGAGAAAAGGGAAAAGTCAAAGGGGGGACATAATGAGTGGGTTAGGTATACTTTGGAGAGAGAGTGTGTGTGTGTGTGATTACGTGAGAGAGAGAGGGGGGGCTGACGCCATAGTTCATTTCCCCCACCATTTTTTTCTTCTCTCCTTCATCTTCCTCAAGCCACAACCCTCCACCTAAATCCTTAGATCTATCTCCAAACAATCCCCAAAACCCTACACTCCCTTCACAAAAATTAATCCCCATCTCTTCCTCTACGCGTTGAACTGAGCAAAGTGGGATTTTGACGACCTTGGAAAGTTAGTGCTGCCTAAAGTGGACTAGATGAGGTATAACTTCTTCCTTTTAGTTTAGTTGTGAACGATGTCGTATTTTAGTGTCGTTTTGTGCTATCCATGACCTGCTGTGACCCCGAGCATTCACTGGGAAAACAAACAGTGTGTTAGTGTTGTGCTCAAGACCTAGAGTGTTCACCTGAAACCCTATCCCATACCCACCGGTTTTGGCCGGCGACCATTGGGAAAATTCCGGTGACCCCGGGTGAGTAGGAGAGCTAGGGTTTGGATTTTGTAGGGTAGTTACCTGAAGGTGTTTAAGGGTGTTTGGTCCTACTTGATTTTTCTGTAATGACTGTAGGTGGAATCTGGGAACATTGGTGAGTGTTTACATGACCTTGGTGACACGATTCCTGACCTGAGCCATAGAGGTGAACTCGATGCACGAACTTAGGATTTTTGTTCCGTATTGGTTTTGTGACTTTTAGTGTGCCTACAGTGAATCTGGGATGACCTGGGGACTTTCTGAGACAACCAAACAATACCAGGGGCCTAGATATACTACTAGGAGACCACCCTGGCCTGATGAACCCAAACAGAGACCCCCTGGCCGGCGAGCTCGGAATTTTGGGTATAGGGGCCGACCACTTGGTGAATGTAGGAGCCTAGGTTGGTCCAGTAGCTCATATATACCTTATATATCACCCTAGACTTGTTTGCTTGGTTTTATTTGACCTGAGTCAAAATCTGGGAACACGTGTGTGTGATTTAGGATATGTTTCCGTATTTTGAATGATGAGTTTTGATATTTGGATTCGTTTTCGGTTGTCGCGTGTTTGTACATCGACGACAAGAGTTGTTTGGTTGATTTTGTACGCGTAAGCTATAGGTTCGAATCTATGAGCAATGCGCGTGCCGTTTTGGATTTTTGAGCTTGATTTTAATATCGCTACGATATATGTTGTATTGTAGGTACCTTCGTGTGGATTCCGAAGCGACGGAGCGAGGCATCATCGACTTCGGCGAGCGAAGACTACGGTGAGTAGATCTATATCTACCGGGGAATTCGAGTGGATGGCGTATAGCACCCCCCGCAAAGTTTTGATGGAAAACTGATTTATAGAATATGGTTAGGAAACCTAGATTAGGAAACTAGGGTTAGAATGAGATAGCTATGAAACCATATTAGAAACTAGAGGATAGTTAGAAGTGATATGTTACTACTATCATAGGATGACGTTTAGCGATATTGCCGTTTAGGGTACTGTAGGATTAGATAGTCGATATAGATGTGTCATCCGAACCATACCTTTTCTAAACCGAAGAATTGTATGTATCTTTTAAATATATACCTGGAGGGATGTTACGGATTTTCAAATGATATCTTTTTCTTAAAAACACTGTAATCCCTATTTTCAAAACTACGATTCACTTTTTTAAAAATATGATTGTATGGTTCGGGTGTGTATGTTAGATTAGATACTTATACTTATAGTAGAGATAGAATGTTTGTGTAAATTCGATTTGATATGAGATATAAATGCGACGAAAGAATATAAGACGGATTTGATGATGTGATGAGCTGATGATACAATGATATGATGGTATACGGATGCGAGTCGATCGAGATGATTTATACCCTGTCGGTCCCCTGATACTAGATTATTGCAGATGTGACCTGGGACATAAGTATATAGGGATATATATATATATAGAATGTTGTGAATCATGGATGATGGGTCGTAGGTGATTTTAGGCCGTACCCTCATTGGTCGTACAGGATGTTAGGATCCCTATTAGCTTAATGCCGCTGTACGATGATTTTCCGTGCGTGATGAGTTTGGCTTAATGATTGATCCTTACCCTTGACTAGAGGTTGTCGTACGATGGATTGTACCGTACGCAATGCTGCTAGGCTGGATGCCGACTGATAGATTCACCGACTCGACCATGTTAGATATGCATGCCTTATAGCTGCTAGCTGACGGTTTGCCTTATGATGCATTCATGTTGTTTATACTGTATTACTTATACCTGTGATAGTACACCTGCACCATTATCGATGATGCGTATATTACACGCACACAGACTGTAGGCTCACACACTTCATCATCGATAATTGCCATGTCACTACACGGTAGTATTGCTGCATCATGATATGACTCTTCGCATGACATGCTTGCATATAAATTCATATCTGCGCACATACACATTGTATATTCATATTAGTGCACATATACATTGATATATTCATATCTGCGCACATACACATTGTATACTCATATTGGTGCACATATACATTGATATATTCATACTTGCGCACATACACATTGTATATTCATATTGGTGCACATATACATTGATATATTCATATCTGCGCACAAACACATTGTATATTCATATTGGTGGACATATACATTGATATATTCATACTTGCGCACATACACATTGTATATTCATATTGGTGCACATATACATTGATATATTCATACCTGCGCACATACACATTGTATATTCATGTTGGTGCACATATACATTGATATATTCATATCTGCGCACATACACATTGTATACTCATATTGGTACACATATACATTGATATATGCATACTTGCGCACATACACATTGTATATCCACATTGGTGCACATATACATTGATATATCCATACTTGCGCACATACACATTGTATATCCACATTGGTGCACATATACATTGATATATCCATACTTGTGCACATACACATTGTATATCCACATTGGTGTACATATGCATTGATATATCCATACTTGCGCACATACACATTGTATATCCACATTGGTGCACATATACATTGATATATCCATACTTGCGCACATACACATTGTATATCCATATTGGTGCACACATACATTGGTACATCTATACTTGCGCATATACATATTGTACCTACATAGATCACTGATTTTATTGGGAGATTGGGAACCGCGGGATATATTTTAAAAACTGGAATCATTTAAAAGAGCGGTTTTCCCTTAATATGTCATATCACTGTTCCAGGTTGCATGATATATTGATATGCTTATATTTCTGTTATATGTCGCATACATCATGCTTTACGCTTTTACGCATTGAGATATGCTGTTTTCATGAGATTTTTAGATTTGAGAACCGAGGCTATTTCAAAAGAAAGCGTGTACTGTATTAAAAACCCGGTTTCTCTTGATATGATATTTCAGTGCGTCCACCATGTGTTTTCTCGGTTCTGAGAGTGGCATGTGAAACCCGATTCGAGGAGCGGTAGGCACCGTCTGCGGGTACATGGTGGACTCGGTGAGGTACCCCAGGGCAAGAAGACTCGTATATGTTAGACGGTGAGCCCGGCAGGGGAGCACTACCTACCGGTGATAGCTTTTAAACTCAGCGGTTATCCGGAGGATATCGACCGGAACAGCGAGATGGATATGAGGGCCGACCAGGGTGTGCGGTGCCGGAGGGCCGATCTGAGGATGCGGCGCCTGAGATATATGAGGATTTACGTGCCGATACTGGGCATAGGTTTCATGATGTTTTCGAGTGTCGATGCTGGACACTCAGGTTCCATGATTTTGATGTGTCGCGAGGGGCACACGCTGATTTATATCCTCATACTTCCATGCATATGCTTTATGATCTTTACATGCATGATGCTTTATATCATTGGGTGACACGTGGACGAGATCCACATGCATATAGTTGACATCGATGACATTGATCACATAGTTGGATGATATCCACATACTCATAGACTTCCTGATATAGTTAACATTGATTACATTGATTATATGGGTGGGCGAGATCCACATGCATACATGCATTGATTTATTACTGTTGGATGTTATCCGCATGCATATAGGTTTGACTACCTTATTGGCACATATACCGACTCGGTCACCCTAGATATCATAGTATTACCTTTATGATATAGTTGACCTAGGAGTCGTTATTTATTCGATTTCTACTTGTCGATATATTTCTATTCACGAGTTGGCAACTCATCCCCGTTGTGCCACAGTTCTTACAGGTTGACCGCTTGGATCAGTAGCGGCATCGCTGGCACACACCTTCATTTGGGTGTTTTGCAGTGGTAGGTGGGACATTTGTATCGTACCCACTCTTGTATTATATTTCATATTGTATCTAGTTAACTCCATCAATCAATCAAAATTAGAAATTTGTAAGTAATGAGACTTAGTGGGATTGTAGTTGCGAGACTTAGAGCGAGGGGTTTTTCGCTACTTGTGGTATTTTTTTCTTGCTTTCCTTTATCTTTGTGGTGAACTTCGCCGTTGGACGCCGTATACTTATTCTTACTGTATTGCGTGGTTGTGATCCGCCGTTTGGCGAAGAGCTAGCTCCCGCTTGGGGATGCCTTTATCCTTATTATCTATCTGTGGTTTTGGATCAAAATACACAAAGGAGGTGTTGCCCAAATTTTCAAAAGACGAAACATGTTTTTAAACTTGCATAATCCACTTGCATTTTCATGTTCCTTTTCTATGCATTAAGCACACTTGATTTCATTATACCTTTATTTCAAAAACTTCATCTCCTTTATTTTCTTTAAAAGGTTTAGATTTCTGGGTTTCAGCTTACTTGAATTCCGTTACGCCTTTAGACGTTGCGTGATTCAAGTGCTGGTCACGAGCTAATATTTCGGGTCATGACAAAGGCAAAGCGCATTATCCCTCCTTGTGGAGTCATGAAGATGAGGCCTACCCCAGACTTGATTATGGGGGAGCTGTGCTTTCGCTTCTTCATAGAAGATGCCCCGTCGAAGTAGAGTTCCCATCGGGTTTCACTCTCTCCTTTCTTCCCATCGATCGTGTCAAACGCGTACTCGTCTGGCAATTCGCAATTTAGGGGTGAATCGGCAGGTATAGGATGTTCAGCAAGGAAGTCGGCGATGGCCTGGCCTTTCACTACCTTAAGAGGTTGATATGTTATCGAGAATTCCATCATGAGGAGGGCCCATTTAGCGAGCCGTCCTGTTAGTATGGCTCTTGACATCAAATATTTGAGAGGATCCACTTTTGATATGAGGTGGACCTCATGCGCCAATGCGTAGTGTCTGAGCTTCGTAATCGCGAAGATTAACGCCAGGCAGTGTTTTTCGATGGGGGGTAGTTGTTTTCTGCCCCTAGGAGAAATCGACTCAAATAGTAAAGGGCTCTCTCCTTCCCTTGGTCATTCTCCTGTGCCCATAGCGCGCCTAAAGAACCTTCAAGGGCTGTTGTGTACAGGATGAGAGGCTTGCCCTTGACCGGAGCGGTCGGCACCGGCGGATTCTGCAGGTATTGCTTGATTTCGTCTAGTGCGCTTTGGCATTTACGATCCCAAACGAACGGGGTTCCCTTCTTCATCAAGTGACTGTAGGGACGGGACTTTCCGGAGAGGTTAGCTATGAACCGTCGAATATACGCGAGCTTTCGTTGGAGAGACCGCAGTTGTTTGAGAGTCCTTGGCGGAGGAATTTCCATGATCGCCTTGATTTTCGACGGGTCTATTTCGATGCCCCAATGTTGTATGATGAATCCTAAGAATTTTCCTGAGGAAACTCCGAACGTGCATTTTAGAGGGTTCATCTTGAGGTTGTATTTCCGAAGACGTTGGAACACTATCTTCATATGCTCCCAATGTTCCTCGTGCGATTTGCTCTTCACCATAAGGTCGTCGATATAGCATTCGACGAATTCATGTATGAGGTCATCGAAAATCTTCGTCATGGCCCTCTGATAGGTAGCTCCGACGTTCTTCAAGCCGAAAGGCATTACTTTGTAGCAGAATATGCCCAGAGGAGTCCAGAAAGCAGTATGCTTCTGGTCTTCGGGATGCATTTTTATTTGATTGTATCCTGATGAGCCGTCCATGAAGGAGAAAACATCATGAGTGGATGTGTTGTCCATCATCAGCTCGGTAACCGGTACGGGAAAGTCATCCTTCATACATGCTTTGTTGAGATCCCGAAAGTCTACGCAGATGCGCACCGTCCCATTTTTCTTCATCACTGGGACGATATTGGCAATCCAGTCAGGGTACTGAACCTCTTGGATGAAGCCGGAGTCGATTAGCTTCTTGACGGCATTGATTCTCATTTCAAGTTCGAGCCGCATTCTTCTCGGCGCTTGTTTGACTGGCTTGATGTCCGGAGATATCGCCAATTTGTGCACAGCTACTTCTGGATCTAGTCCCGGCATTTTGGAATAGTTCCATGCGAAACAGTCTTTATACTGCATGAGCACGTCTTTGAGTGTAGCCACATGTTCTTTAGACAGCAGCTCGCTGACGAATGTAGGTCGTGGATCGTCTGCTGTCCCCAAGTCGATTTTTCTGAGGTTATCTGCCGTAGTATGTATCCCATCTTCCAGTTCTTTTGGCGCCGGTGGAAACTCTGAGATCAGTTCGTCATCATCGTTTTCGAAGCACCAGGAGAGGTCATCCATATTTTCGGACACTCCTCCCGTTAGCGTTATTACGTGACAGGTACGAGATCGTTTCCAAGGCCGATGTTGATCTGGTTCTACTCTCGCTGCATACGTGGCTTTCGGTTCATGCTTCTGTGGCGGGGTTACCCTCCAACTACTGGATAAAGCGAACCCGCCTTACTGATACTGGTCTTCTACCCAATCTTTGAATGTGAAGCAGTCTTCGATAGGATGTCCTATCGCTCGATGATAGGAGCAATAGTCTGGGTGATGAACCCCACTTGCTTGTTCAGGGTGCTTGGACTCCGGGAGCGTAATCTGTAACAACTCCAATTTTTGTATACCAAAATTTGATTTAAAATTGAAGTATACTTGGAGTATTAATGTTGCTGATAACACTTTAAGTATCTATCTCTTTATAATAATTACAAGAAGGAGCTTGTGGCTCATTGGTAATACCTTGCATTGCTGAACCAAGCCACCAGAGTTCGAATCCCATACCCCACATTAATTTTATTATTGATTTTTTAAAAAACCTTTAGAATACCAAGAGTTTACACGTGCATATCTCACAAAAACCCCACTACACCCAAAGATGTAACACTTGCAGAGGGTAGATGGACCGTCGGGGGAGATCCAGGTCACCGGACTCGGTCGGGAATCGGCCAACTCGGCCTTGACTCGGCCGACTCAGTGATCCGACCGAGTCACGGCCGAGTCACCCCCTTTTAGGCCGATTCCGGCAAGGGTCACAACATGAAAGTTGTGTCTTTTGGTATTCCCTACTCACCTGCAAAGTTTCAGCCCAATCCCACTTCCAGAGATCTTTAAAACCCCCAATTACTCCACTTTTAATACATTTTTATTACATTTTATCACATTTTTATTTTTTAACTTTTCATCTACCCTAACCCTAACCCTAGCCTAGCCATATATAAAGGCCCCTACCCTCTACCTTTTCCCCTCACAACTCTAAGCATACTCTCTAAAACTCTTGAGAACTTGGTGCAAAGAGCGAGAAGCGAAGCGCTGCCGAAACTAACGACGGATTCCGGCGACCGGATCAAGACCGACGTGACGTTTCCAACGAATCGGCAACCACCACACCTTTTAGAACGCTTAGCTTGTCCAAACCCGTAAGTCCCAACCTTCTACCTCTCTTTTCTATATTTGCAAAATACGACTTTTTGAAACCCGACGGAAATCGGACAAACCGATTTCCGATTCGGTTTTTCTTAAAAATTCCACTTGTCACCTAATACATATTATCAACCCTCTTGCATGTTGACTATTAATCACCCTTAAATCAAATTTAATTGTACTTTTCCACATGAAATGATAAGTTCTTTAGAAAACCGTATTTCTTGCATAAAAATACTATCAAGTTAAATTTTAATGTTCTATTTAGATACCCCACTCCTAATCATGTTTATTTTGATAACAAAACTTGTTTCATTCAATTTGGATGAAATTTCACACATGAAATGATAACGTTTATGAATACCGTATTCTTGCACCTTAATACCCTTAAGTTTAACATAGCTTATTTCACCTTGAAACTTCACCAAAATTTAATATAAGTCACGGGGTAATGACCTACCCTTACACACACTCATTATAACCCTAATTGATAAATAACAAAAATACAGAATACGATATTATAGGACTTTTTCACTAAAATACCATAACCTTTATAACTTTTAGTTTAACCCTTAAATTGTAAACTTTTCTAAATAAAACTTATATAAAATGAAAGCACGATTGGTCATGGATATCGATCGTTTATCTAAACTGTCTTGTGGGTCTAGGCAAGTGTGTCTAAGGCTAGTGGTTTTTAATTAGGCCCACGACCGTGGTTCCTTCCCACTTACCTGGCACTTACCTGGCTGCATGATGGTGAAGAGGCGATTTGAGGCTCTAATGATTCATCGTTTAGACCATAGAAGATAGGTTAGATGGTCTAGGAAACCCTAACAACTAAAATATGGAGAACTATATACTTTTACAAATAAATACCCTATATTTAGAAAATCTTTTCCCTAAATTAAAAGTATTTATAAAACCTGAGCAAAGTGCCATTACAACCCATTCGTGGGGAACCTGTTAGGGATAGCACGGTTCATCGTGCACCCGCAGGCTAGTAGTGCGAGATTCAGACCTCCGCAAGGAGCATTCGGTCTCGAAAGGTTTAAATACAATATTTAAGAAAAGTAATATTTTTTGTAAATAAAATATTCATTTAAAAATCATTTAAGTGTTTTATTATATATAATTATCATTTAAACACTTATTTTGTTATAATATCAAGTTTCCACTTTTTCCTAAAAATCATAGATTAAAAGTTACATTAAAATACCACGAATTTCAAATAAACAATTAATACTTTTATTAGGATATATTCACTAGAATAACACAAATAAAATTCACATCCATTACAATAATAAAGACGATTATTAAATACTTGAGGTATATTTTGAAAACCATACAAAAGTACTTTTTACATAAAACCCCCTCAAGTTTCACAAATTACAATAAGGCCCCTAGCTAATATTGAACTTCAAATTATCTTTCTTTTAGTCTGACTCGGGTTAGAGTCTGACTAATTCTGACTTGAATATAATTCAAGTCAATCTATATTTCAATCATATTCCAACACAACTTGAAATCATGAATCCCTGAATACAGTTAACAATATATTCATTTTTGACTGAATCAAACCATGGATATTCATTCCATTATCCTGATATTCCATTTACCTGATTATACAGTTGCAACATGTTTACTGATATCATGGTTTTGGTCAGTCACTCAATTTACATATTCCATTACTACAACACTGTTAAAACATTACGGGGTTTAAAGGGGTAGATTGGTACGGAAGATGTTAAAAGTGGAATGAGGTGGTCAGATTAAGACACCTAACATGAATACTGTTGCTGTTGTACCGTGGCATAACGGTTCCTTGTACTCTCCGTTTGCACTGATCTCTAGCATATAGAGATCCCCCTCGTATACACTGGCATTCTTCTGTACCAAGCTACAAACAACTGCGTTAAACAATATTCCATAATATTCTATAACATAATACTCTAGAAAATACTGTTACTCTGCCATTCTCACTCCACTTTTCTTTGGGACTTACCGAGCGACCTGTTCGCTGACGACATTCTATTTCTTTCTTCTTTGAATGTCGTCAGGTGCGTTGGACCAAGTTGAGACCGAGCCAACAACTGAAGATTTGGAGCAGTTCCAAGAAGATCCAGAGCTCTAGAGTTTGTACTTGTTCTTTCCAGTATTTCCTTTTATTATTATGCCACTGTTTAGGCATTGCTTTCTTTTTTTTCATTCCAGTTGTATTTTCATTTCATGCATTGTATAAAGAATATTATTAATAAAAGTTGCTGTTATCTCAATCTCATTTGTCTCTTGTGATTATTTTATATTGCTTAGTTACGCTTAGCGTATGTACTTCTGAGTACATACGTAGCGGGCCTTGTCACGTCCACTTCGCAGTACACTGGGAAGCGGGGCGTGACAGGTTTTGTTGGTGGCCCATGCAGGTCAGAGCTGTATGAATCCCTATCATGCAGTTCTGGTCTGCGTGAACAACCTAAGCAATGTAACATAAGAAACAGCAACTAAAACATTCTTTACAATTCATGTTATTTGAATCTTACAAGTCTTTATTCCTTGAATCTTATCATTTCATGTATTTGAATCTGTCCTAATCCAAATTTTTCTTCAGGATTATGGATTCCCCAAACAATTCCCCGAACAACACCAGCACCAATGCCAACAACACCCCTTCAGCACTACCTCTCACTCCAGTTGTTCCCGCACCATCCACTGAGCAAACCATGCTTTTCGATGCGATCCGCAGTCTGTTAGAGGGACAGCAACAACTTCTGAGTCGTCCTGAGACAGATGCACCGGGAATCAAACAGTTCAGAGCGTTGCACCCGAAGCAATTCTCGGGAAAAGGGAGCCCTCTCGAAGCAGAAGAATGGGCGCAAAGTATTGAAGATGATCTGGCAGCAGCTCAAGTGCCAGATAATGCCTGGGTCCGTGTAGCGAAGCTACAGCTCACGGATAACGCTCGAAATTGGTGGAAGGCGGAAGAGACCCGTCTAGCCCAGCCGATTGAATGGAAAACATTTCGCGAGAAGTTCGACGCGAAATATTTCCCTGTGACCGCCAGGTTCGCTATGGAACAGCAATTTATTCACCTACAACAAGGATCTATGTGGGAGAAATCTGTAGATGAGTATGATGCTGAGTTTACTATGTTGAGCCGGTAAGATCTGTCACAGTAGTTCAATTTTTTTAATATCACCTACTACACAGCTAACACAACCTTTAAACAGATTCGCGGCACACCTGATACCGACGGACGAGATCAGAGCCCGTCGTTTTCAGCAAGGTTTGGACACCGAAATCAAGGCTGCTCTAGCCACCGGGAAGTTTTTGACTCACGAGGAAGCCCTGGAAGCTGCCCGCAGTTACGAGGTAGTGATAAAAGAGAGGGGAAGACCTCACTCTGTAGGAGTCAAGCGTCCTGCCAACCAGATGGCAGGTGGAGCCACGTCCAGACCATCCTTCGTGCCGAGGCGTCCCGGAGTACCAACTCATCACCCTAGCCCAGCCTTTTGCACCTACTGTAAGAGAAAGGGACATGATGAAGGATTGCCGTCGAGCCAACCGCCTTTGCTTGATCTGCGGTTCAGCCACTCATGACATTGGATCCTGTCCTCAAAGGCAGAACTCAGTTGCTGCAACCCGGCCAGCTAACAACTATCAGCAGCGACCAGCTCTTCCAGCACCTGCTACCAGACTTGCACTACCTGCACCACCTAGAGGACCACAAGCTGCACCACCTCCTCGACAGTTCCATCAAGCACAAAGAAACGTTCAGAGGAATGCTCCTCAGGCCAGGAGGAATGTGCCGAAGCGCCAGGCTTTTATGATGTCTGTTGAAGAAGCTGAGGCCACTGGCCAAGTCATTACTGGTAAATTTTCTTCCCAAATTTATCTTTTAGTTTTGGTTACCTACACACTTTCCCTATACCTAAAACCTATCCCATATACCTTAGGTACAATTCTAGTAGCTTCACTACCTGCACTTGCACTGTTTGATACTGGAGCATCCCACTGCTTTATGTCGCAACGGTTTGTCCGAACCCATGCGATTCCAGTCTCACCGCTTGTATCCTGCTGGAACGTCAGTTCTGGAAATGGTGTTCTAAAGGAAACTATGGGATACAGCATGTGTCCGGTCATCGTCTGCAGTCGAGAATTTTACGCTGACTTCAAGGTACTGGACATACCGAACTTTGATGTGGTTCTAGGAATGGACTGGCTTGGAACCTTTTATGCTACCATCGACTGTCGTCAAAAGAGGGTAGTATTTGAGATCCCAGATCATCCGATCTTTTACTTTAAGAGTGGAGACCGTACATTGGAGCCAAGCATTTACAAAGCAAAGCCAAGGGAAGCAATAGTTGCGGCAGCTCATGCAGAAGAAGAAGCAAGACCGGAGGTAGTTCGAGAGTTCGATGACGTATTCCCTGACGATATATCAGGTTTGCCTCCTGATCGAGCTCTTGAATTCAATATTGACTTAGTACCAGGAGCACAACCAGTAATCAAAGCACCATATAGACTAAGTCCAGAAGGTTTGAAGGAAGTACGAACACAGTTGGACGAATTACTGGCGAAAGGATGGATTCGTCCCAGCACTTCAAGTTGGGGAGCACCTGTACTGTTGGTGAAGAAGAAGGAAGGTTCATACAGAATGTGCATCGACTATAGGGCCTTGAACGAAGTTACTATAAAGAACAAGTATCCACTCCCGCGCATCGACGATTTATTCGATCAGCTAAGTGGATCTTGTGTCTTCTCTAAACTAGATCTTCGTTCAGGATATCATCAAGTGAAGGTCAAGGAGGCTGATATTCACAAAACAGCTTTCAGAACTCGCTATGGACATTACGAATTTCTAGTAATGCCATTTGGAGTGACCAATGCACCAGCAATCTTCATGAACCTTATGAACCAAGTTTTCCGGGAGTATTTAGACAGGTTCGTTGTCATCTTCATCGACGACATCCTGGTATATTCTAAGAATCGGAAAGAGCATGCGGAGCACTTACGAATTGTCCTGGAAACCCTTCGACAACATAAGCTTTATGCCAAATACAGCAAGTGCGAGTTTTGGCTAAAACAGGTTGGTTTTCTTGGACACATCGTATCAGGAGAAGGAATTTCTGTGGATCCAACAAAAGTCTCAGCAGTCAGCGAATGGCCTACACCAAAGTCTGTGAAGGATATTCGGAGTTTCTTGGGTTTAGTTGGATATTACAGAAGATTCATTGAAGGCTTTTCGAAGATAGCAACACCCCTGACCAAGCTCACACGAAAAGATGAAGAATTTGTGTGGTCAGAAGCATGCGAGCAAGCTTTCGTAGAACTTAAGTCGAGACTGACTTCTGCACCTATTCTTGTAATACCGGATCAATCTGGAGGATTTGAAGTGCATTGCGATGCATCCGGTAAGGGATTAGGATGTGTTCTACATCAGCACGGTAAGGTTGTGGCTTATGCTTCAAGACAACTGAAGACTCATGAGCGCAATTACCCGACGCATGATCTAGAGTTGGCAGCCGTTATTTTTGCTCTCAAGATTTGGCGCCACTACTTACTTGGCGAACGAGTGAACATCTACACAGACCACAAAAGTCTGAAGTATGTGTTTACTCAGAAGGAATTGAATATGCGGCAGAGAAGATGGTTAGAACTTATGGCGGACTTCGACATCAATTTGCAATATCATCCAGGAAAGGTGAACGTAGTACCTGATGCTCTTAGTCGCCAACCATTAGCAATGAATCTCATCGCCCAGTGGAAGCTTCAGCAAGACCTACATCAAATGGAGATCGAACTAGTCATGCCAGGTGATGTTTCAAATTTGATGAATCTACAAGTTCAATCAACTATTGTTAATCAGATCAAAGCAGCTCAATCCAGCGATGCTAAGTTGCAAAAGATCAGAGAACAAGTGGAGAATGGACTCAGAACAGATTTCATCATCCACGAAGACGGATCTTTGAGATACGGCAGCAGATTGTGTGTACCAAAGGGTCCTGTTCGGGAAGAGTTAATGAGAGAAGCTCACAGCTCTCCCTATTCAGTACATCCTGGAGGTACCAAAATGTTCAAGGATCTACGTCAGAATTATTGGTGGCATGGTATGAAGCGTGAAGTAGCCAGGAGTGTCGCAAAATGTTTGGTGTGTCAGCAGGTAAAGGCTGAACATCATAGGACAGCTGGACTACTTCAACCGTTACCAATCCCGGAATGGAAGTGGCAGCACATTACGATGGACTTTGTAACTGCTCTTCCTCGCAGCACAAAAGGTAACGATGCGATTTGGGTCATTGTGGATCGACTCACAAAGTCGGCTCACTTCATCCCTTTTCGAGTTGGCCAATCAACTGAGACATTAGCGAAGAAGTACATGGAGGTAATAATCTAATTTAGATTTAAACGAAATTCTACATAATGTACTATCTCTGATACCCATGAACTCAAAAAGGAAATTGTGAGACTTCATGGAGTACCAGTCTGCATTGTCTCCGATCGTGACACCAGGTTCCGATCACAATTTTGGCAAAGTCTGCAAGCTAGCTTGGGTACAAGTCTGAACTTCAGCACGGCTTATCATCCACAAACAGATGGTCAGTCGGAATGAACTATTCAGATCTTGGAGGATATGCTCAGAGCATGTATGCTCGACTTCAAAGGATCGTGGGAAGATCACTTGCATCTTGTGGAGTTCGCGTACAACAACAGCTACCAAGCAAGCATAGGAATGGCACCTTTTGCAGCATTATATGGAAGGAAGTGTCGATCGCCATTAAGTTGGGACGACATCGGAGATAGGGAACTCCTTGGACCAGAGATGATAGTAGCGACCGTTGATGTGGTTCGTACTATCAGAGAAAGAATGCGCATAGCCCAAGATAGACAGAAACATTGGGCTGATGCAAAGAGACGACACTTGGAGTTCCAGCCAGGAGACCATGTATTCTTGAAGATATCTCCGAACCGCGGAGTGATCAGATTTGGAAGACGGGGAAAGTTGAGTCCGAGATACATTGGACCGTTCGACATACTCGAACGAGTCGGTGAAGTGGCATACCGATTAGCGCTTCCACCCTCATTGGAAGGAGTGCATAACGTGTTCCATATATCCCAACTCAGAAAGTATGTGAGTGACCCCAGCCATGTACTTGATCATTCCGAGCTTACGATACAGCCCGATTTGTCTTGTGAGCAACAACCTGTGGAGATCCTGGATAGAAAGGTAAAGACACTTCGGAACAAGGAAGTTAATTTGGTCCGGATAATGTGGAGAAAAGACACTCCAGGAGAATCCACGTGGGAAAGGGAAGATGAGATGCGTGCAAGATATCCGCACCTTTTTTTTTGTAAATTAGTCCTTAAATAAAAGTTGTAAATTTCGAGGACGAAATTTTTGTAAGGAGGGTAGATTGTAACAACTCCAATTTTTGTATACCAAAATTTGATTTAAAATTGAAGTATACTTGGAGTATTAATGTTGCTGATAACACTTTAAGTATCTATCTCTTTACAATAATTACAAGAAGGAGCTTGTGGCTCATTGGTAATACCTTGCATTGCTGAACCAAGCCACCAGAGTTCGAATCCCATACCCCACATTAATTTTATTATTGATTTTTTAAAAAACCTTTAGAATACCAAGAGTTTACACGTGCATATCTTACAAAAACCCCACTACACCCAAAGATGTAACACTTGCAGAGGGTAGATGGACCGTCGGAGGAGATCCAGGTCACCGGACTCGGTCGGGAATCGGCCAACTCGGCCTTGACTCGGCCGACTCAGTGATCCGACCGAGTCACGGCCGATTCACCCCCTTTTAGGCCGATTCCGGCAAGGGTCACAACATGAAAGTTGTGTCTTTTGGTATTCCCTACTCACCTGCAAAGTTTCAGCCCAATCCCACTTCCAGAGATCTTTAAAACCCCCAATTACTCCACTTTTAATACATTTTTATTACATTTTATCACATTTTTATTTTTTAACTTTTCATCTACCCTAACCCTAACCCTAGCCTTGCCCTATATAAAGGCCCCTACCCTCTACCTTTTCCCCTCACAACTCTAAGCATACTCTCTAAAACTCTTGAGAACTTGGTGCAAAGAGCGAGAAGCGAAGCGCTGCCGAAACCGACGACGGATTCCGGCGACCGGATCAAGACCGACGTGACGTTTCCAACGAATCGGCAACCACCACACCTTTTAGAACGCTTAGCTTGTCCAAACCCGTAAGTCCCAACCTTCTACCTCTCTTTTCTATATTTGCAAAATACGACTTTTTGAAACCCGACGGAAATCGGACAAACCGATTTCCGATTCGGTTTTTCTTAAAAATTCCACTTGTCACCTAATACATATTATCAACCCTCTTGCATGTTGACTATTAATCACCCTTAAATCAAATTTAATTGTACTTTTCCACATGAAATGATAAGTTCTTTAGAAAACCGTATTTCTTGCATAAAAATACCATCAAGTTAAATTTTAATGTTCTATTTAGATACCCCACTCCTAATCATGTTTATTTTGATAACAAAACTTGTTTCATTCAATTTGGATGAAATTTCACACATGAAATGATAACGTTTATGAATACCGTATTCTTGCACCTTAATACCCTTAAGTTTAACATAGCTTATTTCACCTTGAAACTTCACCAAAATTTAATATAAGTCATGGGGTAATGACCTACCCTTACACACACTCATTATAACCCTAATTGATAAATAACAAAAATACAGAATACGATATTATAGGACTTTTTCACTAAAATACCATAACCTTTATAACTTTTAGTTTAACCCTTAAATTGTAAACTTTTCTAAATAAAACTTATATAAAATGAAAGCACGATTGGTCATGGACATCGATCGTTTATCTAAACTGTCTTGTGGGTCTAGGCAAGTGTGTCTAAGGCTAGTGGTTTTTAATTAGGCCCACGACCGTGGTTCCTTCCCACTTACCTGGCACTTACCTGGCTGCATGATGGTGAAGAGGCAATTTGAGGCTCTAATGATTCATCGTTTAGACCATAGAAGATAGGTTAGATGGTCTAGGAAACCCTAACAACTAAAATATGGAGAACTATATACTTTTACAAATAAATACCCTATATTTAGAAAATCTTTTCCCTAAATTAAAAGTATTTATAAAACCTGAGCAAAGTGCCATTACAACCCATTCGTGGGGAACCTGTTAGGGATAGCATGGTTCATCGTGCACCCGCAGGCTAGTAGTGCGAGATTCAGACCTCCGCAAGGAGCATTCGGTCTCGAAAGGTTTAAATACAATATTTAAGGAAAGTAATATTTTTTGTAAATAAAATATTCATTTAAAAATCATTTAAGTGTTTTATTATATATAATTATCATTTAAACACTTATTTTGTTATAATATCAAGTTTCCACTTTTTCCTAAAAATCATAGATTAAAAGTTACATTAAAATACCACGAATTTCAAATAAACAATTAATACTTTTATTAGGATATATTCACTAGAATAACACAAATAAAATTCACATCCATTACAATAATAAAGACGATTATTAAATACTTGAGGTATATTTTGAAAACCATACAAAAGTACTTTTTACATAAAACCCCCTCAAGTTTCACAAATTACAATAAGGCCCCTAGCTAATATTGAACTTCAAATTATCTTTCTTTTAGTCTGACTCGGGTTAGAGTCTGACTAATTCTGACTTGAATATAATTCAAGTCAATCTATATTTCAATCATATTCCAACACAACTTGAAATCATGAATCCCTGAATACAGTTAACAATATATTCATTTTTGACTGAATCAAACCATGGATATTCATTCCATTATCCTGATATTCCATTTACTTGATTATACAGTTGCAACATGTTTACTGATATCATGGTTTTGGTCAGTCACTCAATTTACATATTCCATTACTACAACACTGTTAAAACATTACGGGGTTTAAAGGGGTAGATTGGTACGGAGGATGTTAAAAGTGGAATGAGGTGGTCAGATTAAGACACCTAACATGAATACTGTTGCTGTTGTACCGTGGCATAACGGTTCCTTGTACTCTCCGTTTGCACTGATCTCTAGCATATAGAGATCCCCCTCGTATACACTGGCATTCTTCTGTACCAAGCTACAAACAACTGCGTTAAACAATATTCCATAATATTCTATAACATAATACTCTAGAAAATACTGTTACTCTGCCATTCTCACTCCACTTTTCTTTGGGACTTACCGAGCGACCTGTTCGCTGACGACATTCTATTTCTTTCTTCTTTGAATGTCGTCAGGTGCGTTGGACCAAGTTGAGACCGAGCCAACAACTGAAGATTTGGAGCAGTTCCAAGAAGATCCAGAGCTCTAGAGTTTGTACTTGTTCTTTCCAGTATTTCCTTTTATTATTATGCCACTGTTTAGGCATTGCTTTCTTTTTTTTCATTCCAGTTGTATTTTCATTTCATGCATTGTATAAAGAATGTTATTAATAAAAGTTGTTGTTATCTCAATCTCATTTGTCTCTTGTGATTATTTTATATTGCTTAGTTACGCTTAGCGTATGTACTTCTGAGTACATACGTAGCGGGCCTTGTCACGTCCACTTCGCAGTACACTGGGAAGCGGGGCGTGACATAATCATTTGATGTTTCATTACAAGATCGAATATCTTCCTTGTCTTGTCTTGGGGAAAAGAATATGCTCGACCCATCTTCTTTATAAGAGACGGATCCCGGCTGCTCGATTCTCGATCGCGTGGTTTCTTGGACCCACTTTGCCGCTGTCGAACGTTTTTTCCGTTCTTTAGCTTGTTTTTGCCTTTGCGTCGAGTCTTCTTCATGACGGGCTGGCGACGAAGAGCATCGTCATTTTTCGTAGCCTGCTGAAGGAGGCGCTGCATCCTGGCTTTCTCGTAGATGGTCATTTCACGGCTATGATCATCCCGGACCTTTTGACCCGCTTCTCTTATTAGCTTGTCCTTCTGTTCTTCAAACGACGGACTTGGCATTTTTATGGCGGGGCCTCGTTTTAGTTCAGGGTTAGTGTCTTCTAACAGAGCATCTCTCTCTTCATCAAAGTCATGTATAACGTAGCAGCCATGGAATCGTTCTCGCTTCTTGGATTGAACATATCCAAGCCCGATCGTTTCCATTCTCCCATTGGGCAATTTTCGCTGAGTTCCAGGGACGTTCCAGATCCTGTTGTAGAACTGGGCTTGTCGTGCGGCCTGCTTCAAGGATACGCCTTGGCGCCTCAACAGCCTTTTTAATCCTTCTGTGTAGTATCTGGGCAAACGGATGGGCTGGAGCCTGTCAAGCGTAGAATCAACACCATGCCAGATCTCTTTCTCCACTTTGGTTTTCGCGGATCGATAAAAGAGGATCACCTTTTCATCTTTTCGCCTGGGAGGGACGTAGAACATCTGCAGTTCTTGCACACTGTAGGTATCAAGTGCGTCGAGCTCTTTGTATTGCTCTTGCGGAACCATGGCGATCTGTAAACTCTGATCATTTCCAATGAAGGTTTGTATTGATGGACGAGCCGAGAATACTGCGTTGACTTCGTCTTCAGAGTCACTGCCAAAGATCAAAATAGGGGTAGACGGTCCCGGTTTGTTGTATCGGGGAGGTCCTGAATAAACTATCTCTTCCTCCTCTTCGGTATCGCTCCCAAAGACCGGAATAGTGGTGATAGCTTTCTACTTATTCTCAGGCTTATGGCACCTTTCCGTGTCTTCGAAGTCTGGCAAGAAGTATTTTGCGTCCTCGTATTTGCGGGCTTCATTCACGGAGAATGGGTTTAGCTCCCCCGTCACGGTATATTCGAGACCATCTTTGAAGTACTTCATACACTGATGTTGTGTATAAGGGATGATATTGTACTCGTGTAACCAAGGCCGGCCGAGAAAAGCGTTGTAGCAAGTCTTGGCGTCAATGACGTGAAACTTGATATCAGTGATGAGCAGCCCAAAGCGTAATGTCAGAATTACAGACCCAAGCGTTCGTGATGACTAGGAGTTGAATCCGGAGATAGTGGTTTTATCCTGAGCGAGGTGTTGAACGCTTATGCAGATTTCTTTTAGCACCCTTACATTTAGGAGATTGACATAGAACCCATTGTCAACCAGGATCTTCCCTATCTTAATGTCATGGCAATACCCGGAGACATATAGGGGACGGTTGTGCTCGCATATTCCGAGGAGGAGATCTTCGTTGCCGAAAGTGATGTCAGCTGTGTGAATTTCTTCCAACTCGTCCTTCATCTTTTCTTCGGCAAGGAAAGCTTGAAACTGGTCAGGTTCTTGTAGTTCCTTGATCAGAGAATCTCTCGCCTCTTTAGATAGCAGAAAGGCATCGAGAATGCTTAGCTGCGAGGGTATTTTCCTCAGGTGTGCCAGAACATTGTGATCCACCTTGTTTTTCTTAGGCGGGTCCTTGGTTGCCAGCTCTTCGACGACTCGGTCATCAAGGGCGATATCCTCAGGGACTTTTTCTTTCTCCTTATCCTTTTTGTTCGATCGCTTATTTGCGGTTCCGAGATTCTTTTCAGGTAGCGTGCGATCGCGCAGCTGAATGTTCTCGCAGGTCTTCATCTCTTCTGTTTCAGAGATGGATTCTTTGAAGAGAGGGCCGAGGGCTATTTTTTCATCAGAATCACTCCCGAAAGTGAGAACTTGCGATCCCCCGGAATTAACCATGTGACATTCATTGGATGTTCTTTTATGCTCATCTGTCGTGCTTCTTTATTCCCGACGAGTTTTACGCTTCATCCGCTTGAAATGCTGTCGATGAGCAACGTATCTCTGCCACCAATTTTTAAAGGCCATGAATTCCTCGGTAGGGTGCGTGATCCTCCGATGATATAAGCAATAATTCGGATGTACATCCTCTTCGTCAAGGTGTATCCCACCAGGAGTGTTTTCTTCAGAGGGTGTCAGCTTCATTCACATTGGCATGGCTTTGGCAAGCCGTTTCCTCGTCTTAAGTTTGATTTTGTTTGCGGCGGATGTGCTTTGATCTGGTTGGAGTGCTTCAACCTTTTTATTCAGTCGCCGGCGTTTGGCTTTTTCGAATATAGCCAGTTCACGCGCTCGATTGGTTTTGCTTTTCAGAAGATCTTCGTTCAGGAATGTGTCAATCATCTCGTCTGACGGTCCTAAAAGTTCCGGTTCGGGATCTGCCCCCAGTTTCTCTGTATCAGGAGCTCCTTCACCATCTACTGACGAGTGAGAGATCACGTGGCAGCTTGCCACACAATCTTCAGGTTCGTCTAACGAGTCTTCTCCCTTATTTTTGTTGCTATCTCCATCTTCAAGGATGTGGTTGAGAAACTCTTGGAGCGTGACCGGGGTTCGCGCCTTTTGGTTGTATTCTTCCAGCGCGTCAATATGTTTTTGCAGGTCCGTGCGTTTGTCATCAGGCCTCACGGGCTTTTTAGTCTTCTTCTTCGAAGACTTTGACGGCTGGGCCTGAGCGTTTTGATTATCACTGCCAATTCTTGGGGTCAGGCGCGGCTTCAGCATTCCCTCAATGACCTCGGGTTCCAGCAGATTTTTCCACCTGATCGCCGGGCATGTTTGGAGATCCTTCAGCATTCTTTTCGTCTTGGCTGAAAGAGCGACCTTCCATGGATCTTCTTCTATAAAAGAGCAAGACGCCCCCGGTGTGTCCCCTCTTTTAAGAGCGTGCGGCTGTGGCGAGCTTACTTTCCAATTCTCGGACAATGCGAATTTGCCCTGTTGGTATTGGTCCTCAATCCAGCCTTTGAAGACGAAGCAATCTTCGATTGGATGGCCTACCACTTGGTGATAGGGGCAATAATTAGGATTATTGGCCTTACCGGGCTGCAATGAGCATTTTGGATCCGGCAAGGTGATGAACCTGTTGCGCACCGCCAGCTCGAACAGTCTCCTCGTTTTATCCCGAAGAAACGAATAAGGGCGCTTCAGTTTCTCATTAAAGAATCGCCGTCTATCGTCTTGGTGATCAGTTGGTTTTGGACCACTGGGCTATTGCTGAACATTGGCGACAAAGTTCACTTTTCCTTTCCCCTTTTCATTTCGGAGCTTCGTTATTTAAGAGGACGGCATGTGGCCCATCTGGTCCATCTGGGCCAGCTTGTCTATCAGGGCCTGAAACGTGGTCGGCTTAAAGAACATCATGAACGGTGATATGGTCGCCTGCGGATCGAGGGTACCTATGAACATGTCTACTGCAGGAGTTTCTTCGATGCGTTGTTCGCATTTTGACCATAGGTTCCGCCACCGGATTACATACTGCACCCATGTCTCTCCCGGCTTCACCCTGGCATTGATCAATGTCGTGATTGGGGTGTTCGCTAGCGCTCATGAAACGTTGGGTGAACAGCAATTCCATCCGCGTAAAAGCTTTGGAGGAGTCGTTGGGAAGCTCTGAGTACAATTCGAACGCCGTCTCCGCCAAGCTGCCGAAGAATTGGCGAAGCAGTAGCTTATCATCCCCTCCAGTGTTGCCACAGAGAGCCCTGAACTGAGTGACATGTTGATGGGGATTGCCTGTCCCCTTGTACACATGGAATTTAGGAATTTTGTATCCTGGCGGGTACTTTATCTGATCGTACCATCCTGGATACGGTCGCCCAATTCTGACGACTTGGCCGGTTGCTTCATTCGCTTGATGAGCTCGTATTTGCTGAGCTATATAATCATCGAGCATGGCTTTGGAGATGGTCTCCTCCTTGGCTGCTGACAGAGCCGGTAGAAGATTTGATGTCTCTCCTCTATCATTTTCAAATATTACTGGAGGATCTTCAGCTGGAGGATCCGTCTGGATCATCAGGCTCACCATATCTTGGAATAAAAGGGTCATTTGTTTTATATTGGCCGCTTGTTCCGCAGCCTCTTTGTCCTTCTTCTCAAGCATTCTCCGAAGGAATTTGGCATCCATTTCCTGCTCATGACGCTACTCCGAAGATGTCTCCGGGCCTACTTTTGGTCCAGTGAGTGCAGCCATGGCTGTCAGCATTTCTTGGAGCTTTTGTTGTTGTTGCTCCTGAGCCTTAGTCACAGACCATGTAAGTGGTCGGTGACTCGTAGAGATACGGCTATCCTCTTTTCCGGAAGCCATATAAACAGTATGCACCACCATGCCCCCAGACTTGTGGCGTTTAGATTCAGTGTCCTTGTGATTCGCCAAAGACGCAGGGATCTTCTCCGGCCTCCTTCTTTTGTGGGCGGTCTAAGTTGAGGGAACCGTTGCAGCGGGCACCCAAACAGATGACACCTTCTGTAGCTTGACAGGGTGATCCCCTTCTCGTCGAACTTTCATCTTTTTCTGTCGGCG
Organism: Agapanthus africanus; assembly: GCA_030015575.1. Lineage (NCBI taxonomy): Eukaryota > Viridiplantae > Streptophyta > Magnoliopsida > Asparagales > Amaryllidaceae > Agapanthus > Agapanthus africanus. Next base: position 549,810,202 of record CM057347.1, on the reverse strand, counting down.
GGGGTAGTCTTGATCAATCACGGAGTCATGGACCTGTCGCCAGACCTTGTGAATTTTGGAGGACAACCGCTGAGGGGGCTGCTCCAGCTTCGCCTTTGTAACGCTCTCCACAGGTGGAGAAGATCTCTTCAGCACGGCCGTCGGAGAGTTCTTGCGGACCCTCCTGAGTGGTTCAAAGCTGTTCCCAGTTGGAACAACAGCAGCAATTTCTATCGTTGGAGCTGGCGGTGTCAATCCAGAAGGGGAACTGTCCCCACCCTTCCTCACTCGGCGCCAGTGGCGAAGTCGAGCATGTCGTGCGGCCGGGATCACCTCCGCTGTTGGATGAGATTCCTCATTCCCCCTGCTTTGGGGAGAGGCTGTTATTGGCGCTAGCCTGTCGAACACAGACATCCGTTGAGAGGGAATGGTCAACTTTTCGAAAGCCGACCTTCGAGTAGGGAGAGTAACTTGGATGACCTCTACTGTAGTAGGATTTGGAGTGTCCTTCTATGGTATTACGATCCTCTTTATAGGCCCACTTGAGTTTTGACCCAGCCTGTCGAAGACTGAGGCAGTGGAGTTGGACGACCCGCTGAGAGGGGCCGTGGTGGTTGCAAGCCGATCAAAGACCGACTTCTTCGCAGCTTCCTGTGACGGCATCTGAACGTTGAAGTTTGTCGGTGGGATCATAGTCCCGAAGAATAGCCTAGTGGTGGCTTGGGTCACTTGTTCCACCGGCATTGTAAAAAGGGAGGCCGCTGGGGCCCGTAGGTTACTCCCCCAGATGAGGCGGAAAGGGAGTTGTTGCAATTAGTGCAGTTTGAAGCCATTGATCTTCTATTTTTCTGCACGGAGCAAGATACCAAATCTTAGTACTTCACATCCAAGGGCAACCATAGCAAACCGCGATTCGTTCGCAAAACACAACACACGAAGTGTGGAGTGGAAAGAGGAAATGGTCCCACCGGGTGTGCCAGAATCTGTTCTCCTCCGAATACAGAGACATGACCGCTTAGGTTCGTCTTGCCTGAATTTGGGGGCGGATGCTATTTGGTGCTATCTGTCTACCTCTCCGAAGATGCCAAGTTGATTTATGGCACCATGTATCAAAGGTTTAAACAGATGCGGCCGATATAGCAGACTTTGTCAGATTCCCCCTCGTTGAGGGGTTTTTGATTGTGGGGACGCTCTTCCTTGCAGGCGCAAGCCCCTGCAGTTAATTACGCTACCGCATCGCGGTAACAACATTCTCCTCCTCCAGATGGTCACTTCGTGTCGTGTATGTTTGTTTTGTTTTTGGTTGCCCGTGGATTGTATACGGAGACTAATTAATGTTGTCGCCCGTCGGGCGTGGATTAGTCCAAATCCGTATTTTCTTAGATTTGGGTTTGGGGTTGGGTTTAAGGATCGTTAGTCTCATTTGAGACTAAGATCAACTTAAACTTTTGTTAAGGATACGTTAGTCTAATTTTAGATTAAGATCAACTTAACGATTTGTTAAGGATACGTTAGTCTAATTTTAGACTAAGATCAACTTAACAGGATCATTTAGATCCAACAAAAGAGCATTTGGGCTCTATTGTTTTAGTTTAGGGACTTTGCGGTCCAGTTTAAAGACGTCATAGTCTGTAAAGTTTAAGGACATCATAGTCCATGAGTTTAAGGACCCCCCAGTCCGTAATAGTTTAGAGACATCATAGTCTGTAAAGTTTAAGGACATCATAGTCCATGAGTTTAAGGACCCCCCAGTCCGTAATAGTTTAGAGACATCATAGTCTGTAAAGTTTAAGGACATCATAGTCCATGAGTTTAAGGACCCCACAGTCCATGGAATGCCTGGTTTTCTGGACCCGTCGCCTCTCTGAAGACGTTGAAGGATTACAACGACAAATATCAGAGGAGTGAAGAGATGTACCCTTGAACCAATATTGGTTGGGAGATCTGTAATCCAATTTGGTACTAAGATCAAATATTTATGAGCATATGGGCTCAATTAATCTGAAGTAGGGTTCTGTGGCCACTTTGGGCTCGGCCCATTTAATTAAAATGTTGAACTTTTAACAATGTTGAGCATTGATTTGGGCTCTGACAATTTTTTTTGTCTTTTATTGAGTGCTGAGCACTCATCATGGCTCTGGGGCTTTATTGTTTAAAGAACAATTTATGTTCTCTTAGCGCACACGTGAGGAGCACGTGGCACGCTTGGCACTGTGCACCAGTCAATGAGCGCAGAGCGCTTCTTTTAAGAAGCGCACACTGAAGAGCACGTGGCGCACTTGGCGCTGTGCGTCAGATAATGAGTGCAGAGCGCTTCTGTGAGTAGCGCACACGTGGGGAGCACGTGGCGCGCTTGGCGCTATGCGCCAGATAATGAGCACAAAGCGCTTCTTGTCAGTATCGCACACGTGAGGAGCACGTGGCGCGCTTGGCGCTATGCGCCAGATAATGAGCGCAAAGCGCTTCTTATGAAATTTGGAGCGCTAAGGCTCTGCAACGCTATGCGTTAGTTTTGGAGCGCTGAAGCGCTACTTTTAATTAGAGCGCTAGGGCTCTTTTTAGGCAGCTTTGCGCTCTGAAAATTAGATTCTCTCTTATAAGAGACTTTGTCTCATGGATCTAAGAACAAAGTTCTTATTTTATAGAAGATGTTTTAATCTCTTATGTTCTTGGTGAAAGGCTTTGCCTTTATGGATCTGTGATCCTAAGAGAATTGAATTTTTCTCCCCTCTTTTTATAATGAGATATTATGATCTCTTTTTGAAAGACGATTTTTCTTATAGATCTATGATCTGGTATAAGAACTAAGTTCTTTTTATGATGAGATGTTTTGATCTCTTTATTTTACCTTGAAGAAATTCTTCTTCTGCTAAGAGTTTTGCTCTTCTCTCTGAACTTTCTCAAAGTTTATGGGGGGTTCCTCTATTTCAGACTTGAAGTCTTAGGCCTTTATATAGGGCAAGCTGATTTGTTGAATCGGTTGAAGAGATTTTTTCTCTAATTGATTTGGGGATTTCCCCACCGTTTGATCTTTGATCCTAGAGCTTCTGATTTACAGAAGGCAATCTTCTTATTTTTAACAAGATTGGGAAATATTTCCCACACAAAATTTATTATGTATTTTAGTGATTTTTAATCACCATTGGATTATTCCGACGGTGCTCTGATTTACAGAGCAAAATCTTTTTGTATGGAAAGATTCTGAAGAATGTTTTCTTAACAGAATTTTATTCTGGTAACTTGAAGATTTATCATCTTTGTTGGATCTTTGATCCAACGGGGGGGAACATTTATTTCTAGCGCTAGCGCACTCGTGCTTTACACGTGAGCATTGTTTCAGAGCGCTGGAGCGCTGGCGGTCGTAGCGTGAGCGTACTCGTGCTCTGCACGTGAGCGCTGCTTCAGAGCGCTGACGCTCTTAGCGCGAGCGCACCCGTGCTCTGCACGTGAGTGTTGTTTGCTGGCGCTTTTATGAAGCGCGGCTTCATTTCAAATTTTGAAAATTTGAACAGAGCTTTGCTTTGATTGGGGGAAACAGTCAGGAACTAAACAGAGGAAAAATGTAACACCCGAGTTCATTTATACCTATTTCGGTTCTCGTATTTCCTTATCTGTGGTATTTTATTGATTTATCGTATTTGTGTGCGGATGGCTTTTTTTACATTTTTCATTGCATTCGACCGACCCGCTTGCTTGAAACTTGTTTGATTCATATTTATGAATCACCCTGACTTGTTGTGTAGACTTGTGCATTTTCAACTTTATAGCATACTGGTATTTTATCTAGTATCGCGTCTTTTATCATATAACATTTTCGGTCACGTAAAATATTTTAAAAATACATTTCATAGCCTGCATGATACCCCTAACCCCGTGGTAGCATCCGCGCATTTTGTTCTCGTCCCGTTCAGTGAAACGGACGTGTTTAGATGGCTACGCGCACGTACGTGCATCCGTTCTTGGGGGTATGCATTTTTGTTACCTGAGGATTCCTTTTGAAATTTGGACATCGCATATATTTTTCATATTTTAAATCTGAATTTTTGGAACCGACCCAGGCGTATTTTGGAGTAAGTTTGTATTTGTCAAAATCTCAAGATGGACTATTATTATATTCTTTATAAACTATTAATATTTTAACTAACATATCCCTTATACTAACAATTATTATTATTATTATTATATATATATATATTATATATTTATTTAACTGTATAATCATAACAGACTCTCTCGCTCTCTCTCCGTTTCTCGCTCTCTCCGTTTCTCTCTCTCCTTCTCTCCTGACACACTCTCTCTCTCTCCGTATATCTTATTGTTATTAAACCCTACGAATCTCGTGACCTCCTTCTCCCCATACCCACCTCCTTCTTCTTTCTTCATTCCCTCGCTTCGCAACCCAGACCCGTGACGACGAGAACCCACGCATGCACCCGATCTCGTCTCCGTCCTCTCCTCAACCCTATCGTCATCCTCATCTCCTCCGACTCACCTCTCTTCTATTCTTCCTCATCCTCTCTCCTTTTCTCCCAACTCCCCGAGAACCAAAGAACCCACAGCCCCGACCTCGTCGCTACACTGTCGCCGCCCTCGCCTTGCTGTCGACATCCCCTCATCACCATCCCCCATCTCTCCTTACCTCCTCTCCCTGCATGAACCTGAGCCCTTCCCTGTACACACCCTCATCGCCAAAGCCTTGCCTGCACACCCTCACGCCGGCGACCACGTCGTCGTCGCCTCATCCTCACCCCGTCGCCACTACCTTCCTCGCACTTCTCCTCCCCTGCAAGCCACGACCCCCTGCACCAGCGCGATCACCAAACCCAATCCAAAGAACCTAACACGCACACACCTTGCCATCGTTGTCGTCGTCTCGTTCTCTGCCCCACTGACCCTCCATCATCCTTGCTCTCGGTTTCTTCATGCTCACCACCATGAGATCGCCACCCACCGTCGTCTATAGCCACAGCCGCAATAGCAACACTGACGACGCCAACCCTCGACTTCGACAGCCCTTTCGACGCCGTTCTGGGCTACGAACCGAGGCTCCAAGGATTGGCCCGAGTCTGTGTAAGCCTGACGATCGTTTCCATACCTCCGGATCTCCATTCCGTCAATGTTCGTGTATGCGCGCAAAGTGTTCGACGAAATGCCCAATGGAGATTTTCCGTCGTTTTCTCGCATTCTTGCTGCGTGTCGTGCATCTGTGGATCCCTGAGGCAAGTTAATCTTGCTACATGCTATTTAAATCATTTTATACCTATTCTAATATATATAATACATGTAGTTTAAATATAGTACCCCATGCATCATTTTATAACATTTTGGTGTTCCGTTTGCATCCGTTTGTATTATTTTAAGATCTAGAACATGGAAACCTAGATTGTTGCATGTTAGATTCCGTTATACTGCATCCATACCAGTATTTCCATCACGTATTGCTTAGTGGTACATCCCATGTCACCATGTGATAGCTTTATAATTTCGGATACCGTCTGCATCCATTTCATTTAGAATATATATATCATTGTACTCATAGATCGCTTGAATATATAACACTGTAATATTGATACCCATGTTTTATAAATTGCACCCTATTTAGTTGGGAACCATAAACGTAACCCCATTTATATTTTAGATCACATAATTACAATTGTTTATAGCCACATTACCCTTGTTGTGGTTTTACCCTATTGGACGACCGATTGCATACAATTAGCCTTACTCACATTCAGTTGCATCTATAAATTGTTTTAATGCATATTTATATAATTTTATCATCCACATGTGCAACACCGCACTATTGAACTGTTAAAACTATTACTTAAACCAAACGGATGACCGTACAACTAAGTAGTTTAATATGCACATGTTGCTATCATGTACTGTGCCTGTTTATTGTTCTGATAGTGCCATGTTTGTTTATTCATAACCATGATTATACTAGTCGATATTGAGCATCTACATGTTATCTTGTACACCCTGACATGACTTGCTACACATACTACTTGACCCGACTTGGTACCGTACACTACTTGACTTGACCTGATGTACCATGGCTTGACCTGTTACCTGATCTTGTGTCTAATGCCAACAAACCTGACATGTAGTCCTCACAGACCGTTCCTGTTGTCTATCCAGACAAACCTCTCTTACCTGATCCTGTGTTGGCATTAGTTCTTGATTATTGAGTACCTGACTTGACATACACATATAACTTGGGGGTATGGGGAAATCAATGATGAAACCTGACTTGTAACTCAACAGTTCGATACATGTTCTGATCAGTCTTACGGGCTAGGCCAGCCCCGGAGTGATGATGCTGACATCGCTCGTCTGTACCTGCTACCTTTTACTGCCTAGCGGTACTTCTCGGTTTCAGCCCGAGAGTCTGTAGACCGTGGTCCCGGGCATGCACGGGATACTATTGAGTTACATCGATGATTCATCAGATTAATTTCAAAGACTTTAGAGTAGAAAACCCAATAGAACAATTTAGTTTACTCACTGCACACTACCCTGCACTATCTGATTTATATTACTGTTACCCCTTCTTTTCATTCATGTTTATATTTGCATTGCCTGTTACCCTGTTTATATTTTATTGCTTGATGTTATGACGCGCTGACGTCTGGATTTTGCATGGCCCAGATTCTTCTACCTTGTTGCAGACCGATTAGGAGTATTGCCGTTGTTAGACCGAGCGGTGAAGTTCCTGTCGGTATGTAGTTTCACTTCCAGGTGTTTTATTTATTGTATCTTTTGGCTTCCACACATTGTAAATTCTTGACTCTTTTACTCTGGCTTATGGATATGTACTAGATAGTTGGTTTACTTTCCTGTTCTTGATATCTCTACAGCCGTAATGTGACTGTGGAAGGATTTTTCCTATCCACAGGTAGCATGGTTGGCTATGTCATGTGCCCATCTTAGCGCACTTTGGGAAGCGGGGCGTGACATGGTTCTTTTGGTATCAGAGACATAGGTTAGTCTGGTTGATTCTTTTGTAGTTGGGTATTGTACCCAATACACGAATCAGAATACCCGTGTTTAGGAAACATGTCCTGCCACCTTGCCGTTTTACCGTTTTTGAATCAAGTTCTTCCTGATTATATCTTTTACGATGTGCAAACTTCCTTTGCATATCGACTTGAAAACCTGATTCCTTGTTATCTCTAGGACTTGGGCGACTTGGGTGGAGTTATGTAATTGTGCCCATGAACTGCAGCATGGTTACAATGCGGTACTCTATTTAAGTAACTTGGAGTTCTGGTCTTGATTCACTTCCGTATTCCATGATCCTTATATTACCTTGCTTCTCTCGGTTTCATTGCTTACCAGTTATTGTTTCATCGCCAGCTTGAATCATGTTTACCGTGGTTAACCCTCTTCGGTATCTTGACTTCGGATGAAGTCATCTTGATATCTTACTCATTTTTGTTTTTTTCCCGCGTTGGGATTATTCAATCCTGGTGCATTTCCTTGTTTGTTGTTGTCTTGGGAATGGGTTTTCGCGGCACTTTTCACACTCTTATTGATTGTAAGGAAGGGAAGGTGATTCTCCAGATTCCCGGACATTCGGAAGTTGTTTTGCTGGAGGAAGCGGTTCTGTCGGGCCAGTCGAGTTAGGGCTAGGCCGACAAGCAAGGTTCTTTCGTCAATGACAGTGAATAAGGAAGAAGCGCCGGCTATATTTAAGAGTTTCATGGGAGTGTGAAGACATATCAGGTTTACCGCCTAGGCGAGACGTGGAGTTCGCACTTGAACTTGTTCCTGGTGCATCGCCAATCTCAAGGGGCATATTACCCGATGGCACCAGTGGAGTTGGAAGAAGTGAGGAAGTAGGTTGCTGAATTAGTTGAGAAGGGTTGGTTTCGCCGCAGCAACTTAACTTGGGAAGCTCCAGTCCTTCTAGTAAAGAAGAAAGATGACACAGGGAAGGCGTGCATTGATTATCAAGAATTAAACCGAGTGAGTATTATGGACAAGTACCTGATCCCTCGCATTGGCGAAGTGTTGAGCAGCTTAGTGGCGTGAGGGTATTCTCGAAGCTGGATTGCGGTTCGATGTCATCATGTCCGAGTTAAATCAGAAGATATTTGCAAGACTGCGTTCCGAACTCAGTATGGACATTATGAGTATTAGTGATGCCCTTCGGAGTAACGAATACACCGGCAATATTTATGGATTTGATGAACTGAATCTGTTCACCGTTCTTGGACCAGTTTTAGTAATGGTCATTAAAGATAGTCTGGTCTACTCGAGGAGCATTGAAGAGCATGCAGAACTCTTGAAGATCGCACTGCAGATTTAGAGGCAAGAAAGATTATATGCAAAGATGAGCAAGTGCAAGTTTTAGCTTGAAGAAGTAAAGTTTTGGGACATATCGTAGCTGGAGATGGAATCGCCGTTTAGCCAGGGAAGATTGCAGCAGTTCAAGACCGGCTGATTCTGAAGAACGTTGCAAAGATCAGAAGTTTCTTGGACTTGCAGGATACTATGGAAGGTTCGTGAAGAGTTCTGCTCGTTTGGCTGAGCCTCTGACCAAGCTTACGCACAAGAAATTACCATTTGTGTGGACAAATAAGTGTGTGTCAGCCTTTGAGGCGTTGGAGCAAGATTTGATAACCGCTTTTGTTTTAACCATACCAGACGGTTCCGGAGGATTGGTGATTCACAGCGACACATCTGGGAAAGGTTTGGGATGTGATTCGATACAACATGAGAAGGTGGTAGCTTACGCGTTGAGACAGTTGAAGGCCCATGAGAAGAATTACTCAACTCATGACTTGGAGCTTGCGGCTGGGATTTTCACTTGAAGATTTGGAGACACTACTTATTGGGCGATAGGGGTCGAAATATTCACTGATCATAAAAACCTAAAGTACGTGTTCGCTCAGAAGGAGCTAATTGTGAGACAGCGATGATGGTTGAAGCTGATGGCTGACTACGATCTTGATCTTGAGTACCATCCGGGAAGGTTGATGTTGTGCCGGATGCGCTTAGTCGGTTGCCAGCAATTCTGATGTTGACTGCACCAAGGGGACTTATTGGAGACTTTCGGAGATTCGAGTTGGAGATCGTGCTACCGCGTTCTTTGGGATAGATGATGCAACTGCAAGTACAGTTATCGTTGATCAAGGATATTGAAGCGGTGCAATTGCAGGACCCAAGATTGCAGATGTTTCGAGAACTGGTTGAAGTTGGACTTCGAACGGGCTTAGTGGTTCATGAAGATGGTTCGTTGTGATAGTTGTTTGTGTGTGCCAATGGAGGTATTCGTGAAGAAGTTTTGAAGGAGGTGCACAGTTGCACGTATTCCATACATCCAGGAGGTACGAAGATGTACCGAGATATACGACAGTGTTTTGGTGGGAAAGGCATGAAACAGGAGATTGCATGTTTTGTGTCAAAGTTCTTGGTGTGTCAGCAAGTTAAGGTTGAGCATCGAAGAATTACTGGTTTATTGCAACCACTTCCGATTCCTCAGTAGAAGTGGGAACATATAACCATGGATTAGTGAAGGCTTACCGCTGAGTCCAAAGGGCAATAGTGCAGTTGGGTGATTGATGATTGTTGGTAAATCAACGCAAGCGTTAGCAGAGCGATCCAAACTCTTGAAAGTATGCCGGGAGCTTACAAGTTGGACTTCAGGGTTCATTTGAGGATCACCTACATTGGTTGGAGTGTTCTTACAGCAACAAATTCCGGGCGACGATGCAGAGAGCTCCATTCGAAGCTTTTATGGTCGCAAGTGTCGTTTCCCTGTTTGTTGGGACGATATTGGTGAACGAAGTTAGTGGGACCAGATTTGGTTGTGCAGACAGTTGAGAAAGTCAATAGATTCTGGAATCATATTAGTGCAGCATGGGACCGACAAAGAGTTGGCAGATAAGTTGAGAAGACCTATAGAGTTCGCCGTTGGTGATGTGGTATTCTTGAAGGTGTCACCGACTAGAGGGGTGATACGTTTTGGAAGTCAAGGAAGGTTTAGTTCTTGATTTGTTGGACCCTTCGAGATTTTGGAGCATGTTGGAGAAGTGGCATATCGTTTGGCATCACCGCAAGCGTTGGAGGATGTTCGTGACGCGTTTCTCGTACCTCAACTCTGTAAGTATGCTCGAGATGAAATACATGCGTTGGATCATTCAAAACTGACTGTACGAGAAGATTTAATCTTTGAGGAGCGACCGATGTCAATTGTGGATCGAAGAGAAAAGGTTTTATGAACAAAGTTATCCCTCTTGTACTTGTTTCTTGGTGTAACCGCTCGCATGGAGGACCAACTTGGGAACGAGAAGATGAATTCCGACGGAAAGTTCTGCATCTATTCTTGTAGAGTGTTGATTGTTTGTCCTTTCTTGTTCTTGTAATTTCGATGACGAAATTCTTTTTGTAGTTGGGTATAATGTAACACCCGAGTTCATTTATACCTATTTCGGTTCTCGTATTTCCTTATCTGTGGTATTTTATTGATTTATAGTATTTGGGTGCGGATGGCTTGTTTTACATTTTGCATTGCATTCGACCGACCCGCTTACTTGAAACTTGTTTGATTCATATTTATGAATCACCCTGACTTGTTGTGTAGACTTGTGCATTTTCAACTTTATAGCATACTGGTATTTTATCTAGTATCGCGTCTTTTATCATATAACATTTTCGGTCACGTAAAATATTTTAAAAATACATTTCATAGCCTGCATGATACCCCTAACCCCGTGGTAGCATCCGCGCATTTTGTTCTCGTCCCGTTCAGTGAAACGGACGTGTTTAGATGGCTACGCGCACGTACGTGCATCCGTTCTTGGGGGTATGCATTTTTGTTACCTGAGCATTCCTTTTGAAATTTGGACATCGCATATATTTTTCATATTTTAAATCTGAATTTTTGGACCCGACCCAGGCGTATTTTGGAGTAAGTTTGTATTTGCCAAAATCTCAAGATGGACTATTATTATATTCTTTATAAACTATTAATATTTTAACTAACATATCCCTTATACAAACCGTTATTATTATATATATATATTATATATTTATTTAACTGTATAATCATAACAGACTCTCTCTCTCTCCGTTTCTCTCTCTCTCCGTTTCTCTCTCTCCCTCTCTCCTGACACACACTCTCTCTCTCTCCGTATATCTTATTGTTATTAAACCCTACGAATCTCGTGACCTCCTTCTTCCCATACCCGCCTCCTTCTTCTTTCTTCATTCCCTCGCTTCGCAACCCAGACCCGTGACGACGAGAACCCACGCATGCACCCGATCTCGTCTCCGTCCTCTCCTCAACCCTATCGTCATCCTCATCTCCTCCGACTCACCTCTCTTCTCTTCTTCCCCATCCTCTCTCCTTTTCTCCCAACGCCCCGAGAACCCAAGAACCCACAGCCCCGACCTCGTCGCTACACCATCGCCGCCTTCGCCTTGCTGTCGACATCCCCTCGTCACCATCCCCCATCTCTCCTCACCTCCTCTCCCTGCATGAACCCGAGCCCTTCCCTGCACACACCCTCATCACCAGAGCCTTGCCTGCACACCCTCACGCCGGCGACCACGTCGTCGTCGCCTCATCCTCACCCCGTCGCCACTACCTTCCTCGCACTTCTCCTCCCCTGCAAGCCACGACCCCCTGCACCAGCGCGATCACCAAACCCAATCCAAAGAACCTAACACGCACACACCTTGCCATCGTTGTCGTCGTCTCGTTCTCTGCCCCACTGACCCTCCATCATCCTTGCTCTCGGTTTCTTCATGCTCACCACCATGAGATCGCCACCCACCGTCGTCTATAGCCACAGCCGCAATAGCAACACTGACGACGCCAACCCTCGACTTCGACAGCCCTTTCGACGCCGTTCTGGGCTACGAACCGAGGCTCCAAGGATTGGCCCGAGTCTGTGTAAGCCTGACGATCGTTTCCATACCTCCGGATCTCCATTCCGTCAATGTTCGTGTATGCGCGCAAAGTGTTCGACGAAATGCCCAATGGAGATTTTCCGTCGTTTTCTCGCATTCTTGCTGCGTGTCGTGCATCTGTGGATCCCTGAGGCAAGTTAATCTTGCTACATGCTATTTAAATCATTTTATACCTATTCTAATATATATAATACCTGTAGTTTAAATATAGTACCCCATGCATCATTTTATAACATTTTGGTGTTCCGTTTGCATCCGTTTGTATTATTTTAAAATATAGAACATGGAAACCTAGATTGTTGCATGTTAGATTCCGTTATACTTCATCCATACCAGTATTTCCATCACGTATTGCTTAGTGGTACATCCCATGTCACCATGTGATAGTTTTATAATTTCGGATACCATCTGCATCCATTTCATTTAGAATATATATATCATTGTACTCATAGATCGCTTGAATATATAACACTGTAATATTGATACCCATGTTTTATAAATTGCACCCTATTTAGTTTGGGAACCATAAACGTAACCCCATTTATATTTTAGATCACATAATTACAATTGTTTATAGCCACATTACCCTTGTTGTGGTTTTATCCTATTGGACGACCGATTGCATACAATTAGCCTTACTCACATTCAGTTGCATCTATAAATTGTTTTAATGCATATTTATATGATTTTATCATCCACATGTGCAACACCGCATTATTGAACTTTTAAAACTATTACTTAAACCAAACGGATGACCGTACAACTAAGTAGTTTAATATGCACCTGTTGCTATCATGTGTTGTGCCTGTTTATTGTTCTGATAGTGCCATGTTTGTTTATTCATAACCATGATTATACTAGTCGATATTGAGCATCTACATGTTATCTTGTACACCCTGACATGACTTGCTACACATACTACTTGACCCGACTTGGTACCGTACACTACTTGACTTGACCTGATGTACCATGGCTTGACCTGTTACCTGATCTTGTGTCTAATGCCAACAAACCTGACATGTAGTCCTCACGGACCGTTCCTGTTGTCTATCCAGACAAACCAGCTCTTACCTGATCCTGTGTTGGCATTAGTTCTTGATTATTGAGTACCTGACTTGACATACACATATAACTTGGGGGTATGGGGAAATCAATGATGAAACCTGACTTGTAACTCAACAGTTCGATACATGTTCTGATCAGTCTTACGGGCTAGGCCAGCCCCGGAGTGATGTGAAGGGTTCCTAGGCACGCTCATGAAGTCTCACAAGGCATCAACCATGCCAATTTCAAATTTTATGAGTGCCGCGAAACCCTAATACGGATCGTCGACTAGAAATTTAGGCGAAAAACGAAACTAGTTAACATCTTAACTAAAGGAGAGAGGCTACAACCTTTGTAGATCCGGTTCTCCACTTCCTTAGCTCCACGTAGGCGTCCTCTCGCTGTCCATCTCGAATCCCGAACTCAATCGTCGGCTTCATCGGAGAAATGGGCGGACTAGGTCGTCGGCTTCGTGCCGAAGATGATCTACGTCGAGGCATCACAAGTTCAAGCTCCAACTTCACCAAGTTGTGAAACTTGTGAAGAAAACACCCAAAACCACTTGGCAAGAGGTAGAGGATGAAGAAATAGGAGGTGGGTTCACTTTAGAATTGGATTTCTCTCACTTTTGCTCAAGTTGCCATTGATGGACTTGAGCTTTTCTTGAAGAAGAAGATGATGAAGAAGAAGAAAGAATATGATTAGTATTTTTCCAATTGAAAAGTAAATGAATACTTATCATATACTAACTAGGGTAGAGTGTAGAGAATAGACCATGGTTACTTGGATGAGTTAGGGTTAAGCATGAAGACAAGAATGGTTAAGAAGTCAAAGCTTCATGAAGCTTCAACTAGAAACAAATAAAGCCACCATTCTCATCTAAAACATTTCCAAATAAATAAATGAACAAATAAATAAATAAATGAATAAGCAAAACCCTAATTATCAACTTAACCATGGTTTAATTCTATATACTTAACCAAATGATCAAGTATCATCAAACATGATACAAATATGTGCACAAAAGTATATCACATATACAACTTGCACATCAAGTGAGAAAATCCATTTAAAGTGAACCAATACTAGTTAATGCAAAGCAATATATCAAATATATAATTATACATTAAATCATTAAATCAACACTTGATTTAACGATCCGGTCATATCGCATATAACCGACTAGTATCCTATGTATCGGCTTATCGAATCAATCCTTGATTCGATACCTAGGTTATATCGCATATAACCATTCGATACATTCATCGCGAGAATGAAATACGGTATCACATACACGCATTATTCTCGGTCCTGCACATATCTCATATGCGCTCCTATTTCGTTTCGCTTGAGCCAGGAAACCTCTGTGTAGGACTCTAAAGACTCGTCAATACGCCGGTAGCAGATGATGATCATATCAAGCACCTACAAGCCGCAAGCGGTCTTCTAAACGTAACGGCCATCCGGGTATTGAGCGATCAGAAGATCGACGAGCTATCCCGCTCACACTCCTGTGAATCCAACCAGTAACACTTACCGTGCAGTCCGGTCTGTTCGTTTGATATGTCGCATATCAACTCTAGGGGTGGTAAACGTCAGACCCCAATAACCGATAAGTCGTGCCGATGTGAGGCTCATAACGGGTCGAGAAACTACTGGTAACACTTACCAGCAAATCTCTGATCAGCCCTGGCCAGGGACTTCCCTGTTACGGCCAATCGAGCACAGCGCAACATCAACCCCCAATACCGGGAGAGACGAAACCCCTCCTATCGCTCATTTCCTCCATGTGACTCGGGACTGTACCCAAAGACCACCGTTTTGCATTCCCTCATGGACGTGGTAAGGTGGAGATCAAAGCACAGTGGGAATCACACAAGACACTATGACGATCTCGGGTCTACAGACTAACCTGTACAAGTGTCACCTGAGAACTGCCATCTGACGTGAGGTATAATACCATCTGGGAGTTCTCAGCGAGTCCGTCCAGTGTACCCAGTCTCCACTGAGCACCCGTATACGATCTCTGATGTCAAACACCAATGGATATGGGATCATCCATCGCCCATCTCATGGGTCGAGAAGCGTATACGCTAGTCTACTCTGGTATATCGATGCCCCGTCTCGATACACCCATGACTAGGGACCTTGAAGGATGTACTTATGGACTACCATGTCCCCACTAGTATGATCTGCATCATAGTCCAGGCAGTCAAGTACACATTCTAAGGGCTTTACCAACATGTAACTATAAGACAGTTTAAAAAGACTAGTGTACATGTTAAGATAAAGAGTAACCAGATAGCATACTATCATATCGAGCAAGAAAGTCATCTCTATATATGTCCAAGCATCCAATATAATATACATCATCTGTACAATACTGGTCTCTAGGGCATATATACAACTAACAATCTCCCACTTGCACTGAGGCCAGTTGCTGTAGTATCGCATACCGAGCATCCCGAAGAGTCTCTCAAACTGTATCTGGGGTATGGCCTTCGTGAGTGGATCCGCCGTGTTGTTCTTCGTGTCAACTCTCCTGACCTCGATCTCCCGGCGATCAACTATCTCCCGGATCAGGTGATACCGCCTCAGAATATGCCTGGACCGCTGATGGGACCTGGGTTCCTTGGCCAAAGCCACCGCTCCATTGTTATCGCAATACAAAGGTATTGGATGCTCAATGGATGGAACCACTCCAAGTTCACTAATGAACTTCTTGATCCAGACAGCCTCTTTGGCAGCATCGTTGGCAGCGATGTATTCAGCCTCCATCGTCGAGTCTGCCACGGTTTCCTGCTTGGAACTCTTCCAGCTAACCGCCCCTCCGTAAAGAGTAAAGACAAATCCCGACTGCAACTTAGAGTCGTCCTTATCACTCTGGAAGCTCGAATCGGTAAAGGACTCCACTTGGAGTTCTCCGTTACCATACACCAAGAGCATCTCTTTAGTCCTTCGCAAGTACTTGAGAATGCTCTTCACAGCTGTCCAGTGACTCTCTCCAGGATCAGCTTGATACCTGCTCACTACACTTAGTGAGTATGCAACATCGGGTCTGGTACATAGCATCGTGTACATGATAGAGCCTACAGCCGAAGCATAGGGTATCCCTTGCATGCGAGCTCTCTCCAAATCAGTCTTGGGAGACATCTCTTTGGAGAGAGTGACTCCAGAGATCGTGGGTAAGTTCCCACGCTTGGATTCTTCTATACTAAACCTCTTTAGTATGGTGTCAATGTACCTGGATTGGGACAATCCCAGAATCCTTTTGGATCTATCTCTATAGATCCTTATTCCCAATGTGCAGAAGGCATCACCAAGATCTTTCATTGAGAATCTTTGTGATAAGAAGAGCTTGACCGATTGCAGCATAGGAATATCATTTCTTATCAAGAGTATGTCGTCCACGTACAATACGAGGAAGACAATCTTACTCTCTGCCACCTTCTTGTAAATACAAGGTTCATCTGGGTTTTTGACGAAATCAAACTCTTTGATAACGACATCAAAGCAGATGTTCCAACTCCGCGATGCTTGCTTTAATCCATAAATGGATTTAAGCATCTTGCACACCTTCCCGCTGCTCCCACTGTCTACGAAGCCCTCTGGCTGAGTCATGTACACGCACTCTTCTAAATCACCATTTAGAAAGGCGGTCTTAACATCCATTTGCCAGATTTCGTAGTCATGATATGCAGCGATGGCAAGCATGATCCGGATGGATTTAAGCATAGCCACTGGAGAAAAGGTTTCGTCATAGTCCACACCTGGTCTTTGACGAAAACCCTTTGCAACAAGTCTAGCTTTGAAAGTCTCCACTTTCCCATCTACACCAAGTTTCTTCTTGAAGATCCACTTGCTCCCAATGGGTTTTACCCCGTCAGGAGCAACTTCCAAAGTCCATACTTTGTTGGTGTACATGGATTCCATCTCGGACCGCATAGCATCCAGCCATTTCACTGAGTCCCTACTCGTGATGGCCTGGTCGAAGCTAGTTGGGTCATCATCCTCCATGATGCAATCCTCGCTTCCACCGTCAATGAGAAAACCGTAGTATCTCTCAGGTGGACGAGATGCCCTACTAGATCGGCGGAGAGGCTGGGGTTCGTCGAGTTCTACTGAATCCTCTGGTTCTACCAAGTCTTCTGTTACAGTTTGTGTTACTGGAACCTCTTCCAGTTCTACCTCAATGCTACTTGTCTGTTTCATAAGAAAACTCTTTTCTAAGAAAGTGGGATGTCGAGAAACAAACACTTTTTGTTCCTCGGAGTGGTAGAAGATATACCCTCGCGAATGTTTGGGATATCCAACAAACTTACATAGAACAGACCTTGCCTCGAGCTTGTCCGGATTTTGTGTTTTAACATAGGCCGGACAACCCCATATCTGAATAAAATTAAGACATGGTCTCTTGCCATTCCATATCTCATATGGAGTGGTAGGCACTGATTTGGTTGGAACTCTATTCAATAGGTATGCTGCTGTCTCCAGCGCATATCCCCAGAAGGAAATAGGTAACTCAGCTGCACTCATCATAGAGCGCACCATATCTAATAGGGTGCGATTTCTCCGCTCCGATACACCGTTGTGCTGTGGTGTATAAGGAGGAGTAAGCTGAGAGAGAATCCCATTCTCTTTTAGATAATCTCTGAATTCGTTACTTAAGTATTCTCCTCCTCGATCAGACCGAAGGATCTTAATACTTTTGCCCGTTTGGTTCTCTACTTCTTGTTTATATTCTCTAAATTTCTCAAAAGCTTCTGATTTGTGTTTCATCAGGAACACATATCCGAATCTAGAGAGATCGTCAGTGAATGTAATGAAGTAGGAAGAACCGTTCCTGGCAAGGGTAGACATGGGACCGCATACATCACTATGTACCAGTCCTAAGAGTTCAGTAACTCTTTCTCCGTGTCCACTAAACGGAGCTTTGGTCATTTTTCCTTTGAGACATAAATGGCAAGTATCATAAGATGATAATTCGAACGGATTCAAATAACCATCCTTATGTAACTTAGCCAGTCATGTCGCATTGATATGACCAAGTCTACAATGCCACAAGTAGGATTCGTTTATTTCTGAACTTTTCCTCTTGTGTGTGTTTTGTATATTGAGGACTGTATTTTGATTTAGAATGAATATGCCATTATGTAGCGAGCCTGATGCAATCAACTTTTGATCTAGGAATATATTCATAACATTATCCTTTACTACAAAATTATATCCTTCTTTACTCAATAAAGAAACTGATATAATGTTGCACATCATGTTCGGTATATAATAGCACTCATTCAGAATCATTGTATCATCACTTGGTAATACAAGATGATATTCGCCAACTGCTTTGGCTGCAACATTTGCCCCATTCCCAACTTGAACGGAATGATCACCTTTTCCCAGTTCTCTACCTTTCCGTAGCCCATGTAACTGTTTACATATATGGGATCCTGATCCGGTATCTAATACCCAGGACGTAGGGTGAACTGAGAAACAGTTCTCAATGACAAACACACCTGAAGATGATGCATCAACATGCATGTTCTCCGTTTGGGCGGTGTGAGAATCCAGATATTCTCCTGTTTCCTGTTCATTCTTATAACACTTATAAGATAGAACGGGTTCAACGTTCCCCTGCACAGTATAACATGCGGGTTCGGTCAATACATCCATATTATTATCTTTATTAGGGCATGAACTGGTCGCTACCTGGAGAGAGAGAGAGAAGAAAACACTTTAGCGTATGCACGTGCAAGATCAGATTGGTTATTATCTTATCTAATCAGGATGGCTCCCACTGGTTTTTATCAAATCTTCCTTCAAACCCTAAAAGGAAAGACTAGCTGGGATTAATTACACCCTACAACTTCGTCGATCTTTCAGCCAGGCCAGTGTCGGTACTTTGAGGGAGGTCCCCCGTGCTTTCGCACGAACCTAATTAATGTAAACCTCATTTTCCCAGAGGCGTAACCCCGTTGACACCTTTCTAGACACCTACTTGATCAGCTAATTGTAGTGTGCAAAACTCTCCCAGGAGTAACTCTTACTCGCAGTGGGTATCGGGATCCAACTATCTCATAGAAGGTATGCAATCTCATTGCAAATTTCAACACTTGAAATTCCCGATAATGCTTTTGCCCCTAGCGTCCTGTGACCTTGACGGAGGCCAAACTACCCACAGGGCGCTAGTCAAGTTCAACCCGTCATTTCTTGATCGAATTAAACCCACCCGTACGACCCTTGACGGAGGCCAAACTACGCCGTACGAATACCCTAATCCAATCGCATCAAATGCTGACAGATAAGCACTAGTTAGCTACCATACACTACGCCTTGACGGAGGCCAAACTACCGCAGCATGAATACTAAGTAGTACTTACCTGAAATGACGGAGGGCTACGCAGGTTTTTCTGAAAACCATGAGCGTAATGAACTTGATATCGTTGTAGAATCAAAATGAAGTTTTAAAATGGAGTGATTTTGAGGCTTTTCTAGTTTTGCTAAAGGGGTCACTCCCGGTGAAGGGATCGTCGGCCCTTTCCTCGTCGAATGAGGTGCGGGATATATCATATATATCACTGTGCAAAGCAGAAACTATAGAAGCAATCAAAAGTCAAACCGAGTGTGTAGCATCTGCCAGTTATTGCTAAAGGAGTTACTCCCGGTGAAGGGATCTCGGTCCTTTCCTCATCGAATAAGGTGCAGGGTATAACACATATACCGCTATGCAAAGCAAGAACTGTAGCTACCTGTTTTGTTTAAAATTTGATTCTACAACATCTTAGGTTTCTTGTCTTTCATTAATCACATTAATGAAGTCCCATCATTTAAGTACCTAAACATCACAGATAAATACGACGTACACTTATGCCATCCGCATTCGCCTCGATGTCCCCTCGTGCACCGTTAAGTTAGGTAACTAACGACAGAGCAGGGCAGGGCTAGTGCGGGTGCAAAACATAAGTAACGCCTATATAATATATCATATATACTATATACAGTATCCATCACAGAACATCACATGATCACATCACAGATATCGCAGCAGAAGAAACATATGAAACATTGGATATACTAGGATGTCCGTGTTTTCAATACGAGCCAGTATAAAACACGGATTCCACGGTCGTGATGAATAGCCAATCCCACACCCCTAGACCCCTACGAGAGCGACAAGCAACCCTGCCAATTCTAGGGTTAGGAGACCCGGACTCGACTCCTCGAGTTGGTCTTCCACTGGACCCCAGAACCCGGTTACTTGTGCTCCCCTCCTTGGGTCTATCCTAATGCCGAAAAGTAAATAATATACAAAAGGTGACATCTTCCGCAACCTGGAAGTGCCCCAAATAAAAGAATATTACATACAAGTTTTTACATGAATGAAAATGAAAAACACTCATCTCACATAAAAACCCCCGGCTATTCAAACACGACAATCCAATATAACATATCCAGCAACACATAACATCACATGTCATCAACGTAAGTAAATATGCGCATCTCAATTGTCGTTGACATATAGCAACGAAACCGGCGATATCACATATTACACTTACGGTCACAGAAAAGAAATTGTAAAACTACAACAGTTGGAATTCGCAACCTTTTTAGACATCGCATGCCTAATCAAATGAAATACTTAGACATCACATGCCTAACAATTATAAACCCCGCATTTTAGTCTCATTATCGAAAACTCTTTTCAATATCATGTGGGACTAAACTGCTAGATTTATAACATTCATTCAGTTATCTCATAACTGTTTGTGAATTCCAATTATTGTATCCCATTCCGGATAAATAGAAAATATTAAAATTTCCGATCGAACATTCAAACACCCAAGTTTTCCCGAAACCGATCAACACATGAAATAAGTTCAAAGACATTCACTTCATGCCTCAGTACCAACGGTCCAGCCGTAGAAGGGTCAAGCCAACGCCTCACATGTGGCACGCCGTACTGCCCCAAACCCGAAGGTTCAAAGGGCAGTTCAAGACGGTCACATAATCGAGTTAAGGTTTGTTGTCTTCTAGAGGGACCATCGCGTTACTTGCACTACTTCGAACGTCTTTAAACTACGGAAAAGTCCAACAATTGGAAATTTCCCGGCAGGGAAAAAATTGGGTATTTACATCCGGTCGAACTTTTTAACATATTCAAAAATTATCCGGAAAACACTTAGACAAAGTTTGATAATCCGATCGAAATGCCGAGTCCCCAATACAACCCAGAATACTCAACTCTTGAATAAATATTAAAAATTCCCAGAGAACTCAGCACTGAATAAAAGAAATTACTGTGCAAAATTGGGTGGGTGACGCTATCATACGGCCGCGGAACCGCCGCAGAAGCAAGGCTTCTGCCGCGGTTCCGCCGCACTTTAGAGGAATTGGGTGATCGTTTTTCACAGTAATTCTTAGAACGTCCTGCTGAATTTTCTGCATATTTTTAATTTGGAGAAAACCCAGTTTTCAGAAAATTTCCAGAGAGCATCATGGATTTTAGGGTTTCGGTTCGATCGGGTTCCAAACGTCGTCTAGACTTCGCCTAAGGCTCTAGCTAGGCTCTGATACCACTGAAGGGTTCCTAGGCACGCTCATGAAGTCTCACAAGGCATCAACCATGCCAATTTCAAATTTTATGAGTGCCGCGAAACCCTAATACGGATCGTCGACTAGAAATTTAGGCGAAAAACGAAACTAGTTAACATCTTAACTAAAGGAGAGAGGCTACAACCTTTGTAGATCCGGTTCTCCACTTCCTTAGCTCCACGTAGGCGTCCTCTCGCTGTCCATCTCGAATCCCGAACTCAATCGTCGGCTTCATCGGAGAAATGGGCGGACTAGGTCGTCGGCTTCGTGCCGAAGATGATCTACGTCGAGGCATCACAAGTTCAAGCTCCAACTTCACCAAGTTGTGAAACTTGTGAAGAAAACACCCAAAACCACTTGGCAAGAGGTAGAGGATGAAGAAATAGGAGGTGGGTTCACTTTAGAATTGGATTTCTCTCACTTTTGCTCAAGTTGCCATTGATGGACTTGAGCTTTTCTTGAAGAAGAAGATGATGAAGAAGAAGAAAGAATATGATTAGTATTTTTCCAATTGAAAAGTAAATGAATACTTATCATATACTAACTAGGGTAGAGTGTAGAGAATAGACCATGGTTACTTGGATGAGTTAGGGTTAAGCATGAAGACAAGAATGGTTAAGAAGTCAAAGCTTCATGAAGCTTCAACTAGAAACAAATAAAGCCACCATTCTCATCTAAAACATTTCCAAATAAATAAATGAACAAATAAATAAATAAATGAATAAGAAAAACCCTAATTATCAACTTAACCATGGTTTAATTCTATATACTTAACCAAATGATCAAGTATCATCAAACATGATACAAATATGTGCACAAAAGTATATCACATATACAACTTGCACATCAAGTGAGAAAATCCATTTAAAGTGAACCAATACTAGTTAATGCAAAGCAATATATCAAATATATAATTATATATTAAATCATTAAATCAACACTTGATTTAACGATCCGGTCATATCGCATATAACCGACTAGTATCCTATGTATCGGCTTATCGAATCAATCCTTGATTCGATACCTAGGTTATATCGCATATAACCATTCGATACATTCATCGCGAGAATGAAATACGGTATCACATACATGCATTATTCTCGGTCCTGCACATATCTCATATGCGCTCCTATTTCGTTTCGCTTGAGCCAGGAAACCTCTGTGTAGGACTCTAAAGACTCGTCAATACGCCGGTAGCAGATGATGATCATATCAAGCACCTACAAGCCGCAAGCGGTCTGCTAAACGTAACGGCCATCCGGGTATTGAGCGATCAGAAGATCGACGAGCTATCCCGCTCACACTCCTGTGAATCCAACCAGTAACACTTACCGTGCAGTCCGGTCTGTTCGTCTGATATGTCGCATATCAACTCTAGGGGTGGTAAACGTCAGACCCCAATAACCGATAAGTCGTGCCGATGTGAGGCTCATAACGGGTCGAGAAACTACTGGTAACACTTACCAGCAAATCTCTGATCAGCCCTGGCTAGGGACTTCCCTGTTACGGCCAATCGAGCACAGCGCAACATCAACCCCCAATACCGGGAGAGACGAAACCCCTCCTATCGCTCATTGCCTCCATGTGACTCGGGACTGTACCCAAAGACCACCGTTTTTCACGCCCTCATGGACGTGGTAAGGTGGAGATCAAAGCACAGTGGGAATCACACAAGACACTATGACGATCTCGGGTCTACAGACTAACCGGTACAAGTGTCACCTGAGAACTGCCATCTGACGTGAGGTATAATACCATCTGGGAGTTCTCGGCGAGTCCGTCCAGTGTACCCAGTCTCCACTGAGCACCCGTATACGATCTCTGATGTCAAACACCAATGGATATGGGATCATCCATCGCCCATCTCATGGGTCGAGAAGCGTATACGCTAGTCTACTCTGGTATATCGATGCCCCGTCTCGATACACCCACGACTAGGGACCTTGAAGGATGTACTTATGGACTACCATGTCCCCACTAGTATGATCTGCATCATAGTCCAGGCAGTCAAGTACACATCCTAAGGGCTTTACCAACATGTAACTATAAGACAGTTTAAAAAGACTAGTGTACATGTTAAGATAAAGAGTAACCAGATAGCATACTATCATATCGAGCAAGAAAGTCATCTCTATATATGTCCAAGCATCCAATATAATATACATCATCTGTACAATATTGGCCTCTAGGGCATACATACAACTAACAATCTCCCACTTGCACTAAGGCCAGTTGCTGTAGTATCGCATACCGAGCATCCCGAAGAGTCTCTCAAACTCTATCTGGGGTATGGCCTTCGTGAGTGGATCCGCCGTGTTGTTCTTCGTGTCAACTCTCCTGACCTCGATCTCCCGGCGATCAACTATCTCCCGGATCAGGTGATACCGCCTCAGAATATGCCTGGACCGCTGATGGGACCTGGGTTCCTTGGCCAAAGCCACCGCTCCATTGTTATCACAATACAAAGGTATTGGATGCTCAATGGATGGAACCACTCCAAGTTCACTAATGAACTTCTTGATCCAGACAGCCTCTTTGGCAGCATCGTTGGCAGCGATGTATTCAGCCTCCATCGTCGAGTCTGCCACGGTTTCCTGCTTGGAACTCTTCCAGCTAACCGCCCCTCCGTAAAGGGTAAAGACAAATCCCGACTGCGACTTAGAGTCTTCCTTATCACTCTGGAAGCTCGAATCGGTAAAGGACTCCACTTGGAGTTCTCCGTTACCATACACCAAGAGCATCTCTTTAGTCCTTCGCAAGTACTTGAGAATGCTCTTCACAGCTGTCCAGTGACTCTCTCCAGGATCAGCTTGATACCTGCTCACTACACTTAGTGAGTATGCAACATCGGGTCTGGTACATAGCATCGCGTACATGATAGAGCCTACAGCCGAAGCATAGGGTATCCCTTGCATGCGAGCTCTCTCCAAATCAGTCTTGGGAGACATCTCTTTGGAGAGAGTGACTCCAGAGATCGTGGGTAAGTTCCCACGCTTGGATTCTTCCATACTAAACCTCTTTAGTATGGTGTCAATGTACCTGGATTGGGACAATCCCAGAATCCTTTTGGATCTATCTCTATAGATCCTTATTCCCAATATGCAGGAGGCATCACCAAGATCTTTCATTGAGAATCTTTGTGATAAGAAGAGCTTGACCGATTGCAGCATAGGAATATCATTTCTTATCAAGAGTATGTCGTCCACGTACAATACGAGGAAGACAATCTTACTCTCTGCCACCTTCTTGTAAATACAAGGTTCATCTGGGTTTTTGACGAAATCAAACTCTTTGATAACGACATCAAAGCAGATGTTCTAACTCCGCGATGCTTGCTTTAATCCATAAATGGATTTAAGCAGCTTGCACACCTTCCCGCTGCTCCCACTGTCTACGAAGCCCTCTGGCTGAGTCATGTACACGCACTCTTCTAAATCACCATTTTGAAAGGCGGTCTTAACATTCATTTGCCAGATTTCGTAGTCATGATATGCAGCGATGGCAAGCATGATCCGGATGGATTTAAGCATAGCCACTGGAGAAAAGGTTTCGTCATAGTCCACACCTGGTCTTTGACGAAAACCCTTTGCAACAAGTCTAGCTTTGAAAGTCTCCACTTTCCCATCTACACCAAGTTTCTTCTTGAAGATCCACTTGCTCCCAATGGGTTTTACCCCGTCAGGAGCAACTTCCAAAGTCCATACTTTGTAGGTGTACATGGATTCCATCTCGGACCGCATAGCATCCAGCCATTTCACTGAGTCCCTACTCGTGATGGCCTGCTCGAAGCTAGTTGGGTCATCATCCTCCATGATGCAATCCTCGCTTCCACCGTCAATGAGAAAACCGTAGTATCTCTCAGGTGGACGAGATGCCCTACTAGATCGGCGGAGAGGCTGGGGTTCGTCGAGTTCTACTGAATCCTCTGGTTCTACCAAGTCTTCTGTTACAGTTTGTGTTACTGGAACCTCTTCCAGTTCTACCTCAATGCTACTTGTCTGTTTCATAAGAAAACTCTTTTCTAAGAAAGTGGGATGTCGAGAAACAAACACTTTTTGTTCCTCGGAGTGGTAGAAGATATACCCTCGCGAATGTTTGGGATATCCAACAAACTTACATAGAACAGACCTTGCCTCGAGCTTGTCTGGATTTTGTGTTTTAACATAGGCTGGACAACCCCATATCTGAATAAAATTAAGACATGGTCTCTTGCCATTCCATATCTCATATGGAGTGGTAGGCACTGATTTGGTTGGAACTCTATTCAATAGGTATGCTGCTGTCTCCAGCGCATATCCCCAGAAGGAAATAGTTAACTCAGCTGCACTCATCATAGAGCGCACCATATCTAATAGGGTGCGATTTCTCCGCTCTGATACACCGTTGTGCTGTGGTGTATAAGGAGGAGTAAGCTGAGAGAGAATCCCATTCTCTTTTAGATAATCTCTGAATTCGTTACTTAAGTATTCTCCTCCTCGATCAGACCGAAGGATCTTAATACTTTTGCCCGTTTGGTTCTCTACTTCTTGTTTATATTCTCTAAATTTCTCAAAAGCTTCTGATTTGTGTTTCATCAGGAACACATATCCGAATCTAGAGAGATCGTCAGTGAATGTAATGAAGTAGGAAGAACCGTTCCTGGCAAGGGTAGACATGGGACCGCATACATCACTATGTACCAGTCCTAAGAGTTCAGTAACTCTTTCTCCGTGTCCACTAAACGGAGCTTTGGTCATTTTTCCTTTGAGACCGGAGTGATTTTTGTAGCAAAGAAAGAAGAGGAGAATACCTAAGCTGGAAAGGATCCGAACAATTTTCAACCGGACCAGGAACCCGAGAAGAATCCTCCATGAATTCGGTGCTAGCTGACCCGGGGTAAGTTGGAAGCAATGGAGAACTGCACAAATCTTTGGTGAGAAGGGCAGACGCATCCCTTCTCGGAACGCTTCCAGGTACATAGCAATCCCATTGCCTCCGACCGATTCAACATCGAGGGCGCATCGCGAGTATTTTTTATGCGTACTTTAGGGGCCATTTTTACTCTCCGACGACGAAGAACAAGGGCCTTACCTCCCTTGGGGGCGGGCCCGACGCGGAGGAAGAAGAACTTCCTCGGCTATCAGAAGCCGAGGAAGAGGAGGATGACCTACCGGGCTCGGCTTCAGAGGCTGAAGCCCCATCGCCTCACTCAACTACATCAACAAAAATATCAGAGGAAGACATTTGACCTGATTCATGGGAAGAGTGGCTGAGGATGAATTTTGACTGGGGATCCGACCTAAGGGATGAAGCACCGAGCAATTCTCAGATGACAGGAGAAAAATGAAACAAAGGTGTTTCTTAGGGAAATGCCTCCTCTATTTATACGCTCAGCAATAGCCATCTAATGACCCAAATTTGCTCCCGCTAAAACGAAGTGTCGCGCCCCACAGCCCTAATGACGCCACGCGGTAGCCAACCATTGGACGTTTCCTCCTCATGCGAATCGCAATTCGCCACCCAATTATGGCCATGTGGCACGAAAATCGATAACCTAAGCAAGCGAAGCGACGTCACTTTTATGGCACCACCATTTCGCTGATCCACTGACGTCACCAAGGATACACATGAAAATTGAGGCGCGTCGTGAAACGCCACGTGGATCCAGAGATCGAAGAAACACGACCACCTAGCGCCACATCGTTCCGAGACAACCCGCTACGAAGAATCCTCGGCACTAAGCTGAACGTTGAAGACCGAACAAACCAATCTCGATTCGACCCTTAAATAGGTTAGAACGAGGGTGGGGGGCTAATGATGAGCACGCAGGTGGGAATTCTCTAGATCACGACACGTAGCGGACGACGTGTCGTCCACATAAACCCGCTAGATTTATGGGGATTGCAGAGCGGGAATAAGTATGATACATTGGGAACATTACTCGGCATCTCACCTTCTAGGCTGCGTCCGACCTTCCAGATAGCCTTCCCGGAGCACATTCCCCCTTCGGCTGACCGTCAGCCAAATAGCTCATTTTCGAGCTATCCTATAGCTCGAACTCCTCAGCTCACTTGCTCGTCTCCTAATTGTCCTATAGCTGAGACTTCTCAGCTCACTTGCTCGTCTCCGAGCTCTCCTGAGACTCCTCAACGTCCCTGTTTGGCCGGGAGCACGGAGTCCGAGAGCCCTCTTAAAGGCTCCGTGTATCTCATCACGACGAAATCTCTGCCGCTCCACATCCCGCACGCTAGCGTATCTCGCCATTAATGGGCGTATCCCGCCATCAATGCGAAAGTGACGCAGGGGCGTAACGGACGGCGAGAATCTTATATCGGCTCGCTCCATGCGACCGCTATATAAACTTCTCTTCCAGACGACTCAGGTATCTCGGACTCATCCCAATTCACCTATTCTTTGTTGCTTTTGTTGTTCCCTTGTTTGGGCTCGGCTTCCCTCCCATCCGAGGGGGTCTCCCGTATTCTAAAAAGGAGGGAGAGACCCACAGAGTAGGAGAGGGAAAGACCGAGACCCAAAGTGTCAAGAAAGACGACTGAGTGTAAGATGGCTAGACCTTTAATAATCCCCTTAAAATTCTTTCTTTTTTAATTAACAGTAAAGTAAAGCAGTAGCAAACCAAACGGCCAACTTATAGCCTCTTTTTTCGTATTCTGTTTAGTCGCTACTGAACTACTGAAGTCCCAAAGTCGACCTCCCTATCTCCTGATCGAGCTTGTGTAGGTAGATGATTCCTACGCGTTACGCACCCGTTCGCCACTTTGTTCTCAACTATTCCGATTCCAGCAAACGGAGGCTGAAAATAAAGTAGCTAGCGCCCTGTAGCTTTGAAGCAGGGCGAGACAAGTTTCGCTAGGAGCCTCTTTTACCGAACTCTCGACAGAATAGAAAAGAGGGCCGCAGGCTGCCCTAATATTTCTCGGTACTTGATCGTCGGAGGGTCCTACGGTGGTTTCCCATGCCGGGACTTCCTTTGCAGGTAGCTCGGCATACAACCAACAACCTATTGAGATCCACACGTTAAATCCTCAAATCAAATCTCAACCGTTCAGCCCCGCTGTGTTGGGAGGGAGAGTCGATCCACGGAACAGTGCTCGCGACAAAACCCAAATCACGCAAAAATACAATCATGCAATTAAACGACGAAAGACAATATAAATTAAAGTGCAGGAATAAGAAAACAATCAATCACAAACAAGATGGATTTGTTAACGAGGTTCACCCACCGTATGGCTAGTCCCCGGCAGAGCGGAATCTGCAAACGTCTACTATACTTAAATCAAGTTTACACACAAGAACAACGCTAGGAGATTTCTCTCAAATCTCTCTATACAAATCTCTCTTAGCCTTTGCCTCTTGTGATGATGCTTGTGATTGATACAAAATGCCTCACTCATAAGATGTGCTTTTATAGCACCTAGGACAATGTTACTATCTAATAAAGTCACCACCTTTCATTGTCACCACCTAACAATGTCATGCATGTCAAAAGTAGCACCTAACAAAGTCACCACCTTTCATTGTCACCACCTAACAATGTCATGCATGTCAAAAGTAGCACCTAACAAAGTCACCATCTATCATTGTCACCACTTAACAATATCATGCATGTCAAAGTAGCGCCTGACAAAGCCATCACCTAACATTATTACCACCTAACAATTTCATGCATGTCAAAAGGTGACACCTAACCCTAGACTTTAATTTTCATCAATTTTCAACAAACTCCACCTTGATGCAAATTCATCGCAATCTCGACATTGTCCCACTTGGAGTACTTTTTTGGCTTGATTCTCAACACTAGTAAACTTCATACGATTCCACTGCTGCTCTCTCCTCATCAAATTTTCATGAAGAGATTCACCGTTCTGCAATAGAGATTCTGCTTATCTCTGTCTACAATTTTGGTGAACATATCCGCCGGATTCTTTTCTCCCGCGATCTTCTGCAGTATCAACTCACCATCTTCTAACGCCCTGCGTATGAAGTGGTACCGCACCTTGATATGCTTCGTCCGAGAATGATATGTTGCATTCTTCGCCAAATGTATTGCACTTTGGCTGTCACTCCACAAGGTATTGGAGTCTTGCTTCTTACTCAACTCTTCGAGTAACCCTTGTAACCATATCATCTCTTTGCTGGCTTCCGTAATCGCCACGTACTCAGCCTCCGTAGTTGACAATGCTACCACTTTTTGCAGTTAAGATACCCAACTCACCGTTGTTCCCCCAACTGTAAATACGTATTCTGTTGTGCTCTTCCCATTATCTCGATCACCCGAGTAGTCCGCATCAACGTAACCTTGCACCTTTAGAGAGTCACCCCTGAAACATAAGCATTGACTATACGTACCCCTAAGATACCTCAAAATCCACTTCACCGCATTCCAATGCTCCTTCCCCGGGTTTTGCATATACCGGCTCACAACTCCCACTGCATGTGCAATATCTGGTCTCGTACCACCATTGCATAGATTAAACTTCCCACCGCAGAAGCATAAGGCACTCTTGCCATCTCGTCTTTCTGCTCTTGAGTTGTCGGGCAAAACTCCTTCATGAGTTTGAAATATTTTGCTAAAGGCGTACTCACCGGTTTTGACTTGTCCATATTGAACCGCTTCAAAACCTTCTCGATATAGTCGCTTTGCGATAACCGCAGCTTCTGCTGCTTCCTATCTCGAACGATCTTCATGCCCAAAATTTGTTTGGCCGCTCCCAAATCTTTCATGGAAAACTTTTCAGCCATCATCTTCTTCAGACTTTGAATTTTCTCGAAGTTCGGACCCGCTACCAACATATTATCTACATAGAGTGATAGAATGATATAGTCTCCATCCTCAAAAGTCTGAATATAGACACAGTGATCTGACTCACCACGCACAAATCCCGTCTCTAACATGAACTGATCGAATTTGAGACGCCACTGTCTTGGAGCTTGCTTAAGGCCGTACAAGCTCTTTCGCAGTCTACACACCATAGTTTCTTTTCCCTTCACCTCATATCCCGATGGCTGCATCATATAGATCTCCTCCACCAAATCTCCATGAAGGAACGCAGTCTTCACATCAAGCTGCTCCAAGTGCAGATCCTCCACCGCCACAATACTAAGGATCACCCGAATTGATGTCATTTTCACCACAGGGGAAAATATCTCTTGATAGTCAATTCCTTGTTTTTGCGCATATCCCTTGACTACCAAGCGAGCCTAATACCGCTTCACACCATCAGCCTCATCTTTTATCCTGTACACCCATTTATTCAGCAACACTTTTCGACCCTTGGGTGGCTTCACTAGGTCCCACGTGCGGTTCTTCTTCAAAGAATCCATCTCCTCGTCCATAGCTCGCTCCCACTGCTTACTAGCACCGTCTTGCGTCGCCTCTTCAAGGGATTCAGGCTCTCCCGAATCCATGTACAAAATGAAGTTGGTCACAAGTCTTTCAGGTAGTCTCCTTTCTCTCGTAGATCTCCTCAGAACTGGCATATCCGGTTGCTGAACATGGTCACCATCATGTTCTTGAGTCTGATCCTGCACTGCAGCTTCCTCCATGTTCTGACCCCCACTTGTGGACACCTGATTGTTCTCTTGAGTTCCGACTAACTCCACGAACTCAGATACAACACCATCTTTGGCTTGTTTTTCTTCTCTATATAAGTGCTGCTCATCAAAGACAATGTTCCGGCTTCGTATTACTTTCTTACTTGTGTAATCCCACAACCGATATCCGAACTCGTCTCCACCATACCCGATGAAAGCACACTTCTTAGATTTGGAGTCAAGCTTACTCCTTTCTGCCTTATCAATCAAAGAATACGCGATACAGCCAAATACTTTAAGGTGCGAATAGTTGACCAGTTTACCCGACCAAATTTCATCTGGAATGCCTCCATCAAGCGCACTCACCAGGCTTCTGTAGATCAGATATACAACAACATCGACCGCTGCTGCCCATAAGAATTTTGGCAGATTCGCATCCAAAGTCATGCTTCGCACTCGCTCTAGGACCATTATGTTCATCCTTTCAGCGATACCATTTTGCTGTGGCGTCCCAGGTACTATCTTCAACTAATGAATACCTTTTTGAGAGCAAAACTCCTCGAACTCTTGGGTGCAGTATTCCCGCCATTATCAGACTTTAGGCATTTACCCTTCATCCCCGTTTGGTTCTCCACCTGCACAATCCAATGTTTGAAGATGCCAAACACATCGGACTTTTTCTTCATCGCGTATACCCATGTCTTCCGACTTGTATCATCGATGAACGTCACGAAGTACCGATTTCCTCCATAAGACTCTACCGAGGCCGGACCCCACACGTCGATATGCACCATCTCCAGTTTCTTGGTCTTTTTCGCTACGCCTCCAATTTGAAAACTGAGCGCGTTTTGCTTCCCACAAACGCAGCTCTCGCAAAACCCCAAATCCACTTTTTTCAGCCCCGAAAGAACCCCCTTGGCTTGAAGAATTTTCATGTTCTTCTCGCTGAGGTGCCCCAATCTCTTATGCCACAACGAAGTCTCCGAACTTGCCGTCAATGCAACCGAGCCTCCGCTGCTCCTATTGAATGAGTATAACGAACTGCTCAGCTTGTCCCTTGCGACCACCAACGACCCTTTGGAAATCTTCCATTGAGAATTCCCAAACGCTGTAGTAAATCCTTCGTTGTCTGGCTGACTTATGGAAATCAAGCTTTTCTTCAAATCCGGAATATGACGAACATTCTTCAATTTGATTTGACCACCTCCTAACGGTTGCAAGATGATCGTCCCCTTCCAACGATCTTACACGATTGACCGTTTTCCACCGTCACATGTCCAAGATCGCCCTCAACATACTCGCTAAAGTGTTGTCTGCCCAAAGTGTAATAAAAGAAGCCCCTGAATCTAGGAACCAAGTATCCGCCTTTGTGTTCTCGCTCGCCGATAGACAAAGACCTTGTTCCCCTTGTTCTTGTGTAGATACCACATTCGCTTCCTTTTCATCCGTCTTCTCATCCGAGCCTTTCTTCGGAAGCCTACATTCACTTGTTCTATGGCCCTTCTTTCCGCAATTCCAACAGGCGCCTTGGATTTTTCCTTGAGATTTACCTCGGCTTTTAGACTTGCCCTTTTTCCACTTTCCTCTTTCTATTGTTCTGCCACGATTCTCCACCGAAAGTGCAGAAGTTCTAGAACTCCCACTCACGGACTTTCTCCGCATCTCATCGTTTAATATGCAGCTTACCGCATCATTAAACGTGGGAATCCCCGAGATAGAGTTGCTAACCGCCATCACTAGGTTCTCCCAACTCTCTGGCAACGAACATAGGAACAGTAGGGCTCGAATCTCGTCTTCAAAGATGATTGAAATGGACTCAAGTTGTCTTGTCACGTTGTTGAACTCGTTCAGGTGCTCTATCACCGAACCATTCTCTACCATCTTCATGTTGAAAAGGTTCTTCATCAAAAATATTTTATTTAATGTCGATGGCTTCTCATACAACTTCGCTAACGTCGTCATTAGCGCCTTAGTTGTTTTCTCCTTTGAGATATTAAAGGCCACCTGCGGAGTCAACGACAATCTGATCGTCGCCAGGGCTTTCCTATCCAAAAGGTTCCACTCCTCATCGGTCATCTTCTCGGGTTTTTCTCCTAGCAATGGAAGATATAGATCCTTTTGGTATAGACAGTCTTCCAACTGCATGCGCCACCAACCAAAATTGTGACCATTGAATTTCTCAATTCTTATCTTATCCTCCGCCATCTTTCGTCTGTATCGCAGCAAACCCGACTTCTTCCTAGATCTGAACCAACGCCTTCAAAACTACAATCTAAGAAGATGGGGAAGAGGACACAAGCGTCGTTACCCACCGTTGAACCCTAGGTTCTCTTAACCTTTCTCTGATACCAGTTGTTGGGAGGGAGAGTCGATCCACGGAACAGTGCTCGCGACAAAACCCAAATCACGCAAAAATACAATCACGCAATTAAACGGTGAAAGACAATATAAATTAAAGTGCAGGAATAAGGAAACAATCAATCACAAATAAGATAGATTTGTTAACGAGGTTCACCCACCGTATGGCTAGTTTCCGGCAGAGCGGAATCAGAAAACGTCTACTATACTTGAATCAAGTTTACACACAAGAACAACCCTAGGAGATTTCTCTCAAATCTCTCTATACAAATCTCTGTTAGCCTTTGCCTCTTGTGATGATGTTTGTGATTGATACAAAATGCCTCACTCATAAGATGTGCTTTTATAGTACCTAGGACAATGTCACTTTCTAACAAAGTCACCACCTTTCATTGTCACCACCTAACAATGTCATGCATGTCAAAAGTAGCACCTAAGAAAGTCACCACCATTCATTGTCACCACCTAACAATATCATGCATGTCAAAAGTAGCACCTAACAAAATCACCATCTATCATTGTCACCACCTAACAATATCATGCATGTCAAAGTAGCACCTAACAAAGTTATCACCTAACATTATTACCACCTAACAATGTCATGCATGTCAAAAGATAGTACCTAACCCTAGACTTTAATTTGCATCAATTTTCAACACGCTGGCAGCAAAATCGACGGAGGACAACAACTGAGGGAGATTCCGACCTCCATCATCCATATTTAAAAGTTATCTCATGTTTTAGCTAATAAGGAATAGTATACCTGTGGACATAGTATTCTAAAAATGTTAATAGTGCAGACTAGCTTCGAAGCTCCAAATGGGAATGATCCAGTTGGAGTAGACTGAGTGGAATGGGCAAGGGAGAAGCTTGGGTGCATAGGCAGAGTATTGGACGCTAGTGGCCCACCAACGTTTCACCACAGAATGGCTGCGCTACTTCATGTAACTACAGAGGAGCTTACAGCTCTAATAAACGCTAGAAATCCTGCGGAAAGACATCTCAGAAACTGGAACTATTGATCACACATAGGCATCATGTTGAATCAAGCAGCGGCAACACGCTGGTGATGTTTGAGGAGATGGGAGGAGATCCAACCCAGATATCTTTCACTGCTAGACAGGCCGGGACCTTATGCGCACATGTATCGGAGTCCCATCCACCCCCTGTTGATGCCTGGCTCTCTTCATCAAGAGCAAGAGCTAAACCTGAACCATGGGAAACGCTGAGGGTTCATCTAAAATGCCCATATCCCAACCAAAGCATTTCATCAATTAAGTTTGCTAGCTTTCACTACTACAATAGGGGGTTGCCCCTACGGATATTGAAATCCGTAGAGGCAGATTTATGTTGGCCCTACGGATTAAGCCGTAGGGCTAGAAGGTTTCCCCTACGGTCCAAGACGTTCAAGAGTAAAAATATTAAATCTTAATTTGGTGTTTGCCCCTACGGAGCCGCAAACCAAGGACCTACGGACAAATCCGTAGGGGCTACTAAATAGCGATTTAATTAAAAAGGCACAGATCACCTACGCTGATTATCTCTTTCTCTCTCTCTCGATCGCGCGCGAACTAAAATCCCCAAATCATTCCCGCCGTTCTCGTCGTCGCCACCGCCGTTCTCGTCGTCGTTCTTCCTCATCGCCGTTTTCGTCGTCGCCTCCGTTTCGTCGTCGCCACCGATCGATTGTCTCCTCCATCGCACAGGATAGTAAATCTTCAACTAAACAAATTTTTGATTATTTTAGGGCTAGGGTTCATGGCTGGGGATGGGGTTGCGGTTGGAGTTGGGGTTCGGCAGGGGTTGCGGTTGGGATTGGGGTTGGGGTTAGGTTTAGGGTTGGGGTTCGGCTGGGGCTAGGGCTGGGGTTAGGGTTGGGGTTGGGGTTTAGCTGGGGCTGGGGTTAGGGTTAGGCTGGGGCTGGGTTGGGCTGGGGCTGGGGCTGGGCTGGGGCTAGGGTTAGGTTGGGGCTGGGGTGGGGCCGGACTGGGGCTGGGTCTGGGGTTAGGGTTAGGGTTAGGGTTGGGGTTTGCTGAATTTGGCAAACCTGAGAGGAATTTCCAGCAATTTTAGCCTAGTTTGATTACTAAAATTATTGTTGATCGAGAAAATCTTGGGTCCTTCTAATCAAACATTGTTTGTTACTATATGTCAACGAGTACTGATAAAAGAAAAAACCGATTTCAAGTGGAAATTAGGTATGTACAATGCTCTAATATAATTTGTATTTCTTGTCATCATCAAACATATAAAAGTACTAATATGAAATGGAAAATAAATAAATAAATAATCAAAGCTTTGGCATGTATGTAAAATCCCTTGTTACTTTTTCTTGGTTGCCCAACTTTGAAAATTCTATTTATTAAATTAGACATACTCTAAAAAGAATGATATTGCAAGAATTTGACTTGGTGGAGACTTGCATCATTAATAGAAATATGAAAGTGTAAGGACGTTCTTTACCTTCGATAGGGTTCGGTTGGGGTGGGGCTGGGGCTAGCTAGGGCTTAGGCTTCATCACCTGATATAGCGAAATACAAAGCGTACTTCAGTACACCCGACCTTGTTTCCTGATTTAAAATCAGGAAAGCTTCTGAGAAAAGCTTCAAAAAGGGGCCACGTGCTTACACGCGACCAGCAGTCACGTGTTGACACGTGACCTATGAAGTGCAGAAAAAGCGCACATCGATTCGTTGAGCAAAGTCAAGGAAAAGAGCTTCAGAAGAGGTCACGTGCTCCTACGTGACCAGGGTCACGTGTCGACACGTGACGTTCAAAGCAGCAAACTCGCTCTCCAATTGAACCAAGGAAAGAAGTGCCAGACAGGGGTCACGTGCTCACACGTGACCAGGGGTCACGTGGTAACACGTGACGGCTAAGCAGCAGAAGAAGGCAGAACGCAGAAAGAAAGAGGATCCTTCATTCCAAAAGGGGGTCACGTGTCCGCACGTGACCATGGGTCACGTGGTCACACGTGACCGGCTTTCAAAGCCCATGTTGACGGCAGAATTAAATTCTGAAGGAAATTTGAATCTTTCCAAAGGAAAGTGAGTATCTGGGACCAATCAAATTAAAGATTCAGAGATGATTAAATATCATCTATCTATGGAAAATCTCGGGTTTGGAAAGATTTCCCCCTTAAATCTAACCAAAATAACAAAGGAGAATCTCTGGATTTAAAATCCAATGGTGAATAAAATTCACCCAATAATCCAAAGGTCCAAAACGAATGATGGATACAAATCAAATCTCTCAGTGAAGATTCATCAAAAAACTAATTCATTCGGCTGCTTCTCCTATAAATAGGAGCCAAAAAACACAGAGAAGAGATATACGCGCAGAGAAAGAAAAAAGGAGAAAAGCTTTGATACTTGGAAAAGACTTGGATCTTCTGCAAAAACCCTAGGTAAGAAAGGGAAGGCTTTCGGAAAGAAAGAGAATTTAATTCTCAACAGAGTTTAACTCTAATATATATAAAACAGAAGAACACATTTCTTCTCTCTTTGATAGAGGATCTGCAAAGTGCACATCTCCCCTTAAGGTTGAGAATTTAATTCTCAATGGGTCGAGATCCTGCCATGCAGATCCAAAACATAGAGAAGGAATGCAAGCATGAGAATTTAATTCTCGCAGAACTATAGGAATTCAATTCCTTTAAAATAAAATTAGGGCTCGACCCTGTATCATGGGAATTTAATTCCTTCAAAATAAAAAGAAGCAGGGTTTAACCCTAATTAAGAACATAGTTCTGTTGAAACAGCAGGAATTTGATTCCCTTAATCATAATTCTTTAAAACGGGAAGTTTAGCTCCTTGAAAGCTTTCATTAGGGTTTAACCCTATTCAGTTCTTCACATATATGAGGAATTTAATTCCTACAGAAAATTCAGAGTTCAACTCTATTTCAGAATATAAATCTGCAAAAGGAAGTAGGAATTTAATTCCTTTGAAAATTAAAGGCCCGAGGAATTTAATTCCTGAAAAAAGATCAACAGATCCTCTAAAAACGACACACATAGAGGCAGGGTCACGTGCCACCACGTGACCCCCCAAGAGATCTACAGAAAACCCTTTGAGGTTGTCCCTCACGTGACCCACGTGACCCTTAATAAAAGCTCTAACAAATGAGCATATGAATGCCCGTCACGTGCTGACACGTGATGCTCTAAAAGACGCAGTAATCTCAGCAGAACCATTGAAAAGAGGGCGCTCTCACGTGTTGCTACGTGACCCCTTTTGCCTTAGTGTTCAACACTAAATTGGAACTCTCAAACCCAGCGTCAAAACACTATTGGGCCTTAGCATTCAACAATGATTAAAAAAGCCTTATTGGCAGTGTTCAACACTGATCTGTTTTAGTGTTTAACACTAATTTGAAAAAGCCTTATTGCTGGTGTTTAACACCAATTATTTCTTAGTGTTGAACACTAACTTATCAACCTTATTCCCAGTGTTCAACACTGATTGCTCTGAAGTGTTTAACACTAGGCTTTGGCCCAATTGGCTGAAGGGATAGAGGCGGACATTCTCCCTCAATGGACCAACAAAGAGTCAATATTCCAGACCTGACTGGACTTAGCCCAAGCTGGCCATAAGTCCTCAATTTGTGATTAACTGGGCCGATAGGCTCATAACATAATTGATCAGTCTTGACCCAAATTGGGCCAGGGACTATTTAATCCACCCCGGTTCTAGGGTACATCTCTTCACTCCTTTGATACTTGGCATTGTAATCCCTCAATGTCTTCAAAGAGGTGACGGGTCCCGAAGACCACTCATGATATGGACTGTGGGGTCCTTAAACCCATGCATAATGCAAAATTCCTGGTTACGTGGAACGCGGATAACGTCACTCTTTGACCCCGCGGAAAACGTCCAGAGCGGATCCTGGTCCTCGCAGAGCACGGCAGTGAACCCGTGTGAAGCATCCAGAGCGGAGCCTGGTCCTCGCCTAGCACGGCAGTGAACCCGTGTGAAGCATCCAGAGCACATACCGGACTGTGGAGTCCTTAAACCCATGGACTATGACGTCCTTAACCTTGACCGAGATGTCTTAAAACTACCAATGGACCGCAATGTCCCTAAACTACCCATGGACCGCAACGTCCTTAAACTAGAACCATAGAGCCTCCATATGCTCTTTCGTCGGATCTAAACGGTCCTGTTTAAGTTGATCTTAGCCTCAAAGATGGCTAACGCGTCCTTAAACCCTCAAACAGACTGGACTATGAATCCCCCTAATTAACTCTGGCTCGAGGGTACATCTCTGAACTCCTCTGACATTCGCCGTTGTAATCCTTCAACGTCGTCAGAGAGGTGACGGGTCCCGACGGCCACACATACGACGGGCTACTATGTCCTGAAATTGGAACAATGGGGTCCAAACACTCCTTTGTTGGATCTAAACGATCCTGTTAAGTTGATCTTAGCCTTAAACTAGACTAATGTGTCCTTAACAAATGTTTGAGTTGATCTTAGCCTCAAGCATGGCTAGCGTATCCTCAAACCAAACCCCCAAACCCAAATCTAAGAAGATACGGATTTGGACTAGTCCACGCCCTACGGGCGACGACATAACTCGGTCTCCGTAAACGATCCACGGGCAGGAAAACATAAAACAAAACACACGACACGAAGCGACCATCTAGAGAAGGAGAAAGTTGTTACCGCGACGCGGTAGCGTAATTAACTGCAGGGGCTTGCGCCTGCAGGGAAGAGCGTCCCCACAATCAAAAACCCCTCACCCTGAGGGGGAATCTGACGAAGTCTGCTACATCGGCCGCATCCGTCTAAACCTCCGATATATGGCGCCATAAATCAACTTGGCATCTTCGGAGAGGCAGACGGATAGCACCTATTGGCATCTGCCCCGAATCTCAGGCAGGACGTCCTAACGTCTCGGCCGCCATTCGGAGGGGAACAGATTCTGGCACGCCCGGTGGGACCTTTTCCTCTTTCCACTCCACACTTCGTGTGTCGTGATTCGCGAACCAATCGTGGTTCGCCAATGATTGCCCTTGGGTTTCAAGATACTAAGAATTGGCGTCTTGCCTATTGCAGAAAACAAAGGATCAATGGCTGCTACTTCCGCGAAGTCCTTCAACTGCTCAAACTGCAATTGCGACCAACGCTCTACCTCGCCAGGAGGTATAGCCTATGGACCCCAAGCTGCTTCGTTGTTCACAATGCCGGTGGACCAGGTGACTCAAGCCACTACCGGATTGTTCTTTGGGACTATACTCCCACCATCCAGCTTCACGGCGCCAGTGCTGACAAAGGAAGCTCTCAAGAAGTCGGTCTTTGATCGTCTCACCCCTGCCACGGCTCCTCTCAACGAGTCGTCCGATGTCAACGCCTCAGTCTTTTCTAGATTGGGCCAGAAATCCTGCAAATTCATCGCAGAGAAGGCTGCTCCTAAGAAAACGGCCGCTCATGCCTCCGAAATCGCCAAGGCAGCTTCCCCGGCCAAAAAGTCGGTCTTTACCAGATTAACGGCTTCAGCTCCCGCTCCCGCTGCACAAAGGACATCGGTCTTTGACAGGCTAACACCAACAACGACCCCCCACCCACACAGGGGGCAAGACGAAACCATTCTTATATCTGACTCTACGCCGTCTGCTCGACGTGCTCGGCGTCGTCATTGGCGCCGAATAAGGAAGGCTGGGGGCAACTCCCCCTCCGGGTTGACTCCACCAGCCCCGGTGGCAGAAGTTAATGCTGCTGTTCCAACTGGGAACAGCTTCGAAATGCTAAATAAGGTGCGAAGGAATTCCTCTACTGCAGTGCTGAAGAGGTCTCCTCCCCCATCAGAAAAGGTTGTGGAAATAGAATCAGAACAGCCCCGATCTCCTCAACGGCTGTCTTCCAAAATCTATAAGGTTTGGCGGCAGGCCCGAGACTCAATCATCGATCCAAACTTCTCCCGCCAGCATAAGAAGCTGAAAATCCATCCGAAGGCTGGTCACCAGGCGAAACCCCAAAAGGCTGTCTGGACGCCCACCTCGATGGCCCCCTCAACCTCCATGGCTCATAAAAGGAGGGAGCCAGAGAAGATCCCTCAACATGCAACGACGGCTAAAAGCAATGAACCCAGACACCCTAAGTCTGGGGGCACGGTGGTGCACACTGTTTACATGGTCTCTGGAAAGGAGGAGAGCCGCACTTCTACGGGCCACCGACCGCTGACCCGATCCGTGACGAGAGCCCAAGAACAACAACAAAAGTTGCAGGAAATGATGAGTGCTATGGCTGCACTTACCGGGCCAAAAGAAAGCCCAGAAACATCCTCAGACGCGCGCCGAGAGGAGGAAACCGACGCTGAGTTCCTTCGCCGGACATTGGAGAAAAAGGACAAAGAGGCTGCTGAACAAGCGGCTAATATACAGCGCATAGGCCTTCTCTTCCAAGATATGATAGGAATGATGATCCAACAGGACCCACCCATTGAAGATCCCCCAATCGTTCTGGAAGATGACCGAGGAGAAACGTCAAATCCACCACCAGCCCTCTCTACGGCCAAGGAGGAGACGATCTCTAAAGCGGACTTGGCCGACTACATAGCCCAGCAAATCCGGGCCCATCATGCGACTGAGGCAGCTGGTCAAGTCGTGAAGACGGGGCGGCCGTATCCAAGCTGGTACGATCAAATCAAATACCCGCAAGGCTATACGATACCGAAATTCCATGTGTATAAGGGGACCGGCAACCCTCATCAACACGTCGCCCAGTTCCGGGCCCTCTGCGGTAACACCGGCGGTGACGATAAACTGTTACTCCGTCAGTTCGTTGGCAGCTTATCAGAAACAGCGTTCGAATGGTATTCGGAACTCCCGAACGATTCCATCAAAACGTTCGCTGAAATGGAGTTGTTATTCACTCAGCGGCTCGCAAGTGCCAGCGAGCGCACTCCAATGACTGCTTTGATTAACGCCAGGGTAAAGCCAGGCGAAACCTGGGTCCAGTACGCTATACGCTGGCGGAATTTGTGGTCGAGATGCGAGCAACGCATTGAGGAAGCACCCGCAGTGGGTATGTTCGTGGGAACCCTAGACCCCCACGCAACTATCTCCCAGTTTATGATGTTCTTTAAGCCAACCACATTCCAGGCTTTAATCGACAAGTTGGCTCAGATGGACCAGATGGGTCATAGACCACCCGCCCCGAAGCCAGAACCTCGGAATGACAAGGGTAAAGGAAGGGCGACTTTTGTCGCGAACGCCCAACAGCAACCCGACGCCCCGAAATCGGCAGATCAATTGGAAGAAAGACGCCGATATTATAACGAAAAGATGAAGCGTCCCTACTCGTTCCCACGAGACAAGACGAAACGGTTATTTGAGCTGGCAATACGCAACAGACTTATAAACCTACCAAATCCAAGGCGACCGCCACAACCCACTGAGATGAATAACCCTAACTACTGCCCTTACCATCAAACGGTAAGTCATCCGATTGAAGATTGCTTCGTCTTCAAAGGATGGATTGAAGATCAATACCTCCAGGGGAAGTTTGTACTGTCCGAAAAGTGGAAGGTGAACCCACCACAACCGCATATTCCTAAGAAAGCAGATACACCGGGGGCAACCTGCTCCTTTGTTGAAGAAGCTCCATGGGAAGTTGTACTATCAACTAAAACCAAAAGGATGCTGAGAGACCTTCATGTGTTCCCTGCAATCGAATGGAAGAACCCTCTTGAACCTCAAATTATCGAAGGGATGCTGAGGCCCCGCCCAACTATGAAGGCTCATGATAAAGATCCAAATACTCACGCCCAGCCGTCAAAAGCTTCGAAGAAAAAGAAGAAGAAATCCAAGAAGCCCGCGAAGCTTGGAGACGAGCGCACGAAATTGCAAAAGCAAATCGACGCGCTGGAAGAATACAATCAAAAGGCGCGAACCCCTGTCACACTGCAAGAGTTCCTCAACCACATCTTTCGAGAGGGAGATGATGAAGAGAGCTCATCGGATGAATCCGAAGAGCATGTGGCGAGTTGTAACGTAATCTCCCACTCGTTTACCGATGATGAGGAAACTCCTGACACTAAGAAGCTAGAGGCAGAACCCGAACCAGAGCGTGCGTGGCCGACAAATGAAATGATCAATGCCTTTCTAGACGAGATTCGGCTAAAGAGTAAAGCGGATCAGGAGCGTGAGATGGCAGCGTCAGAAGGAACCAAATGCAGGCGACTGAACGGAAGAGTTGAACTACCCCTGCCAGAGCGAATGGCATCCGAAGTAGACAAGAAGATATTCAAGACGAGGAAAAGGTTTGCCAAAGCCATGTCAATGGGGATGAAGCTACCACCCTCGGAAGGAAACACACATGATGGGGTGG
This sequence comes from Agapanthus africanus, assembly GCA_030015575.1. NCBI lineage: Eukaryota > Viridiplantae > Streptophyta > Magnoliopsida > Asparagales > Amaryllidaceae > Agapanthus > Agapanthus africanus. The sequence goes on along the minus strand of CM057347.1, from coordinate 549,767,444 downwards.
AGAGGCATCCTGATTACTGCGCATATCATCGAAAAATCTCACACCCCACAGAGGAGTGCGACGCCTTTAAGATATGGTGGCAAGGATATGTTGCTCGTCGGCAACATTTCAAGCGCATGAAACGCAAGAGCCGTAGGGAGCAAAAAAGCACTGTCAACGGGCCCAACAGAACTACTGGCAACTGTTATATGGCTCAGGCCGAAGGGTCACAAGTTCTCACCTTTGGGAGCGACTCTGATGAAGAAGTGACTCTGGGCCCTCTCTTTGAAGAGTCCGTGTTAGGGAAAGAGGAGAAATCGGAAGCCTGCGAGAACATCCAGCTGCGCAATCGCACACTCCCGGAAAAGAATCTCGGGCCTACGAACAGAAAAGATAAAGGAAAGGAAAGGGTCACCGAAGATATCACTTTGGATGACCAAGTCGCGCAAGAACTGGCTGCCAAAGACCCTCCTAGGAGGAGTAAAGTGGACTATAACATCCTCGCGCATCTAAGGAAGCTACCTTCTCAGCTTAGCATTCTCGACGCCCTCCTATTATCAAAAGAAGCACGGGACTCACTAATTAAGGCATTACAAGAACCTGAGCAATTCCAAGCCTTTCTCGCCACTGAAAAGATGAAAGACGAACTGGAGGAAGTGCATACGGCCGACGTCACTTTCGGTGATGAAGACCTCCTTCTTGGGACGTGCGACCATAACCGTCCCCTATATGTCTCCGGATACTGCCATGACATCAAGATAGGCAAGATCTTGGTGGATAATGGATCCTCCGTCAATCTCCTTAATGTTCGGGTGTTGAAGGAGATCTGCATGAGTGTGCAACATCTCGCCCGTGACAAAATTACTATCTCCGATTTCGATTCACAATCGTCACGGACTCTCGGATCTGTGATACTAACGTTACGCTTCGGGCTTCTCGTCACAGACATCAAATTCCATGTCATTGACGCCAAGACCTGTTACAATGCCTTGCTCGGCCGTCCTTGGTTACACGAGTACAACATCGTCCCTTCTACACAACATCAGTGTATGAAGTACTTTAAAGATGGTTTCGAGTATACTGTAACGGGTGAGCTGAACCCATTTTCCGTGAACGAAGTCCGCAAATACGAAGACGCGAAATACTTTTTGCCAGACTTCGAAGATACAGAAAGGTGTCGCGAATCGGAGAATAAGGCCGCTGCCACCATCCCTGTTTTCGGAAGCGATACCGAAGAAGAGGAAGAGATAGTTTATACGGGGCCATCTCAACGCAACAACCGGAGGACGCCCACCCCCATACTGGTCTTCGGAAGTGATTCAGAAGATGAGGTCAATGCCGTATTCTCCAATCGGCTTTCAATGCAAGCACCTCCTGGCGATGACCATAACTTGCAAATCACCATGGTACCGCGAGAACACTACAAGGACCTCGACACGCTTCAAGCTCACAGTGTGCAATAGCTGCAAACGTTTTGCGTCCCTCCCAGGCGAAGGGGTGAGAAGATGATCCTATTCTATCGATCCTCAGAGTCGAAAGTAGAGAAAGAGATCTGGCACGGCGTGGATGCTACACTTGACAGGATCCAACCCATCCGTCTGCCTAGATACTATACAGACGGGTTAAAGAAGCTGTTGAAGCGCCAAGGAGTACCCTTAAAACAAACTGTTCGGCAGGCTCGGTTCTATAACAAGATTTGGGATGTCCCTGGGACTCAACGCAAATTGCCTAATGGAAAAATGGAAACACTCGGGCTTGGATACGCGAGAACCGGAAAACGAGAACGAGCCCACAGTAGCTACGCCATATATACCTTTGATGAAGAAGAGGACGCCATGTCAGGAAAGGCCGACCCCTCATCAAGACCAGACCACGCGATTGAGGCGCCGAGTCCGTCATTTCTAGAACGAATGGACAAGCCTATCAGGAAAGTGGGTCAGAAAGGTCGGGAAAACCCCAACCACGAAATGGCCATCTACGAGAAGGCCAGGACGCAACGTCTATTTCAACAGACTGCGAAAGGCAAGAATGCTCAGCCTTATCGACCCGTCATGCAAAAGGCCCGATGCGGAGACGGGAATAAGTCGAGAAGCGGAAAGAGGGGTCGAGCGTACTCCTTCCCCCGAGATAAGACGGAAAGGTTACTCAAGCTCGCCCTAAAACATCAGATGATCACGCTTCCAGAATCTAAACACCCTGAGCGAACCAACAAGGCTTCTCGTTCGAGCTATTGCTCTTATCACCAAGCCATAGGACATCCTACCGAAGACTGCTTCACCTTCAAGAACTGGGTCGAAGACCAGTACCGACGGGGCAGATTCGCTTTATCCAACAGCTGGAGGGTAACGCCGCCACTAAAGCACGAGCCCAAGGCCGCAAGAGTAGAACCAGATCCACCTCAGTCTCGGGAGCGGATTCGCGCCTGTTATACGATTACGATATTAAAAGAAGAGCCCGAGAACATAGATGACCTTCCCCGGTGCTTTGAAAACAGCGATGATGAGGTGATCTCAGAATTTCCGCCCGCTCCGAAAGAGCTGGAAGACGGTATACATACTACTGCAGATAACCTCAGGAAGATTGAGTTGGGATCGGCGAATGACCCGCGACCGACATTTGTCAGCGAGCTACTCTCTGAAGAAAAGGTGGCCGCGTTAAAGAACGTGCTTCTACGGCATAAAGACTGCTTCGCGTGGAACTACTCCGAGATGCCAGGATTAGATCCGGAAGTTGCTGTGCATAAATTAGCAATATCCCCAGATATCAAGCCAGTCAAGCAAGCGCCAAGAAGGATGCGACTCGAGCTTGAGATGAGCATCAACGCCGAAGTCAAGAAGCTGATCGATTTTGGGTTTATTCAAGAAGTCCAATATCCCGAATGGATCGCCAATATCGTCCCAGTAATGAAGAAGAATGGGACGGTACGTATATGCGTGGATTTCAGGGATCTCAACAAAGCTTGTCCAAAGGATGATTTCCCGGTGCCGGTAACCGAGCTAATGATAGATAACACGTCCACTCACGAGGTCTTCTCCTTTATGGACGGTTCCTCAGGATACAATCAGATAAAGATGCATCCCGAAGACCAGAAGCACACCGCTTTCCGGACCCCTTTGGGTGTATTTTGCTACAGGGTTATGCCCTTTGGTCTAAAGAACGCCGGCGCTACCTATCAAAGGGCCATGACAAAGATCTTCGACGACCTCATACATGACATCGTCGAGTGCTATATCGATGACCTCGTAGTAAAGAGTATGTCATACGAAGATCACTTAAAGCATCTGGAGACTGTATTTCAACGCCTTCGGCAATATAATTTGAAGATGAATCCCCTCAAGTGCGCGTTTGGAGTCTCCTCGGGAAAATTCCTGGGGTTCGTCATCCGACACCGAGGTATTGAGATAGATCCGTCCAAGATTAAAGCAATCATGGAGATGCCTCCGCCAAGAACCCTCAAACAGTTGCGGTCTCTCCAAGGGAAGCTCGCATACATCCGACGATTTATCGCAAATCTTTCAGGCAAATGCCGCCCCTACAGTCACCTGATGAAGAAGGGAACCCCATTCGTCTGGGATCAAAAATGCCAAGGTGCACTAGACGAGATCAAGCAGTACCTGCAGAACCCGCCGGTATTGGCTGCGCCGGTCAAAGGAAAACCCCTCGTTCTTTATACAACCGCCCTCGAAGGTTCCTTGGGCGCATTATGGGCGCAAGAGAACGATCAGGGGAAAGAGAGAGCACTCTACTACTTAAGTCGAGTTCTACTGGGGGCAGAAAGCAATTACTCTCCCATTGAAAAACATTGCTTGGCATTAATCTTCGCAACGACAAAGCTCAGGCACTATGCGTTGGCGCATGAAGTCCGTTTTGTTTCAAAGGTGGACCCCCTTAAATACTTGATGTCAAAAGCCATATTGACGGGACGACTCGCTAAATGGGCCCTGCTCTTGATGGAGTTCTCGATAACATATCAACCTCTCAAGGCAGTGAAAGGTCAGGCCATTGCCGATTTCCTCGCTGAGCACCCAATACCGGCCGATTCTCCTCTGAACTGTGATTTGCCGGACGAGCATGCATTTGATGCGATTGGCGGCGGTAGCACCCGATGGGAACTCTATTTCGATGGAGCGTCCTCCGTAAAGAAACAAAAGCAAGGTATCCCAATGATCAAATCGGGGATAGGCCTCATTTTTGCAACCCCATAAGGAGGGATAATGCGCTTCGCCTTCTCCTTGACAGAGCCGAGGACAAACAACGAGGCTGAATATGAAGCTTTGATAGCAGGCCTCGAAATCGCCATCGACATGGGAATTGAAGACCTCCTTATATACGGAGATTCTCAGCTAGTCGTTAGTCAAGTAAACGGTGACTACCAAATGTGCAAACCGGAGTTGGTAAAGTACGGCAAAAGGGTGCAACAACTGTTGGCCCAAATTCCCTCCTATGTTTTAGAAAACATACCGCGCGCGGAGAACAGCAAAGCAGACGTGCTGGCCAAACTCGCTAAAGAACTGGCTGACGAGAACCTCGATGATGTCAGAATCGTGGTACAAAGCCGTCGAGTGCTCACCCCGGCAGAACTATCTCCGGAACTACATAAAGAGGGAGCGACTGAGCAGACGACCCTACAAATAAAAGACCAAGAGAAGGCCGAAGACTGGAGGGAAGTCTTCATAGACTACTTTAAGTCCCACCTAATGCCCAAAGATACATCCTCGAGGCATCAACTCATGAAACGAGCTCTAACTTTTGCCTTCATCAACGATGCTCTATACAAGAGGTCATTCGATTCTCTGTGGATGAGATGCCTAGGACCTGACGAAGCGAGAAGGGTCGTCCAAGAAGTTCACGACGGACTTTGCGGTTCTCACCAAGCAGGCCCAAAGATGAAGTTAAAAATTAAACGGATGGGTTACTACTGGCCCACGATGATCCAGGACTGCCTCGAGTATGCGAAGCAATGCCACTCATGCCAGATTCATGGAGACTTCATCCACCAACATCCGAATCCACTACACCCAACGGTGGCCAGCTGGCCATTCGAGATGTGGGGGACTGACATAGTCGGTCCCATCGAGCCGGCATCATCTCGGGGACATCGTTTTATCCTGGCAACTACTGATTACTTCTCCAAATGGGCAGAAGCAATACCATTGAGGGAAGTGAAGACGGAGAATATCCTCCATTTCTTCAAGACACACGTTATCTATCGGTTTGGAACCCCACGGCGGATTATCTCCGATAACGGGCCAGCCTACAGAAGCCATAAGATTAGCCGCTTCGCGCAGCAGCACAATATAGACTGGAGGTATTCTTCAGTTTACAACCCACGAGCTAACGGTCTGGCCGAGGCCTTCAATAAGACCTTGATGAAGATCATAAAAAAGACCGTTTCCCGGAATAAGAGAGACTGGCACGAAAGGCTGCAGGAAGCCCTTTGGGCTTATCGAACTACATTCAAGACGGCCACAAACACAACGCCATACGCGTTGGTATTTGGGACGGAAGCAGTACTCCCCCTCGAGATAGAGTTACCCTCTCTACGAGTGGCAGTCCACCACGAACTGACCGACGAAGAAAATGCTCACCTTCGACTTGAGGAGCTTGATGCCCTCGACGAAACCCGACTCATAGCGCAACAACATCTAGAAGCCTACAAAGCAAAGATGATGCGCTCGTACGAAAGATTGACCAGGCCAAGGGCATTCCGCCAAGGCAAACTCGTGCTGGTGGTCAAAAGATCTATGATCCCCAATCGTGCCAAGCGAGGGAAATTCGAGCCAAACTATGAAGGCCCGTACATCATAGACCAGGTCTACCAAGGTGGAGCCTATCTACTCGTGGACATGCACGGTGAAAGGCCTTTCAGGCCAATAAACGGCCGCTTCTTGAAGAAATACTATGCATAGTGAGCCACAGCCTGGGTCAACGGTAGATGACGACGACTATGTCCGCTCGCTATCTTCCTAGGCTCAGGCTTTACAAGCAGTAGCTGGCCTTCCCATAACGACAGACCGAAACGTCTTTAAACTAACAATGGACCGAAATGTCCTCAAACTAACGACGGACCGAAACGTCCTTAAAGTAGCGACGGACCGAAACGTCTTTAAACTATTAACGGACCGAAACGTCTTTAAACTATCAACGGACCGAGACGTCCTTAAACTATCAACAGACCGAAACGTCTTTAAACTAACGATGGACCGAAATGTCCTCAAACTAACGACGGACCGAAACGTCCTTAAACTAGCGACGGACCGAAACGTCCTTAAACTAACGACGGACCGAAACGTCCCTAAACTACTGCCGCAGCATCCTTAGGCTGAAGAGATAAAGAAGGGAGAAAAGGAAGAAAAATAAAAAAAAAATGAAATGATAAAAAAAAAAGGTATGTCCATAAAGCAAAATGGGCACGGATGAAAACCCGAAAGGGCTCCGTGAGTAAAAACAGCAGGACTACCGGCGAGTGTTTGTGAAAACCCGAAAGGGCGCAACCTCGTTAAAAGACACTTATAGGGTCCTCTCGACCTTGCAAGGAGAAACCACCCGCGTGAGATCCTTACGACTCACGAAGGAGCAACACACTTAGGGATCCTCACGATTCCTAAGGAGAAAATACACTTACGAGATCCTCACGACTCGTAAGGAGAATTCTTTTATGAGACCCTCACGGCTCATAAGACTTGAAAGTCTTAAGTTACAGAAACCTAAACCTGTTCTTATGCGAATCCCCCACAATCTTCGATATTGCCCTACAAGCGGCTCGTACTGACCCTTGTATACAATCCACGGGCGCGAACAAACGTTTCCCCAACAAAGTCCCACCCGTGACTGGGGATATACCCATACGGTGAACAACCCTTGTAAGTCATCTCGACCTATAAGGAGAAAATCCTCTTTGTAAGATCCTTACGACTTACAAGAGAACATGCACTTAAGAATCCTCACGATCCTTAAGGAGAAAACACACCTACGAGATCCTCACGACTTGTAGGGAGAAACACCTTTGTGAGACCCTTACGGCTCACGAAGTCAAAAGCCTTGGTCGGCAGGACCCTTAACCCTGTTTACTAAGCCACCTTTGTTCAAACATCGACAGAGGCACCTAGTGATCACCACCTAGTGATCACCACCGCGGCATTCGTCTCGATACAGCAGACGCGATACCAGCAAATGAAGCGAAGGCCAAATTCCTAGCTTCAACGTCTTGACGGTAAGCCATATAAAACCGGAAAGACATTCAGAGGTCATCTCATACCAACATGAAGTGATCACCACCTCGACGTTCGTCTCGACACAGCAGACACAACATCAAGCGAAACGGAACAGCGGCAACCCCAAGTTGCAGGGCTCGGCGATACATATCACCAAGAGTCAAACCTCCATCCCGTGAAATGCGGATACAATCTGCAAAATTCCTGGTTACGAAGAACGCGGATAATGTCACTCTTTGACCCCGTGGAAAACGTCCAGAGCGGATCCTGGTCCTCGCAGAGCACGGCAGTGAACCCGTGTGAAGCATCCAGAGCGGAGCCTAGTCCTCGCTGAGCACGGCAGTGAACCCGTGTGAAGCATCTAGTGCAAACTTCCTGGTTACGTAGAAAGCGGATAATGTCACTCTTTGACCCCGTGGAAAGCGTCCAGAGCGGATCCTGGTCCTCGCAGAGCACGGCAGTGAACCCGTGTGAAGCATCCAGAGCGGAGCCTAGTCCTCGCTGAGCACGGCAGTGAACCCGTGTGAAGCATCTAGTGCAAACTTCCTGGTTACGTAGAAAGCGGATAATGTCACTCTTTGACCCCGTGGAAAGCGTCCAGAGCGGATCCTGGTCCTCGCAGAGCATGGCAGTGAACCCGTGTGAAGCATCCAGAGCGGAGCCTAGTCCTCGCCCAACGCGGCAGTGAACCCGTGTGAAGCATCTAGTGCAAAATTCCTGGTTACATAGAAAGCGGATAATGTCACTCTTTGACCCCGTGGAAAGCGTCCAGAGCGGATCCTGGTCCTCGCAGAGCACGGCAGTGAACCCGTGTGAAGCATCCAGAGCGGAGCCTAGTCCTCGCCGAGCACGGCAGTGAACCCGTATGAAGCATCTAGTGCAAGATTCCTGGTTACGTGGAACGTGGATAACGTCACTCTTTGACCCCGCGGAAAACGCCCAGAGCGGAGCCTGGTCCTCGCCAAGCACGGCAGTGAACCCGTGTGAAGCATCCAGAGCAAACACCGGACTGTGGAGTCCTTAAAATCCACGGACTATGACGTCCTTAACCTCGACCGCGATGTCTTAAAACTAACGATCAACCACCCCTATTCCTTACAGATTTTTGCCTCGGTTTAAGGGTACATCTCTTCACTCCTTTGATGCCTGGCGTTGTAATTCCTCAACGTCTTCAAAGAGGTGACGGGTCCCTGCAACCAAACGTCGGACTGTGGAGTCCCTAAATCCACGGACTATAAGGTCCTTAACCTTGACCGCGATGTCTTAAAACTAACATCGGACTGTGGAGTCCCTAAATCCACGGACTATGAGGTCCTTAACCTTGACCGTGATGTCTTAAAACTAACATCGGACTGTGGAGTCCTTAAATCTACGGACTATGAGGTCCTTAACCTTGACCGCGACGTCTTTAAACTACAATATCTGGAGAAACCCCTGACTCCGTAAAACACGGACAAGGGTAACCGCATCCGGCACTTACAAGTCCTCACGGCCGGGAGGAAAACTCTTTATGAGACCCTCGGGGCTCGTAAAACGCAGAAGTCTTAAGAAGCAGATCTTAACCCTGAGCCCTGAGCCACTGCTGTCCTGCAAGGAGATCAAGATAGAATATCCGCAGAATGCATTCAATGAAAAGGAGACACCCCATTGGAAAAAAATGTATCTTTTATTCATAGACCAAAATGGATACAAAATAAATTCATGAAAGAAACAAAAAGGAAGATACTCTTATCCATGAGTATATACAAAAAGGGAGAAAAGATACAAGTCCTTAAGCCGGCGGGTGGTGCAATAATTTCACCAGCTCATCGTTCTGTTGCTGAGCCACGGCTTCATGACGCAAGATCTCCAGAAGGCGAGCCTCCGCCTGAGCTTGTTGGGCCTGATATGAAGCAAGCCGGGCTTCAAGCTCTTTTTCAGTGGCCTTGTGAGCCTCAACCCTCTCGCGAGTAAACGTGGCGGCTTTATCAAGAGCCACCACCTCCTTGATGGATTCCTGAAGCACTCGCCAAAGGTCATACGCTTTGTTGGCTTTAGCTGTGAGGCTGGTCTGAAGCTCGCTCAACGCCTTAGAGGCTAGCTCCCTCTCCGAGAACTTGCGGCCAAGTCTCTTCTCGCACGACGTCATGTTGGCCGCATGTCGTGCTATCAAACCTCGTAACTCCGCCTTTGCAGCCACTGCCTCCGAGGAAAGGCGAGAACACTCGAGAGCGTACAAACAAGCCTCCACCTTCCTACAGAACTCCACCCAGACCCGCACCACCTCCTCACTGTGATAGGTGGTGAGAAAATGAAGGGAGCCATTAGCTTCAGCGGCGAACTCTTCGGCCGTGGTTGTACTGCCAGCACGGAGCTCTTCGATGAAAGAAGATAAGGAGACCAGGCTCAATTGGGCCAAGCGTTCTGAAGCCCGCAAAGCGTAGGTGCCGGACGGCATCACAATGCGTGATTCCAAAGCCATGGAGACTGGCAGGGCTGTTCAGATTTGGCAAATGTTAGTAAAACTCTTAAAAACGCAGAACAAACGGGACTATAATAAAATGTCACTCACCGACAGTCATGCAAGTAGGAGCTGAAGGTTCCCCTGGCCCTTCAACGACCTCGACCTCATCATCGGCTTCTAAAACTATAAGAGACATCAACGTCATTTCGCAAAATAGTAACAATACTATGGTAAAAAAAATGGCGAATGACACTAACCTTGCCCAGAGGAAAGGACAATACGCTGAGGGGAGATTGCCTGCGGAGCTGCCATCTCCAGTAAACGCTGAAATGACTGGCGAGGCGACAGGTCCACGATCGTGGTCGCTAAGCCGCGCAATTCTGGGAAAGATAAAAGAGTTCAGACTATGAAGGGGTTACTAAATTAAAACGCAGAGGGATACCTTCAACACTCCTCCCATTCTGAGCCGGGGGGATAGCGGCTTCAACATTCTCTGCCGGGACCTCAGGCTCCAACAAAGGGAGAGGAGCCCCGACTACTTCGCTTCCGGCCCTCGAGCCGACCTCAGCAAGAACCATTGGGGCGGCAGCTTCCAAGGGAACCTTCCCTAAAGGGGCAAGCACTCCCTGTTCAAGAACCGCCGCTGGAGGTTTTATCACGAGAGGAGCAGCCTCATCAGCCCCCTCCACACCTAGCAAGGCCTCGTTGAGAATTTCGGCGGGCTTTAGCTTTAAGGGGCCAGTAGGAAGCTCCCCCAGCGTTGAAGATTCTGCACGATTCAAATAAAAATAATGATACATACCCACGAGCATAAATAATCGAAAAAACTACAAAAGAAGCACAGCGTACCTATACGCAAAGAAGCCCTTAACATGGCTTCTTCAAGCCGCTTTTCCTTCTCAAGGAGATAAGCTCGCCGAGGTTCAAGGGTAGACTCATGACCGCCGGTCCATAAAGAAATTGCATCAGCTGCATCTTCTGAAGCGACCTGCTTCAAAGCCCTTTCCCCCCATTCCTCCAAAGGGCCGATAAATCGCCGCCGAATCCACGAAGGGTCTTCGTAAAAAAATACAGCGGGATAAGACTTCTTCGGAACCTTGGCATTATGGGACGGGTCTTTCGAACGCCGTAAGGCCTCAGCCAGTTGAGCAGCCTCCTCGTCAGCCGAACTCGGGAAGAGAAGCCCAGCGTCTGACCCTTGCAAGGTCAAGGGTTCGTCTTCAAGGATAGGCTCAGATTCCACCACAGAATCAAGCGGGGTAGTAGCCACTTTCCTCCGTCGTTTAGACCCAGAGCCAGCCGCTGAAGATGATCGCTTCCTCCCTCGCGAAGCCTTAGGGCGACGCTGGCCCACATCGCCTTCAACGCCCTCATCCCTGTTACTCTCACTCGGTGCCACAACCAAGGAAGACGTCGACGTCGTCGACGCCGCGGGAGGCGGCGCCGCCACCGGCAGAGGTACTACCACTGGAGCCCGTCTACCTCGCGATCGAGAACCCAAGGGCATACCAGCGGTCGGAGTAAGGTCTACCCCTGACTCCCCCGGAATGAGGGCAGCGCCAATTTCCCTCAAAGGAAAGCGGACTGGAACCCTCGGTCGCAACTCAACTCGCGAGACCTGAGGAGGAGCGTCATGACCAAGAAGAACCCTTCTTTCTTCAGCAATAATTGGGGTGACCCGATGAAGATACCAGCCTGTAAATGCACCCACACATCGAGGGAGGTACTCGGCTTCAGGGACCATGAAATGAGAGCCGGTGTTCAGCCTCATGAAATGATGAGCTGCGTCACGAACAGCATCGAGCGAAGGAATTGGAGCGATCATAAAGGCCTCAAAAGGAACGCCCTGGTCATATCCGAGTTGCCGAGCAAATCGATGAGGATTGTACCGCATAAAAAGGGCTACACTATCCTGGCGAAACACCAAGTAGCCCGGTCTAATTGAATACAAGTAGGTGGCCTCTCGGGGCTTCAGAGAAGGCGCGTTGTCCTTTGACTGGTCCCAAAGTTGCTGAACAGGACCCGAAGGGGAAGACAGAACCCGATCGTTAAAAGCTAACCCGCCGGCGGTGGCGTGAGGGGAGATCAGCACCCGAATAGCCCCAAATTGAGTTGGATCCGCAGCAGAAGCACCTACCAGTCGCATAAGTCGCGGGAAGGTATAGGCGTCGTAAAAAGCGGGCCTTTGATGCATGGCAAAAGACCCCAGCACATGCATTTCGATCCACGACGTGAAGTAATGAAGCGAAAAGTTCACTACGTCCACGCCAGGCGTAGAGGTATTAGCCGCAGTACCCAACCCATTATAAAGGTGCGCCAGGGCCGGGATACCAATGGCCAGCCGCGTCCCCTCAGCAATACGATGTGCCGGGTAGATGACCGAGGCTCTCATGAAGCGGCGATGCATGGGGATAACGAACCAACTGAGCCAGACGCTAATAAACCCCACAAATAACGTCTCCTCGTCCATGCCTGGGACAGCAATGGATTCAAAAGAGATCGACGATATAATAGGAATGTAATACTGAGGTAGATCTGACTCGTTGGTTGGCAACCTCTTCGGACCGAACCCAAAGGGGTCCCCAATGTTGGCAAATTTTGGGGCTGTCTTCGGTAAGGCGTCCTCACGAATGAAACGAGCAATGAAGCTCTTGAAAGTAACGCCTTGCTCCTCAGACTCGGTGAATAATCAATCAAAAATGCCTAGGGCCCTAATTAAACTAGGGCGCTTGTGTCGAACAGCATTCTCAGCAGATAAGCCGTCAACTGGGGCGGGCTCGGGTTCAAAAACGTACTCGTCAGGGGGCAGCAACTCCTCATACATATTACCCCTTATCGGCAACCCCGAGATATCATAAAATTCGGCTAAAGAAATCGAAACCTCGCGATCTCCCAGAAGAAAAGTATTAGTGGGAAGATTCCACTGGTTCAAAAACGCTTTGACCCACCAGGCATGCGGGGACTTGTAATGGAATAGCGACGCGTACACGGCCTGATAAAGCCCGACTTTCTGCAATCGCGCCCGATGGGCGGAAAGGATGTAGCGAGCCCAGAGAAGGTAGCCCGTAGGATGCCTGGGAGTGAGCCCTATCTTATAAATCTGCCCCCACGGGTGGGCCTCACCCTGGCAGATGCGCCGTCCCAAGATGTCTATAGCCGGGATCGGATGGTTCGGAATGCCGGTCGTCGAAGGCTCCAGCCTCCCCGTTGGAGTCCAGTTGGGCATTTCCACGGCAAAAGCTGTCCTTGGAGGATCCATCGGTAAAAACGGGAAAGTGGGCTCCGTTGGCACCGCGCAAAGAAAACTCCTGCGACCTTGAATGATCTGACTGTACCAAGGACCCCATTGAAGAAGGTTGGCGCAGTTCGGGTCATGGGCCCTAATCATTGCCATCGCCTCTTCATCAGACGGTGACTGAGGAAAGGCCGCCTCCGAGCGAGAGAAAGGAAAGCGAGGAGCAGAAGCCATCACACCTGAAATCCAATAAAGGGAGGCCGTTAAAAGAAAAGTTAGCGATATATGTTCATGCACGAACATGAAGACTAATTGGAGAAAGCAACAGCAAAATTTCCCGGGACCATTGGCTACAAGACACATGGGCCCCACAGAATCCGGATGACGGCTCATTAATAATGAGATCAAACAGTTACAATAAAACAAAGGGAACATCCCCATTTAATAAAGAATGATGACCATGCACGTCCCCCCAATAAGATCTGTCTCGGGCTCTACAGTGAACCCAACAAAATCAAAGGAATTAAATTCCCACAGAAGATATCATTACAAAGTCCCCATCGCATTAATTGCAGGAGAACAGCCTCGGGCCAAGAGACCCCAAGGAGCCTCTGTGTGAAGAGATTGAGTTCTTCATAGGAATTAAATTCCTTATTAAGAAAAAGGGAATTAAATTCCCAGGAATAATTTTGATGGAATTAAAGTCCAGGGAGTTGAAACGCTGTCATCATCCCCCCGAAGATCACCTAAACCCTAAGAGATCCTACAGTTCGAAGGTTCCCTGTTCTTACAATAAAAAAAAACACTTGAAGAAAAATGGGTTCTTTACGAAACCCTTAATAGGGATTTGAAATCCAAGGAGTTCTTTTGAAGACGAAGGCGCTTTGGCCGTTCGACATTATTACCTGAGGGAGAGGATCCGTCGACAGAGTTAAACTCTGGGAAATGTTCAAGACAGAGAACTAAGCTCTGGAAGAAGAGAATTAAATTCTCAAAGAGGAAATTCTCAGAGGAAGAAGATGAGCAAAGTGAAGGCTCCTATGAAGAGACAGCAGTATTTATAGAAAACAATGGAAACGTTTCATCTCCCCAGATCCCTAAAGGAATCCAACGGTCGCGAGAGGAGACAGCGTTGCACTCACGTGCTGACACGTGAGAACAACGCTGTGGAGGCATTTGTTTCCTGATTTAAAATTAGGAAAGCTTCTGAGAAAAGCTTCAAAAAGGGGCCACGTGCTTACACGCGACCAGCAGTCACGTGTTGACACGTGACCTATGAAGTGCAGAAAAAGCGCACATCGATTCGTTGAGCAAAGTCAAGGAAAAGAGCTTCAGAAGAGGTCACGTGCTCCCACGTGACCAGGGTCACGTGTCGACACGTGACGTTCAAAGCAGCAAACTCGCTCTCCAATTGAACAAGGAAAGAAGTGCCAGACAGGGGTCACGTGCTCACACGTGACCAGGGGTCACGTGGTAACACGTGACGGCTAAGCAGCAGAAGAAGGCAGAACGCAGAAAGAAAGAGGGTCCTTCATTCCAAAAGGGGGTCACGTGTCCGCACGTGACCATGGGTCACGTGGTCACACGTGACCGGCTTTCAAAGCCCATGTTGACGGCAGAATTAAATTCTGAAGGAAATTTGAATCTTTCCAAAGGAAAGTGAGTATCTGGGACCAATCAAATTAAAGATTCAGAGATGATTAAATATCATCTATCTATGGAAAATCTCGGGTTTGGAAAGATTTCCCCCTTAAATCTAACCAAAATAACAAAGGAGAATCTCTGGATTTAAAATCCAATGGTGAATAAAATTCACCCAATAATCCAAAGGTCCAAAACGAATGATGGATACAAATCAAATCTCTCAATGAAGATTCATCAAAAAACTAATTCATTCGGCTGCTTCTCCTATAAATAGGAGCCAAAAAACACAGAGAAGAGATATACGCGCAGAGAAAGAAAAAAGGAGAAAAGCTTTGATACTTGGAAAAGACTTGGATCTTCTGCAAAAACCCTAGATAAGAAAGGGAAGGCTTTCGGAAAGAAAGAGAATTTAATTCTCAACAGAGTTTAACTCTAATATATATAAAACAGAAGAAAACATTTCTTCTCTCTTTGATAGAGGATCTGCAAAGTGCACATCTCCCCTTAAGGTTGAGAATTTAATTCTCAATGGGTCGAGATCCTGCCATGCAGATCCAAAACATAGAGAAGGAATGCAAGCATGAGAATTTAATTCTCGCAGAACTATAGGAATTCAATTCCTTTAAAATAAAATTAGGGCTCGACCCTATATCATGGGAATTTAATTCCTTCAAAATAAAAAGAAGCAGGGTTTAACCCTAATTAAGAACATAGTTCTGTTGAAACAGCAGGAATTTGATTCCCTTAATCATAATTCTTTAAAACGGGAAGTTTAGCTCCTTGAAAGCTTTCATTAGGGTTTAACCCTATTCAGTTCTTCACATATATGAGGAATTTAATTCCTACAGAAAATTCAGAGTTCAACTCTATTTCAGAATATAAATCTGCAAAAGGAAGTAGGAATTTAATTCCTTTGAAAATTAAAGGCCCGAGGAATTTAATTCCTGAAAAAAGATCAACAGATCCTCTAAAAACGACACACATAGAGGCAGGGTCACGTGCCACCACGTGACCCCCCAAGAGATCTACAGAAAACCCTTTGAGGTTGTCCCTCACGTGACCCACGTGACCCTTAATAAAAGCTCTAACAAATGAGCATATGAATGCCCGTCACGTGCTGACACGTGATGCTCTAAAAGACGCAGTAATCTCAGCAGAACCATTGAAAAGAGGGCGCTCTCACGTGTTGCTACGTGACCCCTTTTGCCTTAGTGTTCAACACTAAATTGGAACTCTCAAACCCAGCGTCAAAACACTGTTGGGCCTTAGCATTCAACAATGATTAAAAAAGCCTTATTGGCAGTGTTCAACACTGATCTATTTTAGTGTTTAACACTAATTTGAAAAAGCCTTATTGCTGGTGTTTAACACCAATTATTTCTTAGTGTTGAACACTAACTTATCAACCTTATTCCCAGTGTTCAACACTGATTGCTCTGAAGTGTTTAACACTAGGCTTTGGCCCAATTGGCTGAAGGGATAGAGGCGGACATTCTCCCTCAATGGACCAACAAAGAGTCAATATTCCAGACCTGACTGGACTTAGCCCAAGCTGGCCATAAGTCCTCAATTTGTGATTAACTGGGCCGATAGGCTCATAACATAATTGATCAGTCTTGACCCAAATTGGGCCAGGGACTATTTAATCCACCCCGGTTCTAGGGTACATCTCTTCACTCCTTTGATACTTGGCATTGTAATCCCTCAATGTCTTCAAAGAGGTGACGGGTCCCGAAGACCACTCATGATATGGACTGTGGGGTCCTTAAACCCATGCATAATGCAAAATTCCTGGTTACGTGGAACGCGGATAACGTCACTCTTTGACCCCGCGGAAAACGTCCAGAGCGGATC
Organism: Agapanthus africanus; assembly: GCA_030015575.1. Lineage (NCBI taxonomy): Eukaryota > Viridiplantae > Streptophyta > Magnoliopsida > Asparagales > Amaryllidaceae > Agapanthus > Agapanthus africanus. The sequence goes on along the minus strand of CM057347.1, from coordinate 549,751,075 downwards.
CTGGTCCTCGCAGAGCACGGCAGTGAACCCGTGTGAAGCATCCAGAACGGAGCCTGGTCCTCGCCTAGCACGGCAGTGAACCCGTGTGAAGCATCCAGAGCACATACCGGACTGTGGAGTCCTTAAACCCATGGACTATGACGTCCTTAACCTTGACCGAGATGTCTTAAAACTACCAATGGACCGCAATGTCCCTAAACTACCCATGGACCGCAACGTCCTTAAACTAGAACCATAGAGCCTCCATATGCTCTTTCGTCGGATCTAAACGGTCCTGTTTAAGTTGATCTTAGCCTCAAAGATGGCTAACGCGTCCTTAAACCCTCAAACAGACTGGACTATGAATCCCCCTAATTAACTCTGGCTCGAGGGTACATCTCTGAACTCCTCTGACATTCGTCGTTGTAATCCTTCAACGTCGTCAGAGAGGTGATGGGTCCCGACGGCCACACATACGACGGGCTACTATGTCCTGAAATTGGAACAATGGGGTCCAAACACTCCTTTGTTGGATCTAAACGATCCTGTTAAGTTGATCTTAGCCTTAAACTAGACTAATGTGTCCTTAACAAATGTTTGAGTTGATCTTAGCCTCAAGCATGGCTAGCGTATCCTCAAACCAAACCCCCAAACCCAAATCTAAGAAGATATGGATTTGGACTAGTCCACGCCCTACGGGCGACGACATAACTCGGTCTCCGTAAACGATCCACGGGCAGGAAAACATAAAACAAAGCACACGACACGAAGCGACCATCTGGAGAAGGAGAAAGTTGTTACCGCGACGCGGTAGCGTAATTAACTGCAGGGGCTTGCGCCTGCAGGGAAGAGCGTCCCCACAATCAAAAACCCCTCACCCTGAGGGGGAATCTGACGAAGTCTGCTACATCGGCCGCATCCGTCTAAACCTCCGATATATGGCGCCATAAATCAACTTGGCATCTTCGGAGAGGCAGACGGATAGCACCTATTGGCGCCCCGAATCTCAGGCAGGACGTCCTAACGTCTCGGCCGCCATTCGGAGGGGAACAGACCTCATTGAGTTTCCTATTGAAGTTCTCGATCAAACGACATATGCATATTTTTATTCGCCATGAAATCCCAATTATCAAGCTACCGAGGACGAAAAGCCACCTTTGTTAGTCGAGAGTCATGGTAATAGACTTGTCATTATAGATCACAGTCAATTGTTTTTCCTATCATTTTCTTGATCCAGATGCTAATCAACTTGTTAATTAGTTACTGTTTTTATGACGTATTTGTCTATATTTGTTGACAGTGGCCTTTCTTTTGGATGAACATGTTTTTTTGATGCATGTTTCAGTCATGTGAATTCATATGTTGCGTATAACGCTTTATGATATCAGTATCCTACATTTGTAGTTTTAATTGTTGATTGTTATAGATGAATGTTATTGCAATAATAGTTTTTGGTTGATGAATACCATTGCAATGTAGGATGATCAGTTCTATCAATCTTGATCTCAATGGTTTAAAATCATGTTACACATACAACAAGAATACACACAAATGCATCATTAGAGAGTGATTCGAGATGTTCAAGTTAAAACCAATATATAATACTCGATGATAATATGAAACCTTCATATTCTCATCGATACTCATATATGAAACTAAAAGCGTCATTTAGTCCCCGTCTATCGGTTAACATACGTGCGATACTCGTCGTGACATAGAACTATACGAAGGTTGTTAAATATCGGACGGTATAACTCGATACTAACAACCGTCGTATAGTCTACGCGACGAGAAAATTCAATCGTATGGTAACCGATAGATTTGTCCCGTGTGGACAAGTTAAGAATGTATAAAGCAAACGCCTTCATTCACTTGTGTTTTCATCCGTTTCGAGATAATTCGTCGGTACCTTTCCGCTGGTTCTCCGTGTACAAAGATAGATTAGATGTTCATTTCAACGTTGTTTCACAGCTTTGAAATGATTATCTATTCTATTACAGTGTACTTGGAGAACAGCGGGGAGGTGCTGCCGAAATTTACTCGAAACGGTTGAAAGCACAAGTGATGGGTGCTCGCTCTATACATTCTTAATGGGATAGAAGCCTACCCCCGACAGCCAGAACACACACATACAACAAGAATACACAACAAACGCATAATTAGAGAGTGATTCGAGATGTTCAAGTTAAAACCAATATATGATAATATGAAACCTTCATATTCTCATCGATACTCATATATGAAACTAAAAGCGCCACTTAGTCCCCGTCTATCGGTTAACATACGTGCGATGCTCGTCGTGACATAGAACTGTACGAAGTTTGTTAAATATCGGACAGTATAGCTCGATACTAACAACCGTCGTATAGTCTACGCGACGAGAAAATTCAATCGTATGGTAACCGATAGATTTGTCCCGTGTGGACAAGTTAAGAATGTATAAAGCAAATGCCTTCATTCACTTGTGTTTTCATCCGTTTCGAGATATTTCGTCGGTACCTTTCCGCTGGTTCTCCGTGTACAGAGATAGATTAGATGTTCATTTCAACGTTGTTTCATAGCTTTGAAATGATTATTTATTCTATTACAGTGTACTCGGAGAACAGCGGGGAGGTGCTGCCGAAATTTACTCAAAACGGTTGAAAGCACAAGTGATGGGTGTCCGCTCTATACATTCTTAATGGGATAGAAGCCTACCCCCGACAGCCGGAACACGCACAAACAACAAGAATACACAACAAACGCATAATTAGAGAGTGATTCGAGATGTTCAAGTTAAAACCAATATATGATAATATGAAACCTTCATATTCTCATCGATACTCATATATAAAACTAAAAGCGCCACTTAGTCCCCGTCTATCGGTTAACATACGTGCGATGCTCGTCGTGACACAGAACTATACGAAAGTTGTTAAATATCGGACAGTATAGCTCGATACTAACAATCGTCGTATAGTCTACGCGACGAGAAAATTCAATCGTATGGTAACCCATAGATTTGTCACGTGTGGACAAGTTAAGAATGTATAAAGCAAACGCCTTCATTCACTTGTGTTTTCATCCGTTTCGAGATATTTCGTCGGTATCTTTCCGCTGGTTCTCCGTGTACAAAGATAGATTAGATGTTCATTTCAACGTTGTTTCACAGCTTTAAAATGATTATCTATTCTATTACAGTGTACTCGGAGAATAGTGGGGAGGTGCTGCCGAAATTTACTCGAAACGGTTGAAAGCACAAGTGATGGGTGTTCGCTCTATACATTCTTAATGAGATAGAAGCCTACCCCCGACAGCCGGAACACACACATACAACAAGAATACACAACAAACACATAATTAGAGAGTGATTCGAGATGTTCAAGTTAAAACCAATATATGATAATATGAAACCTTCATATTCTCATCGATACTCATATATGAAACTAAAAGCGCCACTTAGTTCCCATCTATCAGTTAATATACGTGCGATAATTTATTCTTTTCAACGACAAACGCACACACAAAGCATATACACGGATTTTCTCCTTTGTCAGTAACTATCCCGTTCTTATATTTCTCAATATAGTCACCATAACCTCCAATTTATATGTTATACAGTCTAACATGGCCCATGAGTACGTCAGAGTTAAGGACTGGATGTATGTGGATTGGCAACAACGTATGCAACCTAAGTTTGTCGCAGGAGTTGCTGCTTTCATTGAATTTGCACGCGCACATAATAAGATCATAATAGAGAAGATTCTCTGTCCGTGCGATAGATGTGGCAATAAGTACTGGCAAAAGGTAGAATTGGCAGAGCTTCATATTGTAAAACATGGGTTTACTAGACTTTATACAACTTGGAAATATCACGGGGAAGGAGAAGAATGCAGTACTGCGGCAGAAGAAGAAGGAGAACACGATAATGCGGCAGGAGAAGAAGAAGAATTCGGTAATGCGGCAGAAGGAGAAGACGGTAATTTATTTCCATCAGAAGAAATGGAGGATATGGTAGAGGCTGCCCTAGGTGAATCTATTCGTACCGAAGATGACATTCCTTCCGGTCAAGGACCGCGTGCGGATAAATATGAAAATTTCATGAATGATGCTAGAAAACCAATTTATGAGAATGCGAAGTATTCCACGCTCTCATGATTCGTCCAACTTTTCCAGATTAAGTGCCTAAATGGATGGAGCAACAAGTCATTCACAATACTTCTTTCGTTCTTGAAAGATTCTATGCCCCAGGGAAATAACGTGCCCGACAGCTGGTACGGATCCCAGAAGATGATGTCTGATTTGGGTCATCTTGCAACTGAGGCGAAGTTAGCCGGACCGGTACAATATCGATAGATGTATCTCGTCGAGAGGTACGTGTAATTTTTCGTTTCGCGCAATTTATAAATTTATTGTTGTCCTGTATGCCTGTATTTATTTATTCAACATATTTTCATTAGGTACCTCTACACTCTTAAGAAGTATATACGCAATAAAAATCGACCAGAGGGTTCTATCATGCAAGGTTATCTTCTTGATGAAGCAACCACATTTTGTTCCCGCTATCTGGACGAGAACATTGAGACAAGGCTTAACCGACCACGAAGAATTCAAGACGGGCCATATGGTAAAGCCGAGTATAAGAGGGTAGACACTATGTTTATCAACAAGATATACCGGTTTATCTTGCTTAATTGCGCATGTCTTGAACAAATTAGAGAATAAGTTTTTTTGGATTAATTGTTATATCTATGTTTGTGTGTGTATGAAATGATATAATATTAATGTCACAATTATTTGTCGAAAACAGAATTCATTTTAACGAGGTACGTGAGGGGCATCCTGATTGGAACGAAGAACGTTTGGAAAAATATCATCAGGATAATTTTTGTGATTGGGTCACAGATCATGTAAGTTATTCGAATAATATTTTATTGCTATCAGTTTTAATCTAAACTTGTATCGTTATGTATTTGTCGTAAAATTTGTTTTGTTAGATCCACGATCCGAACTTGTCTGCATCATTTGAGAGTGATTCAAGATATTTAGCTCAATTTCCTAGTATGGAGGTTGCATATTACAAAGGATTTGGTGTCCTTGGATACAAATTCGAAGTTAAGGACATAGAAACATCTAGAACCACTCAGAATAGTGGGATTGCGATGGTAGGATCGGACGGCGTGATTTATTATGGGTACTTAAATTGTATACTCGGCATCCACTATCCCGGACAATCAGAACCCTTTTATATATTCCAGTGTACTTGGTACGATACGCGAACCGATACGAACAGGTGGAGAAGCAATTTTTGGGACTTGGAAAGATGAATATGGATTGACCAGTGTGAACACACTTCGATTTTACGGTCAGGAAGATCCATTTATCTTTCCGAACCAAGCGTTCCAAGTATACTACTCACAGTGTTTGAAGCATCCGGGATGGAGTGTTGTATGCCGATGGAAACCCAGAGATGTCTACGATGTCCTAAAATTCGAGGACAGCGATGAGGACAAAGAAGAGAGAAGGCTTAAAGTGCTCCGACCGTCTGTTTCGAAGGACGGGTTGTCTTCGACCGATCATGAAGTTATGTGGGTTAGAAATGACATCGACGATGAAATCCAAGTAGATATGTATAATGCGCCCACGAAACGAAAAAGGTTATCAGTAATGTTATATTATTACTTCACATTTTACGCTCTATACATATATAGTCAATACTTTTAATGATTGTCTAATGCGTCCACGAACCGTTTATCTAGATTTGATAACGATGTCGGGAGCAGCGAGGGGCGGCAGGAGCTCCAGCCGCGGCAGAGGCAGAGCGGTTCTGCCGCCCGGAGAGCTCCGTAGGGAGCTTCAGAGGGCCGGTCTTTCACCCAGATCGGAGATCCCTTCGGATGCCTCCTTCCGTGTGGATTTTGCCACACCTCCAGGTATACTGCACACATATCCATTTTGAATGTAATATTACAGATATTCATGCCTGTTTATATCAAAATTACTTATATTGTCAATGTTTGATTGTCTAGTTGTTGGTGATGCGTCCACATCTGGGATAGAGGCCACTCCCGCTCCTCCAGGTATGTTTATATATCATATAGTGCATGTATATTGATTTAGAATGCTATATCATAAATACACACACATTCCTTTTGCTCTTACTTAGCAATTTTTATTATTGTCTAGCTGTAGGTGGTGACACCACCGCACCTGCGGGTATGTTTATATATCCTATAGTGCATGCATATTGATTTAGAACGTTATATTATTGATCTACACATTCTTTTTGCAATTACTTATATAATCTATTTTTAATTGTCTAATTATAGGTGGTGCGTCCACATCTTCCGCAGGGGCCACTCCTGCCGCTTCCATACCCTCCGCATCGTCTGCAGGTTAGTATGAGTAAATATAAAATATTTATTCATTTTACATATGCTCTATAGAATAAATATGAACTTCATGGAAATTTAGCGTCAATGTTTATTTTCTAGTTGGAGGGGATGCGTCCGCATCCGGGACCCCGGTTGTTCCTCACCGGAGGAACTATCGTCCCGCTCGTGCTGCTGCCCGGGCCCAGGCTCGTGCGATAGTCACCGGAGGTATATATCACACTTCATTTTTCGTTTAACCTTGATTTCTTAATACAACTTTGTCTTAATATTGATTGTCTTGATATTTCGTGCAGACGCAGGGCCTCCCCATCCCCAGAGGGGGACTCGAGGCCCGAATCAGCCCCATAGGCTGAGGCCTGACAGAGCTAGGGGGGAGGCAGCATTCCCCCTATTTTTTACCCTTGACTATCGCTATACCGGTCCTCATGCCGAGAGGTTCGGCCGGTATATGGGGGACGAGAGCCGGCTCGTGAAGAACTATCCACTTCACGTTGAGTGGGGCGAGCAGCACCATCGCTCATTCGCCCTCTTCTTTGATCAGGCTCAGGTACGTATTAATATATATTTTCATTTGATCTATCCAATATATTTATTATTAACACTTGCAATCTAATAACAATATTTTTTTTTGTATTTTCAGTTGGATTACGATTTTCAGCCCATAGGCGACCTTGATCACCCGGGGAGGGTGCTCGACCTTCATGCTCTGTACAATGGCCTGATGAAGAACATGCAGGCCAAGGTCCGATACAACAGGAATGAGCTGAAGGCCGACTGCTACTCCCTGTGGATGGAGACCCCCGAGGCAGAGAGAGCGGCCCTCCTATCTACTCCGGCGTTTGCAAGAGTCGACGTAGAGACATGGCCTCTATTGTGCGAATATTTCGACTCCCAACGCAAACAGGTATGTATTTTAAATGTAATTCATTGTTTAGGATATAATTTATTTTTTTTGTGTTCCTTAATTAGAAAACTAAATGTTAATGCGTTGTGCAGAAACAGGCCGCTCAGAATACAAAGAACAGGAAGTCGCGCGAAGAGGGGTCGCCCTACTTACACAGGTGGCTCGAGCAATATTACTCGAGCCATGGAGTTATCGGTAAATTACAATAGACCGACATTTGTGATATTCTGCAATATTAAGAGTTATTTTCTAATATTTCTAATATTAAGAGTTATTTTCTAAAATTGCAGACAGCTCGGACCGTGGCGCAAGGTGGTACACCGAGCGTGCTGTCCGTATATCTTGCCGTCCACGGCACCTCGACAGATCCCGCCACGGGCGAGCTTCAATATCCCGACGTCGCTACCCAGGAGTATTGCGTAAGTGTTTATATTTATTCTACCCATATTTGAAATTTTAGTTTTGGAAGGTTCAAGTTTAAATTTTTTACTTATACTTTACTGCTTAATGTGGGTGTAGGAGCGGGTGGTTGAGCAGGCCGAGGTCTCGGGGATCGATTTTACCGGACAGAGCGATCCGAGGCTGCTGACCCCAGTTCTGGACGCCGCACACGGAGGGCACCACGGAGGTTGGGAGAGAGGCCGGGGACTGGGCCCTAGCAGGGCCCATATGAGGTTGGACTCCACCCCGGCGGTTACTTCCTCCGTCTCCAGTGAGCAACGTGTCCAACAGAAACCGGAGAGCTTGAGGGCCACCGTTCAGGAGTTGAAGGAGATGCTGGTATGTATATTACTTTATAGTAAAATATCATGTCATATTATAGATATCAATATATTCATAATTAGTACGTAGCTTGAGCTTATTTGGTTTTAGACTTAGATTTGATTAATCATACATACATATGTAATTAAAATAAACAACGGTTTTCCAAACTAGATATCCAAATGGGGTTTCGAAATAACTTGATAATGATACGAATTCGAATAATACACAGTTCTTACACGCTTCTTACACACGTTAGGTCCAGACGCGACAGGGTACATCGGCCGAGCCTCCACATGCATCTCCTTCGGCTGCGGCTCCGCAAGCCACTACATCGGCTGCGGTTCCGCAGACAGCTCCTATAGCTCCACCGCCCGCTCAGACTCCCGCAGCCGCGGCTCCGCAAGCGACTACCTCGACGGCGGCTGCGCAGACCACATCGCCAGCTCCACAGGCCGCTCAGACTCCCGCACGCGTCGAATTGCATGGTTTATTGACCGAGAAGCAGGCGCGCTTGGTTCTATCGTTTATCAGAGGTGGAGCTGGACCGAGTTAGGGTAGCTTTTTGATTCTTATTTTTTGAAACATGTATTTATTTATATCATACATATTGTACTATATTTTGAAATGATATTGATATTGGTTTATATTTATATCATATTCAGTTTTTGGGTTTCTTTTGTATATTATATACGTGAGATGTGATTATGAATACTGCGATATATGTTGTGTGATGATTAATTTTATATTTTATTGATATATATATTATTGTGCACAGGGCGGGAAAAAATCAGACAGCCATTTTTTTATTAAAAAATACAGATAATGTGTACCTACGGATTAATCCGTAGGTACACATGTTGCCCCTACGGTTTAATCCGTAGGGGCAAAATATCATCAGTAACTGATATTTCCTCAATGATCTTAGTACCAGGGGGTTGGGAGTGCCCTTACGGATATGTCCGTAGGGGCAAACAAAGGCCTCTACGGAGTTATCCGTTGGGGCAAAATATCAGAAATCATGATATTTTGCCCCTACGGATAAGTACCAACGCAGATATCTGTAGGGGATAGAACTTGGCCTTACGGATATCTCCGTAGGTACAGTTAATATATTTAAAATAACCGTAAATAAAATAACTTTTTTTACCCTACGGCCTACTCCGTAGGTGAAACTGGTCCTACACAGAACTCCGTAGGGGCAAGATTTTGCCCGTAGGGGCAAGTTCAAGGCTTCAACTTGCACATACGGCGTTTGCACCTACAGGTTATTTTTTCGTCCCTACGGAGATATCCGTAGAGACAACCCTTATTTGTAGTAGTGTTTGGGACTCCCCATGGCTTTTGCGGGAGCTGCAACCAGGGAGAATGCAGCAGCAGCAGCACGGTGCTCTCAATTGTTCAAGAGGTGACGTTTAATTATTGATTTATATATGGTTCCTTTCTTCCTTCTTGAGAAAGACTGCATCGGATGGTGCAACTCTTTGTATTTGTAGTTTATGATAAATTGGCCAAAAAAACCCAATGCAGGCATGCATTGGGTCAGAAAGTTGCGATGTTGCAGTAACAGCAAAGATGCTTGGAGGCCCGTACAAGGGGGTTACAAAGAGCCTTGCAGTAGAAGCCATATACTCGTGAGGATGAGCATTGGCCATATTGACCTGTTGGTGGGAGCAAAGTGCTCCCTACTGGTGTACATTGTACAAGAAAAGAAGAGGAATATATAGCATGAGACGAGCATTTTTATGCCCATCTCGATCTTCTTTAAAAACGAAAAAAGAAAAAAGAAAAAAGAAAAAGAAAAAGAAAAAGAAAAGGAATGAATAAATATGTTGAGCAACAATGTTTTAAGTCTTATAATGATATAAGATGCATAATTATTTTTTATCCTGACCTCAGAGCTTTCAGAATATTCAGTATATATATGTAAAAATACGTACGTATCCAAATTCTGATCAACACTAGCTCCTGGAATGTCAGCAAAGGGAGTTAAATAAAAACACATTTTGTTATCATATTAATTATTAATGATTACTAAAGCAGATTGAATCAGGTGATAAACTCTCCATGTTTGGGCTAAGAATTTTACATCCTAACTCAACACAGAGAACTCAAGATTAATGAAATGGCTTCTTTCTTGGGTTTGAACTCTGAATTTTAAAATTTGGAGCCAGAAGCACGAAGTAGTACTCTCCTTTGACTTTGTCTTTGTTAAGATGACATGGCACATGCTCCAGCCAGAATAAGAAGGCAGTATTTTCTTTTGGCTTTATCAATCAAGACAAGATGGCATGGCATATCCAGTTTATTATAAAGTGCAATCTTTTTTATTTCTCTCTTTTAATTCCATAAAATCTAGAAATGTTTAATCAACTATAAATCAATTTGGCATCTTATTGAAAGTTGTCATTATTAGTAGAGATATATATAATCCAAGCATCGTGTAGAGAAAGGAGACGTGGATGTGAAGGCGATCCTCTAACGTTATCGCATTATTACAAATTCTACTCTCTTATCATGTCTGGTTGACATTCCAAAATATATCTTTGCCGTGCCGCCATCATCATCATCAGAAGAAGATTGGGGATGTATGTTTTCCATGAAGTTAATGACAAACTTGCAATTGGGTAATGCCAAAATTATTATTATTAGGCCTTCGTGCTCAATTATTTTGTATATCATTTAGTAATATATTATGGGCTGATGGCCCAACCAAAGGCTTGGCTCCTCCTCAGTCTCGTTTCAAACCATTTTCATTACAACTTCTTTTGTTTTCTTATAAGTTAAACGCCTTTCGATATAATATAATAATATAAGTATAAAAACTCAATATAAAATATCATATACAATGACTTGTACAATTGTGCTAGTTAAGGTGGGGTATGTAAAGCAGCGTGTTTCGTTGTGAATGATCAAAGTGGTAAAATCTAAGATGTCTCTATTATTATAATGCTAAAAGGAGGGGGTCTCAAAATTGCAAATCTAATTTACAGACCTTTAAATGGCTATAAAATTATCTCATTTTTTCTAGCACAAAAAAAATTGCTAACTACTCCCTCCCTCCCTCTGGACTAACTACTCTTCCATTATCTTTTATTCCACAAATCTCTCTCAATTACTAACATGCATCGCACATGTAAAATACTAGTTATTATTAATGAAAAGAGACTAAGGGAATTAATACATGACATGATGATTGATGGATCATGCGTTTTAAGATTAATTATAATTTGCATTCTTTTTAAGGGTAATAAGGACTTAGGACTTATGTATACGCTTGGTAGCATAAGCCCAGTAATATAAAAGGAAGAAGAAGAAGGAAAAAGGCCTAAACCAAAATCAGGAGCCCAATTACCCACCCACATCCACATGGCATTATTATTCTATTTCTTCTGTCTAGGGCTAATGAAAGGAACATACAAGAGGGTAACAAGAGCCAAGCGAGGGTTTTTTGGGCGGCGGCTGCTAAACAACCTTTGCATCCATCATCAATCCATCAAGGGAAATCTATGGAGGAGATGATTATGAGAGAGCCATCAACAACAACAACAACAAACGAAGCTGAAGCTGATGAGATCCAATCCTCCACGGCCAGAATCATTTCTTCTTCCAGCACCTCCTCCTCCTGCTTTGAGAAACGCAAGAGAGATGACGATGACGATGGCCATGAGAGCCGTGCCGAGAAACCACAAGAAGCGGATTCGGGTCGAGGCCCTTTGTGGAAGACGAGCCTCTGCTCCTACTTCAGGAGCAGCCGTCATCATCATCAGAAGAACAACAACAACAACAAGGGCGGCAGATGCAGCCACGGCGACTCCTGCCGCTACGCTCACGGCGAGGAGGAGCTCCGACCCCGACCAGACAGCACCTGGGATCCAACATCCGACAGGGCAAAGAAGCTCCAAAAGACCACCACCAAGGGCCAAGAGGAAGAGGAGGAGGAGGAGGAGGAAGAGGAACAGGTGGATGCCACCAGCCTCGACAAGTGCATATTTGGACTCCCCAGGAATTGGGCATCCGATAATCTCATCCAATTTCTTGATGCCCAGGCTAGTCTCCCCCCCCCCCCCAATTAATTTCATTTCTCTGTAGAAAACTACTCTAAATATATCATTAGTAGTAGTAGAGTCTGCTTCACTTATTTTGTATCGTACCATTTTGGAGCTCATACTAATTCGTATACCCGTGTTGTGCTTAACACGAATGTGAGAGCCCAATTCCAACAATAAAGCTGTATTATTGAATTCAGCATGAGGAATATGCTTCTCTTAATTAATAAATTGCACACTACATTTCCCTGAATCACATGTACCTAAATTGACGACATCAAGCCTACAATGCCAAACTCTAGTCCAATACATGTGATCAGTTGTTACCTATATCAATGCTAGAGTATTAGTCGAGCCAAACCATCTAGCCCCAATTTGATAACTCCCAACCCTTAAAAGGATTTAATAGCTTCTCTCTTGGATTCTTACATTCCTCTTCTGTTAGAAACTATGGACTTCAACTCCCAGTCCTCTTTCCATACGGGATCCATATTTTTTTTGTGGAGATTTGATTTTTTTTTTAAAGAAACAATTTGGTATCTAATTTAAATTCTAATTATTCTATCTTATATCTTTTTGTACGCTCTTTTTACTTGTGAATTTTGATCTTTTTATGTTAACTTAACTTCTATCCATTAACCACTTTAGTAGAATATCTTTTGGCCTTCTTATTTGTAGGAGTTGATAAGACAACACTTTATAAGTTTAGAATGTTGATCAAATCAATCAAGAAACACTCAAAAATGGATATAGGAGAAGTGAAAACATTGAACGGTATCATTAATGACATCGTTATTCCCTTGCTCAGCATGCCGATTCTTTACTTACGTTAAAAAATTATATGGTTAGCACTTACTAAAGTATATTAGCGGTGATAGAGAAGTTTATATGGTTTGAGTTTAATTAATCAACTCTTTGTTAATATTATGTTCACAACAATTCACCATAAACAATCTTATCTTTGTAGTTCCATTTGCTAACTTTTTTGTAGATGCAAAAGCAAAAATTCTCTTTAGAGCATATGTTTGCTCAGCCATATGGTATAACTAGCCCTACGCTGTTGCGCACGGGCATAAAAGAAAATCAAAGAAAGTTAAGTTTTAAAAAGTAAAAATGTTGTCATACTGAACGATTCAACCTTATAAATAAAACATACGTGAAAAATGTAATTAAATTACAATAGGAAGAGTTTGATTTTTCTATAGAATATAAATCAAAACATTATATTAAAACATATATATAGTAAAATTAGGAAAAATAATACCAATTTTTATATCCATTCTTTATTATCCATCCAAGAGGGCAACAAAGATGAAATTTTTGATAAATATTATTTTATAACTGTAAAAAAAATTCGGTTGTCTTAGCAATCAAACGAATTAAAAATCTCTTCCTTATCAAACTAAATGAGACTTAAAAGTAGTAAAACTGTCACGCCCCGCTTCCCAAAATACGGAATACAAGGGTGACAAGACCAGCCATGCTCCTACGATCAAGGAAAGATCCTGTCGTAGTCACATTTCGGCTTCTAGCATTATGTGGTAATCAGTAAAATGCAATACGGGTAAATAATGCAGTCACTAAAACTATCAGGTATAAAGAAATCTGAGCTCAATGGAAGTAAGCAAAAGGGTAACTGACCAGGAATATCAATGGAGAAATGTAACTGGTTCACTAGTCTGGATCCTCACAGTCTCCTCGAGGTCAGGCGAATCCACCTCTATCACTGAGCATGCATACTCATGTCGTCAGAACGACACAATAGCAATATTATAATAGTATTCATGAGACAAGAAAATTAAAAGTAATAATGATGGAAATAATAAATGCAGGCAATCGATGTGTCAATAACTGATGCAATATATGATTTGCGTCCCTATCGGTCTCTAAGTCACTTTTGAAATCGAGTTGTGGAAAGAATGATCATGTTTAACGAGAGTCTCGTACATACCCGAGACTATGGCCCGCTTTTGCCCGGGACATAACCCTGTCAGCCGGATCGCTAGATCCTACCTAATATATATAAGAGTCGTTGTTCGAATGATCATCCTCTAAATCACCGTCCTCGCTAAATACGATTTCCTTTCCACTTCGATTTCCCCTTTTTCCCAGGTTTTCACTATTTATGAGTATGGTCTAGTCGTGTACAAGTACGCACCAATAACACGGTTTTAGTCACTGTTCACTGTATTGTTCACTGTCACGAATCATTCACTTTTCACTGGCGTACTTAACACTCCTAAATCGATACCATTCACGCACGACAATGCACTGTACACTGAATAATAACGCGCACTATCACTAGAAGTATGGCAGTCGGGTAAAATATGTGCATTTATGCAGTTAAACAAATCATGTGTAATACGAGCTATCATGCATCTTATGAACTTATAAAAATTGCCTTAAATCATACATTCAAAATTCAGTAAAATGATACAAAGACGGTAGCAAGTAAACTCAGTCGGCAATACAATGAAATTAATTTCAAGCCAAACGGGTTTCGGGTTCACAAGTTATAGACGTTTCAAATTAAGTGTTCGCTGCTGGAATTTCAGTTCCTGAACTGAAAGTCCGTTTCGCAACACCGTTTTCATCCTGTTGGGATCAGAATTAGGCGACGCTATAGTTGAACAATGTTTAGATTTTACAGTTAGGTTTCCAACGCAATTGGCGGATCAGTGATATCCTATATCAATAGTGAGTTATGGTCATGTTATGTTCGATGTGTAAAATTTGTCACTGCAGAATTCAGCAGAACATATCGACATTATAAAATATGAAAAATACCATACAGTTAAGGAATCCAGTGAAACCAGTGAGATAAGGAAGCTAACTCGATTCTCTACGTAACGATATAGGGTTCCGCACATTACCGCATTTGTGCAAGGATATTCAGTGAATTAAAAACAGGGGTTACCTGGAATTACCGCTCTGGACTGCAGTCCAGAATCGTAATTCACCGCAATTTTCTCTATCGTAACTAGTTCAAATTTACGGATCAAAATAGGGTTCTGTAGCTTATTCTGTTGGCTTCGATACAAGCCAGGGAACACCAAAAACCGATTCGTAAAAGATCTAATGTGAATTTAATGGTCTAGCATGTTCAGGAAATTCAGGTTTCCTAATGATTATTGGGATTAACATTTCATAGGTGAAACGACCGTGGTTTCCAACCAAATTTCTACAGCACATCGGTAAATAGTAGACGGGTCTAATGATCACAAGTTCCGTCATTTAAAGTTAATTTTTCATTTAAAGTTTCATATCGAACACTTATATTCATTGGCGCGCACGAAACTATATATATACGATATTAACTTTAAACTGGATTAAATATGAGCTAATAGCATGAAGCAAGTAATATACTTGCCTAACGACGTATTGACGACGGAACGGCAGCGGCACGAACGCGACCCGAACACGACACAGCAACGACTAGGCTCAAGCCTCAGCTGCGACTGCATCGAGGAGGTGTCGATGGTGGCAGGGTTGCTTGCTGTGTGGTGGCTGGAAGAGGAGGCGAAGACGAGATGAACGGCGGTGGCTGTGGTGGTCGCCGGTGAGGGTGCAGCGAGGGGGTCGAGGCTCGAAGCTTGGGTATAGGGTGCAGTGAAGGGAGTGAAGTAGTGGAGGGGGGTCGGGGTAGTAAGAGGTGATGGTGATGATGCTGAGGGATCGACGAGGTGGCCGGCGGCGAGAGGGGACGACAACGTGGAGGCGGCGGCGGTGGCTAGCACGGAGTCGGGTGTGCAGGCGAGGTGGGGAAACTCGGGGTTTTTCTGGAGAGGAAAGAGGAAGGAGTTGCAGTGAGGTGATGGGTCTCACTGTGCTCGGGAGTTGCGGGTGAGTTCGGTCGGAGGAGAGGAGAAAAGGAGGAAGGCGAGGGGGATCGCGGGCGTGGGCGTGGGTGTGGATTCGAGAGAGGGGGAGCGGGAGAATATGGGGAAGGAGGGGGAGAACGAGAGTGAGGGGGAGAGACAGAGTTAGAGAGATGGGGTCGAGATGGGTGAGCGGGCGCGTGTGAGATCGAGGGTCACGGCGTGGGGTCGTGGTCGCGAACGAGGAGCGAGGCGTGGGGCTCGCGGCGACATGGGGAGAAGGAGAAGAAGCGGGAAAATTTTGAGGAAGTGGGGAAGAAAAGGATGAGGGTCGGGTATGGGGGCATGTGGCCGGGTCGGTAGGGCTGGGCCGGGATTGGGTTTGGGCCAGGAATTATTATTTTCTTTTGGGCTTTTAGTTTAGGCAAAATTTTAATATTTAAAACGTAAGCATCTAAATTCATACAAAAATGCGGAGAAAATAGAAAAACATTCAAGGGCACTTGGAAAATATGGAAAAAAAATTATTTACGAATCTGGGAGTTTACATCATACCCTCCTCACAAAAATTTCGTCCTCGAAATTTAAAAAGAGACAACGAAACAATAGCACTACACAAATAGATGTGGAAAACGTGCACGGATATCTTCCTCACGCTCCCAGGTAGATTCTCTTGGAGAACGACCGTCCCAAGACACTCGGACTAACGGGATGACTTTATTCTTCAGCACTTTCTCTCTGCGGTCGAGGATGGTGGTGGGCTGCTCCTCGTAGGACAAGTCAATGCCCAAAGCTAACTCCGAATGGTCCAGAACATGGCTGTCATCCCGACATAACGTCGCAACTGAGATACGTGGAAAGTATTGTGCACACCCGCTAGCGACGGAGGCAAGGCAAGCCGATAGGCCACCCCTTCTACTCGCTCTAGCACCTCAAAAGGTCCGATGAAACGGGGGCTGAGTTTCCCGCGACCTCCAAACCTGATAACTCCGCGGGTAGGGGAAATCTTCAGGAATACGTGATCTCCGACTTCAAATTCTAGTGCTCTCCTGCTGGCATCCGCCCAACTCTTCTGTCGATCCTGAGCCGTCTTAATGCGCTGTCTATCTGATCATTTGGACTTTGTCTACCGTCTGAACAATTGAGTTCGGGGCCCAATAATCTTCGTTCGCCCACATCATCCCAACAAACTGGGGATCGACATTTACACCCGTAGAGTGCTTCGAAAGGAGCCATCTGGATGCTAGCCTGGTAACTGTTGTTATAAGAAAACTCAACTAGATGCAGATGATCCTCCCAAGAACCCTGGAAATCCAATATACAAGCCCTCAACATGTCCTCGAGCGTCTGAATCGTGCGCTCGGATTGCCCGTCCGTCTGTGGATGATACGTTGTGCTGAACTTGAGGCGGGTACCCAGACTCTCCTGTAAGCTCTTCCAAAAGTGTGAAACAAATCTGGTGTCTCGATCTGACACAATGCTGACCGAAACTCCGTGAAGTCGCACTATCTCTTGCATGTATTTCTCCGCAAGCGACTCTGTCGACTGTCCCACCCGGAAGGGTATAAAGTGTGCGGCTTTCGTAAGGCGGTCGACGATAACCCAAACGGTGTTGTTGCCCATAGGGCTCCGTGGTAAGGCCGTCACGAAATCCATAATAATGTGCTCCCACTTCCATTCTGGTATCGGAAGCGGTTGTAACAGTCCCGCTGTCCTCTGATGTTCCGCTTTCACTTGCTGGCATACCAAGTACCTGGATACAAACCGCGCAATTTCTCGCTTCATCCCGTTCCACCAAAAGTGCTGCTTTAGATCTCGATACATCTTCGTGCCTTCCGGATGCACAGAATAAGCTGAACTATGAGCCTCAGCTAGTACTCCTTATCGAACATCCTCCCTTAGGAGCGCAGAGTATGCTACCGAATCTCAAGGAACCGTCTCGATGTATGAATAAGTTTGTCCTTAGTCTGGCTTCCACCTGCTCTCTGAACTTCTGTAGTCAAGGATCGTCAGTTTGCACAGCCTTAATGCGTTCTACAAATGAAGACTGCACCAGCAACTGCTAAAACTGCCTGATTATACTCGGTGTAACAATCCCTAGTTCGAGCCTCTGAAAATCCTTAATGATGCTCCCCTGCCTGGTTAATATCATGGCCGCTGGCTTGCGACTGAGGGCATCGAGTACAACATTTACTTTTCCCCGGATGGTACTGTAAATTCCAAGTCGTAACCCGCCCCTCGCTATAGCCATTGGCGTTGTCTCATATTCAATTCTCCATGAGTGAACATGTATTTCGGACTCGTGTGATGCGCATACACTTCCACCTTTTTGCCCAGTAAATAGTGTCTACAGATCTTTCATGTGAAAATTACTGCGGTTAACTCCAAGTCGCGTGTTGGGTAGTTCCCCTCGTAATTCTTCAGCTGCCGTGAGGCATAAGCAACTACCTGACCGTTTTGCATCAGAACGCGGCTTAAACCCTTTCATAAATCATCGTTGTGTATCACCACACTACCTGAATCGTCTGGCACTGTAATGGTAGGTGTCATGGTCAATTTCTGTTTCAGTATCTCAAAAGCCCGGGTACATCCCTCTGCCCATACGTAAGACACTTCCCTCCACGTCAGCCAAAAATGGGGGTTAGGTTATTACAAGGTTCAAGGATGGAATAAAAGTAATGTCTTTGCAAGAAGGGAAAGGAATTTGCAAGAAGGATCAATTAATGCATCAAATGAATTTTAAAGGTACAATACTCTAGGAAAATTTAATTGAACCGAAACTTTATTAATCAAAAATTTGACAGAGTACAACCGAGAGATAAACGTGGCCCTAAACTATACACCGTTTTTATTTGGCCCCAAGAAAAGAAAAATAAGCCGCGTCAGTCGCGATTGTGGAGGTTCAACAAGTTGCGATAAGTTCTCGCGCTAAGATGGGGGCGTCCATTCCCAAAGTGTCCTGCCTGAATATATGCTTGAGCTTCTTCAGCCTTGAGTTCCTCGTCACTCGAGGTTTCATCTTCCCACTCCTCCTGGACTGGAGCTTCGTCTTCGTCTTCCTCCCCTATAGAGTTTTCTTCTCATAACTCTTCTTTTTCGGCGGGAGCTTCCTCATCAGAATCCTCCTCCATATGTTCTGCCTCTCCCGGGTCCTCTTCCGGATCCTCTTCCATAGGGTCTTCCTCAGGATTCTCCTCTTCAGGATCCTCATCTGGATCCTCCTCTATTGCGTTTTCCTGTGTGTCATGTTCTTTCGGGTCTTCTTCAGGATTCTCCTCCTCAGAGTCTTCTTCTGGGTCTTCCTCTTCATCGTCTGAATCATTAATCATATTGATCTCTGGAATTGCGACACCGACTCCTTCGTCCTCGGATTCGCTGTCGTCGAAGATGACCTGTGGTCCATCGACTCGTCATCTGAACTCACTAATATACAGTTGAAAGAAACGCAGGACGGAGTGTCCTCATCAAGAAGCGGTGCTGCCCCAGGGTTGGCCATGGCCTGAAAAGTAAGGGTCATGATCAGATAGTGGAACACGAATGAAAATAACGATTAATTATGCGGAACACGAGGAAAAGGTAAACTAGATAAGATTTTAAAACATGAACTTGAGTGGTGATGCACCAGTAGCATATGAAAGTGAAAGCAAGGAGACAAGATATGATACAAGGGATCCCTAAATTGAACTGCAATTTTATTCTAAACCCAAGGCTCTGATACCAGCAAAACCATGTCACGCCCCGCTTCCCAAAACACGGAATATAAGGGTGACAAGGTCAGCCATACTCCTACGATCAAGGAAAGATCATGTCGTAGTCACATTTCGGCTTCTAGCATTATGTGGTAATCAGTAAAATGCAATACGGGTAAAGAGAATGTAGTCACTAAAACTATCAGGTATAAAAGAATCTGAGCTCAATGGAAGTAAGCAAAAGAGCAACTGACCAGGAATATCAATGGAGAAATGTAACTGGTTCACTAGTCTGGATCTTCACAGTCTCCTCAAGGTCAGGCGAATCCACCTCTATCACCGAGCATGCATACTCAGGTCGTCAGAGCGACACAATAGCAATATTATAATAGTATTCATGAGACAAGAAAATTAAAAGTAATAATGATGGAAATAATAAATGCAGGCAATCGATGTGTCAATAACTGATGCAATATATGATTTGTGTCCCTATCGGTCTCTAAGTCACTTTTGAAATCGAGTTGTGGAAAGAATGATCATGTTTAACGAGGGTCTCGTACATACCCGAGACTACGGCCCGCTGTTGTCCGGGACATAACCCTGTCAACCGGATCGCCAGATCCTACCTAATATATATAAGAGTCGCTGTTCGAATGATCATCCTCTAAATCATTGTCCTCGCTAAATACGATTTCCTTTCCACTTCGATTTCCCTTTTTTCCCAGGTTTTCACTATTTATGAGTATGGTCTAGTCGTGTACAAATACGCACCAATAACACGGTTTTAGTCACTGTTCACTGTATTGTTCACTGTCACGAATCATTCACTTTTCACTGGCGTACTTAACACTCCTAAACCGATACCATTCACGCACGATAATGCACTGTACATTGAATAATAACGCGCACTATCACTAGAAGTATGGCAGTCGGGTAAAATATGTGCATTTATGCAGTTAAACAAATCATGTGTAATACGATCTATCATGCTTCTTATGAATTTATAAAAATTGCCTTAAATCATACATTCAAAATTCAGTAAAATGATACAAAGGCGGTAGCAAGTAAACTCAGTCGGCAATACAATGAATTAATTTCAAGCCAAACGGGTTTCGGGTTCATAAGTTATAGACGTTTCAAATTAAGTGTTCGCTGCTGGAATTTCAGTTCCTGAACTGAAAGTCCGTTTCGCAACACCGTTTTCACCCTTTTGGGATCAGAATTAGGCGACGCTATAGTTGAACAATGTTTAGGGTTTATAGTTAGATTTCCAACGCAATTGGCGGATCAGTGATATCCTATATCAACAGTGAGTTATGGTCATGTTATGTTCGATGTGTAAAATCTGTCACTGCAGAATTCAGCAAAACATATCGACATTATAAAATATGTTAAAAATACCATACAGTTAAGGAATTCAGTGAAACCAGTGGGATAAGGAAGCTAACTCGATTCTCTACGTAACGATATAGGGTTCCGCACATTACCGCATTTGTGCAAGGATATTCAGTGAATTAAAAACAGGGGTTACCTGGAATTACCGCTCTAGACTGCAGTCTAGAATCGTAATTCACCGCAATTTTCTCTATCGTAACTAGTTCAAATTTAGGTATCAAAATAGGGTTCTGTAGCTTATTCTGTTGGCTTCGATACAAGCCAGGGAACGCCAAAAATCGATTCGTAAAAGATCTAATGTGAATTTAACGGTCTAGCGTGTTCAGGAAATTCAGGTTTCGTAATGATTATTGGGATTAACATTTCATAGGTGGAACGACTGTGGTTTCCAACCAAATTTCTACAGCACATCGGTAAATAGTAAACGGGTCTAATGATCACAAGTTCCGTCATTTAAAGTTAATTTTTCATTTAAAGTTTCATATCGAACACTTATATTCATTGGCGTGCACGAAACTATATATACACGATATTAACTCTAAACTGGATTAAATATGAGCTAATAGCATGAAGCAAGTAATATACTTGCCTAATGACGTGTCGACGACGGAACGGCAGCGGCAACGGCACGAACGCGACCCGAACACGACACGGCAACGACTAGGCTCGAGCCTCAGCTGCGACTGCGTCGAGGAGGTGTCGATGGTGGCGGGGTTGCTTGCTGTGTGGTGGCCGGAAGAGGAGGCGAAGGCGAGGTGAACGGCGGTGGCTGTGGTGGTTGCCGGTGAGGGTGCAGCGAGGGGGTCGAGGCTCGAAGCTTGGGTGTAGGGTGCAGTGAAGGGAGTGAAGTAGTGGAGGGGGCTCGGGGCAGTAGGAGGTGATGGTGATGATGCTGAGAGATCGACGAGGTGGCCGGCGGCGAGGAGGCGGTGGTGGTGGCTAGCACGGAGTCGGGTGTGCAGGTGAGGTGGGGAAACTCGGGGTTTTTCTGGAGAGGAAAGAGGAGGGAGTTGCAGTGAGGTGATGGGTCTCGGTGTGCTCGGGAGTTGCGGGTGAGTTCGGTCGGAGGAGAGGAGAAAGGGAGGAAGGCGAGGGGGATCGCGGGCGTGGGTGTGGATGTGGATTCGAGAGAGGGGGAGCGGGAGAATATGGGGAAGGAGAGAGGGAGAACGAGAGTGAAGGGGGAGAGAGTTAGAGAGACGAGGTCGAGATGGGTGAGCGGGCGCGCGTGAGATCGGGGGTCGCGGCGTGGGGTCGTGGTCGCGAACGAGGAGCGAGGCGTGGGGCTCGCGGCGACGTGGGGGGAAGGAGAAGAAGCGGGAAAATTTTGAGGGAGTGGGGAAGAAAAGGATGCGGGTCGGGTATGTGGGCATGGGCCGGGTCTGTAGGGCTGGGCCGGGATTGGGTTTGGGCCGGGAATTATTATTTTCTTTTGGGCTTTTAGTTTAGGCAAAATTTTAATATTTAAAACGTAAGCATCTAAATTCATACAAAAATGTGGACAAAATAGAAAAACATTCAAGGGGACTTGGAAAATATGGAAAAAATTTATTTACGGATCTGGGAATTTACAAAAACCCACGTGAAACAAATTAATAATTAAAGATCTTTCAAATAACCAAGCACACAAGATAGAATAAGTAATAAGTTATGATTTCATTGAGGCTAAATTTGAGATTAATTTCTAAATTATTTTAATAAATTATAGAATGATGCTAAAATTGTTATAAAAACTTGGTAAATTAGAAATTATTTCAATGGGGTTTAGGTTAAAATATAGTCTTATGATTTACATACTAATAATTAAACCCATATCTAAAAGAAAAAATGGCATACATGCGTATCTCTTGCTACAATTTTAAAATCATAAAAAAGACAATTCCATGTTAAATTAAAAAGGAATAGAAATTATAATTTTAGATTTTTCATTATAGGAGAAACAAATTCATCCTTGAAAAAATAGTTACTGATGAAGAAAGAAAAAGGAAAAAATATGATATCTGGACGGTTCTTATCTAATCTGTAGACTAGAGTTGCAAACAATACTCTATATAGCACGGGTTCGGATACGGATACGGAATACGATATGGACTCGTGGATTCACAATTTTTCAAAATCTTAGGATACATGATACGTCTTTATATTGGTTTGTATTTAACTAAATGTGAATATATATTAGGGTATACATACCAATATATAATAATATAACTAAATTATATATCTAATATAATTAAATAATGACATTATCTTAGATATTCAATACACCTTCAAACTTTTAAATGCCTTAATTTTCAAGAGAAAGAGAAAATGCGTCAAATCAAAATAGGTTGGTGAGACATTTACAAGTCCGAACGAATCTGAAAGAATCTGAGAGTTTCTGACTCCGATACGTGATTGGGGATGATACGTGAAGCATATATAAATATACATGCTTCATAGACAACACTATAACAATATTATTTTGGAGAGGATTATTAACAATATTTGTTCACACAAATTCTCTGCTAAATTGCTAATATTTGATTAATATTTGTTTAAATATTGATCTTATACAAATCCTAGATTTTTGGGTTTGTTTGAAGCCGTAGAGAACGAAAGAGAATGTGAAATGGACTTGAGAGTTAGACATTGAGATGATTTCCCATCTTATAGAACTCATTTTAGCCACTAATTAAATTTGATGAATGACTTGAGGGATGCAAATTTTTTAAACAGTGATAGGCTATCTCCCATCGAAACTTTATCTAGTTAAAAAGTTAATTTTTTTCACTTGAAAAAATTCTTATTTACATGTGACGAAATAAATGACAGTCATATGCATTTAGGAAAAAGTAGATAAAAATGTTGAAATTACTAACTCATATTACGTAGACTTTTTGTTGAGGGAATATAGGGAATATATGAAAATTTTATAACTATCTCCTTTTACGAGTTTATCCAATTGAACTCAATTCAAGGATAATTTTAGAAAAAATCATGCGTTTTGTCTTATTAATTTTTTAGTTTTATATTGTAGTATAGATGGAGGGAGGGAAAAGACCTTTTCATCCACCAATATTCAAAAACAACGATAGTTACTCTCATTCTTTCTTTGCCGTCTAATTTCTTCTTAAAAAACGCTTCTTTTCATCTTCTTTCGATGTCTTATATTTACTTTTTCCTTAGCGTATATAGGTTCATTTTTGGAGACGCTTATTTTGCTGCTTACATCTCAAAGGCTCATTTGGATCCAAAAGAGGATGTTGAAAGCAAAGTTTTAAATCTCGGTATTAGGATCGGTATCGGATGGTTACTCTTAAAATCGGAATCGACAATCTCAGCCATATGCGAAAAATAATTTGCAAGAATTAGCACAAATTTTCAAATAAAATATTTGAAGTAACAAATAAACAATTTGTCAAATTCTTTTGTAATTAATGATGTCTAAAATTGTATAATGATACCAAACTTACCGTAATAAGTAATAATCCAATAACCTATAATAAACCACTAACGAACATTTTAACCCATTAGTAAACCCACTAACCATTTATAAAGTTAATTCAAAAACCCAATTGTAAAATTGTAAATACAATATTATTTGGTATCAGACGGTACTGGTGTAAGAACTGATGATTATTTTTGGGATCAGAATTAGCCATTTCGGATCTTGTTAGTCTTTCGAAACTTCTCTCTCGATATATTTAGAGACGAAAAGGGATATGAGGTGGCGGTTTTTTTTTAAATATAAGAGAGACTCTCGTTTCAAACACGCATTCCCACTGTGTTTTTCACCGATTCAAACTAGATATCTTGATCTACTTATCATAAAACCCGTATATACAAAAAAGATCTCATGATTTAAAGATTTTTAACTCGTTCATTAAACGGATAGAGAAATTAACGTCTTATCGGTATAGGAAAAATTCCATCACTTGATAGACGCGTTAGAGGTCTTTAAATCTTGAGTTTTTTTGTACATAGGGGTTTCATGAAACGTAGATCGGGATGGCCGGATTGGATCGATGAAATATACAAGGGTATGTGTGTTTTGAAACGGGGGACCCTTTTTAAAATAGGGCGCCACCTCATATCCCTTTATATATATACTAGTGAGGTGCACGTTCATGCATGTGATAAGTCATTCGATTTGCTATCATTTTGTACGAAATGTAAAGTGAATTTAGTGAAAAAACATATCCATAATTTTGTCATTTTTTTTCCTTAAAGATTGTTCGCAATATGTCCATTTAATTATTACAAGTAAAAAAAGCCGAAAAACTTTGAATTTGAATTGATTTAAATAGACGCTGAAGGTCTTAAAGTAAAAAAGTCGCTTCGAATAAAAGTAACATGCTCTCTAGATTTATAATTTGAAAGAGCTGAATGTTGATAGAAATGTTTCACCCATAATCATTCTTAAAAACAATAAAATATATCATGTTAATTATAACAAAAAATAAATATATTCATACACCAATAACTTTCCTCACATGTCAATCATTTGTCGCCGCTTCCAGAACAAAATATTTTACTTGATAATATGAGCAACAAAAACAGATATAAAACGATCAAAAAAAAATTAAACAACGAATTCAACAACAAATCAAACATAATAATAAGCTACAACATTTTTCGTTCAAAAATAATTGAACAAGTTAGATTGAACGAAAGTGATTGGAGAATGAATTGAATTGAAGTTTCTTTGAATGATGAGCAAGAGCTATATTCGAGAGTCATGATGTAACACATAAAACATAAAATTGCAAATATGATGTAAGATGCTATTTCTTTTAGTTATGACTTAATAAAATATGATTTGATGTGAGGGGAGAAGAGAAGAAGTTTGTTTTTATAGAGAGGATTTTATAAGGTTGCCCGCTGCGTACTAATGATTAATATAAATAGGGAAACCGTTTATGATTGAGAGCTTTAAATATGTTCAATGCATAGGTTAATTAGAGTGGCTATTGGAATATGCATGGACACCGATATTCATGTTGATGGTGTTTGTAATTTTTGAAATTCCTATACACCATGTTTAACCATCATAATTATGGGAAAATTTAAATCTTATCTCATTATTATAAACATTATGAAAGAATGCGCTGGGGGCATAAATCTGTCTTTCTTTAAGTCATTATAATGGATAATTTATATGCTAATTAATTAGTACATACTACATACATGAGAATTTTTTTCATCTTCTTTTCTGTGAAAAAATTTATAATTGTTAATACATGTAGACTAATACTATCACCTAACTTTTTTTATATTTCGACCTCTATTTTTAAAAACAAATAATTTTCAAACCATTTAACCTAGCAAATAAAAAAGATGAAAATATAAAAAGGGCTACCAAAACATGGACTTCAATTGTATAAAATTTTTTAATTCCATTATCTAACTGTCAATCATATTACTTTCACTAATAGCATTCTTTTTTACTATTCAACTATTATAACCGTAATAATAATATAATTAGTACAAAATGGTGAGACTATAATAATTGAGGATGAACATATATATATAACATATTTTATTAAATGCATTGAAGAAAACAAATGCAATTAAATATATATTAAAGTAAAGACATGCATACTATAACCTTCTTATTTTCAAATTAAATTCACGTCTTTACATAAATAGGTTTTTAATAGCATTAGAGTACATAATCTAAATCAAGGAGTGTACATATCAAAAGGGGACTTCCAAAATTTTTGTTCATTTAAACTTAGTAGAGCACTACACACACACACACACACACACACACACACACATATAATATATATATATATAGAGAGAGAGAGAGAATAATGGAGGAAAGAGGCCCTATGAGGCTTTTTCGTCAGGTGGCGTCAAAAAATTACGTCCTCTATCGTTTTATTCGACGATCGGCATCCATCATCTTCATCTTTAAGATGTGGATACACCGAATTTCATGTGATGTTACCACTTTTTCACCGTTGAACTAGTGGGTGCAAAATTAACGGTTTACCGACAATAGAACTTTTTACATTGCTAATTCAACGGTGAAAAAGTGGTAACATCATATGAAATTCGGTCTATCCACATCTTAGATGAGGAAATATCCTCCTAGGTTTACCGATCGTCGAAACAAGTGGAGGGTCGACTTTTTTCAACGCCGTACGAGGAAATATCCTCCTAGGGTCATTGTCCTCTCTCTCTCTCTCTCTCTATATATATATATATATATATATATATATATATTCTGTTCTAGTTTTCAAACCATGGTTGAAAGTACCTAGTACATATTTCAGATATCTCATGTGGACCTTGAAAAGATACATATAGAGGTATATATTCAGGATTCAGGATGTAGATTGCTTATATTCCTTCATGTTATTGATAGCTCTTTTGGCATTTACTTGGTAGATCTTCACGCAACTAGGGAATTCTGTAATATAGCAAAGTGTTCATTTAGATATGACAGTTGATGTTACCAATTATCAGACCCCTATCATATATGAATTAAAAATTAAACTACAGATAGGGACCTGGAGTACTACATGCAGTGAGGGCCACCTGCCAAAATCCATAGGTACCGTTGGTGTGGCAGAGTAGACACCCTATTATATATGTTCATTACATTTTGGTCGTGCTTCAGTTTTTACAGATTTGACATGTCTGCTTTATGAATTTATTTACATTGTTATTGAAGATCTTTCTTATTAGTTTGCTTATCAACTTTTCCAGGGAATTCTCTATAAATCAGCCATAAAGAAGAAGAAAATGTCAGTAGGCTTTGTTGTTTTTGAGAATGCTGAACAGGTTAAAAATGCTATTGAGGTACCTCCTGTAACCTGAATTGGATATTAAACAAATTATGCATTTTCTTTTGCAGTTTCAGTTTTATTATTTAAAAATTTTGTCTGACAGGTTTTAAATGAAAAGTCCAGCGATAAGCAAATAAAGATTGCTGACGCAACTCGAAGATTTCAGGAGAAGAAACACACGTTTGAGAAAAATGAAAGCGGCCTAGGCAATGAGGATCGTAGTGAAGGTAAAGATGCTATTGATAACGACACCTCTGTTACTGAAGGGTTGGTACCAAAGACAAGAAGTGCTCGTGATGCGGTTACTCCTCTAGCTCATATGTCGTACATAGACCAATTGGAGTACAAGAAAACTTTGTTGTCGCGGATACTAAAGAAATTAGTAAGGGAAATCAATCCAGATGTGGCAATTTCTTATTAGATAACATGTTTTCTATATACTGTCATCGTAATATCAATGAAAAATACTCACTGAATTTGTCATTTATTTGAGCTTTTTCCTTTTAGGATTATAGTGAATGTTATTTTTTCATTAAGTTTGGTATGGCCCATTTCATTGCAGACTAGGAATGCACGCAAGGCTTGTCCAGATGCTATTCCTCTTCCAGAATGGATTTTGAAATCTCGAGAAATAGGTATTTTTTTTATTTTTTACCCTTGGCTGTATCTTCTCCTTGTTGTTTTCTCTGTTATATACTTGGTTCTTTCACAACGGATCTTCCATTTGTGAGTAGAAGATTATATTAATGTGACTGAGAATGAATTCACATTATAGAATATTGGAGTGTGGTAGTCGTTGATTCATATGATTATAAATTCCTTGTTCTTTAATTCTCCAGATTTAGTTCTATTTCTTGCTTTTGCTTCTTATAAGTAGGGTCTTATGGTTGGACTGCGCATGTGTTGACCTGTAGGTGCCTTTTGTTCAGTTTGCGTCTGGCTTTCCTTAGCATCCTTGCCTATCGACCAGTTGCTCCCTGGGATTTGAATTACAGAAAATCTAGTTGAGTGGTGGTCTAGGTCCTGCATTTATATTTTGAAATGGCAAACTCAGGCATCATGTTTTTTCTTTGCAAGTATGTAAGTTTGCTCAGCAATTGATTATTCCAAAGTCTGATGTGGATAGCCTATACGACAACAACAACTGAGCCTTTATCCCAAGCATATGGGGTAGGCTACATGAACCAACATGAGAATCACGCCGGGTCAACCACATGAATTCACCGCCTCCACTCACTCCTATCGAACAATATACTTTCATTAAGGCCTTTGGCATGCATATCTTATCGTATCACCTCCATCCATGTTTTTTCGGTCTCTCTCTCGCCCTTTGACTTGGTCTAAATCGAGAATAGCCATTCGTGGAGTCGGTGCTTCCGTAGGTCTGCGTCGCACTGATAGCCTATATTTGGTTTGAATGCACGGCAGTGCTTGTAATCATAAATACAAACTTCACCGTAATTGTCTGATAAATTTTAGCTCTCACTGTCTCTACATGAAATGCAAACACAGGAGGACATATTGACGCAAGGTTGAGTAGGTAAGAAACAGTGCTATTATTATCAGAATCTCTATGGCTAAACCCTTGAACTTACCCCATCCGGTGATTTATTTGCTTCTGACCTCACTGCATTTGGATTGTGGGCTGTGCCTTCCCAGGTGCATACTAGTTGTGCTTCATTTAGATATATTTCAACTATCAAAAAATGACCACTGGAACAAAAAATCTGAGCAAGCTTAATTTTTTTGTCATTCACCATTGCAGCGGATAAAATTGTAGGTTGTGCTGTCATGTCACAAAGTTCTCTCACATTTTCAATCATGTATGAAAATGATCTCCCCCCCCCCCCATTCTCTTTTAAATCATGTAGGTGGTCTTCCATGCAAACTTGAAGGCGTTTTGGAATCACCAGTTGTTGATGGATACCGAAATAAATGTGAGTTCTCAGTGGGTTACTCAGTACAGGGAAAGCGAACTGTGGGATTTATGCTTGGAAACTTCAGGTCTGGTTGCTTTTATTGTTTGATATCGTAGAGGCGAAGCACCGATGTAATGTAGCTACTCACTAGTTTTCTATAAATCATGATATTTCAGAGAAGGTGTGACTGCAGTGGAGGAACCTGTTAATTGCCCAAATGTCTCCAGAATCTCCTGCAAATATGCCCTTATATTTCAAGACTTTGTACAGTCTTCTGAATTTCCTGTCTGGAACAGAATTAATAACACTGGGTTTTGGCGGCAATTCACGGTGCAGTCTGATCCATCCTTTTTGAAATTTGCATCCTTCGAAGTATTATATACTTCGACATAAAATGGGTTGTAGTCCTTGTTAGTTTAAATGATATTTCCACTGTTGTAGATTTAATGGTCCTCTGGGTCTTTCTAGTGATTGTAAACATTACAAATAAATTCACACAGAATCTCTAATATTAGGTTCGAGAAGGAAGAAATCCAGGCCAAGCTACTTTACATGAGAATCGAGAAATTCCAATTGCAGAAGTCATGCTTATTATTCAGGTTTGATTCTAGCAAACGAATAACTAGTTGTATATGTTTCAGAAAATCAATATGTCTGGATGCAAGAATTCATACATGTTTGATGGGGTCCATCACTTGGAAGCATACAGATATGTTGACTTTCTTTTTACATGTGTATTAAAAGGCATGCATAGCTGCGTGGGTCTACAATTTGAGTGGTGTATCATTTTGACATGTTCCAGAAAATGTAGGGTGATATACTTGGTTCATCTCGGTCATACTCTTTATCGTGCTAATAAGTTAATAATACCATGCGTTTATCATTGAAATGTTTGACTGGATATTCAACCTTCCTCAAGAAAGAAATTTTAGAACGCCATTAATTCTTCTGTTTCTAATTGAATGCTCCACACTTTTAAAGGTTTGCTCGCTAGATGTTGATGAAGAACAAATGAAAAATGAGTTCAAAAGGATGGTCCAGGCTTTTGCAGACGGTGCAGCTTCATGTTCCCCTCCACTACCTCTGACAACGATAATAGTGCAGGTGGGTTTCTTGATTTGGCATCTTGTTTCTGCATTGCTTTTTGTTGTTTTAAGATTCTGATTTGGATTGACATGTTGATCTAGCAGTAATTATTTGAGACATTGATTGTTATTCAGTCAAAATTCTGGACTGGAATGATAGCTAGGGGATGTGCTTCTGTTTAGCTAGCCGTTTCATAGTTTTTCCATCTAAAAATTTGACATTATTTGAGAGAGGGTTAGCATCAAGTTAACAGTCGATCGAAAACTTTCTCAAACCTCTCATGGAGTAATGCACTATAGCTGACCCCATGGGTGCCTCCACATCATGATTTCTATGTGGTTAGTTACCCTCTTAGATTTGTTCTACTCGTTAACATAACATGGTAAATCCATCTGAAAGGACTTTCAGATGCCATATGCTGTCTCCCAAATCGTCTAAACTGTAATGAATGATGACCTTCCACTAACCTATTAACCATCCTTTACATATACATAGTGATACAATAGTTTCTGATTTTACCTCTTCCACCCTGCTTCAAGTCCATCACAGTTGGTACATTGCCTTAGACTATGACACTGATACTTGCTAGGCTGTTGGAACTGTGTTGTCAAGAAATATTTCTTGGGAAAGATGTCATGCTCTACCATTGCAGACATGAAAAGAACAACCTTATTCTGTATTCTTCCAGTTAACAGGCACATTTTTTGTTCTATTTCCTAAGGCTTTAGTTTGACACTTTCATATAGATTCAGTCATTGTTGATTTGGAGTCCACATATTGGATTAGTGAGTATTATTCTTGTATTACTGGTTTATGATATCTTAATCACGTTTTTTGTTCGATTTATCAAGGCCTTAGTTTGACACTTTCATATTGGTTCAGTGACTTCAGTCATTGTTGATTTAGGGTTGACACATGGGATTAGTGAGTATTATGCTTGTATAACTAGTTATGATATTTTAACATAGTTTAATGTTTGTACAGGTCCACAAAGGAATATCGAATGCTGCACCAGCTGACTGTCCATTACTGCCATTGACTATACCAGATGTGGAAGGCCATTCTTCGCCTAGAAGTTCAAGTATCACAGAATCAAGAATTCATGATTATATAAGCAATCTCCGCTTCTCCATATCGCCAACAGCATTTTTTCAAGTCAGATGTTCAACTTTTATTTCTTCCTGTAAGGTTTAATTTATTCATGGCTCACAAGAGTACAGGTTAACACTCTTGCTGCAGAGAGGCTGTACTCCCTTGCTGGTGATTGGGCAGAGCTGAGTCCAGATACTCTACTTTTTGACGTATGTTGTGGGACGGGAACAATTGGCTTAACTTTAGCGCACCGAGTTGGCATGGTAACTTTCTGAAACATAAATTGGATGTACATTATCAAATTTCTGTTATTTAATTGAGCTTCACATACTATTTAACATAGGGAGCTTTATCCGTGGTGACAAGGTTGATGACTTTTTTTGGGGGGTGTGTGTGTGGGTTGGGGGGGTTGGTGGGTGGGGGGGGGGGAGAGAATGATGTGTGTAATGCCCCCACATTTCATTAAAAGTTTTATGGAATGTTGATATAACTGCAGGCACATGAACACATTTATTTAAATCAAATTTCACCGCTTGTTGTTTCCCGAGCATTCGTGAGGGTATAGTTGGCAATTTTAAGAACAAAGTTGTAGCCCATTCTACTTAAACTTTGTAGATTATTTAAATCAGTATATAATTTTATGATTTTTAACAGTAACAACAATTTCTAGATTTTGGTATGTAATTATCACACCAGTCTTCTGAAAATTTTCATGTTCTCCAGGTTAATGAAAAGTGTTGATGTTTTCTTGTTCATTGTTCTTACCAATCCCTCTTCCTCCACAGCCCAATCCCTGCCTCACTCTTAATGTATTTCTTCTTTCCACTTTTGACCTCAGGTTGTTGGCATCGAAATGAATGAATCGGCAGTTTCAGATGCACACAGAAATGCACAGATCAATGACATAAAGAATTGCAAGTTTGTTTGCGGAAAGGTGATATTCGCTTAGATGAGATATTCTCTATTTATCTCAATTCTTTAGCCATTGAAATCTTTAAAATTTATGGTGCTTATACTTGAAACTTTCCATCTTTGGTCTGGAAAGGTCAAAAAGTTAAAATGTTTTGAGCATAACCAATGGTATGCAGCTGTGGGAACCCTGCTGTTTATAGATTCAAATTAAAAGGACAGTCCTGTGCCTTAGGCTCCTGGTCTGGGGAGCATGTGATGCGTATTTTCTTATCGCCTAATGGCAGGGATAGTTTCTGTGACTTGAGCGGTGTTGATCTCCAGTTCTCTATGGAGGAATCTTATTGTTGTTCCAAGGAAACCCAAACCTGTCAAATTATAACGTACGCTCTGAGAAAGCTCAATAATCTGGTCTCAACTATCCATTGAGGCATTAAATAGGCGGTTTGATCATGAGACAGCTAGGTTTATTTTACAGTAGGCATAAAATAATGTAGCAAGCCGTTAACGGTGTGCTATCATCATATATTCATCATGCTGTGGATATCGAAAGAGAGGATGAATTGTATTATAAAGAGTGATGTAATCTTAATATTAAGGTGGTTGTATAAAGCAGTCCATTTCCATAAATTGTGGAGTACACCATGAACTCATGCTCACTCGTAGGTTTGTAAATACTGTGAGTTTAGCTACCAGTCTGCGAACTAGTGAATTAACTTTTTTACTTTTAAGTCGTGCTCACTGTATAGTAGGTGCCTGCCGCCTCTGTGGCTGGTTTATAACCACCATTCTAGAGTTTTGATCTAGCATTCCAAAACTCGGTCCTCTGAAAATTATTAAATAAAAAAGCATTTAATGACGTCATATAATACCTTGAAAAGGAGGAAGGCAGGCATCAAACAAGCTCAAACCGCTAATCTTGCTATCAAAACTAATTGCAGGTGCTATATTAAAAACTGAATTTATGATATCAACCGCAATAGAGATTATTCAAATAACTAATTCACTACCCACTTTTTAAATTGGGAGGTCGCAGGCAGAGGATGTTATAGGGGCACTACTGAAGGAGTATCTTAGTGTGCCACAGCAGCATGGTGATGCTTCTGATGCTTTGGTGGGAGGCAATGACAGTGGCATAGATAAAGATGCAAACACAAGCAATGACACCGAAAATGAAAAGCTTCCGCCCAATGAGGATGTTTGGGAGGACAATCTTGCAGCTAATGTCAGTGATGAGGAAATTTTGGGCATGTCTGAGAATTTGGAAGGAAAAAGAAAAACGAACTCTGATAAAGAAAATGGTGATAATGATTCCTTAGCAGATAGAAGCCCAAAGCATGAAACCAATGGAGTCAGCGATTCAACAATATTTTTGAAAAGCTGCACCACAGGTCAAAAGAATAAAGAATGCGAAGATAAAAGTGAAGATATTCTGAAGGGTGTCGATACAAATAAAGAGAATGGTGAATGTAGAAATACAGGTCAGGATGCTTACCCTTTCGAAGAGAAGAAAATAAGCACTGCTCCTGTTCGGCACTTTAAGAATGTTGTCGCTATTGTTGACCCACCACGAGTTGGACTCCACCCTATCGTAAGTATTGCTTTTATATGTAATTTTTCGTCATTGTTTTAGTTGTTACTTGATACTTTACTATGTTTTGGTAATACCTATTTTATAAGTCACGGGCCTTTTAAAATTTGGTCCAGCTAGTTGCAACATTGAAGAACCTTATTAGGCATGTAGACAAGCTTTCACCCTAGAGCAAAGAAAAGTTGGGTGTGTACCTTGATTCTGCAATAAAACAAGGGTGAAAGCAAGTTGCCCTTTTCGATCCGCCTAAATTACGTGTTTCATATCGACTGTACTGCAAGATCAATCAATATAGTTTCTTGTTTACATTGCTATTTGAGTTGGATATCTTGCATGGTTAATTATGCATTTGGTGTGATATATATATATTTTATTTATGTATCGCTTACAAATGCCTTGCAGGTGATTCGTGCTCTGAGGACCAATCCACGACTAAGGCGACTTGTGTAAGTCATGGATCCGTCTTTTGGTTATGAATTTTTATCCAGCTTCCCCCCTTAGCAATTGACAAAGAATTTGTATTGTGGTTGTCATCAGCTGTATCTCTTGCAATCCTGAAAGCTTAGTGGCAAATGCAATAGAGCTCTGCACTCCAAGTTCAGATAAGTTAGAGAAAGGGAAGGGGAACAAGGTTTGGAGGAGCATGAGCAGTGCTGGTCTTGCACGCCACCGTACAAAATCAATACCTGTTTCAGAGCCCTTCAGACCAGTCAGAGCTATGGCCGTCGACCTTTTTCCTCATACCTCCCATTGTGAAATGGTCATGCTGCTTGAGAGGTAAAAAGTGAGCATCAGTACCACCCCCCATTTATTATTTAATATTCTTAATTTTGCGATGTTAGTTATCATAAATCTTCTCCTTGAGCTCTGGTCTAGTTAGTCATTTTGATCCTTTAATGTTAATCGGGGAACTAGTCAGAACTTTTTACATTTGTAACTTTATCCAACCAGAACTCTCTGCTATTTATTTAGTGTTTATACACCATCAGTTATTTCTTGCCTTGCTGTCTTTTTGTTAATTGGAGCAACTGGAGCCCTCGCGAAATGACTTGGTGGATTCAATATCATGATGCTTCAGTCTTAGGGTTGGTCGCATGTTTGTGCCAAATGATATGATAACAATATCGGGGCAGGCATCCTTCTGGCAGTTTTTAATCTGTAGTGGTATGCATTTGAAGTGTAAGCAAGCTTCTTCAGCAGGGTATGGCTTATACATGTTACTGGGTTGACATGCTGCATGTTAATTTCGTGGGGGTTATAA
Source organism: Agapanthus africanus (assembly GCA_030015575.1). Lineage (NCBI taxonomy): Eukaryota > Viridiplantae > Streptophyta > Magnoliopsida > Asparagales > Amaryllidaceae > Agapanthus > Agapanthus africanus. Next base: position 549,715,471 of record CM057347.1, on the reverse strand, counting down.
AGCCGAAAAGGAGGGAGGTGCAGCTGATACGAACTTGTATTAGTGTGCACATGTACCCTTTTTTTCTGCCCCTTTTTTTATAAATGATAATAAGCTGTAGTTTGATACCTATTGGATTGGAACTCATAGCTTGTGCAGTTTGTACGAGATGAAAGCTGATGATATATACGGACGGGCAGCAGTATCTTTGCATTCTGATTCTGCATTCGAAAAAATATTAAAATAATAACAATAATAATAATAATGGAGAAAAGAGGTCATAAGAGGGAATTTCCTTCTATGGCATTGAAAAAATACAACCTCCATCATTATTTCCGACAATCGGCATCCATCATCATCATCAAAGATGTGCATATACCAAATTTTTCATGTGATTCCACCATTTTTTCACCAATGTAATAAGTTCTATTGTCCGTAAGTAAAACGTTAATTTTGCACCAACTAGAAAAAATGGTATAATCACATGAAATTTGGTGTATCCGCGTCTTAGATGATAAAGATGGAGGTGATGCATGCCGATCGTTGAAAAAAATTATGGAGGGTGTATTTTTCCAACGCCATGGGAGGAAATTCCCTCCTATGATGCATTTCCTCCATTAACCTTTATATTCTTTATATACATATAAATACATACACAGAGAGAGAGAGATTAGGATGCTTTCGGACCTTTTCACCGTTAGATTGTTAGATTACCATATTACGTAGTAGTCTGTAATGAGCACATGAAGCCAGCGAAAGTGATGATCCATATCCACAAATATCCCACAATTCAATTACATTTGGGGGTCGGGGGGGTTCTGTTGCTGCCTGCCTGCTTCAAGTGAACAACTGTTAAAGGTAGTCCATAGCATTATCATCTGAACAAAGACGGTAGCATCCTAGGAGTTGCTGGGCTTTAATGTTAAACAAACAAACTAAAACACAGCCCATTTCCATCATGATATCATGGGAGGCCTGGCTGATACGTCACTAGGCTTGTGTTACGCTACACATGTGAAGGCTTCCAAATGGTTCTTCTTGTTTTATGTTGGACCACACATTTATTCTATCTCAACACAAATTATTAATTGACAAAAATAATTAATTGAGGCATGGAGGTTGATTCCATCAATTAATATTTAGATCCACCGGGCGATACCTTATTTTGAAAACCATCTCATTTGGATACATTCACTGTGATATTGGCTAAAGCGTCAGCTATACCACAATCTTTCTTAATATATTCTTGGACTAAATTTGTTTGGTTTCACAGTTCCATTCCGAAAAACCTTTTTGGTCTATGGCAATCCATTCTTGGAAAATTGAAATCCCTTGATCTACTTCAAATAAGAGGTATGGGTGAAGGAGGACAATCCATTATATGCAAAGCTCATTCCTAAAATCTTAAGCATATGTTTTTGGATAGAGTTGGGATGAAATTGTTACATCAAATAATTCACGTGCCTTTTCAATCTTGAATTACCTTTTGAATCTTGAATACCTATCTTCGGCCATTTTCATCTTTCTGATTTTAATTTTAATTTTCTTGTTTAAAATCTTGAATACCTATATTCGAACAAACACAAACGTATCACATTTTTTATATGCTGCACATTTTACTTGTAAACACAGACTCTACAAATTTATAATAAACACTTGAACGCCAACTATGCACAATTCTGATCCGAAATCTGATCTCTATTTGATAACAGAAAAAGATCATGGATCAAGAGAAATGAAATCTAATTATAAAACCAATAACAAAAAAGAAAGAAGAATAGGAATGAGGAGGAGCTAGCTAGTGTATTATATATATATATATATATATATATATAAAGAAAGAAATGAAAGAAAGAATCTGCAGCAAACAACTAAAAGTGTAAAGTAGTAGCAGTAAAGAATCAAAGTAGCACAGCAGCAAGCGAGCGAGCATGATGAATATATTTATTGAATCGAATCAGAAGTAGAATCGGAATAAAAAATCAAATCATCTCCATCATCCTTGCGTTGTAGCCGTACCTGGCTCGCCTGATGTTATCCTGCCGCTTCTTGTACACGAGGGCGCCCAATCCCACCAGAGCCGCCGCTGCCAAAACTCCGATGACGATCCCAGCCTTGCTTCCTTCACTCATCCCACCAGCACCTGCAGATCCGCCGCTGCTCTCATCCTCAGCAGCCTTGTTGTCGTTGACATCTGCAGATTTCTGGACCTCGTTGGCAGGCGCCGGTGTTGGGGACGCCGAAGGAGAAGGAGAAGGAGAGGAATGGTCGTTGTAGTCTGCGGGGTTGGGAGAGGGAGGGGCGGAGAGGAGGGCGTCGGAGGGTGATGGGGAGAGCGGGGAAGGGGAATATGGGGATGGTGAAGAATGCTGCAGGGAGATGATGAGGGATGCAGCAGCAGCAGGGGATGGAGAGGGAGAAGGGGAGATCAGCTGATGAGACAAGGAGAGATCTGGGGAGGTGATGAGTAGTACCAGTAGAAGAAGAAAGACGAGAGGCCGGATCATCGATGACGAAGGCATTGATTGATGAGAGCTTTCTTTCTTTTCAAGAATTCTAAGAGTGAAATCTGAGAGAGAGAGAGAGAGAGAGATCGCCTCTTTTATGGAATGACAGTGAAAAAGAAAAGAAAGAGGAGGCGCCGCTAATCATTTAATTAATTTTGGATATTTGAGGAGGTATCTTGGGGGTAATTCTTGGGTACTTCCAAAAATTAGGTCGTACAGCTGCAAGAAACAGGTTCTCCCGGTTTCTCTCCATCTCTCTTCCACTCTTTCTCTTTCCTCTCTCTCCACTTTTTCTTCATCCAAACGCTACCGCGCGCTCTCTCTCTTGTTGACACGGTTTACGATGGGAAACTTGGGAAGCACCGAAGTAATTCCCTATACATTAACCTATGAAGAGAAAAGGGGGGAAAAAGATTCTGAGTCCACACCAAACCTATTGCATTAAACGGGTATGATCCGTCCAAAATCGAATCCAACGGTTGATATTAGTATATAACAGGAGGCCTTGTGTATTGATATATACTACCTCCAAAGCACGTAGGTTCTATGGTCAGGATTACCCCAGAGCATCCCTGCTATTAGAAATCTAATAGCATGGACTCTTTTTCCGAAAAAAAATCATCAAATGAGTTGACTTCATCTTTAACATTTTTGTTTCGTTAAGTTCATATAAATTTACAAATGATCTAATTGCATACATGAAACAAACAAATAATGAAAGCAGATGTGAAGATTATTTTCATCTTTGTATCCGGTGGATAACAACACATATCTCAACTATTATAGTGCTAAAAGAAAGATGCTCTTAAAATTGAAAATCCAAATTTAATGACAGCCTTCTAAATGGCTATAACATTCTCATTTTTTCTGTTAAAAAATGAGAAAATAAAATTTACTAACTGCTCTCCCTTTTTTTAGTAACTACCCCATCACTATCTCTTCCAATAACAACTCCGTAAATCTCTCTCAATTACTAACGTGTATCGCATGTGTAAAAATACTAGTTGGTTTAATATAACATAGGCTAGCATGAATTCCGAATTCGTCGTTACCTGTGATATTGAATTTTTTTTGGTCCTCTTTTTGTTGAAAAAGTAACAAAGATAATATTTTAACCAAAAAAAAAATTATCTTTTTCTTTGGGGCAATGTAAATGAGAGAAGACAATTTTATTTTAAAACTCCTAAACTGAATCCTGGCTTGAAATTGATCTAATCAAGTGATTATTAATTTTTCTCCTGATCATTAATTTTTTTTTTCCCTCTCCAATTTCTTTATCATGCACGTCACGGATTATATTAAGAGTAGAAACAACAACTAATTATATTTCTGTTGGCGTTCATAAATCAAATCACACACACAACAAACATGATCTCATAGCCTCTCTTCACAACCAGCTACTAGTGTCAATACATACATAAGCACACAACATATACTTTCGACTTACATTTTGATATCATTTCCTCACACGAGGAAGAAACTCAAAGCACCAGATTGTATGATCAGAGTCTTGGCCTTGCGACTGTTACTAACACGGCGCTTTTGAACAAGGTATGAGGCGGCCATAGCCACAAACATCACAAATGCAAGTCCAAGCACCATTCCTACCACACCAATGCCGCCCCTGTGTCCTCCTCCTCCTCCACTGCTTGGAGTCTCCGATGACATGGAATCTTGTACGGAGTCAGCGTGTGCCTTTGAGGATGCAGACACAGCATTCAAAGGGGGAGTAGTAGTAGGGTATTTGGGGTGAAAGAAGTCAAAGGCGGAAGGGGAAAGGGACACTGGATTCTCAAATGCAAGGCCATGAGGTTGCTGGGCTGACACAATGACTACAAGTGACGAGAGTGGGCAGCAGCAGAAGATCAAGGGCGGAATTAGAGAGATTATTGAGGCCATTGGTAGGTTGAGCTCGCTCCTTCTACGTCGATGAGTTGAATTAGCTGGTGCTCTCTCTGTAAGAGGCATAAAAAAGGAGGGAAAGGAAAAAGTGAAGGTGGGTGGTTGCTTGGCGTAGAATTCTAACAAGGTAGAAAGGGGAACATACATATAATGATGTACGGGTTGTTGGCGGCTTAGATCAGGTGTTTATGATAAATGCCCCCCCACTCCCCCCCCCCCCCACCCTCTCTCTTCTTCTTTTTACTCATCACGCAGGTATTGCTGTATTCATTTATTACCACCACTGCAATGGGAAACGCATGCAAGGTTTGAATCAACCACAAATACAAACAGTATTAATAAAGCTCGTCGCGCTATCTATGCTTTTCTACCCTTTCCTTTTTCTTCTTTCTTTTTCGATTGTTTTAATTACCCACCATCATATCATATCATATCACGAGGACCAAAACATGATAATCTCAACCGGGACAAGACACCAGCACCGTTTGCTCTTGTTGAACACCATAATAAACATGCAGATGCAATGATACCCCCGGGAGTTTGATATCAAAAGGGATGCGTGTCAACATACGATTAGCCCAAGGACCAGAGCAATATCACAAGGGGGTTTCGTGCACAGGTTCCTTCAAATTACGATCGAGCAGGATGTTATGAATAAATTGTTTTTATGTACAGCAACAAGCAAACATTATCCTCACAATCTACTTAGCATAAATATAACAGAAGTCTTTCCTAACATATCAGCTATTCAATCAAACAGTAAATATATTTTTGCCCACGCCATAACATGGAGAAATACATATCACCTTAGAAAGAAATGGATTGAAACTGTGAAGTAAATTAGTTTTCTGTTTCCTTGAGGAATCAACCATTATGACAATAATAAGTTGTACGATGAATGCCTGAAAGAGGGAAATCAAAAAACACTGTACCAGCAAAGGCAATTTGATGACCGAATAACAAGGATATCAATTGAACACCATGAGAGGGATCCAGCAAAGTTAAAAGGATTCCCTACCACTTGCGTGAGCTAAGATATGCAGCGAGGTTCCCCAATGTCCCATCGACAGCTTTGTTCCATATGCTTGCAAAATTTGAAGCGAAATCCTTTCCAAACAGATTTTCTTTTGGCTGCAAATATCATAGACAGAAAATGTAAGTGTCTTAACCAACATAAATTTGCATGTGACAGATTATGTAGTGTAGTAGGGGCCTCAGGTCTCCATGAAAATGATGAACAGCAAAATTGATGAGCACAAATGGCATAAAACTCAACTAATTCAGAGTTTTAGAAAACACAGATTTTAACTAGAAAAAGTCATGCATAGTTGCAGTCTTCCGAGGACAGCGCAGAAGCATATTTTCATCAGGATTTTCAAGAGACTGGTAGCCGGGGAAACAAGACTCCAAGCTGTAAAAGAAAACCTACTGTATTAGAGACCTAAGATGAACATCTTTCTCACATGGTATGGGAAAAAACCCACCAGTGTATATTTAATGGATAGTCACAGATAGTATTTAGATTAAAAGGCAGCAAGAAGTAGATTATTTGAGGATTTTGATGTATATAATTAATGTGCATGGGGGCTTGGATAATACAACCACTAAAGTGAGAAGTAAAACACAAAGCTCACATAAGCCAATTAAAACAAGTCTAAATTTGGTTTTCTATGTCACTGCCAGCTATAGCTGTTTGGTTTTAAGTCTCTCTGAAGAGAGGGGACAAAAGAATAAGTCTCTCTGAAGGGATTTATATAGATAGGAACTTCCTGAAAGATGTTTATAATGAGCTGAGCCCTACATCGGCACACCAACAACGTTGACCGTATAAACACTAATTGCCTATACGCCCTGTTGGCAGCAACCTAAAACAAAATGGGGATCGACATATCAGATTGTCGACAACATTTAATATTATAGATGAGTCTGATTAAACTTGTACTGGAAATGTGATGCACTAATGGATAAATTCTATTAGGAGCATGATTAGCAAAATCAACACTATGACGAGGTAGCAACACTGTAATATTAGGGAGCAGGGGTCTAGTAATATCTTATGTATTATGTAAAACCATTAAGAGCCAGTCAGATTTAAATTGAGAAAAGGAAATTTCTATGGATTATTGCCCTCTCCCACTTGATCACTTGATCAGATACCCCGGAGTTTTTATTATTTTTATGAAGGTTGTAAAAAGCGCTAGACGGAGCTAAGCGGTTGGGGTACCGCCTAGTCGCCTAGATGCCGCTTGAGCGCCGCCTAAGCGGTTTTTATAATTTTAGTTAAAATTATATCCAATATATATACATATTGAAATTTCAGTAGTATATTGACACTTCAACATTGAAAACAACATATTAAAATTTCAGCAGTGGAAACAGAAATATATCGATAATTCAGCATAATAACCAGCAACATATTGATATTTTAACAGTAAAAACGGTAAAAAAAAATTGAGTTATACAATTCAAAAATTATTCAGAAAAAAGAGACAAAATTGACTAACTTTTATTTCATTAATTATGGGTTTAGATCAGGTATGGTGAAAAGAGAACAAACCCGACCCATGATACTTTAAAAATGACTAAATTTTATTCCATTAAGTGGGATGGGTCATCCCAAAGAAAAAGGATTGCATTAAAATTACTGATTTTAGACCAATCAGTTTATGCAATATACTTTATAAAATATGCACAAAACTTATGAACGATAGACTTGCATGCTTCTTACCAAAATTGATCTCTCTCTAGCAGAGGGCTTTTGTTCAAGTTAGAGATATTTCAGATAATATTGCTTCAACTCAGGAGCTTGTGCAAGGTTTAAGCAAGAAAGTAAGAGGGCATAACATCATATTTAAGCTTGATATGGAGAAAGCATTTGACAAGTTAGAATGTGAGTTTATTTTTTGGAGTGTTGGATGCTTTTGGATTCTCTGCTCACTTCATAAAACTTGTGATGGGTTGCCTGCAAAATCAACATTTTTCTGTTCTTATGAATGGACAACTGTAGGGTTCCTAGGTACTCTTATAAGGGTTCATAAGGCATCGACCATGCCCGAATAAAATTTTAGACGTGCCGAACAACCCAAAGCCGGGATCTTTGCTAGGTTATTACACATGCAAGTAAACATCTTTACAACTAAAAATGAGTGATTACAACCTTTGTAGTCCGCTCCTTCGCTTCATAAGCTCCAAGTAGAAGTCTCTTCGCCGCGATCCACGATCTCCCGGACTCAAGATAGGCTCCACGACTCGAACGATCCATGCTAGCTTGTAGTGTTCCTTTTCTCCGATGATCTACGTCGAAGTTTCTATAACACAAGCTCTCTCACTCTAATGAGGTGAACACCCTAATCTAATAAGGATGATGGAGTAGTATTTATGCTTTCTTTTTATATCAAATTCTCACATGAAATCATCACAAAATGAAAACCCAGTAAACTTTCTCAAAGCTCAAGGTTGAAGAAGAAGAAGAAATAATGCATTAATCCTTTTGTGATGAATAATGAAATGATATATGATTAATAATGCAACCATGGTCAAGCATGACAAGGATAACTCATGTAGAGAATTAACTAGGGCTAGGGTTTGGGTTGAGTTAAACAATGAGTCACAAGAAAATATCAACCATAATATCTAACTCATGACAAAAGAAATCCTTCTAGAAGGTGCAAGAAAGAACTAACCCAAATCAAACCCTAACCTTGTTTAATCTCCACTAAACATGTTGCATTAGTAATCATATCATGTTACAATAATATATATCACATATATATTATATATATGTAACAAAAGTAAATATTACAATTAATATATATCGTATATATATCAATGTATTATCCGGTGAGAAAATGAAATAATAAAGCGAGCCAATATTAGATAATGTAATGCAATATATCATATATATTATTATACATTAAATCATCGAATCAATACTTGATCCGACAATCCGGCTATATCGAATATAACCGACTAATATATCATGCACCGATTCATCGAATCAACACTTGATCCGATGAGCCGGCTCATATCTAGATATCGCGAGAATATAATACGATATCTCATATCGCATTATCCTCGGTCGTGCGCATATCACATATGTGCCTCTACTCCGTTTTGCCTGAGTCAAGAAACCTCTGTGTAAGACTCTAAAAAATCGTCAATACGCCGGTAGCAGGTGATGATCATATCAAGCACCCACAAGCTGCAAGCGGTCAGCTAAACGTAACAGCCACTCAGGTATTGAGCGATCAGAAGATCAACAAGCTAGCCTGTACATTCTCCTGTGAATCCAATCAGTAACACTCCCGTACAGTCCGGTCTCTTCGTCTGATATGTTGCATATCTAGTCTATGGGTGGTATACGTCAGACCCCAGTAACCGATAAGTCGTGTCGATGTGAGGCTCATAACGGGTCGAGAAACTACTGGTAACACTTACCCGTAAATCTCTATATCAGCCCTGGCCAGGGACTTCCAGTTATAGCCAATCGAACACAGCACAACATCAACTCCCTATACCGGGAGAGACGAATCCCTTCCTATCGCTCATTGCCTCCATGTGATTCGGGACTGCACCCAAAAGCCACCGTTTTGCACGCCCTCTTGGACGTGGTAAGGTGGAAATCAAAGCACAGTGGGAATCACACAAGACTCTATAACGATCTCGGGTCTACAGACTACCCTGTACCAGTGTCACCGGAGAACTGCCATCTGACGTGTGGTATATCACCATCTGGGAGTTCTCGGCGAGTCCGTCCAGTGTACCCAGTCTCCACTGAGCACCCGTACACCATCCTTGATGTCAAACACCGATGGATATGGGATCATCCATCGCCCATCATATGGGTCAAGATGCGTATACGCTAGTCTACTCTAGTGTATCGATGCCCTGTCTCGATATACCCTCGACTAGAAACAGTTATAGGATGTATTCATCGACTACCGTGGCCCCACTAGTATGATCTCATCATAGTCCCAGTAGTCGAGTACAGATTCTAAGGGCTTTATCAACATATGAGAGTAAGACAGTTAACCAATACAAGTCAACATGTTAAGATAAAGTGAAACCAAATAGCATACTATCATGACGAGCAAGAAAGTCCTCTATATATATATCCAAGCATCCATTATAATATACATCATATATACAACAATGGCCTCTAGGGCATATACATAACTAACAATACCAGGAGGATACTTTTAAGGAACGAGAGGTATTAGACAAGAACACCCCTTACCTCCATCTCTCTTCATTTTGGCCTTAGAATTTTAAGCAGGGGAATCACACAACTTACGGAAACTGGTAAACTTACACTATATAAAAGTAAAAGTGGCTGTCCTAATATTTCTCATTTTTATTTGCAGAATGAAACTGCCATGTTTACTAATGGGGGAAGCAAGAGTCTTCAAAACTATTTGATTTCATAAAGTTTTGAGAATTGCTCAGGACAAAGGGTGAACAAATATAAGAGTGCTTTCTACACTTTCAGACTTTGCTCTGATAATTCTTGTAGCAGAATTGCTAGCTTAACTGGAATTTCTAAAGGACAGTGGCCTTTCACTTATCTGTGAGCTCCAATTTATACATGAAGAAATAAGGCATTATACTACGAGGATGTTAACGAAAAAATCAGAAATAAGCTTAAAGGATGGCAAAATAATTTCATGTCAAGTGCTGGAAGGCTCATACTCATTAATCATGTACTGCTTTATATGCCTTTACATATAATGGCAGCATGTAACCCTCCCAAGGCTGTGCTTAATAAAATTAATACCTTGCTGGCTAGATTCTTCTGGAACGACGAGAATTCTAAAAAGCATTATCATTGGGTTTCTTGGAAGGAAATCTGCAGACCTATATCAGAGGGGGGATTGAATGTTAGAAGCCTGGAGGAAGTATCTTTAGCATATACATTGAAAAATGCATGGAAATTTGAGAAAAAAAAGTCACATGGTATATTCACTCTTAAATCCGCCTGGAGCATGTCCAGAAATACTGGTACAGTATCTATGATGTCAAAGTTTATCTCTAATGCTCAAATTCCAAATACAATACTTATTTTTACCTGGAGGCTTCTCACTGATACTCTGCCTTTGGACCCTGCAATTCAGAGGTTAGGCTTTTCACTTCTTAGCAAATGCATTTGTTGTGTGCTTCCCCTTCACAAGAGAATTTGCACCATCTATTCTTTGGTAGTGATTTGGCTAAAGTTTTGTGGTTTATGTTGGATAGACGCCCTCAAGGCAATTATCGTAATTGTAGAAATACAATTTGTAGAAATACAATTACTGAACTCAAGAGAACCAATATAGAAAACAGTCTTACTCGAGATGATAATATGTTGTCTTTATCTGCCATGTGTATACGTTTTACTCGTTATCATGTATCGCTAATACATGAGATAAAACCCATAGGATCTTTGCTTGACTACCAGGATTATGATAGGGATCATACTAGTAGGACCTGACAGTCTATAAGCACATCCTTAAAAGTCCCTAGTCGTAGGAGTATCAAGACTAGGTATCGTTACTCTAGTTTAGATTAGTGTATCGTTTTATGACCTTGTACGGGACGATGGTTGATCTCATAGCTATTGGTGTTTGACACCGATAATTGTATACATGTGCTCATTGGATGAGTTACACTGGACGGACTCATCGAGAACTCCTAATTGGTATTATACCAATATCAGATAGCAGTTCTCTACTGATGATAGTACATGGTAGTCCCTTGACCTGGGATTGCCATAGTGTCTTGTGTGTGTTCCCACTGTACTTTGATTACTACCCTACCACGGCTCTACTGAGTTATGCAAACAGGTTTTAATTAGATATAGTCCCAAAGTATATGGAAGCAGTGAGTGGTCGAGGGGATTCGTCGCTCCCGGTATAAAGAGTTGATATCGCACGGTGCAAGACACGACTATAACCATAAGTCGGTGGCCACCGCAGCGGAGATAAACTTATAAGTGTTATCAGTTGTATCTCCGGTTGGTTATGAGTCCTCCGTCGCACGACTTATCGGGTTATTGGGGGTCTGACTGTTCTACTCCCCGACCCGGTATGCGATACCCTTTGATGATAAGACCAGACTATATGGTATTCGTCACTGATAGACTTTATCGGGTCCGGATGTGTTCGCTCGTCGACCTGTCGTTATCTTGATCATGCTTGAGTAGCCGTTACATACATCTAGTGCCACTGACGAGTTTGTGGGTAAACCCATGAGGGGATTGAATCTGAAAGTGTTTCGGATTCAATCGGATATGATCCTACATAACAAACTGACAGCGTATCGACGGGTCTTTAAAGTTCTGGAACGAAACGAAAGTGTCTGCCCGAGCAAAGTGTGATGTGGCATGCGTATTGGATACATGTGGGAGTTCGATTAAATGGTTGATTTAATCGAACATCCGGGAATACTAGCCGGTTTAAAAGCCAGAATATCAAGCCAAGTGTTGACTTGATAACCGTATTTTTAAGGATGTGGTTTCTAGTATTGTGTATTTGATACTTTCTACGGTATATGATGCTGAGATAATTTAGATGGCCGATCGTGTATGTGATACATGATGTGTATGTGTATAGGATACATATACAAGTGCTCATTTAATATATATATATATATATATATATATATATATATATATTAATATATGTATAAAATATTATGATAACTTAAGTGGTGAGACCCCTCTCTCTCTTTGTGTGACAACACATAAGAAAGAGAGGAAAAGGGTAGGGGGTCACATTAAATATGACATGGGAATTTAAGAGGATAAGAATTCTTTTAGTAGCCATCATCTTTGTCATCATTTTCTTCTTCATCTAAGTTCCAAGCTAGCTCTCTACTTTAATGGCAACTTGAGAATGAGTGATGGAATTGAAAAGGTAGAGAGTACTCCAATGTTCAAAATAGCGATAGCGTGTTGCATAGCGTTCCATTACTGAATAGCGAAAAGCGCAAAATGCGTTGCGCATAGCGTAAGCTACATGAATTATTAATTATTATTATTATCATCTCATTTACAATAAATTATATTATTATAAAGATATAAAATTAGCTTGAGATCATAAAACAATAAGAAATGTAACAATATTTTTTCCGATTGCAGTTTCTCTGCTTCCTAAAATTCCCCAAAAAAACAATATTTTCAAAATTTTCAATCCTTGAGTTTATATATATTATTGATACTAGTATTAAACCTATCGAAAATCAATTAAATAATCGATGGTTAAGAAACATGTTTACTAAATATGATTTCAAATTGAGATATTAGAACTTTAATGAGACCGTAATAATATGGTTTAGGATTAGATACTGAAATCTTAAGAATTTCAATAGAAAATCTTATATGAAAATAGCGTACGCATAGCGTATCGTAAACTATTTATTGAAAAGCGCAAGTTATTTGAAGAAAAAACGTAAGCTACTTTGAATTTGAGTTTTTTTCTAAAGTTACGTAGGGAATAGACTAAGCTACGCTACATAGCGCAAAATAGCGAGCTACGTAGCGAGCTATTTTAAACATTAAAGTACCCATTTTCCACCCCCACTCCATTAGTACCTAGCAAGTTCCCTAATGGAGTTTCTTCACATGAGCATGGAGACGGAGCTACAGGCACACCACTTTCACCGTAGATCATCTACGGCGAGACAGTCGGCTTGGGGAAGCATTCGGGAGCGAGCAAGTCTAGCTAGGGTCTTCCGATGGTGATTTGACACGCTACAAAAGTTGTAGCTCCCTTAACTTGCTTACTAGTTTTTTGTAGTTTGCTCTATTGCTAGTATTTGATGATCTTATGCATTGGATTGGGATTATGCTATGTAAAATTATTGTTTTTCATATTTCGCCGCGGCCGTAATCATCACGGTCCTAACCCCCATCCACTTACATGATATCAAAGCCAAATCAAATACTTAGCAATTGTTTTGTGGCCAATTGAATTTCCAAAACCATTTTCCAAATCGAAATAGTTACTGTTTTTTAAACTGTCAAAAACGGCGACGTTTCTTGCTTGTTCTAGCGCCCCGAGGCTCTCGGTTCGAACGCCCCATAAACCCCCCGCTAAAGCCCACCCGAGTCCCGGAAGGCTCGGGCTTGGATTGAGCCCCTTATGGGCTCATCGCTAAACCAGAGCCGGATTTGTCATTCCTCGATCCTTTTATGAAAAAAGTCGAACTTAACCAAGGAAAAGGAGAAAAATCAACTTCTAGCAGCCATTATTTTCCAATCCTAAAGAAAGAAAAATGGAAAGAAAAGACAAAAGGGGGGAAACATGCACAAAATCCAAATATCCCACTACCAGCCAATAGTGGTGAAAGTCGGACCGATTTAAATCTGGGATATTTTATATAAAATACCCATCCAAACTCGTTCAGGCGGGTTGGCAAAATTTATGGTTTTTCATATAAAATACCTATCCAAACACGTTCGGCCAGGTTTGTAAAATTTAGGGTTTTCTCATATAAAATACCCAGACAATGATAACGCATGTATGAAAAAATTCCAATCTATTCTTCATATGCAACAGACCATCCACATCATCCATCTATATTTCAATAAACTCAATTAAATTCAAGTTTCAAAAAAAAACCTCTCCATTTCTCTTTTCACATACACTTAGGTATCAATATCCAGGCCATATCTTCAATTTCAAAAGACATCTCTATAACTTTAATATCAAACCTTAATACTGAAGTCACATAATATTTATCTAAAACATAAACTATCTACTACACATCTGCCGTGCTATGCACATGCAAAATACTTGTAGTAACAACTGATTTTAATGGAAATAGTTTCTCTTACATCACGTATCGGTGTCAAATTCATGGAAATATTTTCTCTTATATCGCCTATCGGTGTCAAATTCGCATTCGTATCATACATTTATCAACTATGTATAATAATTTTCATTTTCGACAAATATCTGAATCCATATTTGCACTCATCACTCATCAACGACCGCCAAATAAGATTTGGTAACACCAATATCCAATCTATTTACACCGCTAGAAGCTTTCTTTTTCGTCTAACATATTCTGTTCCTCAAGCCTTCAACCTCCTTATCGAATCCATCATAGAATAAAATAAATTATTTACAAATAATATAGAACATTTTCTAGCAAAAAGAAGTAGAGAAAATTCCTAGAAACTTATCAATATATAAAGTACTGAAAATAAGACCTGAAAATGCCCAGGACCTTGAGCAACTAAAATTTAAACGAGTCAGTGATCATTAATAAGAGTTTCCCCTTGAGACACAGCCAATTATATTAACAATAGCAACACCAAAAATAAAGAGTTTTGGTATTATTTCTAATAAGGAATTGCGTGCATAGAATTTACCCTTGAAGCCTTAAAAAACAAGTTTTTTTAATTTTCAAATAAACCCCCCTTTTTCCTGGAGCCTCCAAAAGTTGAAGTGCTTCTTATTGCTTGGAACGGCTATCTCGTATAGCATATGAACGCGAAGAAATTGTTTCAATCCAAGAATAGCCATCGATTCTGGAAAAAGTGAATTGTTCATTTGTTTTTCCCCTCCACCTTATCTCAAGTTTGAGATCTTCTTTATATAAGGAAAGTATACCAGTTATACTTGTTAGATAGTCTTCTTCCAATCGCGAAGCAGGAGCTGAAAGGAAGGATAAGAAGAAAACCAACTAGCATAAGTTTGGTACACAAAAGGTAAGACAGAGAGACATCAATAGGGGATCAATAGGGGTTGAAGTGAGTGAAAGGAAATTGCAACTACTGTCATGAACCTGGACAATGGAAGATGCAATACTATGAATACCCGATTACCCCCGAAAACATTTTGATGTTTCAGATTTCTAGTATTTCTAGTATGTCTGTGTTTTGGAAAACCGTCTCTCAATAAACTCCAACTCCTGGGTATATAAATACCGGATTGGTATCCCACATCTGTAGGACGTTACAGATGTTGAGTGGGGAATTAAGAATGAGTGATTTAATTCTCAATGTCGGTTTTCGGAGCAATTGTTATTATTGAGGAAAATCATCAGGTTTTGCCTAACAGCAAACTTTTGGTTTCTTTTAACCAAAAGACTATTTTTCAATTAACACACAGAAATTGAGTTAGTGAACTCATGGAACTTAGACATATTGATGTATAATGTCCAATGTCCATACGAACAAGGGTCTAATGCCAGGTATTCCATACTGAGAATGTGACTCTCTCAGATTGCTCATCCACGGGTGCGCTCCATGATGAGTAATGATAAATCGCCTTTTTCAATTAAGGGGATGCACTGGAAATAGATGCATATTAATTGATATTGGTTCCACCTAAATGAGAGCCTCTGATTCTATATGTGATATAGAATAGTTCTCATTTTAAGGCTGTTAAGATGTTGGGTTATTCGGTTTGTGCTTAAAAACATAATTCGGACAAACATGCACGTTTCGGTAACAGCAATTTGTAGGTTAACCCAAACTTTCGCGAGAGATGGTTTTTATAATTTTCAAGATCAAAAATGTTTTGTTCCTAACTCGCCACCTCCTTGGTAAAGGAATTTCTTGCAAAAGAAATTAATGAAAGTATAGTAGAACTGGAAGTGATTTCAGATCCGCAAACGGTTACTGAAAATTTGGTAGAACCTGAAAATTCATTTGACCCTGACAAACCATAGTTGCTCCGGAGATTTAGTAGGTGACCTCAGCCACCCAAGAGACACTTCGCTATTCTCGTAGACGGTGACAAGGAGACTTGCATCATAGTATTACGACCTACTAGTTATCAACAGGCCATAGAAAGTGGTGATTTCCAACTGATGGCTGGATACCAAGTTATCCAAGTTGGACTCTATGCACCACAACAAAGTATGGATTTTGTTAGGTGCTCAAGAAGGGGGGAAAATCCATAAGGAGCAAGCAGATCTTTATCTTTCGAGATCTGTGCAAATGGAAAGGTTTTAACCTAATAAGGCTGGACTTGCAGTAACCGGTATTCATCAAATACCGGATGTGGATTGTGATGATACCATTACTTCAGTGTCTGTGCTGACGGATAAAACTTTCCACTATTGTTTTTCATGACTATGATATCTGGCATGCGAATAACTATAATGTCTTTCTAAATTGGATTTAGAAGTGTACGTGTATATGATTTTGCCAGAGAGTTATCTTAGTCAATGTGAGCAGCGGAAAATATGCAAGTTGCTTAAGTCTATTTGTAGATTAAAGCATGTAAAACGGAGATGGATCATTTGTTTTGATATTACGGTCAAAATGTTTGACTTCATCAAAATTAAAGATGAACATGATATTTGTAAGAAGACTGTAGAGAGTAATGTCAGGTTCCTCATATTAATGTGGATGACACTCTTAATAGAAAGTGATGTTCATACACTACAATCGGTTAAAATATGGTTGTCATAGATGTTAGTCCAATCCTGGAGAAATATAGAAAACAGTAAAGAATATATGAGATGTTCTTGGTATATGGTAATGACAGCCTCCATTAGGAAGCGGTTACAGATTCCGGCTTATAAGGTGACATGGATGATAGATAATCTGTCGCGGTTATTAGTTTACCCTCCTTTGAGGAGCAGTATATTGAAAGAGTTTCAAGCAAGATACTGACGTGGTCAAGACGCTAGACGCTGATAGCGACTCAGTAAAGAATATATCCTAAGTAATTGTTTGGATAAATACGTTCAGTTATGAACATGGTCCCATTAGCTATCCAAACAAAACTCTAAGGAAGGTATTGCTCATTTTCGGGAGATAGATGGTCTCTGCGAAGTTGAGATTCAGAGAGATACAGTTAGAAACATTGTAGTAAATCCACTCACTGAAACTATTTCTCGAACACAGTTTGTGAAACTGTTAGTACAGAAGTTGGATATACGGTAGAATATAAGTTGTGTATGCAATACCGGCCTTAAGTGTAAATGGGAGATTGTTGGATACAGGTGCCCTCAAGGTAATTATCGTAATTGTAGGAATGCAATTACTGAATTCAAGAGGACCTATACAGAAAACAGTCTTACTCGAGATGATGGTATGCTATCTGCTTTGTCTTTATCTGTCATGTGTATACGTTTTACTCGTCATCAGGTATCGCTAATACATGAGATAAAGCCCATATGATATTTGCTTGACTACTAGGATTATGATAGGGATCATACTAATGGGGCATGACAGTCCATAAGCACATCCTTAAAAGTACATAGACATAGGAGTATCAAGACCGGGCATCGGTACTCCAGTTTAGACTTAGTGTATCGTTTCATGACCCTATATGGGACGATGGCTGATCCCATAACCATTAGTGTTTTGACACCGATGATTGTATACATGTGCTCATTGGATGAGTTGCACTGGACGGACTCACCGAGAACTCCTAGTTGGTATTATATCAATGTCAGATAGCAATTCTTTGGTGACGATAATATAGGATGGTCCCTTGACCTGAGATTGCCATAGTGTCTTGTGTGTGTTCCCACTATACTTTGATTACTATCCTACCACAGCTCTACTGAGTCGTACAAACATGTTTTAATTGGGTATAGCCACGAAGCACATGGAGATAGTGAGCGGTCGAAGGGATCTGTCACTTCCGATATAGGGAGTTGATTTCGTACAGTGCATGACACGATTATAACCAGAAGTCGGTGGCCACCGCAGTGGAGAACACTGACAAGTGTTATCAGTTGTATTTCCGGTTGGTTATGAGTCCTCGGTCGCACGACTTATCGAGTTATTAGGGGTATGACAGTTCCACCCCCTAGACCCGGTATGCGATACTCTTTGACGAAGAAACCAGACTGTATGATATTCGTCGCTGATAGACTTTGTCGTGTCTGGATGAATTCGCTCGTCGTCCTGGCTTTATCTTGATCGTACCTGGTAGTCGTTTGATTATCACGCCCCACCGTGTCGTTTTAAAAAGAATTTGAAATAACTGCAATAAAAAACAGTGTCGCGTGTAGCGAGCCGAGATGAGTACGAGTCGTCCGCAGGGAGATGGTAGGTTTTTAAGCTGGTTTTAACGAGTTGATACCGTAACTTGAGTTGTTTATACTAAGTGTCGTAACTATGATATATTCAATAAAAAGATTTGTTAGGGGTAGTTTTAGGTTAGTTTATGTTATGATGAAGTTTGATGTTCCCTTATAGACCTAATTCTGATATTGAAACTAAGGAAATAGGCAACAACGCGGATTAGGGAACTTGAAGTGTGGTATTTGCGATTGTGTGCTAAATCCGTATTTCTTGTCCCTTATTCTTCCGTTGTTGTCTCTTGACCTTAGCCTTCGGCAAATCACTCGCAACCGGTCACGATTAGAATTCACCGCTATCGTGGTAGGATAGGGTGCCTAACGGAGCGGAATCACAGGTCGTTTGGTCGGAGTTTCAATTACAAAGTTAATGGTTTTTTAAGGTTTTAGCAAACATATCTCCTAACACAAACTAACAATATTCTACCCCTAACAAGTAAATCAATTACTCACACATATTTACAATACCAAATAAAACAAAGAAAAGAGTAAGGCACATAGCAAAAATTGCAAGAAAAATAAAGCCAAGGTTAGAAAGTTAAGAACCGATATCCAATGTGCAAATTCCTTTAAGTGTTCATTAAGCCCGTACCAATGTGAAATCAAAATACCAAACTTTAAACTTGCAAGCTCACTTAAAAGGTTACTAGATCAAAGCAATGCAAGGATTTCACAAGTTCAATATGTAGGAAGCAAGACACGTGTAATGAACAAATGAGAACTTTTTATTTATTTTCAAATGAGATACAACTAATCTTAACTTCAAGAACCTAAATCTTAAGCTTGTAAGTTCATTGAAGAAGTTACAAGGTCAATATAAAGGGCAAGAGCTCAAGAGTTCAAAAGAAAATACAAGTTAACATCTACAAATTACAACTTGTTCTAAACTAAAAATAATGCCAAAAAGTATATCAAACCCTTGCTCACTGATCTGGTACTTATAGGCACAAAATAAGATTAAAAAAACAATATAATACGGATGATGTGACAACAGGGGACAGCCAGAAGAAAAATGGGACGCATTCTTCATGAAGGGACCGGCGGCGCCGGAGACCTTTTCGCCGGTCTTCTTTTGGGCAATTGGGCTCGTGTTTGTTTTGTGATGTTGTGTGCTTTCCATAATCCCACTGGTGTTATTTGATCTTTTTGTAGAAGCCTGGTTGTACTCGGTAGTTTTGGAGGGAAATCAAACCTTAAAATCACATCACACCTTTTCATATCACTCGTTACCTACACCCACTTGCCGCACCACTTGCACAAGTCATGAGTAGTGTTGTGCCCACTTATGCAAGGCAGCCCCCAAGGTTCATGCATCACAAAAAGGTGTTCACACTTGTAATGTGTTGGACTGTTTTACATAGAAAAATTGTGTACACTTGCATGTTGCAAAAACAATCTCTTCAAACATCGATCGGTTTCCTGCACCGGTTGCAGTGTCGGCTCGCAAATGTCATATTCGTGTATTTGAGTGCGTTTTCAGTGTTTTATCACGAATACCTGAAATCTGTATTTATTGAGCAAACACGGGTTAATAACACCGATATAATACAAAAATGATAATGAATGAGTGGTATTGAAATGCAGATTTCTGTGATGAACAAATACCCCCAAACTTATGTCCCGAGCAAAACAAAATCCTGACCTCATTTTCGCAGGGAACGCGGTTGCACCGAGCTCGTGCAATAAGTCATTAAACCTATAGGTGTCCCTAGTAGGAGGAGTGTCGTCTCCTGAAGGTTTTCAGCGGATTACACCCATAAAATCCTGTTAAGCTAGTTTTTGCGAAATAACTATTGATTCTAATTCTAAGGTTTAGCTTCAAAACTAGAAATTCTATTATTCTAAGTTAGAAATATCGAACCATTATGGGATGTGCTCGAATTTTGTTTGTTTCCTCTATGTGATAATAGTATTCTACTTTTATACTTTGATTTTTATGTTAAAACACAGTGTGTTAGCAGATCAAAAATCCAGAGGACAGAATATTGGGTTTTAGTTCTCGTGTCGGTTTAAAAAGAATGTGTTTTCTCGTTGAATCTGTTAGAAAGTTAGTTTTGTACAAAATATTCACAAATTAACCCGAAACTACAAGTATAAAACCGTTATTGTCTCCCCGGCAAAGGCGCGTCTCCCCGGCAACGGCGCCATTTGATTATCACGTCCCACCGTGTCGTTTTAAAAAGAATTTGAAATAACCGCAATAAAAAACGGTGTCGCGTGTAGCGAGCCGAGATGAGTACGGATCGTCCACAGGGAGATGGTAGGTTTTTAAGCTTGTTTTAACGAGTTGACAACGTAACTTGAGTTGTTGTTTATACTAAGTGTCGTAACTATGATATATTCAATAAAAAGACTTGTTAGGGGTAGTTTTAGGTTAGCTTATGTTATGATGATGTTCGTCGTTCCCTTATAGACCTAATTATGATATTGAAACTAAGGCAATAAATAACGTGGATTAGGGAACTTAAAGTATGTTATTTGCGATTGAGCGCTAAATCCGTATTCTTGTCCTTTGTCCATCCGTTGTTGCCTCTTGACCTTAGCTTTCGGCAAATCACTCGCAATCGGTCACGATTAGAACTCACCGCTATCGTGGTAGGATAGGGTGCCTAACGGAGCGGAATTGCGGGTCGTTTGGTCGGAGCTTCGATTACAAAGTTAAGGTTTTTTTTAAGATTTTAGCAAACATATCTCCTAACACAAACTAACCATATTCTACCCTTAACAAGTAAATCAATTACTCACACATATTTACAATACCAAATAAAACAAAGAAAAGAGTAAGGCACATAGCAAAAATTGCAAGAAAAGTAAAGCCAAGGTTAGAAAGTTAAGAACCGATATATCCAATGTGCAAATTCCTTCAAGTGTTCTTTAAGCCCGTACCAATGTGAAATCAAAATACCAAACTTTAAACTTACAAGCTCACTTAAGAGGTTGCTAGATCAAAGCAAGGCAAGGATTTCACAAGTTCAATATTTGTAGGAAGAAAGACACATGTGATGAACAAATGAGAACTTTTTATTGATTTTCAAATGAGATACAACTAATCTTGACTTCAAGAACCTAAATCTTAAGCTTGTAAGTTCATTGAAGAAGTTACAAGGTCAAGATAACAGGCAAAAGCTCAAGAGTTCAAAGGAAAATACAAGTTAACATCTACAAATTACAACTTGTTCTAAACTAAAAATAATGCCAAAAAGTATATCAAACACTTGCTCACTGATCTGGTACTTATAGGCACAAAATAAGATTAAAAAACAATATAATACGGATGATGTAACAACAAGGGACAGCCAGAAGAAAAATGGGGCGCATTCTTCATGAAGGGACCGGCGCCGCCGGATATTTAGACCTTTTCGCCGGTCTTCTTTTGGGCAATTGGGCTCGTGTTTGTTTTGTGATGTTGTGTGCTTTCCATAATCCCACTGGTGTTATTTGATCTTTTTGTAGAAGCCTGGGTTGTACTCGGTAGTTTTGGAGGGAAATCAAACCTTAAAATCACATCACACCTTTTCATATCACTCGTTACCTACACCCACTTGCCGCACCACTTGCACAAGTCATGAGTAGTGTTGTGCCCACTTATGCAAGGCAGCCCCCAAGGTTCATGCATCACAAAAAGGTGTTCACACTTGTAATGTGTTGGACTGTTTTAGATAGAAAAAATGTGTACACTTGCATGTTGCAAAAAAAATCTCTTCAAACATCGATCGGTTTCCTGCACCGGTTGCAGTGTCGGCTCGCAAATGTCATATCTGTGTATTTGAGTGTGTTTTCAGTGTTATATCACGAATACCTGTAATCTGTATTTATTGAGTAAACAAGGGTTAATATTACCAATATAATACAAAAATGATAATGAATGAGTGGTATTGAAATGCAGATTTCTGTGATGAATATCGTTACGTACAGTTAGTGCCACTGACGAGCTTATGAGTTAACCCGTGAGGGGATTGAATCTGAAAATGTTTCGGATTCAATCGGATATGATCGTACGTAAGCTACTGCCAGTGTATTGACAGGTCTTTAAAGTCCCGCAATGAAAGTGCATGCCCGAGCAAAGCGTGATGTGGCATGCGTATTGGATACGTGCGGGGGTTCGATTGAATGGTAGATTTAATCGAACGTCCGGGTATACTAGCCGGTTTAAAAGCCAGAATATCAAGTTAAGTATTGACTTGATAACCGTATTTTTAAGGATGTGATTTCTAGTATTGTATATTTGATACTCTACAGTATATGATGATGAGATGATTTAGATGGCCGATCGTGTATGTGATAAATGATGTGCATGTGTATATGATACATATACAAGTGCTCTTTTAATATATATATATATATATATATATATATATATATGATGTGCATGTGTATGTGATAAACCCCCGTCCACTTACAATTTAAAGTTTCAGTAGCATTTCAATTAAGAATATATATATATATATATATATATATATATATATATATTATCCCACTCTTTTAAGATATAAGAATATATGTACATGTATTTAATATATATATATATATATATATATATATATATATATATATATGTATGTATAAAATATTATGATAACTCAAGTAGTGGGACCCTCTCTCTTTTTGTGTGAACACGTGAGAGAGGAAAAAGGTGGGTGTCATATTAAATATGACATGGGAATTTAAAAGGGATAAAAATGCCTTTAGTAGCCATCATCTTTATCATCTTCTTCTTTCTCCTCTAAGTTCCAAGCTAGCTCTCTACTTTAATGGCAACTTGAGAATGGGTGCGGGAATTGAAAAGGTAGAGAGTACCTAATTTCCACCCCCACTCCATTAGTACCTAGCAAGTTCCATAATGGGGTTTCTCCACTTGAGCATGGAGATGGAGCTACGGGCACACCACTTTCACCGCGGATCATCTACGGCAAGGCGGTCGGCTTGGGGAATTATTCGGGAGCGAGCAAGTCTAGTTAGGGTCTTCCGATGGTGATCGGACACGCTACAAAGGTTGTAGCTCTCTTAACTTGCTTACTAGTTTTTTGTAGTTTGCTCTATTGCTAGTATTTGATGATCTTGTGCATTGGATTGGGGTTATGCTGTGTAAAATTATTGTTTTTCATATTCCGACGTCGGCCGTGATCGTTACAACCCTAACCCCCGTCCACTTACAATTTAAAGTTTCAGTAGCATTTCAATTAAGGGTCGGTATGTGTAATTGGAGCACAACTGATGAATGTTTAAATTTCTGGTATGATAGTACCCTAAGTAGCATATCAAAATGGATTCCACATTTACTGCTTTGGAATATTTGGAAACAAAGATGTCCAGTAAAGAATCAAGAGTGTACCACTTCTACTGAAGCAGTTTGGCATAATTTTCTATCTGATTTGAAGGGTCGGGCAGTTATATATAAAAAAAAACATGCTTTGTCTACTACTAATGTTATTCTGGATGCTTTATCTATAAAAGACATTGTGATTCCCACTCACAGAGCAACAAATATCATCACAACCAAATGGTTGTTGCCTGCCTCAGGAAAATACAAATTAAATTATGATGGTGCTCAGTCAGTTTAATCAAAATTTGCATCTGGTGGAGCTGTACTCAAGGATTCTAAAGGTGAGATTATTTTTATATCAAAGCTTTTCTATGGTAGATGTGAGATTTTAGAAGCTGAAGCTATATTGAATGGTCTTCTTCAATGCTATTATATGCAAGTATGTAACATAGAGGTTGAAACTGATTCTAAACTGCTAGTGGGATTCATAAAAGGAAGCAACAGAGTACCATGGAAGATTCAATATCTTGTTAAAGCTATTGGTTGTATTCTAGTGAAGTTGAAGGCAGAAATAAATCACATATATAGAGAAAATAACAGATTGGCAATGCAGCAAAGGATGGTTTTAAAATCACAATGTTCAAGTTCCTATTGTACTTTAAAACTTCCAATTCCTGTGAAAAACATAGCCAAACTGGCCCTGACAACACTACCAAATCTCAGAGTTGTAAATGCTCAAGCAAGAGGGTAATCAGTATGATGCAACAGCAAAGCTGCAGTGAAAATTTATAATTTTTTGAAGTAAAGATGGTACCTTTGAAACTTTAAAAGAAGCTAACTATGTATTTTGGGCTACTGAAGGTATTTTGAGCTTACTCATGAAGATATCAGCGACTGGGATAAAAATATGGGGGCTTTTTGATCCTGCAAAGAGATCTCACTATGGAAAATTTAGAGCTGCTTCTTTATGCTCGGGAGAAGTACAAAACTTTATAAAAAAGAAAATTCCATCTCACATTGATTTTACCTGGCAGATTATAAAATGAAAAAAGTATAGATCTTATAGAAGAAGTTCATATTTGTAGAGTTTTCAGAGGAGATCATGGATCTCAGAGATATTAATACAAAATATGTAAGCCTTCAGTGCAAACGTTGATAGAAAAACTTGAAAAGATGGGATCTTGTCAATTGCCTGGAGCTTCCATAGAGAAAGTTTAGAGATGGCAGCATGATTTATTTGGAAAAAGGTCTTACCCGAGTTTATCTCTATGAAAGAGCATAGATCTTAAAAGAGAGAGCTCAGATATGCTGTTTTTGAAGAGGAGCTCATGGATCTCAGTGAGCTAGTGCTTACCTTGGAAGAGCTTTGTATGTTTTTTACAAAATATTTGAAAAAAGAATGAAGAAATTGAGCTCGGAATTTTTTTGAAGCTTAGATAAGAGCAGCAGGCATATCAATCCAAACCCCCTAATCTATAGCAAACAGCAACGATAAGCCAAAAAATAAAAAATAAAAATAAAAAAAGTGGGGGCGGGGGGAAGGAATGCCTGGTATGGAGTAATAATGTGAAGGGAATTATTGTGTTGGTGAGAAAGAGTGGAGGCGTAGATATCCCTTTGCTGCTTGAAGACGATTCCTCCGACGATCACACTCCTCAATGTAGCGCCAACAAGACGCTCCTGCCGACGACCCAATACTACTAACATGTCATAATTCCTTTTTCTTTTCTTCTTCTTCTTCTTCTTTTATTTAAGGCAAAGCAAAGAAGAAATTCGAAGACTAAAGCCGAGCATAAAAAGGCTTGATTTAATCATTGATCCCATCTTTTTTAAAACAAAATAATAATATTGAAATAGGGAAGTAGAAACCCTAATTTATTGTTGTCGCGGTTCAAAGAAAGAGAGAGACGAAGAGAGCGAGAAGGGGAGATGAGATTTGCGAACCTGAGCGAGGACGCTAATCATCTCGTCGCCGATTGATTCGATTTTTAGATCGGGGATCCTCAAACCATTAATCAAATCACACACAGCTGAGTTTTTCGATCGGACACTCGCCTCCTCATATTTACATCCAATTTGTTCGCCGACTTTACCTATGCCCACCCTGCATTCTTATGTATTTGCATATTGTCTCTTTGGACGCTAATCGTCAAAATACTTTACAAATCAAACCACATAAATATTTTGTACAGCAAACAGAAAGTTCTCCGTAATGAGTTTTGACTACGGGATGATTTTTGAAAACTCGGGTAAACCATGTGGAGGTTTCTGTGAAATAAGACACGAAAGTAAGCCAACATATTATATAAAAGATTAATATATTTATTTTACATCACTAATATACTCCAAATCCTCCAAATGTGCATCGGTATTCATAGCGAGACTTTTCTATTTATTTTAATATGTATAAAACAATATAAAAATTTGAAGTCGTGTTTACCATTATGTCATTTGTTATTGTTATGTCGTCGCCAAACCTCTATGCCCTGGGCCTAGGTCCAGGTCATCCCCAGCCAGCCATCGCTCCCAACCCCTCTCGAATTCCTGCGTGAATTCGTCTCCCAAAACAAGCCACGCCTCATATCCTCCTCCTTCGGATTCTCTTGGGGGAGGCGTTCGGCGGGGCTGGGCCGGAGGCGGTGAATCTTTGGATTGGGAACGGGTGGTCCGAGACGGCCTTCCATATGGACCATTATGAGAATCTTTATGTCGTCGTTACCGGCCATAAGCACTTCCTGCTGCTGCCTCCCACCGAGGTCTATTTTGCTCATCGTGTTGTTTTAAAGTAGAATTTGAGTGCTATTTTTAGGTCTTTTGTGATTGTTGTTTGATGTTGCTAGAGTAGTGATTTGCCTCTCGGTAGATTCCATATGTGCCGGCGAGCTTCACTCATTATCCCATCCTTTGCTAATCATCAATTCGGAAGCTCGTGTTAAACCGGTATGCAAACCCGTAGAGTGAACACAAATCCATTAATTAGTTTGAATTCTATATGTCCAGTACGGACTTGCATTTGTGAGAATATAAAATATATTTTCTCTGACCTTCTCAAAACTCTCAAAGTTTCGGTGCAAGGAAAAAGAAATCCAGGATCGATTCTCTTGGGCCTAGCATTTCTTTTACTGTGGCCAACGGTGAAGGCACCCAATCCCATTGGTCCTTTTTTTGTTTTTGTTTTTTTTTGTGGAGGAGGGGGAACTGGCCAACAATCGCCTGCGTCATCAAATCCAAAACACCAAGTCTCCTTCCATACTTCCTTCAATATTAGCGGTTGATCCCATGTTATTTGCAGTTAGTTTCTTATTTTTCTCCTGTCCATCAAAATACTTGGCTATTGTTTTCTTCCTTTTTTGGTGCTTGCCTTTTATTTTTTTGGCTCGAAAAGCTAAGTATTTTTTATGTTTTTTTCTTCAATTTTGGGTACGACTTGTTAAATGCCTTTTTTTTTGGGTCTGTCACCGGCTGTCTCCATCCCATAGTATGCATATTTTCTTCGTAGTTTTCCAATTTTGATGCTCAAACGTGGGAAAATTAGGGTTGCTTATGGGCATTTCCTAAACTTGGGGCTCTCTCCATATTGATACCAAGAAAAATTTTAGAGCCGTATGATCGATCTTTGCTTCGATACACAAGGATCAAGAAATAGCAGAAAATGGATGAATTCCTTAGGGGTCTGGATTGTAGGCTTAAGGTGTCCGGCATAATGTTGGCCGATTCGATCATGATGGGGATAGCGAACTCCGCAATGGAGAATGCTCATCAGAAGAGCTGTTCAAGGGAAGGAGGAGTTTTAGTGCGGTTGAACCAGAAATCTCGCTTCTGTGAGCTGGCGATCATGCAGCTCGAGTGGTGCTTAAAGTTGTTGCAAGATCAAGAGGCAGATGACAACGACACTTGTTTCGACCGTCAGCAACTGCTTTCCGATCTGTTGCTAACCAGGGATCGGATTCATAATAGGCTCAAGGAGACCGAGCTTATGATAGATGAAAAAGACAGAGAGTTATCGGAAAGAATGGAGATCGAAGAGAACCTTAGGTTTGCTTTAGAAGCGAAGGATGAAGATATAACTTCTCTAAGTACCGCCCTTGGACTCGAGAGGGAGAAGCGTAAAAGAAGTAAGAAGAGCATGGAGAAAATTGGTATCCATGGAATTGGCGAAGTCGATGAGCAACTATGTAAAATTAAGGCCAAATTAGAGGATGGGCAACATAACCTGAAAAGTCTCATGCACAGAATAACTTCTCGTTCCTTAGATTTTGATATGTTGATTTCAGAGTTTCATGTAGATGGGGAGGAAGAGTCACCAAGCAAACCTACAGATACGAGTTCCAAATTAGTGTTAGAAGGAGTGCAAGGTTTGAATCTGGAAATCGAATTTAAAGAGATGGCTTTAGATATGGACATTCTCAAAGAAAAGATTGATTCTTCCTTCAAAACGATGGCAAGTTCTGTCTCCCTGTTCAAGACCATATTGGATGAACAACAATGGGTTTGGAATGCCGAAAGAGAAACTATTGATACTATAATGAGAGGTTTCTTAGGAGAGGTGCAATATAAGTACAGCTTTGATCCTAGGTATCCTATAGAAGATATCTTCTTGGTGCAGTCGGATACTAAGTGGGGTACTTTTATGGATGATATCGCCATATTGCATGAAGAACTCGAGAAGTTGGTTCCTGAAATAGATATGGCTAAGCTCGGAGATGAGGTTAAATGTATAAAGGATAAGAGCTTGGAAAATCGTAATATGAGCGACAGAGTTTCAGAGAAATCTCGTGAAGCAGAAAAGGAGGCTTCATCAATATCTGAAGAAGTAGAGTGTACGGAAGAAGAGAGTCCATCATGTCGTTCTGTCGCACAGAAGATAAAAAGCCACGAATTTATCATACGAAAGAAATCTTTAGAAATAGACAGTATTAAGGGAGAAAAATCCAGAGAGAAGGGGTCTTCGACTTTGAGAAGCGAGAAAAGTCTTGATTCAGTTAAAGATTTAATCGCTAGAGTTAATTCAAGTGCGGAATCAATTATGAAAGTGAAAACCAAGTTTGCCGCGCACTGTATTGGCCTCAAATGGGAAGCTGAAAGAGACAAGAATCCTTTGCGCTACAGTTTATCTGGATCTAAATTAGGCAAAGATGTAAATGTTGTTCGATCAAAAAGAGATATCCATGAGCAATCAAGCCGGTCATGTTGCAATCGGATTCGTGCTCAGCTTTCTAAGGAGATAAATCAGTTAATGCAAGAAAAAGACGATCTTGACTTCAAATCTGTTATATTTGAAGAGACCTATTCAATTATTTTCTTAGGTTTAATTAAGGGACTGCATGATGAATGCATTGACTGCAACGTAGATTCCCGAGTAAGAGATGATACATATAAGACCATCTCTCGGGAGATGATGAAGGAGTGGAATAACAACATAGAAACTTATAATATTGAGAGAACCTTCATGGAAGATACCTATCATCACGTTTTAAACGAATCAGTCAAATATATAATATGTTCCAGAAACAAGTATCGCTTGCCATTTCATGATGGCCTGTTTCAGAGTTTTCAGGATAGCAAAGCAAATACAATAGACGGGCCAGATGTCTTACCAAACCATTTTAAAGTGAAGAGTGTTTTGGACCCAAATCATTTCAGATTGAAGGATGCCTTGGACCTTAATTTCCATTCAGGCCTGCCAAAACCAAATATTCATTTCCATCTTGAGC
This sequence comes from Agapanthus africanus, assembly GCA_030015575.1. NCBI lineage: Eukaryota > Viridiplantae > Streptophyta > Magnoliopsida > Asparagales > Amaryllidaceae > Agapanthus > Agapanthus africanus. The sequence continues at coordinate 549,686,078 of CM057347.1, read as the reverse complement.
AACATAAGGTTGATAAATCAAATGAACATGATGAGGCTTTTAGTTCAATGAATGGAAGTCATGGTGAGGCCATCAACCAATCGAACCCTGCTATGATGCGGTTGAATGAGACAGTTATATCAAGTATTGCCTTACCTCTTGATGGTGATGTTGTGCTTCATGATCCGATTACTTCAATTGCTGGTTCAATTGAAGCAGCAAAACACTCCAGAATCTTTTCTTCGGAACATGAAAAAAGGCAACTTAATCAGTGTCATGTAATCATGGCTCCGCTTGTTGAATTTTCAAACAAGATCATTGATTTTGAAGTTCTGGCATGTGGCAAGATTGGAACATATATGCTAAGGTACTATTTCATTATTAATGATTTTAGTGTAGAATGCAACTAAATCAGCCAAAACAATTGTCATGTACATTTCATGCAATAACTCCTTCATTAATGAGATTATTAACTCAACAGAAAAATCAAAATTTCATCATAAACTGTTTTCCTCAAATTTAACCTATATATTACCCATAACCAAATATTTTATTCCAAACTCTCCATTTATTGCTATATCCCTTGAAACAGAAAACTTGTACCTCAGTTATTTGCAGCTATTGATACGACAAAGTTTTCGTAGCTACAAAGCTTAAAGCTTTTTGAACATTATCACAATTTGTAAGCAGCATAGGTAGAATCACAAAAGTATAGTGAGGAGAACCACATCCATATGCGGAAAGTAATGCAATTGACGTCTTGAGCTTATTTTTTTAAAGAAAAAATCTCTAATCTTTTTGTTGACAAAATTATTTATGAGAACTTCAAAGCATGATACTTGTTTAGAATGTTAGTCTATCCTTTTTCTTAAAAACATCACCGTGTTTATCATAACTTTAAGTAAAGCTATATACTTTCAGAATGTCTTCCATATAATATTTATATTTCTTTTTATATAGGTTGAAAGATTTGACTCATCATGTATTCCCTCTTATTGTGCAAGCTAACTTGATTAAAAAACAACAAGCGGTCTATCAAAAGGCTTTTACTAGGCGGTGTTATGACCTCCAAACGGCTGAAGCGGAGGTTAGAATAAGTTAGTTTTATAATTAGCTTACCCATGCATCATAAATTTGTGTCATAAGGTTGTATACTAGTTTCCCTTTAGATTCTGTTTTGTGAAGTCTAAGATTGCAATAATTCATGTTTTTTTTAACGTTACATAGGATTTACAATTTTTTTTAACGTTACATAGATTATTTCTGCATTTCCATAGTTGACCTTACTGTCTCATCTTGTTGACAAAAAAATCATTGCTCATCTCGAATATGATCCCCGGCAACTCAAGTGTGATTAAAATCTTTATACGGATTAAAAATAAAATGGGATTTTGAGAGAACGGTTTGGTAAGCCACTGCATTCACTAATGAACATTGTTTATACCATGAAATGTCACTAGTTTTAACATAAACTCCATAGATTTTCTCATTTTCAATAAAGGAGTGCTACTCTAAGTAGCCAACAAGGATCATAACACACTATCAGGCATTATGAAACAGATCCTCGTGCAAACATTTATTGGAAAAGCAAAACTAATCATGCTTTGATAAAAAAAAAATACCAGTATATAGGAAAATCAGTACTTGTAAATGTTTGAACCATCTGAATATATAATGCTTAGCTTCTTACAAGTCACAACTATACACTTCAATTCATATTGCCGATCTGCATCGCTAATAGAGTTCTCGTCAAAGAAAAGACTCGGTGCTGTCACCGGGTGTAGGTAAGACGGAGGTTTGACTGATGATTTACTAGTTAAATAAAGCTTGCAACCGTTCGTTTCTTTTTCTTTTGATCACCACAGTTGTTAAAGTGGTAATCTTGGAACACATCTAATGATCTTTCCCCTCATTTTTTTTCCTTCTGTTTATTATGCTAGCTAGTTATAACAATATGTAATCTTCTACTTGTTAAGCATTTACAAATTATATAGGGAATCTAGATGGATTGCAACAAAAAACTTCTACATAGTCTCTGTTAACAGAGGAATTCATTTTCATATACATTCTTTTGTGCAAATTTATTAAATAATTATCCAGCTAACTTTCGACATGTCCATCAAATGTAGGTTGATTTACTAGGGGATGAGGTGGATATACTTTACGGTCTTGTTGAGAAAATATACAAAGTTTTGAATCATCACTCACCAATTTTACGACATTATGGTGAGGTAAGATGGAGCATCTTCTAAAGCATTTATGATACCGAGATTTTATGCATATCCACATATTGCTTACTATACTCCATAGCGCACAATTATGCATATATTATGAATCAAGATATTTAGCAGTTAGCACTAAATATGGCGGTGTTGGATAATGATCGTCAAGGTCTACACCTAAAAACGTTGCACATTCTCGGATGCTCTTGTATATTGTTATTCATGAATTGGATTATACAGTTTATATTAGGTTTTGACAAATGATATTGGGATGTATTTTTACCGTTGAAAATTTTCAAGGTTATCATAAATATTGTATGAGAAAATGAAGTATAAAATGGCTCGGTAGAAATATTTGTGCATTGGCAGCCATAGTTAAGAGCCAATAATTCGTCGGTTTTTTCAGACAATCGGGACTGGTCATCTTGTAATCATGTCCTTAAATGTGTATAACTTAATTTTCATATGAATTGGAACTGTTCTTCCATACATCGATGCTTGCAAAATTAACGGATTTTCCGACGATAGAACATTTTATGATGCTAAATTAATGGGCCAAGAGTATCCATACGACATGAAAATTGGTGTACCCATAATTTAAGACATGGAGTTTAATATGACAGAAGATGTCGATCGTCCAAAAAATCGACGGATGATTGACAAAACCACTGATGATGCTCATAAGTGGTATTTCCTCAGATTACGACACGTGGCGGATGACGTGTCCCGAAGGCTACGGAGGTGGAATAACTGAGATGCTTTAAGGGTATTCCTCATGATCTTGTCTCCGAGGACGCATCTGACCTTTCATAGACCTCCCTGAGTACTTTCCACCTTCATCTAGCAAACGGCCAACAGCTCGTCTCCGAGCCATTTGACAAGCCGAGCTTCCTCGGCCTCCATGCTCATCTCCGAGCCATCTGACAGGCCGAGCTTCCTCGGCCTCCCCGATCAACCGAGAGCGCCGAACCCAAGCGCCCCCGCAATGGCTCCGCGTATCTCGTCAGGACGAGATATTCACCTCCCCACGTTCCGCGTTCTACATTAGCACGTCTCCCCATTAATGAGCGTATCCCGCTATTAATGCGAGGATAACGCAGGGGTGTAACTGACGGTGATGATCTCGCGTCTGCTCGCTCCACACGACCACTATATAAACCCCTCTCTCACACGACTCAGGTAACTCGAACTGAACCCAATAGGTCACTACGCTGCTCTTATTCCCCGGCACTAACTTGATCGTTGGAGGGTCCTACGGTGGTTTCCCACCCTGGGACTTCTCTTGTAGGTAGCTCGGCCTCAGCAACTTCCAACAACCCATTGATATCCACACGTTCAACAACCCCAAAACCAATCTCAGCCGCTAAAAACCGATCGCTATCATATCGACGGAGGACAACATCTGAAGGAGATCACGACTTCTATCAGCTGGCGCCGTCTGTGGGAACTGCTCTTCAGAAGCTTCTCCACCCATAAGTTGATCTTCCGCCCTCGACCCAATGGCGAGTGACAACCGCGACGATCCAAACACGAGCCGCCACACCTCCCACAACGGAGGCAGGAGCGGCTCGTCTTCCCCTCATAACGTCATCAACGCCTTATCTGCTAGGATCGACAGGCTCACATCGATAGTGGATGCACTCGTCCGCGTTCAAGCAGCGAACCCTGCCCTCCCGAACGCGGTTCCCCCTTTTCGGGATACCGACATCCGCAGAAGGACATATGGCCATGCTCAAGCCCTCGATCTCACTCACACTCATCTCAGCGTCACCGAACACCGGCGTGCCGACTCCGGCTACCATGGCCCTCATACGGCGAATGATTTTATGACCCGCTGGACACCGGACAGCTCCACACCCCGATCCCAGGGAAGACTGAGCCGTCGCTCTGACGCTCACTGCGCGCTCTCACCCTCTGAGGAGGTGTCGGTTAGTTCGCCTGCTTCCAGGCATGACCGACGCCCCCACTCCCACCGAGGCCGCGCGAACGGCGAACGCCGGAACTACTCGAGAAGGGCCTCGTCCGAAGATTTGAGAAATTTGATAGAGTGAAATCGAAGCCACACCATCACACAGACCCGGAGCAGGGGTAGCCACCATTCTGACTGTGCAGAATCCTCGGGATACCACCACCGACTTGAAGCCCTCGAGAAGAAAATCGAAGGCATACGACGGGATGGCTATGCGTCCGGTGAAGGGGCCAGGTATTCCGCCGATTCACTAACAAAGCCCTTTACAGAAGAGCTGCTGGCCGAGCACGTCTTGTACAGGAACAAGCTGTTCAAAGTGGCCCTCTTCGACAGGAAGTCCGACCTGAAGGACCACTTGGATGCATTTACGGCGGGTATAAGCTTCCAAGATAACCTGGACGTGGCTTAATGCCAAGCTTTCCTCCACCACCCTAATCCGGGCTGGCCAGGAATGGTTCCGAGGACTTACGCCACGCTCCATCTTGACCTTCGACGAGCTGGCCACCCAATTCCTCGGTCACTTCGTCGAGAACCGACGATAGAAGAGGACAGTCGACTACCTGTTCACGGTCAAGAGTGGAGACTAGGAATCCTTCAAAGGGTATGTCACCTGCTTCTACAATGCCCTTCTGGAGGTTCTCGAGCACCACGATGAAACAATTACCACCGCGCTAAGGTCGGGTCTTAGGCACAAAGAGTGGCTCCGCTCTTTTGCATTAGCGCAACCTAAGACTATGGATGAAGTGAAAGCCTGGACCGAGTGAGAAATCCAACTCGATTCGGAGGTGAACTCAAATCTGCCCCGAGCCGACCAGGCGGACAGAAAGAAAATGGACATGGAGGAGAAAAAGAAAGTCGATCGTCCGAAGCCTTACTCCCCGAGGTTCCAGGAGTACACTCCTCTAAACATTTCCCAGACCGAGCTGTTGGAGGAAGCTAAGGGTGAGAGGTTCTTCAAGCTCCCGCCAGTCACCCAAAGAGCGGACAAGCATTTCCGCGGCCCATACCGCGCCTTCCACAGGTCACAGGGTCACCCGACTGAGAACTGCAAACAACTCCGTGACTACATCGAGGAGTTGATCCGCTCTGGCCACCTGGCGAAATACCTGTGGGACAAGCGGCAGGCGGAGCGGGAGCAAAAGGACCAAACCCCTCCCGGTGAGTTAACGATCGGGCAAATCATGGTCGTTACCTCGGATCCAGCTCGGGAAAGTGGGGGGAACCGCCACATCCTCCCTGTCGAGGGTGTAAACGATATACCGCACAAGAGGTACAGGAGGGACGAACCGATCATTTTCACCGATGAAGACCTCCACGGCATATTGCTTCCTCACAATGACCCTCTCGTGATAACGTCCAGAGTCCACCGTTACGAAGTCCAGAGAATATTGGTCGACTCAAGGTGCTTGGCGGATATCATGTTCCACGACTGTTTCCAGCATATGGGGCTAGGACCATCTGACCTTCGACCTACCTCCCATGTTCTCTCTGGGTTCACCAATCATTCCGTCCTTGCCGAGGGATTGGTCACCCTCCTCCTCAACATTGGGGAAGCGGGCAATACGCGAACCATACCAGTGGACTTCCTCGTCGCCAAGGTCTCTTCATCCTATAACATTCTCCTTGGACGTCCTACCTTAAACGCCTTCCGGGTTCAGATCTCGACTTATCACCTGGCGATCAGATTCCCTTTGGATCAAGGGGGATAGGCCGGGCCTATGGAGACCGGTAAATCGCTAAGATTTGCCTCGTCTTGACGCCCACCGCCGGAGAGCAGGGCGACGATTTTGAGGACGCACATGATTTCCAGGGGTCCTTAGATACACACGACGACCAAAGAGAAATTCGAGATGCCCCGGTGGAAGCATTGACAGAAGTCCCCTTGGAAGGAGTCGATGGCCGTACAGTCCAGATCGGTTCTCTCTTGACCGGTGACCACCGCAAAGACTTGATCCGTTTCCTCCGGGGAAACTCAGACGTATTCGCTTGGTCTCCCGCGGAGATGCCCGGGATCGACCCCAAGGTGATCTCCCACAAGTTTGGGGTTAACCCGCAAGCCCGACCCGTCCGACAAAAGAAGAGAAGCCGCGCCGGCTAAACAAAAGGCGATAGAAGATGAGGTGGATTTATTGCTCGCAGCCAACTTCATCAGGAACCTGGACTACTCAGATTGGCTGACGAATGTGATCATGGTCAAGAAGGCAAACGGGAAATGACGCATGTGCGTCGATTTCACAGACTTAAACAAAGTTTGCCCTAAAGACAACTATCCACTTTCTCGGATAGATCAGCTAGTGGACAGTTCGGCCGGCCACGAACTATTAAGTTTCATGGACACTTACTCCGGTTACTGTCACGCCCCGCTTCCCAGTATACGGCGAAGGAGACGCGACGAGGTCCGTTACGTATATACTCAGAAGTACATACGCTAAGCGTATCTAAGCAATATAAAATAATACACAAGAGACAAGAATATAAAGAACAACAACTTTTATTTATTAACATTCTTTGTACAATACATGAAAGGAAATGCAACTGGAATAAAAATGCCTAAACAGTGGCATAACAGGAGATGTAAAGTACTGGAAAGAAAAGTGTACAATGAAACTACAGTGTAGGGTCTTCAGTAAAATGCTCCAAGTCTTCTTGTGATGGCTCGATCTCTGCCGGGTCTAGACCACCTGACGACATTCAAAGAAGAAAGAAATAGAATGTCGTCAGCGAACAGGTCGCTCGGTAAGTCCCAAAGATGGGGGAGAAATAGACAAGAGTAGGAGAGAGAGAGAGCGCTTTTAATATTGTATTGTATTGTTGTAATGTTGTAATGTTATATTAACGTTGTTGTTTGTAGCTTGGTACAGAAGAATGCCAGTGTATACGAGAGAGGTCTCTATATGCTAGAGACCAGGGCAAACGGAAATAGAGTACAAGGCTCCGTTATACAACCCGGAACAACGGCAATTGGATTCAGGTTAGGTGTCTTAAATCTGACTGTCTCGTGCCACCTTTAACACCTTCCGTACCAATCTACCCCTTAAACCCCGCGATGTCTTGTTTGTATTGTTATCTTGTAAATTGTATTGATTGTAAGATTGACTGACTGACTGACCGAAACCATGATATCAGGAAATGGTTATAACCGTAGAGTCATGTAAATGGAATACTGGGAAACATGTAAAAGGAATATATCCATGGTTCGGTTCAGTCAAGTTATATAGATTGTTAACTGGATTCTGGGATTCTTGTGTTCATTTTGAGTTGGAATATTAAAGAATATAGATTGACTTGAATCATATTCAAGTCAGAAATAGTCAGACTCTAACCCGAGTCAGACTAAAAGAAAGGTAATTTGAAGTTCTGTACTTGTTAGGGGCCTTATTGTAATTTATAAAACTTGAGGGGGTTTTATGTAAAAAGTACTATTATATAGTTTTCAAAATTCACCTCAAGTATTTGTTATTCGTCTTTATAGTTATAATGAGTGTGGATTTTATTTGTGTTATTCTAGTGAATATATCCTAATAAAAGTATTAATTTATTTATTTGAAATTCATGGTATTTTAATGTAACTTTTAATCTTGCAATTTTTTAGAAAAAGTGGAAACTTTATCTTATAATAAAATAGTTGTTTAAATGATAAATATACATATGTTAATACAAGAATAATTTTATATAAATATTTTATTTTCCAAAAATCTCATTTTTCTTAAATGTCGTATTTTAAACCTTTCGAGACCGAATGCTCCTTACGGAGGTCTGAATCTCGCACTACTAGCCCGCGGGTGCACGATGAACTGTACTATCCATAACGGGTTCCCCAAAAGTGGGTTGTAGTGGCGCTTTGCTTAGGTTTAATAAATACTATTCATTTAGAAAAACGGTTTCATAAGTATAAGGTATTTATTTGTAAAAGGGTGTAGATTTCCGTATTTTAGTTTCTAGGGTTTTCTAAGCCAACTAGCCTATTTCTAAGGTCTAAACGACAAGTCATTAGAAGTCTCAAATCGCCTCTTCACCGCCAATTGCGGCCAGGTAAGTGCCAGGTAAGTGGGAAGGAACCACAATAGTGGGCCTAATTAAAAACCACTAGCCTTGACACACTTGCCTAGACACCACAAAGTCAGTTTAGATAAACGATCGATGTCCACAACTTATCGTATTTTCCTAGTAAGAAATATTTACTAAAAAGTGTAACAAATCTAAAATCTTTAAGAATGGTTTTATGAAGATTATGGTATTTTAATGTAAAGTCTTGTATTTTCGTATTCTAAATTTTGGGAATATCAATTAAGGTTGTATTTGCGTGTGTGTGGAGGTAGGTCATTACCTCGTGACTTATTTTAAGGTTTAGTGAAGTTTAGAGGTTAAATATGATAAATGAAACATGAGGGTATTTAAGTGTAAGAATACGGTATTTGTAAAAGTTATCATTTCATGTGTGAAAACTCATTCAAATTGATTTTTACAAGTTTAGTGATCAAAATGAACATGTTTAGGAATGAGGGAATTGATTAGAAGAAGAAAAATAAACTTTATGGTATTATTGTGAAAAGAATACGATATTACAAGAAAGTTATCATTTCATGTGAGAAACTTTGTCTAAATTGATTTTTATGTGATTAATAGTCATCATGAATATGTTTGGGTGTTATGGATTAGGTGACAAGTGGGATTTTGTAGAAAAACCGAATCGGAAATCGGTTTGTTCCGATTTCCGTCGGGTTTCATAATTCCGTATTTTAAGAAATAGAAAAGAGAGAAGAATGGGACTTACGGGTTTCAAACTCTTCTAAAGAGTAAAGAGGAACTAGGGAAAAAGGCCGAGGTGTGGTTTCGTCGCCGGTTGCTTCCAAGGACGTCGCCGGAAATCCGTCAGCGCTTCGCCGTGCACTCGATTTCAACACACACTTTTCTTGTGGAAATTTCAAGAGAGTAATTCTATGGTTTTGGAATGAGAAGGTAGGGGGTAGGGGTATATTTATAGGGTAGCTAGGGTAGGGTAGGTGAAGGGTTTTGTTTATTTAAAAAATTATAAAAATTTAAGAAAAATCATTAAAATTTGTATTGAATTGGGTGTAATTAACATTTGAAAACCGACCCCATAAATTGGAGTAAACAGGGGGTTAAAGGAGACGAAAAGGCGAAACTTTCATGTAGATGACTCGGCCGTCCGGCCGAGTCCTGCCGGCGGCGCCGGCCCGAGTCGGCCGGTCCGCCGGCCGACTCGGCCGAGTCGGGGTGCCGTCGGGCGTGGGTTCGCCTGACGTAAGCTCTGGTATACTCACATTTTTGGGTTCAGTTCAATTTTTGGGAGTTATGGCCTGTGCACTGTTGGGCTTCCAAGAATTTTTAAAGAAAAATAAACTAAAAATAATGTGGGGCATAGGATTCGAACTCTGGTGGCTTGGTTCAGCAGTGCAAGGTGTTACCAATGAGCTACAAGCTCCTTCTTGTAACTATTGTGTTATTTAATTACTTAAAATGATAGCAGCAAGAGTAAATACTCCAAGTATACATTAAATTTTAAAGTGATTTCTTGTACACTAAAAATGGAGTTATTTCATTCTTGTAGCTTGTAATTAAAAACAAAAATAATTACCTAAATCTTGTGCTCAGGCTAAAATACCCCTTTGTGGATTTTAAAAATATTTTGAAAAAATTTGTATAGGAAAAAGTGTATAAGAAAATTAGGGTTGTTACAGTTACAATCAGATCCGGATAAACCCGGCCGACGAAGAGTTTACCGCCTTCACCACGGATCGGGGGGTATACTGCTACAAAGTGATGCCTTTCGGACTCAAGAACGGAGGGGATACATATCAACGCTTGGCCAACAAGCTGTTCAAACCACATATTGGGAGAAACATGGAAGTCTACGTCGATGGCATGCTCGTAAAATCTGTCTCCTCAGTAGGGCACACTAAAGACCTCGGCGAGACATTCGACGTCTTGCGCAAGTACAAAATGAAGCTGAATCCAGCTAAGTGTGCATTCGGAGTCACCAGTGGGAAGTTCCTCGGGTTCATGGTTACCCATCGAGGAATCAAAGCAAACCCAGAAAAGATCAGCGCCATCCTCAATATGGCAACGCCCAAGAGCAATGTCGACATCATGCGCCTCACGGGAAGGGTGGCTGCCCTGAGTCGCTTTATGTCTAGGTCCGGAGAGAAGTGTCTCCCGTTCTTCAAGGCCTTAAGGAAAATTCCTAAGTTCGAATGGTCTGAGAAATTCCAGAACGCTTTCGAGCAACTCAAAGCGCACTTGGCGACTCCCCCGCTACTCACCCGACCGGTCGAGGGAGGCGAGCTATTATTATATCTAGCCGTCTCCGACCAGGCTGCAGGCTCGGTGCTTGTCAGAGAATTTGAGGGCATACAGAGACCGGTCTACTATGTGAGCCATGTCTTCAAGGATGCGGAAACAAGATACCCGTCCATAGAGAAGATAGTCCTGGCACTTGTCGTCGCCTCCATAAAACTTCGACACTATTTCCAAGCACACACAATCCTCGTCCTCACCGAGCGACTTTTAGGGTCTATTCTCGCCTCCTCCAAGTCGTCAGGTCGTTTGGAGAAATGGAGGTGGGAATTGTCCCAATTCGATATCAAGTATCGCCTCCGACAAGCCATCAAAGCGATGGTCTTAGCAGATTTCGTTGTCGAATGCACTATTCCCGCTAAAAAAAGAACGGCAGCGCAAGGCCCCGAACAACGTCCCTCGGTCGAAGAGGTACCCGAACTCATCCCGGACTGGGTGCTCTACGTGGACGGATCCTTTACCGAGGAGGGGAGCAGGGCTGGCTTGATCATCCGCGGCCCGGACGAATCAGAAATGGAATACTCTTTAACGCTCGGGTTCAGAGCGTCGAACAACGTCGCGGAATACGAGGCTTTGTTGGCAAGGCTGCGAATCACCTCCGGGGTAGGGCTGAAGACCATCAGAGTTTGCAGCAACTCCACACTGGTCGTTGGCCAAGTAACCGGGCGTTTCGAAGCCCGGGAGCCACTCATGATAAAATACCTATCCGAAGTCAAAAGACTTCGAAAAATTTTTGACGAAGTCCAAGTGGAGCAGATTCCAAGGAGCTTGAACACCCGAGCCGACGCCTTGAGCAAGCTCGCTTCTTCCTATTCGGCCAACCATAAGAGAAATATCCTCTTTGAAGTCTTACCACCGTCTAGCATAGAAGACGGAGAGGTAACACTCCAGATCTACACAACTCAGAAAGAAGGCCGGGATTGGAGAAAGCCCCTTGTGGAGTTCCTAAAGGGCGGTGTACATCCCAAACATCGAGGAGAAGCTCGTCGGCCTCGGGCCAAAGCACGACATTTCATCTGGAGCAATGGAAACCTGTATAAAAATTCATACACTCAGCCTCTGCTCCGGTGCATCGACCCCCACGAGGCTGACTACGTTCTGCGAGAGATACATGAAGAGGTCGGCGGAGTACATCAAGGGGCCTGAACTTTGGTCCAAAGTCTCTACTGCAAGGGTACTATTGGCCGAGATTGCACCAGGATGCCGAGAAGCCGGTCAGAAGATGCAAGAGTTGCTAACTCTTCGGCAACATACCTCGTCTCCCCGCCATCGAGCTAACGCCACTCAGTTTCCCTTGGCCGTTTGCATAATGGGGGATGGATATGGTGGGCCAACTCCCTACCGGCACAGGCGGGCACAGATACATCCTCGTCGCAGTAGACTATTTCATGAAATGGATAGAGGCCGTACCCATCAGGAAACCGGACACAACCTTTACGATAAAGTTCTTGCAGAGCAACATAATTTCTCGATTTGGGATCCCGAGGTGCATAGTTACCGACCATGGGATCAACTTCGAAAATGATAAAGTCAAGGAGTTTTGCAGCAATTACCACATATTGATGAAGTTTGTCGCAGTCGCACATCCTCAATGCTACGGGCAGGCATAGCATAGGTAGCCAACAGAGGTGTCATCCGCGGTCTCAGAGCCCGTTTGGAAGGAAGGCAGGACGACTGGGTTGAAGAAATGCCACGAGTGCTATTGGCTTTGCGAACATCAAAGAAAACACCCACGGGAGAAACCCCATTCAGCCTCTGCTACGGCACCGAGGCGATGGTCCCCGCGGAGATTGGACTGTCTAGTTATAGGGTAGAACATTTTGACGACGAAACCAACACCTCGGCGCTCCGAAACAACTTGGACGTCCTACTGGAAAAGCGGGATCGAGCGCAAATCAGGGCAGCCGTTTATCAGTAGCAAACCGTCCATTACTACAATACCCGAGTTAAATATCGAGCCTTCAAGACGGGAGATCTGGTCTTATGAAGAAACGAGTTCGTGGACCAAGAGAGACTACATAAGTTCTCCCCGAAGTGGGACAAACCATTCCTCGTAACAGACGCTTTTCCCCGGTGGAGCGTACCGCCTGCAGGATGCCGGGGGGCGTAATTTTCTTCGGCCTTATAACGCCGAGAAACTCAAGTTGTATAAATAAACATGTACCCTCTTTTGAAATAATGTAATTCCTATTAGTATTTAATTAAGTCTCCTAAGCTAGGTCCTCTCGCAGAAGAAACCTCTTTTGTTCCTTTTCTCGGTTCCGAGACACCTAGGTTTTTTTAGCGAGAGTATAAAATGTATCGAAGGGGTAAAAAGAGACAATGCACCTCAACAAAAGAGAAATTTATTTTTTAAGAGATATTATGGGCTCCACAGCCTTACAGCAATTACAATAAAGGAGGGCGAGAACTAAGGAAACATTGTCGATGGTACACTGAAGAAATCTCCTCCACCCGAGCCCAAGCAGCATCGACCCGCTCCTTTCGACGGTACTCTCGGACCCTAGAAGCCACGGACTCCCCGGGATCCCGTCCGCCGAGCATGATGCGACGACCGACCTTTGCTGGAAACTCTCAAGAAGGAGGTCCACCGAGCGATCCCGCCTGCTCTTTGAGATCAGACCAAGCCCGTGGACAATGTGCATTTTGTCAAATGCTTCGTCCATTAACCACAGAGACAGCGTGTTGTACAGACCCGGGGAAGTTCTCCATATCGTGTAAATTAGCACCTGAAAGAGAGGAGATCGCCGGGGAAGTAGGCGCCTACAATGGCCTTCTAGACGACCTTTCACCGCCTCGTACGTCTCCTCGGAACGATCAAGGCTGTAAATGTATACATCATCACGAGAAACGATCTCCCTGATGGTATACACGCGGCCGATCATCTTTAGAAGATGCAAGACTAGGAAGAAACCAATATGCCTTAGGTATTTATAGCCTCAACAAGAATCTTCCAGCGGCCGAGATTTACTCGCGCAAACGACGTAAATTACGGAATATCGCACTTTCCCGATAGGGAAAGGCCACGTATCACCCATGATGGTCACCCTTCCCCCGCTTTATGGGTCAAGGGAGGTTGAACGACGCCCCAAGAAGATACGAGAGAGTTAACAATGCCCTCGTCATGAGGCGGCCAGGCAAATTCTTGCTCGGCTCATCCGCAACGGGTAGTTTTCTGCCTAACAAACGCTATGGATCTAAATCCCTCATCACGAGGCCGCCGAGCAACTTCCTGCTCGGCCTATCCACAACGGGTAGCTTCCTGCCCAACAAACGCTGTGGATCTAAATCCCTCATCATGAGGCCACCGTGCAGCTTCCTGCTCGGTCCATCCGCAGCGGGTAGTTTCCTGCCCAACAAACGCTGTGGATTAAAAGCCCTCATCACGAGGCGGCCGGGTAGCTTCCTGCCCGGCTCATCCACGAAAGGGTAGATTCCCACCTCATAAAGATGAGGATCTAAAACCCTCATCACGAGGCCGCCGAGCAGCTTCCTGCTCGGCCTATCCGCAACGGGTAGCTTCCTGCCCGACAGACGCTGTGGATCAAAAGCCCTCCTCACAAGGCGGCCAGGTAGCTTCCTGCTCGGCTCATCCACAAGGGGTAGATTCTTGCCCTACAAAGATGTGGATCTAAAGCCTTCATCACGAGGCCGCTGAGCAGCTTCCTGCTCGGCCCATCCACAGCGGGTAGCTTCCTGCCCAACAAACACTGTGGATCAAAAGCCCTCATCACGAGGCGGCCGGGTAGCTTCCTTCTCGGCTCATCCACAAAGGGGTAGCTTCCTGCCCAAACAAACACCGTGGATCCAAAGCCCTCACCACGAGGCGGCCGGATAGAATCGAGTGACGCCGACCTTCCTACACTTAACTATCAATCGATTCATACTCGATGTACGATCGCCACCTCGACTCCGGGAAAAGGAAGGATACCGACCTTCCTACACTTGGCTATCAATCGATTCATACTCGATGCGCGATTGCCATCTCGACTCCGAGGAAAGGTAGGATACCGATCTTCCTACACTTGGCTATCATTCGACTCATGCTCAATGAACGATCGTCACCCAAAAAGGGTGGACACCGGTCTTACACTAGCAAGATAAAGAGACTTACGAGCTAAAAATACTTGCAGAATAAAGATTCGAATAATGAAAAGTATACGAGCTAAAGTACTTGCAGATTGATCAGATATCTGAGCGAAGAAAAAGTGCACTTTATTCATGATCAAAATTATGTACAAAGATATTATGGGCTTCTCAGCCTTACAAAAATGCCCTGAGGCTTACAAAAATCTAAAACAAAAACAGAAAATGGCAGAGGGGGATAGCTCAGACCGTCCGCTCGGCCGGGATCTCTCCCTGCTCGATGCCACCATCAAGGGCCAAAACGACAAGCTCTGGCTCGGCGCTTCCGCCAACAGCCTCGCCCCCTACGGCTCTTCCTCGGCGAGTGGGAACTTAGTACGGAGCTCGCCGTTGACAAACTCTGGCATAGACTCCTTGACGGCGTCGAGGGCCTTGTGCCACCCGACGGCTGCGGATTCGGTGAGATCAAGGTAAAACTGATCGGATGCCTTGTAATCCTCCATGGCCTTCACCACCCGGCTCTCGGCAAGCTTCGCCGCGTCCAAAGCATCCTTTTTGAAGGCATCCCTCGACCTTTTCATGGAGTTGTAAAGGCCATTCGTCTCCTCCATTTTGGCTTGAATAGCCCGGTTGGATTCGGTTAGAAGACGATGGGACTCCTTCAGCTTGGAGTTCGTCAGCCCCTCGGCGACCAATCCCGAGTCAAGAATGGCCTTCTTCTTCTCCGCTTGCTGCAATTGAAGGCGAATCTCTTCCTCCCGCAAGGAGGATTCACTCGCCTTCTTCATTACCGGGGCTATCTCCTCGGACTCCATGTGGAAGAGGATAGCACAGTGCCGGAGGACCTGAGGAAAACAACAAACGTGATAGAAAACTGAAACCGAGAAAATAAAACTTGAGTGACTCCCTAAGAAAGAAACTATCGACCTGAACTGCCTCCTGGGCAATTGTAGGGTATTTTCGTCACCCCATTGAGATGGGAATACATGCGCGCTTGTCAGGCGCATTACAGATTCCCCCTGCCTAGGGTAGGCGGGGGTTTATTAATTGTGGGGATCCGAATCTCCGGCAGCCGCGGACTAAGCTGTCATTAATTACCCCTCGCCTTTGGAGCGAGAGAACCTCCGATTGACGGGTCAACTATTCATGCGAACTCAATATGCAGTGTGCGTGTTTTGAAGGGGTTTTGGATATATCGGGGGCCCCGCAGAGTTTTCACGGGGGTCCCGTTACCCGGATAGCGGGTTGGGGGTCAAGGGGGCTAGCAGCCTCCTTGCCGGGTGCGGGGCAGCGACCCGTTAGAATTTTTTTTCTAATAGAGACAATGTCGTGGAGTATGTGTGTGTGTGTGTATAAGGGAAAAGGGCATCCAAAGGATGCGTATGAGAAAGTGCTCGGGCGCTAGCGCCTCACGTGCCAGGTACGTGGGCGCTCGGGCACTAGCACTTTGGGCGCTAGCGCCTCACGTGCCAGGCACGCAGGCGCTCGGGCGCTAGCGCTTTGGGCGCCAGGGCGCTAGCGCTTTGGGCGCCAGGGCGCTAGCATTTTGGGGGCTAGCGCCTCACGTGCCAGGTACGTGGGCGCTCGGGAGGCAAAAGGGACTTGGTCCTTGCAATGGGAGTTGTACTCCCAGAAAGGAACACTTATTATTTTGTGTGTGTGTGTGTGTGAGGAGTTAAACTCCTAGGATATTTTGAAGCTGATGAAGGGGCTTCTCCCTTTGAGCCCTGAATCTTCCCTAAAGTGGGGTTTCTGGAGATGAGTCTCCTTCTTCTTCCTGTCGTTTGGCCGGATCTTGGAGAGAGGGGGTGAGATTTAAAAATCTCCCATTTTTGAGATCTAATGGAAGATCTAAGTTCCCCTTTGTGGGTTTTGTGGTGAAAAATTATTTAGTTTTGGAAGAGAAAAAGTAAAACTCTTGATTTAATTCAAAAGAAAGAAGAAGGTTTAGAACCTTGAGGGAGGAGGAGGCACAAGAACCCTAGTTTTTTTGGGGGGAATGAAAAGTGTATCTTTATTCATCATCATGTTGCTTTATATAGGCTTACACATTTACCTATAGCCCCTTGGGCTTTACAAAATGGCATTTTGCCCATCCCATGCCTCATGTGCTCATTTCTTTTGCACATAAGCTACGGGCTTTACAAAAATTTGGCTTTATGCCCATTTTGCTTACATTCATGCATAAAAAATTACATTAAAATTATTTATTACATGATTTTTATGTTGGCATGGGGAGGCTGGCCGCGGGCTCGACTTGGGCATGGGCCCACTTGGCCTGGGCTTGGGCCCACCTGGCTTGGGGTTGACTTTGACTTGGTCAACCGGGGTGCAAATTTTGACCCCAACAAAGTGTCCCCCATCAATAAATGCACGTCGCGCATATGAATTGTGTGCATGAAATTGATGGATCTTGAAGCTGGACTTCGAGGTGGAACATCATTTCGGGGGCGGAGCATCACTCGGGGAGCATGATTCCCGAGGATCGGAGCATCATTCCGATTTGCGGAGCATAATTCCAGGGTCGGAGTATCATTCCGAAGAGTCGGAGCATAATTCCGAGGATCGGAGCATAATTCCGAAGGTGTCGGAGCATAATTCCGACGGGCGGCAGACATTCTGACCGAAGCATAATTTCGATGCAGAGGTTGATTCCCAGGCGGGGCATAATTCCGACAGGGAAAGTAGATACTCCGAGACGAAGCATGATTTCGACACGGGGTACATTCTGAGACGAAGCATGATTTCGACGCAGTGCTTGTTAGTTGACTTGATTCCGAGGCGGAGCTTAACTCCGACGGGGAGGTCGTTGGTTGACTTGTTTCCGAGTCAAAGTATAATTCCGACGGGGAAGGTAGATACACCGAGGCGAAACTTGATTTCGACGCGGGGTACACTCTGAGATGAAGCATGATTCCGGTGCAGAGCTTGTTAGTTTACTTGATTCCGAGGTGGAGCTTAATTCCGACGAGAAGGTCGCTGGTTGATTCCGAGCCGAAGCATAATTCTGACAGGGAAGGTAGATACACCGAGGCTGTTTCCCCAATCAGAGCAAAGCTCTGTTGAAATTCAAAATTCAAATTTTAAAGCAATGCTTCAAATCTCGGGCGCAACGCGCCACGTGTCAGACGCTGATACGTCAGCGCAGCGCCCAAGAAGGCGCGCCCAATCAGAGCAAAGCTCTATTTAAGGCAAAATTAAAGGAAGCAACGCTTCAGTTGCGCAGGCACTGCGCTGCACGACACGTGTCAGCGCAAATGCGCTCGCACAGTTGCGCTCGCACAGTTGCGCTGCGCTTTGCGCTGCTTGACACGTGTCACGCGCTGGGGCATTTGCGCCAAACAGAATTAAGATTTCAAAGAAATGTTTCTGTTCTTGTTAAAACAAGAAGATTTTCTTCTGTAAAACAGGAGCCCTTGGATCAAACATCCAATGGTGGGGAAAATTCCCCAAATCATTCAGAGAAAGATCTCTCTAACAAATTTAACTAATTTATGGGCACTATAAAAAGACCCCTAGACCTCAATTCAAAGGCATCAACATTTGGTGAGAAATTAAACAGAGAGAACTCTGAAGAATTAGAGAGAAATCCTCAAGAACAAAAAAAAGGTAAAAAGCCTTTAGAAAAAGAGAAAATTCTCTTATGAACAGATTATTGATATAAAAACAAGATCAATGATCTTTAATACAAAACAAAATAAAAATAGTGCTTTGCACTTTTTATGAACCTCTGGTTCCTGAAATAAGAAAAAGCTTGTTTTTCTTTGATCTAAATTAGATCAAGAAATCAAATAGTACTCTGCACTTCGTTTATGAACCATTGGTTCTTGAATCTAAAAGATTCTCAAATTAATAGTGCATTGCACTTATAAATCTGCACTGTTGCGCTCTTGGGCTGGCGCAAACCACCAGAGAGCGCCACGTGTCAGCATCTGAACAAGTTGCGCTACGCGCTTTTGAAATAGAGTTTTGCTATCTGAAATTGGCGCAACTCACCAGAGCGTGCCACGTGTCAGCAGCGCAAGCGTAGAGCACTAGCACAGCGCACTGCGCTGCATGACACGTGTCATCATCACAAGCGCTTGCGCTCTTTGATTGGCGCAAAGCGCCTGAAAATGCAATGCATTTCCTCTGCTAAAGGGCCAGGCCCAAGTCAAAATGACCTAACAGGCCAAAATAAATTGCAAGGCAATAAATGGGTAGAGCCCAAATAAATTGATGCTTTGCATCCTTTATATAAGGGCAGAGCCCAAGTAAAATTGGTATTCTGCATCATTTATAAAATGAGCAGGGCCCAAAATAAGTTGATGCTCTGCATCCTTTATGGGCAGAGCCAAACCAAAAAACAAATAAAGGTGTTGAACTTTTTAATTGGACTTAGCCCAGTCATGGCCATAAGTCCTCAAATTAAATTGACTGAGCAAGATCGCTCTCTCAAATCAATTTACCTCCGGTTCGAGGGTACATCTCCGAACTCCTCTGACACCTATCGTTGTAATCCTTCAACGACGTAAGAGAGGTGACGGGTCCTGATGACCACACATTAATACGGACTGCGGGGTCCTTAAACTCGTGGACCGAAACGTCCTTAAACTAATATTGGACCGAAACGTCCTTAAACTAATATTCGTCCCAAAATGGGAATATTGGACCGAAACGTCCTTAAACTAATATCGGACCGAAACGTCCTTAAACTAATATCGGACCGAAACGTCCTTAAAACTAATATCGGACCGAAATGTCCTTAAACTAATGATAGACTACCACGTCTTTAAACTGGCGATGGACCACCACGTCCCTAAACTGGAACAATAGAGCCTCCAAATGCTCTTTTGTTGGATCTAAACGGTCCCGTTTAAGTTGATCTTAGCCCCAAATACGGCTAACGTATCCTTAAACATTTAAATGGACGATAAAACTCCAAATCAACTTTGGTTCAAGGGTACATCTCCGAACTCCTCTGACACTTATCATTGTAATCCTTCAACGACGTCAGAAAGGTGATGAGTCCTGACGGCCATCTATTAAATGGATCACCACGTTAAGTCGATCTTAGTCTAAAATAGGACTAATGTATCCTTAACGGACGTTTAAGTTGATCTTAGCCTCAATACGGCTAACGTATCATTAAACTAAAAACATCAAAACCCAAATCTAAGAAAGTACGGATTTGGACTAATCCACGTCCTACGGGCGACGAAATAAATAGTCTCCGTATACAATCCATGGGCAACCACAAACAAAACAAACACCCACTACACGAAGTGAAATTCTGGAGAAAGAGAAAGTTGTTACCGTGATGCGGTAGCGTAATTAAATGCAGGGGCTTGCGCCTGCAGGGAAAAGCGTCCCCACAATCAAAACCCCTCAAGCGAGGGGGAATCTGACGAAGTCTGCTACATTGGCCGCATCCGTCTAAACCTCCGATACACGGTGCCATAAATCAACTTGGCATCTTCGGAGAGATGGACGGATAAAACCAAATAGCATCTGCCCCGAATCTCAGGCAAGACGTCCTCGCGTCGTCTCCACCGCCGTTCGGAGGGGAACAGATTCTGGCACTCCCGGTGGGACCTTTTTCTCTTTCCACTCCACACTTCGTGTGTCGTCCTCGCGAACCAATCGCGGTTTGTTAAATGGTTGCCTTTGGATTTCAAGTTACTAAGATTTGGTCTTTCGCCTGGCGCAGAACTCAAGCATCAATGGCCTCTAACTGCACCAACTGTTCGAAGTGCTACTGCAACGGACGCTCCACCTCCCCCAGAGGTGTAGCATATAGGCCCCAAGCGGCTTCCTTCCTCGCTCTGCCAGTAGACCAGGCGACCCAGGCCACCACCGGCCTGTTTTTCGGGACCATGATCCCGCCTGTAAGCTTCTCTATGCCAATACCTGCACCGGAAGTGAACAAGAAGTCAGTCTTCGACCGGCTCACTGCCACGACGGCCCCTGTCAACGGGTCGCCCACTACCAAACCAACAGCCTCTGTTTTCGCCAGGCTGGATCAGAACTCTAAATTGGTTGTCCCAAGGAAGGCAATAACTGCTACTCCAGAAGTCGTCAAGGCGGCTTCCCCTGTCAAAGAATCAGTCATTTCAAGACTGACGATTCCTGCTCCTGCCCTTGCTCGAGAATCCGTCTTCGACAGGTTGAATATCACCTCTCAAAAAACAACCTCAGTCTTTAAGAGGTTAACACCGGCGGCGCCTCATTCAGACAGGGGGCAAAAAGAAGCTATCTCTATCTCCGAGCCAGTCCCAACGGCTCGTCGTGCTCGACGTCTTCATTGGCGACGAGTGAGGAAGGCAGAGGGCAACTCCCCCTCAGGGCTAACTCCACCGGCTCCAGTAGTGGAAGTCAACGCTGCTGTTCCAACTAGGAACAGCTTTGAACTGCTGAGGAGGGTACGTAAGAACTCTCCAACCGCTACACTGAAAAGATCTCCTCCGCCCGCGGAGAGTGTTCCGGAAACAAAGCAAGAACAGCACCCTCAACGGCTGTCCTAAAAAATATACAAGGTTTGGCGAAGGGTTCAAGACTCCGTGATCGACCCAGATCACTCTCGTCAACAAAAGAAGACGAAGGTGCAAAAAAAAAAGACCGTCCTATTAAACAGCAGGGGACAACGATCGCTAGGGTGCCCACTGCAATGGCCCCTTCAACTTCAACGGCCCACAAAAGAAGGAGGCCGGAGAAAACCCCCACGCCGGTGACAAATATCAGAGGTGGTGCACCCAAACGCCCTAAGTCAGGGGGCATTGTAGTTCATACCGTCTATGTGGCGTCTGGTAAAGAGGACAGTCGCATATCTACGGGTCATCGACCGCTTACGCGATCAGTGACCAAGGCGCATGAGCAGCAGCAGAAGCTCCAAGAGATGATGAACGCTATGGCCACACTTACAGGGCCAAAAGAAAACCCTGAAACGTCCTCAGATGAATGCCAGGAGGAAGAAACCAACGCCGAATTCCTTCGTCGAATATTGGAGAAGAAGGACAAAGAGGCTGCTGAACAAGCAGCCAACATACAGCGTATGGGTCTCCTCTTCCAAGACATGATAGGGATGATGATACAACAAGATCCTCCGGCTGAAGAGCCCCCGATCGTCCTTGGAGATGATAGGGGAGAGACATCAAATCCTCCGCCAGCTCTGTCAACGGCTAAAGAGGATACAATCTCTAAAGCTGATTTGGACGAGTACATAGCCCAGCAAATACGGGTTCATCATGCAACTGAAGCAGCCGGCCAGGTCGTAAAAACAGGGCGGCCATATCCAAGTTGGTACGACCAAATCAAGTACCCGCCGGGTTACACAATTCCTAAGTTCCATGTCTACAAGGGGACGGGCAATCCTCACCAGCATGTTGCCCAGTTCAGGGCACTCTGCGGCAACACCGGCGGTGACGACAAGCTGTTGCTTCGCCAGTTTGTTGGAAGTTTATCAGATACGGCGTTCGAGTGGTACTCTGAACTCCCGAATGACTCTATCAAGACCTTCGCAGAGATGGAGCTGCTGTTTACTCAGCGTTTTGCAAGCGCCAGTGAACGTACCCCGATAACGGCACTGATTAACGCCAGGGTAAAACCAGGCGAGACGTGGGTTCAATATGCTATACGGTGGCGGAACTTATGGTCGAAGTGCGAGCAGCGCATTGAAGAAGCTCCCGCGGTGGGTATGTTTGTGGGAACCCTTGATCCGCAAGCAACCATCTCGCAATTTATGATGTTTTTCAAGCCGACTACTTTCCAGGCCTTGATTGACAAGCTAGCGCAAATGGATCAGATGGGCCATAAACCCCCTCTTCCAAAGCCGGACTCCCGAAATGACAAAGGGAAGGGAAAAGCGATCGTTGTCGCTAATGCTCAACAACAACCGAGCGACTCGAAGCCGGTTGTTCGTCAAAATAATATGCGTCCGTACGTAGCCCTTGAGGAGAGGCTAGGACGTTCTTACTCTTTTCCCCGCGATAAAACGAGAAGGTTATTCGAGCTGACGTTGCGCAACCGACTCATAAATCTGCCGGATCCAAAACGTTCGTTGCAACCAAGTGATGTCAATGAGCCCAACTACTGTCCTTATCATCGAGTACTGGGCCATCCGATCGAAGATTGCTACGTTTTCAAAAATTGGCTTGAAAACCAGTACCGACAGGGCAAATTCGCGTTATCCGATAAATGGAAGGTGAATCCCCGCAGCCCCACACATCTAAGGGGACGAATACGCCGGGGGCAACATGCTCCGTCGTTGAAGAAGCTCCTTGGGAGGTTGTATTATCAGCCAAGACAAAGAGGATGCTAAACGATCTTCAGACATGTCCAGCGATTAGGTGGAAGAACCCGTTGGAACCGCAGGTCATTGAGGGGATGTTGAAGCCACGTCCAACTCCAAAGACCGATGGAGGTGGCTCAAGCACTCGCAACCGGCCGTCAAAATCTTCGAAGAAGAAGAAAAAGAAATTAAAGAAGCCCGTGAAGCCTGGCGACAAGCGCTCGGACTTCCAAAAACAAATTGACGCGCTGGAGGAATACAACCAGAAGGCACGGACTCCCATTACATTCCAAGAGTTCCTCAATCACGTCTTTCAAGAGAAAGATGAGGGAGAAAGTTCATCTGATGAATCTGAAGAATGCGTGGCGAGCTGTCATGTGATTTCCCATTCGTTCATGAACGATGAGGAGACTGCTTATACTGAAACGCTGGGGGCAGATACCGAATCAAAAATTCTGGGGCCATCGGATGAAGTAATTGACGCATTTCTCAATGAAGCTCGGTTGAAAAGTAAAGCTGATCGAGAACGCGAGGCGGTCATATTTGAAAGGGCCAAACGCCAGCGACTTGATGAAAGAGCTGAGACGATCCCGCTGGAGCAAAGTACCTCCACTACCGACAAAAGCCAATTCAAGATGAGGAAAAGGTTTGCTAAGGCCATATCAATGGGCATGAAGCTACCATCCTCTGAAGGAAGCATCACCGGTGAAATAGAAATGAACCCGTCCTATTTCTTATATTATCAGAAGGTTTCGCACCCCACTCAAGAGTGCAAAGTTTTCGATAGATGGTGGCAAGGATACGTTGCTCATCGACAACGCTTTAAGCGGGAGAAGCGCAAAACTCGTCGGGAGCGGAAAAATACGACCGAAGAGCTTAAAAGAACTACCGGCGATTGTCGCATGGTTAACACCGGCGGGTCACAAGAGCCTACATTCGGGAGCGATTCTGATGAGGAGCTGGAACTTGCCCCTCTCTTTAAAGAGTCCACTTCGGGAAAAGAAGAAGAGCCGAAGGTTTGCGAAAATATTCGGCTGCGGAATCGGACGCTGCCTGAAAAGAATCTCGGACCCTCAAACAGAAAAGATAAAGGGAAAGAAAAGGTCTCTGAAGATATCGTCTTAGATGACCAACTGGTGGAGGGGCTAAGTGCCAAGGACCCGCCGAAGAAAAATAATGTGGATTACAACGTCTTAGCGCATCTGAGGAAGCTACCCTCACAGCTCAGCATTCTTGACGCCCTTTTGCTATCAAAGGAGGCGAGAGATTCGTTAGTCAAGGCACTACAGGATCCGGGGCAATTCCAAGCTTTCTTGGCTGAGGAAAAGATGAAAGATGAATTGGAGGAAGTGCACGCGGCCGATGTCGCTTTTGGTGATGAAGATCTTCTCCTTGGGACATGCGAACACAATCGTCCCCTCTATGTCTCAGGATACTGCCACGATATAAAGATAGGCAAAATCCTGATCGACAATGGATCCTCAGTTAACCTCCTTAATGTTCGGGTGTTAAAAGAAATCTGCATGAGCGTCCAGCACCTTGCTCGTGACAAGATCACCATCTCCGGGTTCGACTCCCAGTCATCAAGAACTCTTGGGTCTGTAATACTGACGCTACGCTTCGGGCTACTCGTCACGGACATTAAGTTCCACGTCATAGATGCCAAGACATGCTACAACGCTTTGCTCGACCGACCATGGTTACACGAGTACAACGTCATCTCTTCTACACAACATCAGTGTATGAAGTATGCTAAGGATGGTCTCGAGTATACCGTGGCGGGAGAACTGAATCCGTTCTCCGTGAACGAAGTTCGCAAATATGAAGATACCAAATACTTCTTACCGGATTTCGAAGACACGGAGAGGTGTCACAAGCCGGAGAACAAACTAACGCCACCATCCCTGTCTTCGGGAGTGATACCGAGGAGGAAGAGGAGATAGTGTATTCGGGTCCGCCCCAACACAACAAGCCAGGACCGTCCACTCCTACGTTGATCTTTGGTATCGACTCGGAAGATGAGATTCATGCTGTATTCTCTGCTCGACCTTCAATACGAACGTCCGCTGACGAAGAACAAAATCTA
The DNA here is from genome assembly GCA_030015575.1 of Agapanthus africanus. Classification (NCBI taxonomy): domain Eukaryota; kingdom Viridiplantae; phylum Streptophyta; class Magnoliopsida; order Asparagales; family Amaryllidaceae; genus Agapanthus; species Agapanthus africanus. The sequence continues at coordinate 549,661,152 of CM057347.1, read as the reverse complement.
CAAGTCGCCATGGTGCCGCTTAAACACCGTAAAGAACTGGATGCACTTGATATTTACAATGTAGAAGAGCTACAAACGTTCTATATCCCTCCCAAATGAGAAAGAGAAAAAGCAATTCTATTCTACCGCTCTGAAGAAACCAAAGTGGAGAAAGAGTCTGGCATGGCGCGGATCCTACACTCGACAGGCTTCAGCCTATCCGTCTTCCCAGATATTATACGGAAGGTTTGAAAAAGCTGCTGAGACGCCAGGGGATATCCTTCAAGCAGACCGTTCGAAAAACCAAGTTCTATGACAAAGTCTGGAACGTTCCCGGGACTCAACGCAAACTGCCTAATGGGAGAATGGAGACAAAAGGGCTTGGATACATCCGGTCAAAGAAACGAGAGCTACTAAATAGCTGCTATGTCATGTATGACTTCGATGAAGAAGCGGATGCTCAATAGGAGGACGCTAATCCTGAGACAGTAAAAGTTCCAGATGCAAAAGTGCCCAGTCCGTCGTTCGAAGAACAAATGGACAAGCTTATAAAGGAAGCGGGTCAATAAATCCGGGACGATCATAACCGCGAAATGGTCATCTACGAGAAAGCCAAGACGCAACGCCTTCTCCAACAGGCCGTGAAAGATGAAAATGCCGCTCTTTGTCAACCTGTTATAGAGAAGGCCCGACGCAGAGGCAGAAATAAGTTAAAAGGCCAAAAAGGCGCTCAACAACAACAAAGCAGGGCTAAGAAGCCACGCAAACGGGAGTCGAGCGTTATTGATCTATCCCTCATGAAGAAAATGGGTCGAGCGTACTCGTTTTTTCGGGACAAGACGAAGAAGATACTTGATCTTGCTCTAAAACATCAAATGCTTACACCGCCGGAGTCCAAAAACCCCGAACAAGCAGGCGAAGTCTCTGACCCAAACTATTTCTCTTACCATCGAGTAATAGGTCATCCTCTTGAAGATTGCTTCACCTTCAAGAATTGGGTTGAAGATCAGTATCAGCTTGGCAAATTCACTCTGTCTGACAACTGGAGGGTAGCGCCGCCACAGAAGCACGAACCCAAGGCCACGAAAGAAGAACCGGTTCCGCATTGGGATTGGAAGAGAATCCGTACTTGTCACGTGATAACGATATCAAAAGAAGAGCCCGAGAACATGGATGACCTTCCCTGGTGCTTCGAAAACAGCAACGACGAGGTAATCTCAGAATTTCCACCAGCGCCAAAAGAGCTAGAAGATGGAATTCCTACCACTGCAGATAACCTTAAGAAAATTGAGTTGGGAACGGAAAATGACCCGCGACCGACATTCATCAGCGAGCTGCTATCTGAAGAAAGGGTGGCTGCGTTAAAGGACGTGCTTCTACAGCATAGAGATTGCTTCGCATGGAACTATTTCGAGATGCCGGGACTAGATCCAGAAATTGTTGTGCATAGATTGGCGATATCTCCGGACGTCAAGCCAGTCAAACAGGCGCCGAGAAGAATGCGGCTCGAGCTTGAGATGAGTATCAACGCCGAGGTTAAGAAGCTGATCGACTCTGGCTTCATCCAGGAAGTTCGATACCCTGAATGGATCGCCAACATCGTCCCGGTGATGAAGAAAAATGGGACAGTGCGCATATGTGTAGACTTCCGGGATCTTAATAAAGCTTGCCCGAAGGACGATTTCCCAGTGCCAGTCACCGAACTGATGATAGACAATACGTCCACTCACGAGGTTTTCTCCTTCATGGACGGCTCGTCAGGATATAATCAGATAAAAATGCATCCAGAAGACCAGAAGCACACCGCCTTCAGGACTCCTCTGGGTATATTCTGCTACAAGGTGATGCCCTTCGGTTTAAAGAATGCCGGTGCCACCTACCAAAGGGCCATGACGAAGATCTTCGATGACCTTATACACGAAATCGTCGAATACCATATCGACGACCTCATGGTTAAAAGCAAATCATACGAGGAACATCTCGAGCATCTGAAGACCGTATTTCAACGCCTTCGGCAATACAACTTGAAGATGAACCCTCTCAAGTGTGCATTCGGAGTTTCTTCGGGCAAATTCCTAGGATTCATCGTCCGACACCGGGGTATCGAAATAGATCCGTCAAAAATCAAGGCGATCATGGAAATGCCTCCGCCAAGGACTCTCAAACACCCGCGGTCTCTCCAAGGGAAGCTCGCGTATATACGACGATTTATAGCCAACCTTTCAGGAAAGTGCTGTTCCTACAGCCACCTGATGAAGAAGGGAACCCCGTTCGTCTGGGACCAAAAATGCCAAAGCGCGCTAGACGAGATCAAACAATACCTGCAGAACCCGCCAGTGTTGGCTGCTCCGGTCAAGAGAAAACCCCTCATTCTTTATACAACCGCCCTCGAAGGTTCCTTAGACGCATTATGGGCACAAGAGAACGACCAAAGGAAAGAAAGAGCACTCTATTACTTAAGCCGAGTTCTACTGGGGGCAGAAAGCAACTACTCCCCCATTGAAAAACACTGCCTGGCGTTGATCTTCGCGATAACAAAGCTCAGGCACTATGCGTTGGCGCATGAGGTCCGTCTCATTTCAAAGGTAGACCCTCTTAAGTATTTAATGTCAAAGGCCATATTGATGGGACGACTCGCTAAATGGGCCCTGCTCTTGATGGAATTTTCGATAACGTATCAACCTCTCAAGGCAGTGAAAGGCCAGGCCATCGCCGACTTCCTCGCTGAGCATCCGATACCCGCCGATTCTCCTCTGAATTGCGATCTTCCAGATGAACATGCGTTTGATGCGATCGATGGTGGTGATACCCGATGGGAACTTTATTTCGATGGAGCATCTTCCGTGAAGAAGTGCAAACAAAGTACCCCTATAATCAAATCGGGGGTAGGACTCATCTTTGTAACTCCACAAGGAGGGATAATGCGCTTCGCGTTCTCCCTGATGGAGCCGAGGACAAACAATGAAGCCGAGTACGAAGCTTTGATTGCAGGTCTCAAGATCGCCATCGACATGGGAATTGAAAACCTTCTCATATACGGAGATTCTCAACTGGTCGTTAGTCAAGTAAACGGCGACTACCAAACATGCAAACCAGAATTGGTGAAGTACGGCGAAAAAGTACAACAATTGTTGACCCAAATTCCTTCCTATACGTTGGAAAACATACCGCGCGCGGAAAACAGCAAAGCAGACGCGTTGGCCAAACTTGCTAAAGAACTGGCTGACGAGAACCTCGATGACGTTAGAATCGTGGTACAAAGCCGTCGGGTGCTTGCCCCAGCAGAAATGTCTCCGGAATCATCCGAAGAAAAAGGAGCGAGCGAGCAGACGACCCTGCAAGTAAAAAATTCGGAAAATACCGAGGATTGGAGAGAAGCCTTCATAGACTACTTCAAGTCCCACCGAATGCCTGAAGAAGCGTCCACAAGACATCAGCTCATGAAAAGAGCTCTGTCTTTCGCCTTCGTCAACGATACTCTGTACATGAGGTCGTTTGATTCTCTATGGCTGAGATGTCTCGGACCTGACGAAGCGAAAAGAGTCGTTCAAGAAGTTCACGACGGATTCTGCGGTTCTCACCAAGCAGGCCCGAAGATGAAGTTGAAGATTAAACGGATGGGCTACTACTGGCCCACGATGATCCAAGACTGCCTTGAGTATGCGAAGCAGTGCCACTCGTGCCAAATTCATGGGGACTTCATCCACCAGCATCCAAATCCACTCCATCCAATGGTGGCTAGCTGGCCGTTCGAGATCTGGGGAACTGACATAGTCGGCCCCATCGAACCAGCATCGTCTAGAGGACATCGTTTTATCCTGGCGACGACTGATTACTTCTCCAAATGGGCAGAGGCAGTACCGCTGAGGGAAGTTAAGACGGAGAATATCCTCCATTTCTTCAAGACGCAGGTCATATATCGGTTTGGGACGCCGAGACGGATCATCTCCGATAACGGGCCAGCCTAAGAAGCCACAAGATCAGTCGATTCGCGCAACAGCACAATATAGACTGGAGATATTCCTCGGTTTATAATCCGCGAGCTAACGGTCTAGCTGAGGCCTTCAACAAGACCTTGACAAAGATCATGAAGAAAACGGTGTCCCGAAATAAGAAAGACCGGCACGAGAGACTACAAGAAGCTCTTTGGGCATATCGAACTACGTTCAAGACGGCCACAAGCACAACGCCGTACGCGTTGGTATTCGGTACGGAAGTAATGCTTCCCCTCGAAATAGAGTTACCCTCTCTAAGAATGGCAGTCCATTGCGAGCTAACCGATGAAGAAAATGCTAACCTTCGGCTTGAGGAGCTTGATGCCCTCGATGAGACCCGGCTCATAGCACAACAAAATCTGGAGGCCTATAAAGCAAAGATGACGCGCTCATATGAAAGATTGACCCGACCGAGAACATTCCGCCAAGGCGAACTTATGCTAGTGGTCAAAAGGCCTATGATTCCCAATCGCGCCAAGCGGGGAAAATTCGAGCCAAACTATGAAGGCCCGTACATCATAGATAAGGTCTACCAAGGTGGGGCTTATCTACTCATGGACATGCACGGTGAAAGGCCTTTCAGGCCAATAAACGGTCGTTTCCTAAAGAAATACTATGCTTAATGAGCCACAGCCTAGGTCAATGGTAGATGACGACGACTATATCCGCTCATTATCTTCCTAAGCTCAAGCTTTATAAGCAGTAGCTGGCCTTTTCAATAGCAGACCGAAAAGTCCTTAAACTAATAGCGGACCGAAACGTCCTTAAACTAATACCGCAGCATTCGTAGGCTGACCAAAATATATATATATATATATAAATATAAATAAATAAAAACAGTATGTCCATAAGCAAAAAAGGGCACGGATGAAAACCCGAAAGGGCGCCGTGAGTAAAAACAGCAGGACTACCGGCGAGTGTTTGTGAAAACCTGAAAGGGCGCAACCTCGTTAAAGGACACTTACAGGGTCCTCTCGACCTTTTAAGGAGAAACCACCCGCGTGAGATCCTTACGACTCACAAAGGAGCAACACACTTAGGGATCCCCACGATTCCTAAGGAGGAAATACACTTGCGAGATCCTTATGACTCGTAAGGAGAACTCTCTTATGGGACCCTCCCGGCTCATAAGATTTGAAAGTCTTAAGTTACAGAGACCTAAACCTGTGCTTAAGCAATCCCCACAATTTCCGATATTGCCCTACAAGTAGTCCAATATTGGCCCTTGTATACAATCCACGGGCGCGAATAAACATTTCCCTAACCAAGTCCCATCCGAGACTGGGGCTATGTTCGCATGGTGAACAACCCTTGTAAATCCTCTCGATTTACAAAGAGAAAACCCTCTCGTAGGATCCTTACGACTTACAGAGGAATAAAGCACTTAGGAATCCTTACGATTCCTAAGGAGAAAATACACCTACAAGATCCTCACGACTTGTAGGGAGAAATACCTTTGTGAGACCCTTACGGCTCATGAAGTTAAAAGCCTTAGTCGACAGGACCCTAACCCTGTTCGCTAAGCCACCTTTGTTCGACATCGACAGAGGCAAATGATGATTCACTCCTGGCCATATCCCAGTTGTAGCGGTGCTGATGCCGAAATCGGTGTCTAATTTCAAGTTTACGGTGAAAAGCCGGTAGGCCGCACATGCATACGAAATAGCCGAAATGATGGGGCAGCTTGCAATAAAAAGCAGCAAGTAAAGAAAATGTATGCATGGAAAATAGCCGAAATGATTGGGCAACTCGCAATAAAAAGCAGCGAGTAAAAATAAAATAAATAGCCGAAATGATTGGACACCGCGAAAAAATAGCCGAAATGATTGGGCAATCGCGACCTTCGCGATATAAAAGCTGAAATGATAGAGCATCGCGGAAATAAAACAAAAAAAAAGAAATGATGAAACTTTGGCCCTACAGTTGAGATCACATCGATCCCTGTATACAATTCAAGGGCACAAATAAAGAGGGAACCATACTTTCCCAACAGGCTCCGCCAGAAAACGAAGCCAAATCTCGACGGTTCATCCCAACCCCGAAGAAACCAGTGTCTTCGGCAAATCCTTCGACTAAAAAAAAAGAGTGTTCTTGACGAAGAAAAACCTGATTCGCGTCGACTCGCAGAGCAACCAGTGCCTCCGTGGGAAATTCTCGACCCGTTTCAACACCAGGGAAACAAATAACCCTTGGCGCTAGGGAAACAAATAATCCTTAGCAAATACCTCAACTCAGGGAAACAAACAATCCTTGACGAGAGCCTCCTGATCCGCGTCGACTCGCAGAGCAACCAGTGCCTCCGTGGGAAATTCTCGATTTGTTTCAACACCAGGGAAACAAATAATCCTTGGCGCTAGGGAAACAAATAATCCTTAGCAAATACCTCAACTCAGGGAAACAAACAATCCTTGACGGAGCCTCCTGATCCGCGTCGACTCGCAGAGCAACCGGTGCTTCCGTGGGAAATTCTCGATTCGTTTCAACACCAGGGAAACAAATAATCCTTGGCGCTAGGGAAACAAATAATCCTTAGTAAAGACCTCAACTCAGGGAAACAAACAATCCTTGACGAGAGCCTCCTGATCCGCGTCGACTCGCAGAGCAACCAGTGCCTCCGTGGGAAATTCTCGACCCGTTTCAACACCAGGGAAACAAATAATCCTTGGCGCTAGGGAAACAAATAATCCTTAGCAAAGACCTCAACTCAGGGAAACAAACAATCCTTGACGAGAGCCTCCTAATCCGCGTCGACTTGCAGAGCAACCAGTGCCTCCGTGGGAAATTCTCGACCAGTTTCAACACCAGGGAAACAAATAATGCTTGGCGCTAGGGAAACAAATAATCCTTAGCAAATACCTCAACTCAGGGAAACAAACAATCCTTGACGAGAGCCTCCTGATTCGCGTCGGCTCGTAGAGAAACCAATGTCTCCGCGGGAAAATTCCTGATTCGTCTCAAATTGCAAGATGAAGCCTCAGGCAACAGGGACTAAAAAACTTGCTTCCTGAACAATGGGACCCTGCAAGTCGATCTAAAACGGTCCCTTGCATACTATTCACGAGTCTCACTCTTCAAAGTCGAGTTTCGACAAGGAGGGAAACAACCGCTTACAGGTCCTCTCGACTCGTAAGAGGGAAGAATTCTCTTATAGGATCCTTACGACTTATAAGAGAAAACACACTTAGGAATCCTCACGATTCCTAAGGAGAAAACCCACCTACGAGATCCTCTCGATCCGTAGGGAGAAAAGTCTCTATGAGACCCTCAGGGCTCATAAAGTTGAAATATCTTAGGCAGCAGATCTGAACCTGCGGCCTAAGCCATCGCTATCTCTTAAAAAAAAAACTAAGTTATCTGCTAATTATGTTTATCAAGACAACATGCTGATAATAAGAGAAGGCAGAAAGCAAAAGAGCATACAAGACATTGCAAAAAAAAATGTGTATCTTTATTCATTGACTTCAATCAAATACAAGATGAATCGTACAAAAGAATAAAGAATGGATACATATTATTTAAAAGGAAAATTTTACAAATACATTGATACAAAGGCAGCTACTGGGAAGGAAGTGTCTGTTCCCCTCCGAAGGACGGCGCACAGGACCGCAATGGCCTGACGCTGAGATTCGGGGCAGATGCTATTTGGTTTTATCCATCCACCTCTCCGAAAATGCCAAGTTGATTTATGGCACCGTGTATCGGAGGTTTAGACGGATGCGGCCGATATAGCAGACTTCGTCAGATTCCCCCTCGCTTGAGGGTTTTTTGATTGTGGGGACGCTCTTCCCTGCAGGCGCAAGCCCCTGCAGTTAATTACGCTACCGCATCGCGGTAACAACTTTCTCCTTCTCCAGAATTTCACTTCGTGTCGTGTATGTTTGTTTTGTTTATGGTTGCCCGTGGATTGTATACGGAGACTGAGTAATGCCGTCGCCCGTAGGACGTCCAAATCCGTATTTACTTAGATTTGGGTTTGGTGTTTTTTTTAGTTTAAGGATACATTAGCCGTGTTGCGGCTAAGATCAACTTAAACGTTCATTAAGGATACGTTAGCCCTGTTTGAGACTAAGATCAGCCTAACGTTGTGATCCATTTAATATATGGCCGTCGGGACTCGTCACCTCTCTGACGTCGTTGAAGGATTACAACGACAGGTGTCAGAGGAGTTCAGGATGTACCCTTGAACCAAAGTTGATTTGGAGTTTTATAGTCCATTTGAATGTTTAAGGATGCATTAGCCGTGTTTGGGTCTAAGATCGACTTAAATGGGATCGTTTAGATCCGGCAAAAGAGCGTTTGGGGGCTCTATTGTTCCAGTTTAGGGACGTAGTGGTCCATAGGTAGTTTAAGAACGTTGCAGTCCATTGCCAGTTTAGGGACGTGGTGGTCTATGTTCCAGTTTAGAGACGTGGTGGTCTATGTTCCAGTTTAGGGACGTGGTGGTCTGTATTCCAGTTTAGGGACGTGGTGGTCCGTATTAATTCCAGTTTAAGGACATGGTGGTCTATGTTCCAGTTTAGAGACGTGGTGGTCCATTATTAGTTTAAGGACGTTTCGGTCCAACATTAGTTTAAGGACGTTTCGGTCCACGAGTTTAAGGACCCCGCAGTCCATATTGATGTGTGGTCGTCGGGACTCGTCACCTCTCTGACGTCATTGAAGGATTACAATGACAGGTGTCAGAGGAGTTCAGAGATGTATCCTCGAACCGGTCGTAAATTGATTTAAGGAGTAGCCGTGCTCAGTCAATTTAATTTGAGGACTTACGACCACGATTGGGCTAAGTCCAGTTGAAAAAGTTTAACATTTTATTTGCTTTTGGCTTATTAGGCCTATGCTAGGGCTCTACCCTTTTTAAATAATGCACTGCATTTATTCTGGCCTGCTAGGCCTTTTTGATTTGGGCATCTGTTTGGACTCTGCCCTTCTTTAAAATAATGCATTGCATTTAATTTGGCCTGCTAGACTTTTTTTGAATTGGGCTTGGCCCTTCTCTTAATAATGCGGAGCATTAGATACTCTGACAGTGCCCCACATGGCCTGTCAGGCGCTTTGTGCAATTAATGAGCGCAAGCGCTCGTGGAGGTGACACGTGTCACGTTCTGGTGAGCGCAAGCGCAACATCGCAGTGTGCTGCGTCAGTGCGCTGTGCTGTTGCGCTGCTGACACGTGGCGCTTCCTAGCGGCTTGCGCAATAGTGCAGTTTTGGCAAGTGCTGGGCACTGTTCTTATTCTTTTGGATCAATTTCAGATCAAAGAAAACAAGTTTTTTTTTCTTTTTTTTTAAAGAAACAGTGGTTCATAAAATGTGTGAGGCACTGTTATCTTGAGAATCTTTTAGATTCAGAATCAATGGTTCATAAAAAGAAGTGCAAGGCACTGTTTTTTTATTTGTTTATTTTTCTTTTCATTAGAGGTCCTTGATCTTGTTCTCAGATCAATGATCTGTTCATGAGAGAATTTTCTCTTTTTCCAAAGGTTTTTTACCTTTTTCTTTGTTCTTGAGGATTCCTCTCCAATTCTTCAGAGTTCGCTCTGTTTAACTTTTTCACAAAAATGTTCCTCCTTTTGAATTGAGGTCTGGGGTCCTTTTTATAGTGCCCATAAATTAGTTAAATTTGTTGAAGAGATATTTCTCTGAGTGATTTGGGGAATTTTCCCCACCGCTGGATCTTTGATCCAAAGGCCTCTATTTTACAGAAGAAAATCTTCTTGTTTTAACAAGAACAGAAAATATTTCTTTAAAATTTCAATTCTGTTTTGCGCAAACGCCCCAGCGCGTGACACGTGTCGCGCAGCGCAGTGCATGCGCAGCTGTGCTTGCGCAACTGCGCATACACGTGTCGTGCAGCGCAGCGCTTGCGCAGCTGTGCTTGCGCAACTGCGCAGACACGTGTCGCGCAGCGCAGCGCTTGCGCAACTGAAGCGTTGATTCCTTTACCTTTTGTTTTAAAAGAGCCTTGCTCTGATTGGACGCAGTGTCTCGGGCGCTGTGCTGACGCATCAACTTCTGACACGTGGCGCTTTGCGCGCAGCGCAGAGGATCTGAAGCGCTGCTTCATTTATTAAAACTTAGATTTTCAAGGTAGAGCTTTGCTCTGATTGGGGGAATCGGAAGCGTTGCTTCACCTGAGATATCTTTTCATCTCCTTTTTTCAAGCCAAACTTGTATTTCCAAAATCTTGATTTCCCGGGTCCATTGTGCACAGAATCTTTTGTGCTCGGGTCTATATATAGTTCAAGGCCGAGCCTTTTCTCCTCTCATCTTCAGAGAACTTCTTCTATCATGGCTTGCAACCGCCCTCATGCCCGCCGTCAACCATGGGAAGTGCCGATCCGGGACATTGTTCCCCGTTTTGCTGCGCGCCTGGTGGACCCTTCTCTTACGGACGAGCAATGTGATGTTGCGATGCACGAACTTTTGACTCGTGTGGGGTCTCCTCTCCCGCCGCATTCCGTTTGGCTTCGGATGATCCTTGCCTCGGTGCTCGCCGACATTCCCCCTCCTCCGGCGGAGATGTCCTCGGCAATGCTTGATGCGGCCGATGATAAGATCGAGAGCTTTTTCGAAGCGCTCTTAATCACTAAAGCCCTGAGGGACTGCTCTTTCCACTTGCTGAGCCAGATACGGGCTCGCCGGGTTGTCATCGCCACCTTTTCCAATGAATGTGGCGACGATCGTTGGATGTCTTCCTCTCGAGAGGATCGCCGCTTCGACGTGGTGGAGAAGACAGAAAGGGAGCTGGGGAATTTTCTTTTTATTTTTGCGAACCCTTGTCTTTCCGATCCCATATTTGGTGATCTTTTTTGAATGTAATAATAAATAAATAAATGTTTTAATTAAGTATTTTATTATCTGTTAACTGTTCTTTTTATTTTATCTCTCCGTTGTGCTTGTGCATCGTATGATTTAATTTGCTATCATTAAGTGCATGTGATTCTTGCACGGGTAAATTGCCTTTGGTGTTCAGTCTCTTTTTTTTTATGAAGCAGTGCTTTACTTTTAAGTTTTAGAAATAGAGTCTCGTTGTGATTGGGGGAAACAGCGTCTTAAGCAGCTTTATCAGTTGTTCGCACACTTCCTTCCATGCCTTTTCCCGATCGGCTACCACCGCCAGTTCTGCCTCTACTTGAGCCCGTTGCTGCAAGACAGATGCAAGCTGCTCCTTAACGGCCTGATGAGCGGCTTCACGGCCTGGAGTGTCATGCTCGGCGACATCAAGTGCCCGCTTCAGTTTCAGCCCATTTGAGATGCGCTCCAGAAGGCCCTCGAAGACGGCCTTTACCTCAACGGCGTTCGCCTCAACTTCAGCACGCAGGCGAGCAGTTTCGCTTGAAGACTCCTGGCACTCTTTCAGCCTCAAAGCTGCTTCTTGTTCCAAATGACGGAAATGAGAAGTGCTTTGCTCGAGCCATGCTCCCCGTTGAGTACTCACAGCCAAAGTCTCGGGGGAGAGACGCATCGACTCCAGCTGATGAAGGCGAGCCTCAATCTCCCGACAGTGATTAACCCAAGAGGCGACGATGCCCTCGTCATGGAAGTTGGCAAATATCACCAACATCGGGTTAACCGTCGTAGAGAAGTACTCAGCGGACGTAGGAGTCTCGACGTCGAGTTCCTCGATGTAGTCGCTCAACATGCGCAGACTATTCGCCGCACCTTTTGAGGACGGACGTCTCTGGGAAGGGCCGCCCGGCATTGTAATATGAGACTCAAAAGGCGCCGAGACTGGAACAACAGCTGAAAAGAAAAAATGCGATTAGATGATGATTCAATAGATATGGAAAAAGTCATTGATAAGATAGTTTACTATACCGGTTGAAGCAGGTGGCAAGGCCGGAAGGGCCGGTGGCGCGACCGATCTTTCTTCTCCCCCTTCGATTTGTAACACTGCAGTCAGGACAAGAGAGAGTTAGAAATAATTCTATCACCGAAAAAGAAAGGTATCAGTCAGGGACTATACTCACCAGCACCGCCAGAGGGAGAAGTGAGTTCAGATGGGAAGGAGAAGTATGGGAGCAACACTTGATATAGATGATCAAAGAGCACTCCTGAAAAGACATAACAGTGCGACTTTAGTACACAAATTATGCGTTTCGAATATAAGATTAATAAATTGCAAACCCATACCTTCCAACATCTTCGACGGTATGAGAGAGGGTTGAGAGGTGACCACCGCCAAGGCAGTCGTTGAAGGCGCTCCCTCGAGTAGTGGGGCATCAGCGCTGGCTGCACCTGCGTTACGAAAAAATGTGAACTTGTCAGAAAGGATTGTAAGGTAAAGAAAGACAGCAACTTGGGATTTACCTGATGAGCTGCCGGCTGAAACGGAGGCGACTCCCTCCTCCATTGACATGAGGCCACCGCCCGTGGCCTCATCACCCGACTCGATAGGGACCGTTGTCGTGCTCGCAAGACCTGGAGACGGCGGAAGATCGTACACGGGGAGGGCAATGATTGGAGCGTTGCCGGACTCTTGGGAGAGAGCGGCTAACTCTTCCCCAAGAGTCGTACCCATCTCACCCGCTACTTCTGCGAGCTCTGCGGTCTCCATCGGCTCATCCGCCGTCACCACGAGATCGCCGGCCTCAAGCGCCTCGTCCGCCACCACCGTGGGCTCAGTTGTAATGATCATTTCATCTGCCGCCACTTCAGGCTCGGCATCAATGACCTTCTCGGCTGCAGACCCCTCAACCTCCACCTTAGGCTCCGAAGCCTCAGCGACGTTGCCCACCGTTGGCTCGGGTTCGGCAGGTGCCGCCTCCTCTGTTTCCTTGGGTTCAACGGTCTCCGCCTCCCCCTCGGTCGGACTTGGCCCTGCAAGATAAAATATATAAGAACCGATGGCATTAAAATTCTTACAACAAAAACTCTGAGAGAAATATTACCTGAAGTGGATTTACCGTTTGCGCTCCAAACTGCACGCACCACTTGTCTGCGAGCAGTGGATAGGGCGACAAAGGCCTCTTCGGATGGAGTATCAGCACGAGGAGCGGTGCTGGGGCCCGCTCCCATAGCCAAGGCAGCCCTGCGTGCCTTTGCTTCGCGCCTCGACCGCTTCCGTTCCTTCCGGGCTGTCACGACGGACCTCTTTGACGCTTCCTTCATCAAAGCGTCGTCGTCCTCATTTAAAGATGCCTCCAGAGCCTTTAAGGCGTCTCTCATTGGCTCTTCAAGACGAACCTCCTGCAGTAACCCTGAGGAAGCAGGAACATCGGCAACTGGTAGAACATCTGCGTCACTTGGCGGGAGCAGCATTGAGGTTCCTGTGATAAAAAGGGAGATGTTAGATCGACCATAACACAAGAGAAATGCAAACTTGATGAATTGAAACTTACTAAGGCCCATGGACGCTCTAAGACGTTCTTCCTCTTGGAAAGTCTTCAGGGAAGCGGCGATGGCTTCTTCAGTGGTGATGCCTGTTGGAAGAAAAGAAGGAAAAACATTAGTCAAAGGAAATAATAAAGATATGATGCGATAAAAAAATGCGACTAGTGATTACCTGAATCCGCAAGCTTAGCCAGCCATGCGTCACGCCTTGCCAACCACGCTGAAGTTTCGAGAGCGGCCTCCAAGTCCGTATCATCCGGCGGCGGCATGACTAATCCCTCGTTGGTCCCATATTCACTCAGGCCCTCGGCATAGGGAGCGTGGGGTTCTTGACCGAACACGACGTCTGCAGCGAAGAGCGACTTCTTTTTCTTCTGCCCTCCGTCCCCAGGTGCACGCGGGATTGACTTCCGTTTAGCAGCCACCTTGGGACGGCGGGTCCCGATGTCTGCACCCACGCCAGACTCCGGCGAGGCCACAACCACTATCTCTACTGGAGCACGGGACGCTGGAGGTGCATCTGCAATATCAGGGAGCGGCGATCCGTGTGGAGGACTTTGCGCACGCGATGGCCCGGCTCTAGAATCTTTCAAAGGGAGAACTACCGGTGTCCTTGGCACTAAGGGAGCGTTACGGTCGGTACCTGGAGGCACACCCTTACGGTCGACCAGCAATCGCCTTTCCTCCTTTATAACAGCCCCCGTCGCATGATTGTACCATTCTTTATATACATTGAGAAGTCGTGGAACGCAGGCCGGCGCACTGATAAAAAAATGAGAACCCGTGTTCAAGCGCATGAAGTGATGCAACGCGTTCTCCATCCCTTCTTCATTAGCAGCAGGTTCCAGTAGGAAAGCTTCCAAGGGTACCCCTTGATCGTAGCCCAGTTGTTGGGCGAAACGATGCGGGTTATATCTCATGAAAATTGCCGCATCGTTCTGCCTGAAGACTAGGAAGCCCGGTCTAATAGAATACAAGTGAAGGGTCTCCCGGGCCGTCAAAACTGAGGCTCCATTCTTAAAGGAGTCTTGCAATGGTCACACCGCAGTGGTAGATGCCTTTCCAATGGTCAATACCTTGTCAACAAAGGACATCCCGGCTCCAACGGTGTGAGGGCGAAGGAGTAAACCCCTGGCGTTCCGTGGTGATGGGGTCACAATTGATGCGCCGATCAACTGTATAATGCGAGGGAAACCACACTTGTCGAAGAACGAGGGCCTTTTGTGCATGCCGAAGACACCCACCGTGTGTAGCTCGAGCCACGATACAAAGTAGTGCATCGGGAAGACCACGTGCAGTACCCCGGGCTCACTAGCATCCGCTGCTCGACTAAGGCCATGATATAAGTGTGCCAAGCCGGCGATCCCAACAGCCACTTTTACCCCGATGGTCATCCGGTGGGCTGGGTAAAAGACAGAGGGCCGCATACGGTGAGAGTGCATTGGGATCGCAAACCAACTCAGCCACAACCCGAGAAATCCTAAGAAAAAAGCCTCCTCGTCCATCCAAGGGGCTGCAATCTCTTCAAAAGACATGGTCGGGAAGTCCGGAAGGAAAAAACCCTTTTGGTCTATCTCCTTCGCCGACAGGTTATCCAAGCCTAGACCGAAAGGGTCATCTAGGGTAGCAAACTTGGCAGCTTCTGATGAGAGGACACTTGGGCGAAGGAACCGAGCGATGAAATCCTCGAAGCTAACTCCGCGACTCCCATGTTCGATGAAAAGAGCCTCATAAATGTTCAACACTTTAATTAAGCTTGGGAATTGGTTTTGAACAGCATTCTCCGGCGTGAGCTCCCTTACCAACGGCTTGGCACCGAAGACATGCTCATCTGTCGGGAGCAACTCCTCATAGTGTTCCCCTATAACCGGTAGACCGGATACCTCCGTGAACTCCTCCAGAGAAATTGACACTTCCCGATCCATGGCGAGAAAAGTGTGGGTAGGAATGTTCCACTGCTCCAAGAAAGCCTTGAACCACCAGGTGGGGAGCGTGGGATATTGGAACAGAGAGACGTAGACCGCGGTGTACAATCCTAACCTTATCAACTGCGACTTCTTCGTCGACAGGGTCAAGGTAGCTTACTTCCAAGCCACTGCCGAGCCCATGGCAGGTAGCCGATCGGGTGGCGTGGGATCAGACCTATGTTATATGATTGCCCCCAAGGTCGTGCCTCACCTTGACAGATACGGCGTCCCAGGATATCCAAAACCATGGGACGCTGGACCGGGATTGCATCTATGGCCGGATGAAGAAAACCCTTCGATGTCCAATGAACCATCTCCACGGCATATTGCACCGAGGGTGGGATGGCATAGTGAATCGCTGTGATGGGTTCTGATAGCACTGCGCAGGTGAAGCTCCATCGACCCATGATAATCTGATTATACCACGACCCCCAAAGGTGGAGACTCTTGTATTCCGGGTCGTACTCCTTAATCATGGCCAGGACTTCGCGGTCCAAGGGCGCTTCGGGAAATCCCTTATCTGAACGAGCAAACGGGAATGAGGTATCGAGAGACATGATCGCTGCAAATGAACAGAAATTAGCCATTAGTGCTGCAATTCCAACGTTTGGCGTTTAAAAATTTTCAATTAACTGAATTTAAAAATTAATTAAATTAAAATTAATCACACTACACTGCAGTGCAGTGGGTAGGGAACCAAATGGGGACCCACAAAATCTGGATGAAAATGCCTTATTTAATAAGACAGCCTCATCATTGGGTAAGACTGCCAGTTAAAGAAAAGATCCCTAAGAGAATATTCTCATCAGTGGGGAATCCCTAGAGACAAGGAGAAAATCTCCTCTTCCAGAGCAAAGCCCTGTCACAGAATGACACTTGTCAAATTCTGGTCTCAAAGGAATAAAATTCCTTAAAAGAGCATAGCTCTATGATAATAATGGAAAGGTCCATCAGAAAATTTTTACACTTAAAAGAAATAAAATTTTTGGAATCTTGAAAAATCCATGAAAAACTTATGAAAAATTCTTCATTTTTCAGATCTGAAAGATTTACAAATGATTCAAGAGCAAAGCTCTGTTCATGGGTTAGAACCCATGAACAAGATCTCTGCAGATCTATAAGTTTTTGAGAGCAAAGCTCTGTTTATGAAACCCCAAAGGGATTTCTTAGATCAAAAGATCTATGAGAGCAAAGCTCTTTTGGTTAAGATTGATTTAAATTAATTTGATTTAAGTTAGTTTTACCTAAAGTTTCTAACTTTGGAAAAATGAGCAAAGCTCTGAAGTTTTTAAGCAAGAGCAAAGCTCTAGAAAATCAAAAATCTTGAAATGGTGAAGATTTCCTAAGGGCCATAGGTCCTATTTATAAGGCGCTTGCGCCCCTTCAGCTCATCCCTTGATCCAACGGTCAAGAGCTTGCCACCGCTGCACTCACGTGCGCGCAACGGTGGGGGGGGGGGCATTTGTTTCCCCAATCAGAGTAAAGCTCTGTTGAAATTCAAAATTCAAATTTTAAAGCAACGCTTCAAATCTCGGGCGCAACGCGCCACGTGTCAGGCGCTGATACGTCAGCGCAGCGCCCAAGAAGGCGCGCCAATCAGAGCAAAGCTCTATTTAAGGCAAAATTAAAGGAAGCAATGCTTCAGTTGCGCAAGCACTGCGCTGCGCGACACGTGTCAGCGCAGGTGCGCTGCGCGACACGTGTCAGCGCAGATGCGCTAGCGCAGGTGCGCTGCGCGACACGTGTCAGCGCAGATGCGCTGCACTTTGCGCTGCGCTTTGCGCTGCTTGACACGTGTCACGCGCTGGGGCATTTGCGCCAAACAGAATTAAGATTTCAAAGAAATCTTTCTGTTCTTGTTAAAACAAGAAGATTTTCTTCTGTAAAACAGGAGCCCTTAGATCAAAGATCCAACGGTGGGGAAAATTTCCCAAATCACTCAGAGAAAGATCTCTCTAACAAATTTAACTAATTTATGGGCATTATAAAAAGACCCCTAGACCTCAATTCAAAGGCATCAACATTTGGTGAGAAATTAAACAGAGAGAACTCTGAAGAATTAGAGAGAAATCCTCAAGAACAAAAAAAAGGTAAAAAGCCTTTAGAAAAAGAGAAAATTCTCTTATGAACAGATTATTGATCTAAAAACAAGATCAATGATCTTTAATAAAAAACAAAATAAAAATAGTGCTTTGCACTTTTTATGAACCTCTGGTTTCTGAAATAAGAAAAAGCTTGTTTTTCTTTGATCTAAATTAGATCAAGAAATCAAATAGTGCTCTGCACTTCCTTTATGAACCATTGGTTCTTGAATCTAAAAGATTCTCAAATTAATAGTGCATTGCACTTATAAATCTGCACTGTTGCGCTCTTGGGCTGGCGCAAGCCACCAGAGAGCGCCACGTGTCAGCATCTGAACCAGTTGCGCTACGCGCTTTTGAAATAGAGCTTTGCTCTCTGAAATTGGCGCAACTCACCAGAGCGCGCCACGTGTCAACAGCGCAAGCGTAGCGCACTGCGCTGCATGACACGTGTCATCATCACAAGCGCTTGCGCTCTTTGATTGGCGCAAAGCGCCTGAAAATGCAATGCATTTCCTCTGCTAAAGGGCCAGGCCCAAGTCAAAATGACCTAACATGCCAAAATAAATTACAAGACAATAAATGGGCAGAGCCCAAATAAATTGATGCTTTGCATCCTTTATATAAGGGCAGAGCCCAAGTAAAATTGGTATTCTGCATCATTTATAAAATGAGCAGGGCCCAAAATAAATTGATGCTCTGCATCCTTTATGGGCAGAGCCCAAACAAAAAACAAATAAAGGTGTTGAACTTTTTAATTGGACTTAGTCCAGTCATGGCCATAAGTCCTCAAATTAAATTGACTGAGCAAGATCGCTCTCTTAAATCAATTTACCTCCGGTTCGAGGGTACATCTCCGAATTCCTCTGACACCTATCGTTGTAATCCTTCAATGACGTCAGAGAGGTGACGGGTCCTGACGACCACACATTAATACGGACTGCGAGGTCCTTAAACTCGTGGACCGAAACGTCCTTAAACTAATATTGGACCGAAACGTCCTTAAACTAATATTCGTCCCAAAATGGGAATATTGGACCGAAACGTCCTTAAACTAATATTGGACCGAAACGTCCTTAAACTATTATCGGACCGAAACGTCCTTAAACTAATATCGGACCGAAACGTCCCTAAAACTAATATCGGACCGAAACGTCCTTAAACTAATGATGGACTACCACGTCTTTAAACTGGCGATGGACCACCACGTCCCTAAACTGGAACATGGACCACCACGTCCCTAAACTGGAACAATAGAGCCTCCAAATGCTCTTTTGTTGGATCTAAACGGTCCCGTTTAAGTTGATCTTAGCCCCAAACACGGCTAACGTATCCTTAAACATTTAAATGGACGATAAAACTCCAAATCAACTTTGGTTCAAGGGTATATCTCTGAACTCCTCTGACACTTATTGTTGTAATCCTTCAACGACGTCAGAGAGGTGATGAGTCCTGACGGCCATCTATTAAATGGATCACCACGTTAAGTCGATCTTAGTCTAAAACAGGACTAATGTATCCTTAACGGACGTTTAAGTTGATCTTAGCCTCAATACGGCTAACGTATCCTTAAACTAAAAACATCAAAACCCAAATCTAAGAAAGTACGGATTTGGACTAATCCACGTCCTACGGGCGACGAAATAAATAGTCTCCGTATACAATCCACGGGCAACCACAAACAAAACAAACACCCACGACACGAAGTGAAATTCTGGAGAAGGGGAAAGTTGTTACCGCGATGCGGTAGCGTAATTAACTGCAGGGGCTTGCGCCTGCAGGGAAGAGCGTCCCCACAATCAAAAACCCCTCAAGCGAGGGGGAATCTGACGAAGTCTGCTACATTGGCCGCATCCGTCTAAACCTCCGATACACGGTGCCATAAATCAACTTGGCATCTTCGGAGAGATGGACGGATAAAACCAAATAGCATCTGCCCCGAATCTCAGGCAAGACGTCCTCGCGTCGTCTCCGCCGCCGTTCGGAGGGGAACAGAGGCGAAGCTTGATTTCGACGTGGGGTACACTCTGAGACGAAGCATGATTCCGGCGCAGAGCTTGTTGGTCGACTTGATTCCGAGGCGGAGCTTAATTTCGATGAGGAAGTCGCTGGTTGACTTGATTCCGAATCGAAACATAATTCTGACAGGGAGGTCGTTGGTTGACTTGTCCCCGGCACGGAGTGTCTTTGGTCGACGTTTCCCTGGCACGGAGCATGACTGATTTTGATGTAGAGGTTGATTCCCAGGCGAAGCATAATTCCGATAGGGAAGGTGGATACTCCGAGGCGAAGCATGATTTCGACACGGGGTACACTCTGAGACGAAGCATGATTCTGTCACAGAGGTTATTGGTTTGATTTGATTTGGGTTGACATCAGCATCGCTACACTGGAATATGGTACCAGAAGCAAATCATCATTTTCCATGAGAGGATTTAGGGATTTTGGTTTTTTTTGGCATCAACATCGCTACACTGAAATATGGTAGCGAATCATCATTTGCGTTTGCCCGTTGGGGAGCGATGGCTTAGGAGACAGGTTTAGGTCCCTATCACCTGACTTTTCAATTTTATGAGCCGTAAGAGTCCCATAAAAGCATTTTCTCCCTACGAGTCGAAAGGATCTCGTAGGTGCATTTTCTCCTTAGGAGTCGTGTGAACTCCTAAGTGTGTTGCTCCTTTGTGAGTCGTAAGGATCTCACGCGGGTATTTTCTCCTCACAAAGTCGAGAGGACTTTGCGAGTGCATTTCATCTCTTTTCACGAGTTTGCGCACTTTCGGGTTTTCACGAACTCGCCGCCAGTCCTGCTGTTTTTACTCACGGAGCCCTTTCGGGTTTTCATCCGTGCCCATTTTGCTTGTGGACATACCCTTTTTTTGTTTTTTTTTCCGTTGGTGGGACTTTAAAATTAGTTTCACCGGCAGGACTTGGGAGAGATAGGGGTCGCCTTTTTGCTTCGTTCCGTTATCACTCCACTCGTACCTACGATTTTACAAGATGTATGATCTAGACCGTAGGGCCGGAAGAATTTCGGGACTTTGTCGGCGTCTGCATCGTTGTACTGGAATATGGTACCAGGAGCGACTCATCATCCGCCGTTGGGGTATGAGATTTGGAATTTGGTTGGCGTCTGCATCGCTGCACTGGAATATGGTACCAGGAGCGACTCATCATTCACCGTCGGGAATTTGAGTTTGGTTGGCATCTGCATCGCTGCTACCGGGATATGGTACCAGGAGCGACTCATCATTCGCCGTGAGGGGATCTTCCTCGTTTCCAGTTTAACGACTTATGGGTCCTCTGTTTCTAGTTTAACGACTTAGAGGTCATCTGTTTCCAGTTTAACGACTTAGAGGTCATCTGTTCCCAGTTTAAAGACTTAAGGGTCATCTGTTTCCAGTTTAACGACTTAGAGGTCTTCTGTTTCCAGTTTAACGACTTAGAGGTCATCTGTTCCCAGTTTAAAGACTTAGGGGTCTATTGGATCGGAAGCTTGGAATTTTGGGTAG